>JARZZO010000013.1:1625000-2222500 GCA_030544215.1 Zantedeschia hybrid cultivar
CCCACGGTGCACCACCTGTGTCTCTCGACACGCACTCACCAATTGGTGAGTTTTTAGTTTAGTTGATTTCCTACGTGCACCATGTGCACACCCCTGCGGCAAGATCTTGCCCTCCCCGTTGATTAGTTGAAAAGATTGTGTGATTGATTGATATTTCAATTGTTTATTTGATAAAATCATTCTGTTAAAATTTGAAACAAAAAAAAGAATTGTATGAGCTGATTATTTATCGTTTTTATCCTGTTTTGAGGGGGAATCAATCCAGAAATTCCTCCTGGAAAACTGAATCTGTGACTTGAAAAGCGTCCAGGAGCAGCGACGCATTTCAAACTGCGTCACCCAACCCAGACGCCTTTCAGTCTCATTTTTCTGTTGTCTGCTGCTTGAGCTTCTGCGAAGAAATAAGGTTCTGTTTGAATAGCGTCGACCAACAGCGACGCGATTCAGGCAGTTTCTTATTTTTTCTTCAGTTCTCAGATTTTGTGATCTGTGTGCTATTACCCATTATGTATTAAGCATTAAAGGCCATCCAGGCTACATGTCATACGCATTTAGGCTAGCACCCTCCTCTTCTTAGGAACACTCTTCTTGACGTCTTCAACTCTCTCTGATTGGGTCGGTCCCTCGATCAGATTAGAGTAGTTGGCGTTAAAGACCTTCGTAAGTCTCCAAAATCAAGGTATTCCTCCTTGATCATCGGGCTGGTTGTACCAATTGAAGTCCCGGTTAGATCTTCATAACGTTGTGATCATAACGTTGTGAGAGAAAGCCATAGAATATAACGGCGGACATTGAACTGAAACTAGGATCCTACCTCTTGAGCGAATTTGTGATTTAATTGAATCCAAATAATCCAATAAGGAATCCTAAAATCACGTTAAACATCCACTTGTTTGCTTAATCTCTGTACAACTTGTTTGCCAAATTCTGAAAAAAATCTAACATCATGCTACTTCGATCAGGTAGGGATCTGAGCATGGCCCCAGACGCCATAGTCTACTACGAGGGAAATGCTAATGCCCATCGTGACTCCAATTACCGTTTTGAAAGTAGGGGAGATGCTGATGTCCCCCGTAATTCTCTTCCTTGTCCAGTTCGATATGAGAGATGTAAGGACTGAGGTTTTGGATCCGGTTATCGGGTCAGTTTTCGGGGACGGATCCCGTAGTTCAGGCCCTGATGGGGCTGAGACTCTGTTCTGTTTCGCGTCGAGTCTGCTCGACGCGGTTTAAACGGCGTCCAGCAATGTAGACGCGTTTTAGGCTGTGCCATGTAGGCGGGCTTCGGGCCGCGAGAGTACGACCACTATCGTGTCGTCTGAACGGCGTCCTCGGTGGACGACGCCATTCAGAGTACGACCCTGGGTTGTCAGTGTACGGCGCTGGTCTTATCGTCTAAAAGGCGTCTTTGCTGGGCGACGCGTTTCAGAGTCTCTGTCAATACGGCCCGTCATGTCAACTGATAGGCGTATGTGCCGCACGACGCATTTTACCCAGCTTTTGCTTGACCCCGCGAACCCTCCTTCCTTTCCCTCATTTTCTCCTCCCTTCTCTCTTTCCTCTCTTCCCCGGCGGCTCCGGCAATCTCTCTTCCCCCTCCTTCTTGTCCTCCCACCACTTCATCTCTCCCTCCGCTCCATCGACCTCCTAACTCCCACCACTACCACCACCACCTCCTCCGCGGCATTTTCTCTCCGGACGGCAGCCGACGTCCCGGTGGAGTAACAACGTCCTCGGTGGTACCGGCGGCGACGTGAGGGCGAGACGGGTTGGCGGCTTGGAGCTTGGAGGAGTTCGAGCAACCGGTAGGGTGACGATCCCCGTGGTGTTTCAACTTAAAACCATGTTTTCCCACTTTGAAGTATGATGCGTGTATGGGGTTTTTGGGTAAAATAAGCATGTTAAGGGGCTTTCTTGATGGTTATAGTGGTTTCTATGAATGTGGATTTGTGGGTTTTCCTGTGATGGATTGGTTTCCCTTTTCATTTTCCCTGTTTTGGATGTTTTTGGGGCAAATTTAGGGTTAAAGGGGACCCTCGGGTCGAGGTGCAGAAACCTGATTTCTGGCGCTAAATGATGTCACGCTAGGACGACACCATTCAGAATGGCGACGGGCCAGCACGACGCCATTTAGGCAAAATCGTCCCGGTAACGATTTCTGTCTGAGGGGACTTCTGTCGTGAACGGCGTCCAAGAACAGCGACGCCTTTCCAAATGGCAACTTCCCGGAACGACGCATTTTAGGCCATATTCTGAGGCCGAGATTTCATGAACCAGTTTAGGAGGCTTGAATGGCGTCGGCCTTGGGCGATGTGATTCAAGACAGAACCACATTAATTCATGCTATTAATATGTGTTTACACTGTTAGATAGTTCAGTTAATGCATGCTTTAAATAAACTCGATGACGATGGATTCCTTGTGACCCGATCACACTGCGCTGTGTTTCGTGCGACCGTGGACTTTTCATGTGATCGATCGCACTGTGTTGTGTTTTGTGCTACTGTGGACCTAGAGTGACAGTTGTAGCGTTTGACACCCTGTGTCGGTGTGGGAGGGACACAGCGCCGGTGGAAGCAGTGGCGGGGTAACGCCTAGTGAGAGAGGGTCACCTGGTGAACCCCGGAGTTAGCTAGTACCGGTGTCGGAGAGGTACCTGTGAAGTGTCACTCGTGGTGGGGGAAGGAGTGACCACCTGAGCCAGTTGGGCCGGAGTAGCTAGCGTGCTATCCGAGGGGTTACTGTTTGGTCTCAGTGGGTCGGTGTTTCCCACTTTCGTTTGTGTGGTTGGCATGTTTTGCCGAGACATTGGTTGTAGGCTCCCTGGTAGAATGGTTTCAGAGATATGTATGTTATATTTCGAATACATGTGATTTATATCGAGATTTAGGAGTAGTAATTACTGTTTTACTTGCTTACTTTACCTTTAGTTGCGTTTCTGCACTTGTGGGCGTGCATGTGGGCAGTGGGGATCGAAGGATCCCTACTGAGTCTTTTCGTTGAGGCTCACCCCTGTGGTTTTCAGGTGAGGGTTCCAGGCAGGCTTAGCGAGGAGAGTACTGCTTCGAGTTACGCGCCAGTAGCTGTTGTTCCGGGGTATGCCTCGATGTAGTTGTTATTTTATTTTCTGGCATGTACGCTTAATTATTTCTTTTCAGTTGGAGTATGTAATTATTTGCTGTGTCGTGTCGCATTGTAATAACTTTTAAATTCTTACACTTCCTTTTTAATTCAATGCGATGTGAATGTTTAGCTTAGTTAATTATTTATTTCCCAGACTTATCTAGATCCTGGTTTGGTTCCAAATTAATGATTCGGTACCCATTTAGTAATCGGATACCCGATTATAGGGTGGCGGGTCGTTACAAGGGAAATGTCCCAACACCTCTTCATTGCCCTCATGATCAATATTCTGATCTTCCCCCACATGTGCATGCGGTTCCTAACCCTATCTTCGAGGAAGACATGAACCAGAATGATCCCTCATCTTCTGATCCCTCGGATCTTGTAAATGCTTTAGGAGTTCTTGCTTGGGAGTTCTTGCCTCCCGTCTGGACCCTCAATAGTTCGAGGCGATCTAGTCCATTTTGAAGGAGAAGACGCCCATGCAGTTTGCCGAGCCGAACCCTGCGGCTCCCCCTGCCATCCCTCAGCAACCTCCTCATCATCCTCCCTTCATTCATCAGGCCATGGAAGGCCTCCATGTCTCAACTTCTCGGCCAGCTGGGCCGCAACTTTCCTCTTCTAGGCAACCGGTCAGACCGCTGACGCCTACTTATCAAAATGCCCTCGGGCATGGCGGAAGCTCTGCCGGACCTCCCCTTTATTATTCTCCTTGCCCAACGTACTCTAGGCAATAGGCCTATCAAGTACCTCCACCTCCCCCTCCTCCCCAGGCTGATCTGACAACGCAAGCGTTGCTGGCAAAGATGGAGCGCATGGACGAACAATTCAACAACCTCCAGAAGATGATGGGGGTCAAAGCTGCATCAGAGATCAATTTACCAAGTCTTCCAGTATTCCACCTGCCACCCTCTGAGATGCCAGTGTATCGAAAGTACAACGGTACTGGTAACCCATTCACTCACTTGAAGGAGTTCATGTACGAGTCATCCTTCTGGCAAAACGACAAGAGGTCGTTGGCCTTTTTGTTCAGGATATCTTTAAAGGGACCAGCCCTCGAGTGGTTCTTTTCTTTAGAACCCTCTAAAGTAGAGGACTACGGTATCGTCTCCCGAAAATTCATTCAACGATACCAGGACAGAGTTGCCCCCTCCCTGTCTATTACTGACCTAATAGCAGAGAAGATGAAGCCCGATGAGGAGTTCGTCAGTTTTGCCGACAGATGGAGGGGCTTGGCCGAAAAAGTGAAAGATCACTTGTCTGAGTCGGAGCAAGTAAAGATGCTCATTTCTAATGCTACGCCTCAGTTCAAACTAGTTCTCTCTCTGAACAATCTGACCAGCATGGCAGAGCTCTACGAAAGAGCGCGGTGTACGTGCTGAAAATTTGCTCGTGTGATTAATGTGAAAAACTATGTTGTTTAGGGTAAATTAACCTATTAAAAAAATGCAACTAAGGTGCTGTGATCGCCAGAAACTTTTAACTAAAAAGCTTCAAAAGAGGTTGATCGCTTACCTGTTTAAACGCGGAAGAATGAATCCTTGGTTCCCCTCCTTCAGCCGGCTGAAGAAAGAGAGCCTCTTTATTCTTTCGTTCTTGCTGTTGAATGTTGAGGATCGTCCAGAAATTCTCCTGGCTTTGTGCTTGATTTCCCTCTTTTTTGATTTCTTGTTGTTGTTGAATGCAGCAGAGACAGAAACACAGAAAAATAAAGAGGAAATAGTGATGAGAATCTAAATAGAAATAATAAAGTTAACTATGATTAGAAACATGTTTAAAACAGCAACTCACTTGTTTTAAATGACTTTGAAACCCCTTTAGAACAGATGGTTTTGGAAGATTAATGAGGTGGTGTGTGATGCATGCAGTGAGTATGAGAGGATGAAACTAATGAATGTAAATGAAATTCAAATATGAAAAACTTATGCCCAGTCTAGTTGGTTGAAGCTTTGAAAGGATGAAGATCTTGAAGAAGGATGCCGACTTCTGTAAATGGCAGCGCTCCGGCGTGGCTGCTTTGATCTCCAAATTGCTATAACGCTGTGGCTCAATAATTCTCTCTCTCTTTTTTTTTTAACTCTTGAAATAGGCAAGGTATTTATAGGCATTTTCTGCGTTCGCGATTAACATAGAAAAATCTCGGATTTATCTACCTTAATCGACAGATAAACACTGATTAATTCATCTTTATCTGTAATTATCTAAAACGCGTCCACCTTGGCTGACGCCTTTCAGATTAATTAAGATAAGGATAAATATCCGGGAAAAGTTATCTTTATCTTTATTAGATAAAACGCGTCCACGTGTGTAGACGTCTTTTACACTAATTAAGATAAGGATAAACATCGGAAGAGAAGTTAAAACAGCTTAGGAAACCTAAAATGCGTCGACCCTCACAGACGCCTTTTAGTTAATAAATCAATTAATTAAAATTCAAATTTAAACGCTAAAATAGGAATAAACTCTAAATGGCGTCCACATGGGTCGACGCCTTTTAGACTTCTTCATATTTTAACTGAAATTTGAGCTAAAATCAATTTAATTGATTAACTTAAAACATGTCTGTTAAACCCGACACTCAAAAATATCAATAAAAATTAATTAATGATTAAGTATCAGACCATTCTGAGGCATTATTATATGATATGAAATTTACTCAAAATGACGTCAAAATTAGCGTGTCTACAGCTGCCTCACCTTGGTATCGTCTTTGCAAGGGAGTGAAATGAAATGGAATGTACTGAAAAGGTGATGCCAATGTGTGATGAGACACGCTCTTAACATCACATGATTGGAATTTTTCTCGAAATTATCAATGAAGATAACTCAAGGAAATCAATGGAATCAATCCTGTCTGGATGAGGTAGACAAGGAAATAAAATAAGGTCGATCAACCTCCTCGGAGTGGGAAGTACCTCAGGTCATAGACACTGTAGGTTTCATCATGGGGAGCGTTTGCCAGCCAATGTGGACGTGCTGCAGCCATGATGGATCTTAAAAGAAAACAAGAATATTGGATAAAGAGTCCAATCAAGGATAGAATTCCAAGGATATCTTCAAGCGAACCTCAAAGATAATCAAGATACTCAATTCAGAATGGAATATTTCATATCATGTTTTGAGATTATTTGATTAATGGTCTGAAACTTAATCAATAATTAATCATTATCACAATGATTTCAAAGTCCTACATGATGCATGCTGGGCTAAAAGAAAAATATAAAGTTAAATAAAATATAAATTAATCAAGGATAATATTGTTAAACTGTTATCAATGAGTCAAGATACCAATTCTTGTAATCCAGTGCTAAGCCGAAGCTCGTTTATCCACGCACCGTTTTACAAAAGTGGAACCATCGTCCTCACTAATTAACAATCCAACGGCCTATCCATGCGATTAAGAATCCTCTGGAATTATCACTGTTTTTGTTGAAGGGGAACTCAAATTCCAGTTTTATCAAAACCACAAGGTCCTTGATATACTCTAATAAATACTTATCATATAGTAATGCGAATGCAAAATAATTACATGAAATAATACAAGGGTAGAAATAACCGTCTTTTTAGCCACGGTTAGGACTTCTTGACTCCCACAGTGGGATCTTCTCGATATTTCAGCTTTACTTGAATTTCCTGCAATCAAAATTGTTAGTAATTCCAATAAATATTCAATTTAAAACATCAAAACATGGAATTTCGGACAAAGCACATAAAGATCTGAAACGCGTCGTTTCGTGCAGACGCTATTTAAATGTTGAAACGCGTCAGTGCTCCTCGACGCCTTTTACTCACAGAAACAGGTTTCTAGCTGTTCTCTATTCGAATTCCAACTCTATCAATGCACATCCCTTTTCCAATCCGGAAAAGTCTTCCTAGGATCGCAATGTGGTCTATATAAACACCCTTAGGTCGTTCCCAAGCAATCCCACTACAATCCAAAGATCAAAAGTAGAGTTTTCTTCAAGGTTTCTTCAAAGTTCCAAGGTTTCCAAGGTTCTCTAGCTTCAAGGAGGAGGAACTCCGAAAAAGGGAGTATAAATTCAAGTAAGAAGATGAAGATGTCCTTGGAGAGCTTTTCTGAGGTGGAGAATCATCTTAATGGAAGAAATCCCAATCTCCAAGTAAGTTCAATCAACTCCTTCTTCAATTCTCTTCATGTTCTTTATTATGTTCTTCATGTTCCTCATCATGTTCTTCGTCTTTTCTTTTGATTTTCAGAACTATCCCATGTTTCCTGGCCCAAGGAAGTTCACCTCCTTACCTTGGATCCGTAAACTTGCAAAAAGCATCAAACTTTCCATGCAAGTATTCATATCCAAGTGGAATCTTCAAGGTCTTGTAGTGCTTGCCAAGCATTACAAGAGCGCGAACGCGGATTGGGCGGCTATGGGCGCCTTGATCGAGTGGTGGCATCCCCAAACTCACACGTTCTTCTTCCAAGATTTCGAGTGCACAATTCTTTTGGAGGAGGCGGAACTTCTTTTAGGTCTCCCAAAGACCAAAGAGAACAAAGAAAAGATAGCTTTGATGAAGGAGAGAATCACCGGTCAACAATTGTTGACATCGATTATGAAAGATCCTTCAGAAGCTAAAGGATGTCTCACCAAAAAGGGGATCAATCTCACCAAGCTAGCCGAGTGGACGCTGTATGAAATTGATGATCTAAGAGAGGATGAAGCGGAGGATGTAACAAAAGCCTTAGTTACATGCCTAGCCGGTGCCTTGTTCTTTTCTGCGCAGGATAACATCTTAGAAGATGACCAAGTTAGTGCTATATGCGCAATCTTTGAAGGTAAATCCATTAACACTGCACTCTTAGAATATCTTTATAGTGGGCTTTCTGCAGCGTCTGTGGGCCGTCCTCCTTATGGATGTATGCTTCTCTTCGCCTTATGGGTTGAACTTCACTTTAAGTTTGAGCACAGCAAGAAAAGGCCTCTGAATCCATCTCAGATTTACTTGAATAGCCCGATTCATTGCATAGCTAATGTTGTAAAGTTCAATGAATACATGGTTAACAAGGTTCCAAAACTCAAGACCCGAGCCGATTGGAGAGAGTATTTAAAGCTCATGACGTCCGACATATTCGACTCGTCTCCACTTGCTCTGATTGGAAATCCTGTATGGGTACGTCGTGCAGCAGGAGCAGACCTTAAGTTGATCGGAGCCACCGAATTCGTGCTGTACAATCCACATCGGTGCCTTACTCAACTTAGCTTGGGCCGTCGTGAATTCCCCGAGTTCTCTCCCACACTTCCGATCAAGAAGCGCGACCTGGAATCTGATGAAGACTATGAAACCGTACAAATCATTACCACTCTATGGAATCTTGGCTTCAGTTACCGTGTAAGATCCTCTAAAGATAGAGACAAAGGATTGAAATTTCCCTATCTTAAAGGTCTTCATGAAATCCTTCCTTGAAGGTCCTCTTTTTCTTTTATTCATGATGTAATAAATAAATTTTATTGAACAAAGAAGTTTTTTTATGCCTCAAAACCTTTCCTCAACTTTCTGTGAAGTGCATATGATTTTTCCTTTAGAGAAAACTTGATTTTTCCTGAAAATTCAACAGTTCGGGTTCTGTAAAAATGTAAAACGCGTCCAGTCAGAAAGACGCCTTTCAATAATAAATTCAATGAAAAAGTTAAAACGCGTCTTTCAGACCTGACGCCTTTCAACTCCAATTCTTTCACAGAAATTCAATTTAATCCTTAAAAACCCGATTTAAACGTTAAACCGCGTCTGTACATCCTGACGCCTTTCAATCGTAAATTCAATGAAAAAATTAATCCGCGTCTGTTCATCATGACGCCCTTGATACATAATTCTTTTCCAGAAATTTAATTTAATCCTCAAAACCCGATTTAAACATTAAACTCCGTCAATACATATTGACGCTTTTCAACTCTCTCTCCTACTTTTTCCAGGATTCTGTCATTAATTCCATGATTATTTCTGTGAAACGCGTCCATACAACACGACGCCTTTAAGGATTTTCCTCTGTACGGTTCTGACAAAAAGATTAAAACGCGTCTAGATATGTAGACGCCTTTCATTCAAATTCAAACCTCTGTCAGTGCCGCCTCAACTTTTGTGCCCAAAAACGCGTCATCCTGAGTCGACGCCTTTCATCCTTTCGTTAACAGGCCCGCGAAGGCCCTTTCTTCCTCACTTTTCCAAAACTTCTCCTCTTCCCTCTCCGGCGACGATTCCCGAAATCCGACGAACTCTCCCCCAAATCTCCCTCTTCTCAAACCATGGAACGCGGTGAGGGTTCCGGGAAGACTAAGACCCTGGCTAAGAGGAGGCGGAGGCAAGAAGAAGCTCCCGAGGAGGTCCCGGCGGCTCTCGTGGAGGCGGCGGCGTTTTTGGAGGAAGAACTCCCTCCACCGGCACCTATGGCGTTGGAAGAAGAAGAGGAGGGCGACCTCCACACGGTAAGCCTTCTGTGGGTGTGGTTGGATGAGAAAAGAGGGAGAAAACGGAGTTCTTCCAAGAACCCGAAATCTGGGCTTGAAAGGCGTCCAGACCAGGTGACGCCATTCAAAAGGCGTCACCTAGAGTCGACGTCGTTCAAGATAAATTCCGGATTTTTTTTAGGTAGAAAATTAGGTTGAATTGCGTCAAGACACGTGGACGTGTTTTGAAACACGTCTGTGTGTGCCGACGCCTTTCAAAACAGAACTAATTTTCCTGTTTTTTATTAATTACTGACCCTTATTTTCATGTTTTTATTTGCAGGGGGTGATGAGGGCTAGGATTTCATGGGACTTAGTAATAGGGGCCTATAGGGGGCTCCCGGATTTCCAGAAGGCGCGCCTGCGTCAGATGGGATTCGGCGAGGTATTGGACATCGAGCCATTTTGGCTTGATCTGGTCCTGCTGCAGGCGCTCAGGGAGCGTTGGCACGCAGAGAGTCGAGCATTCCTAATGCCCTGGGGGCATATGGTCCCATCCCTAGAGGATGTGGCCAGGATTACCGGCCTTCGGGTAGAGGGCCGACCTGTGAGCGGGGTGACCTACCCCAACTATCAGGGATTGGCTGAGGCATTGCTAGGGATAGAGGTATCTAGCATAGGTAGAGAGTCTAGGATGGTTCCTAGGGTAGAAGTAGAGGCAGCCCTAGGTCTAGATGAGCCCCGGCGTCGGTCTGACGAGACCCGGGAGGAGTTCAGGGATAGGCTAGCCGAGTCGTCCTCCTCAGTCTATTGTAGTGATCCTGACCAGGTAGAGGAGGTAGATAGACAGCTTAGAGTCTTCTTAGTTTTCTTTTTCGGTCGGTTGCTCTTCGGTACGAAGGGCGACCATATCCATTGTAGATTTCTTTACTTGTTAGATGATTTAGCTAGCCTAGGGGAGTACGCTTGGGGTGCAGCCCTTCTGGCTCACCTCTTTGCCGATTTATCCGCGGTCACGCCGGACCGTGAGACCACCATCAGTGGCTTCTCGCCATTTCTGCAGGTATTAAATTGTTTAATTATTTGTTATATGCAATGCAATATGATATGATGCTTTTTCTAACCTATATGTTTATGAATGCAGGTGTGGAGCTACTATTACTTTCCGCTCGGCAGAGCGAGGATCATCCGCCCGAACGCCGTCCCTTTCGCCAGCCGTTGGCAGCCGGTTGTGGACACGGCTCCACAGCATCACCAGCTGACGGCCCTCCGCCGTCAGTTTCTGGATTATCCAGAACTCCTGGTAAACTTTTAATTTGTTTAACTTCATTAAATGCAATCTTTTATTAAATGCAAGTTATTTATGAATGCATCTAACCTGTATGCAGGTGATATGGCGCCCATACTTGGGCATGAATGAGGAGGGTCAGCCGTGGGTGACGGCTGGCAGGAGGCGGTTCGGGAGGCAGATGTGGGTGCATTGCCTCAACGAGATCGAGCTCCTCCGCCTCCGGCTCGTGATGAGGACCCTGGGCCTCCACCAGGAATGGATTGACGAGGAGGTCCCGGAGGGCATCGAAAGGAGCATGAGGGGCAAGCAAGCCCTTACCGACTGGCGTGCCAAATTCCCGGAGCAGTACGAGGATTGGCACCGTCGGGGCGTACGAGTGGAGTCACGGGTGGTGAGTAGCGAGGCCTACCTCCAGCAGTACCGGGCCCACTACGCCGATCAGCTTCGGCTCCTCCGACCACTCGATGTAAGTATGCATTCATGCGTCTTTAATTTTATTATTATCTTGATTTATATTTGTGAATGAATGTATGTATGTCATGCAGGATGCGCGTGATGCGGTCATCGTCGACCTCCGGGCCCGCCTACATGATGCGGAGGCCCAGCTAGAACAAGTTCAGAAAGAACTGTATGACTTGGTATGTATGAATGAATATGAATGCATGTTTTAAATAATTAATTGTTTTGGCAATTAACCACTGACAGTTATCTTTCGATGCAGCGAGCCGTCTACACCCAGGCGGCTCCTCCTACTCATGGAGCTTCATCTTCCTCGTCCACTCATGATGCTGCTATGGCTGACCTCCAGAGTCAGCTCGCCTCCGCCATCCACCGGGCTTCTCTCGCGGAGGAGGACCGTGCTGCTCAGGTAAGTTCTTCAATTTTTTTTTGAATTCTGAAATTGATTACTTGATTAATTGCCTTGGACTAACAAAATCTTCGTTTCAGGTTGCTGAGCTTCAGGAAGCCCTTCAGAGGGCTGAAGCGGACATAGAGCATGCCCGTGCTGCAGCGGCTCGTGCCGAGGCTGATGCAGAGCGGATTCGGGCTCTGGAGGAGCAGGTGGCTCGACTCTCGACAGGAGATCTTGCGCGAGAGGTTGCACACCTCCAGACTCGCCTGGAAGTCATCAACGAGGAGCGAGAGCGCGAGCGCCTTCGACTGGAGGGTCTTCTGGGCCGGTTGTCAGTTGCAGAGCATGAACGCAAAATGGTGGAGGAGAGGTACCAGCGAGCTCGACAGCGTGCCCATGAGCGTGGTTTGACCAGTGCTTTTACGGTCAGTGCTGCTGTGTCTTCCGGCCAGGCAGGGCCGAGCGCGATGGGACCACCTCCACCTCCTAGTCGAGAGCCAGCACCGGATGCACTTGACGAGGCCCAGAGCCAGTTGGACGAGGGCGGAGGGGAGAGCCAGCCTTGAGGGCTCATGTATCTTTTCTTCATGTATCATGTACAAAAACACCTTTTGATAATATACGTGAAACTTTTGGCTCCAATCTTGTGTTCCTGTGTTTATCTTGCATCCTGTACACACTTAACAAACAGGTTAAGTATCTATTTAGGCTTAGCCCCTTGCCTGACCAAATAAATGGTCAATCAATCTTTTCTTCAATAAATGGTCAAGGGGCATAGCCTTTATTAACAAAGGTAATGAGAATAATCAAACTTAAGCAAAGATGCAACATACAAGCAAACAGATGCTCGCTGAAAATAAAAGGAATGAAACACACTAAATGCAACAAGCAGATGCTAACTGAAATATTTTTGTTTGTTTTGAAATATTCATTTTTTTGTTTGGGGTTTTGAGATATATGCTTTTTTTTTTGTTTGAATTTTGACATATGTATTTTTTTTGAATTTTGAGACATATGTATTTTTTTTGATTTTGTTGATTTTTGAAAACATGTATTTTTGGATTTTGTTGATTCATGTAAATTTTTTTGGGTTTTTGACTAAGAGATCAGCATGGTACTTAGATCAAAAGATCATATTCATTTATTAACTTCATTTCCAAATTATTCTTAACAACTCAACTTTAACCCATCGTGTTTGAATTTGTGTTTCCATTCGTGATCCCATTTGATGATTTGACCCTTAGTCAATCTAAGTCATCCCTTAAGTTTGAGGTACATCTCTTTAGAAAGAAAGGATGAACAAGTTTAGAAAGCCCATGAGAAGGTTCCGGAGACTTAAAAAGATGTCCCTTTCTTACCCTAATATCCGTTGGGGTTCGGTCATTTCTTTCCGGGGTATTTATCGACCTTGCGTTCCCTTTCATTTCATTTCATGGCCTTGATGTAACGTTTGTAATGTAATGGCCTTTTGATTTGACATTTAGCTTTTGCCTTACTTTTTCTTTTTTTTCTTTTCTTTTCTTCGGGACGGATCTCCCCCTTTTTTTTATGACGGCCTCCTACTAAGATGGCGGGTATTCTTGGTAATCTATTCTAAACCTCGTTCCGACATCATGGGCCGAGTATAAAACAGAATTTTTGCTTTAAAAAGAATGATTTGTACTTTACACTCGTGGTCAAGCTTTCGATATTCTTTAGGACTTGTCATCTCTTGTTACTCACGAATCAAACGTGTCAGTGTGTGCAGTAATGAGCTTAAAATTAAGTTATTCAGACTGATAAGGAAATTCGAGTTTATAAATTTTCTGATTCCACTGGTCTTTGTACCATACTGATCGACTCTTTAACCTAAGGGTAGTATTTCTTAAGATGTAAACCATTCCAAGGATGTTTTAACTCTTCTCCTTCTGCATTAACAAGACGATAAGCATTACCAGGAAAAGCGTGCGATACAACATAAGGTCCTTCCCAATTGGGTTGGAGCTTAGAACGCGGACCACCAGGTTTTATAAAAATTCTTTTAACAACCATTTCACCGACTTTGAACTTACGTTCAATGACTTTCTTTTGATAAAAACGTGCTAATCTATTTTGATAAACTTTTGCATGATTAGCAGCTGACCATCTTTTCTCGTCTAAAAGTTTCAATTGAGCAAGGAGTGCTGAACGATGTTCATCAATGGAAAATTCCTTATTCAATTGTACTCTTAATGACGGTATGAGGATTTCATATGGAACTACTGCCTCCATTCCAAATGTTAAGGAATAAGGAGTTTGTCCAGTAGGCGTGCGGATTGAAGTTCGGTAGGCCCATAGAGCCTCAACCAATTTTTCTGGCCAATCTGCGAACTTATTAGATTTACACGTCTTTTTGATGATTTTTATCAAAGTCTTATTTGTTGCCTCTGCTTGGCCATTGCCTTGCGGATAATAAGGAGATGAATGATGCAATGCAATTTTATACTTGTTACAGAGATCCTTCAATTCTTGTGACACGAACTGCGGTCCATTGTCAGTGACGATGGTGCTTGGAATTCCAAATCGAGTGATGATGTTCTTCATGATGAACTTGCAGACGGTTGATGCTTTGATCTCCACGTATGCTTCAGCTTCTGCCCACTTGGTGAAGTATTCCGTTGCCGTGAGAATGAAAGATTTTTGCTTGATGCCGGAATCTGGATTACCAAGAGGTCCAATGATGTCGAAAGCCCACATGGAGAAAGGCCATGGGGAAGAAACAGGATGGAGTGAAGATGCAGGAGAATGAATTTTGTCGGCGTGAAGTTGACACTTAGCACACCTACGAACAAATCCTACACAATCTTCTTCCATGGTTGGCCAATAAAATCCTTGTCTAAGGATCTTCTTTGCTAGCATCTGTCCATTGACATGGCCACCACAAACTCCACTATGAGCTCCTTCCATAACCTTCCAAAGCTCATCTTCGTCTAGACATCTCAGAAGAACTCCATCAAAACCTCTCTTATATAATGCTCCCCCAACTAGGGTGTATCGTTGAGCAACTCTCCTGATAGCTCTCTTCTCCTCAGTTGTAGCTTCCTCAGGATACGATTGATCTTCACAATATTTTGCAATTTCATAATACCATGGCTTTTGTTCATCATCCATCTCTTCTAACAGCTCCATTAACATGATTTCTCTCTTCTCAATGATATCTCCGTTCCTGACTTTCTTCAGCAATTTCTCCTTAGTTCTAAGGAATGAAGGATCTTTCACGGCAGGTGAAAGACGCCTATGAACTATGATCGATTCGGATTGTTTGCTGATTGGAAAATCCAGAGAAGATGCGAGTGAAGCTAGAGCGTCAGCTAAGATGTTTTGATTCCTAGGGACATGGACAAAGATCAATTTCGTGAAAAGCTTTGAGTAAGCAGAAGTAAGCTCCTGATAAGGCTTGAGCTTAGGATCGAGAGTTCGATACTTGGTTAGTACTTGGCGAAGAATCAGTTGGCTATCACCTACAATCCTGAGTTTGGTGGCACCATGGAAATGAGCAGCCTCGAGACCAGCAAGGAGTGCCTCGTATTCAGCTATATTGCTAGTGACTGGAAAATCAAGCTGAAAGGCTTGTGGAATGGTGATACCTTCAGGTGATAACAGAACGATACCGATCCCTTTTCCATAAGAATTCAGAGCTCCGTCAAAATACAGAGTCCACATATCATCTCTGATTTGATTTACGAACATCAGTTCCTCATCCGGAAACTCTGATCGGACTGGATCAAATCGAGGAAGGGGATGATGAGCAAGATGTTCTGCTATGGCATAGCCCTTGATCGCTTTCTGTTGGATATAAATGATATCGAATTGAGATAGAAAGCTTTGCCATCGCGCTAACCTATCAGTAAGAACAGATTTCTCCAGAAGGAATTTGATCGGATTCATCCTAGCGATGAGATGGACTTCATGGGCCAGAAAATAATGCTTCAATTTCTGCACAACCCAGACCAATGCTGCACATGTTTTCTCCATCGCCGTATATCTCTGTTCAGCGGGGTTGAGAAGTTTAGAGAGATAATAGGCTGCCCTCTCTTTTCCTTCTTCATCTCCTTGTGCTAAGACAGCCCCCACTGCATCATCCAGGACTGAAATATAAAGTATCAATGGTTTGCCTGGAGATGGTGGTCTCAAAACAGGAGGACTTGCTAAATAGTCCTTTAATCCATTAAATGCCTCCTGACACTTATCGTCCCAATCAAATTTGACTCCCGGCTTGGTAAGCTCGTAAAACGGCTTACACCTTTGTGAGTGCTGAGAGACAAAACGGCGAATAAATTGCAACCTCCCGATTAATCCTTTTAATTCTTTCAAGTTTTTAGGAGGTGGCATTTCTCTAATAGCCTTCGCCTTGTTAGGATCGATCTCAATTCCCCGTTTACTGACAATAAATCCAAGCAATTTTCCTGAAGATACCCCGAATACACATTTCTTGGGGTTCATCTTTAACTGATATTCTCTCGCTCTTTCTAATACTCTTGCCAAAACTTTAGCATGCTCAGCCTTTGTTTTCGATTTAACCAATAAATCATCCACATACACTTCCAGATCTATATGCATCATGTCATGAAATATTGCCATCATGGCCCTTTGATAAGTGGCTCCAGCATTCTTTAATCCAAACGGCATGACAACATAACAGTATGTTCCCCAAGGTGTAGTGAATGATGTTTTCTCTTGATCCTCTTCTGCCAGCTTAATCTGATTATATCCTGAAAATCCATCCATAAATGATAATGTCTCATAACCAGCGGTGTTATCGATGAGTACATCAATATGAGGCAATGGAAAATCGTCTTTAGGACATGCCCGGTTCAAATCGCGGAAGTCAACGCAAATCCTGACCTTCCCATCCTTCTTCATGACCGGGACTATGTTGGCCACCCATTGTGGATAAAGGACAACTCTAATAAATTTGGCTTTATGCAACTTATCGACCTCTTCCTTCATCTTTAGAGCCATTTGTGGGTGGAATCGCCTTAATTTTTGTTTGACAGGGCTAGCTCCTTCCTTTAATGTCAATCTGTGTTCAACCAAAGTTGAGTCTAACCCTGGCATATCTTCATAACTCCAAGCGAAAGTGTCCTTATAATCCTTAAGTACTTGTACCATTGCCTTTTCATCCTCTGAAGAAAGATTTTTACTGACGAGGACAACCTTAGGTTCGTCTTCAGTCCCTAAATTAATTTCTTTGGTAGGCTCTTCTACGGCAGCTGAGGGTTCATCAAATCTCTTCACTCCACTGGCATATGCCTCAGCCGCGTCCTCGTTATCTTCCTCTTCAACAATGGGGTCCTTTTCATGTACTAATTCATATACCCCGTACCCATCATTGACTGAGTCATCGTCCATGCAATCTTCTGGCATCTGAATTGGATTTTCTAGAAGCTGAGGAATCAAAGAGCAAGAAGAGCACTTATCAGCTAAGTCCTGGAGGTATCTATCTGGAATTTGCCTACCCTTAGGCTTCCTAGACTTCCTAACCTGACTAGACTGACTAGACTGCCTAACTTCACTAAACTTATTATCATAACCTAACGAAGATGAAGCAGGATGAAAATCCTGGGATACAAGTGGAAATACAAGAGAGTCCTCCCGAGGGGAGGGACAGAGTGAATCTAGAAGAGAAGCTTGACCGAAGGACCCGCGCGGCGGGGTGCGATCGGACAAGTAAGATGTTTCCTCAATGAGGATTTGGGAAGAATTTGTTGCCAAATTGGCGTTTTTTTTTGGAAAATGAAAGAATTAAACATAAAGCAGGAATGAATATAAATGGGAGGAGAATCAGACGGAGGAAGTGGCACCAAGGCCAAAGGATTGGGGGGATCATATAGTAATATGTCCCAGATCAGATTATACAACCTCTCTAGATCGAGAGGAGGTTGTGGTATAATGTCCCGAGGGGACAGAGTAATCATGACAGGCGGAGCCCGTGGAATATCTTCAATTATGACCCGCGACCAAGTCGGGGTCAAGAGCAGTGTACGGAAAAGAGTATGGAGCATGAAGACATGTGAAGGATATGTCCCCCTCCAGAGCAGATCTGTTGTATAACCAGCTTGATATGGGTCATCTGGCTCCCCTTCGTCAGTCTCTTCGGATAGCAGTATCCGCTTGTCAAATATGGCACCAGGGCTTTCAATCAGTTCATCAATCTGCGGCGGCCACTTAGGTTCTGCAAGATCCAGAAATAGTCTGTTCAGTGCAATATACAGGTCTCTGAGGTCGAACCATCTGTACCATTCACATTCAGGGTCATGGAATTTCCTCCTTTTCATAGGCCGCAGAGCCTCCAAGGATTGGTACGTAAGCAGTTCAGAGCAATGTCTGGCCAAATCCCTCCCATAAATATCATGGAAGTCAAAACAGGAAGTAATGACTACCGTATTGTCATAGCTGAGTATGGGCCCTTTTACAAAGTGCGTACACAGGGTCCATGTTAAGGGATCTCGGCCTTCTTTAGGTGGTGTAGACATTGCCTCCCAGATCTTCGGGCCTTCTTTGATTTCTGCTTTCTGAACTGGATCTTGTTTCAGTTTTATTGGCCTATAGCCCAGACCATTTCCAGGTGCTGCTCGATGATTCTTGACAGGAGTGGTCCTGCCTTGCAATTGCGTGCCCAGACCTTTCCCAGGCTTGTAGCCGTTCTTCATCATGATCCTCCATCCTGGGGTACTATGCACTTCCCCCTTTTGATAGCATCTAACGGATATGGAGAAATAGTAGCGGCTTTCAGAGGATCAGCCACTGGACGGTAGACCTGTAATACCGACAGAAAAGGTTGTCGGCCAGGTAGAACAGCAGATTTGATGTTCAATGAATGAGCAGCAGCAAGTATCGGCATGCTCGTTACTTTAATTATTCGTCCTTTGTAAGGGAATTTGAGGCATTGATGATTCGTAGAGGGAATCGCCTCGAGAGATTTAATATAAGGACGGCCCAAAATGGCATTTATGGAAGGGTCGATTTCCAAGATGTGAAATTCAACCTCTGCGTGACTTACGGGGCCCAGCTCCACCTTTAGATAAACCATTCCCAGAGGGGAACGGGTAGAATTATCATATGCTGTTACTGAGATGGGGCTGGGCAGCCATTTTTCTTTGGGCACACCGCACAGCTCCAGGGTCTTCGGAGGTAAAACATTGATCGAAGCCCCTGTGTCGACCAGGCATGCATCCACGGCCTTCTTACAGATGTTGACCGTGATACTCAGAGCCATGCTTCTGGCTGCTGGCGGTGCTAGTTCCGATGTATGAAATGTTATTGAGGGCTGATCCCCCTGAGGAACTAGTAGTGCTGCAATCTTCTCTACCGGCACGTCTTCATTGACCATCACCTTCTGCAGATATTCCATCAAAGCTTCTTGGTGACTCTTAGATCTTTTGATCAGTTCGAGTATAGTGATCCGTGCCGGTGTCCGATCCAGGTGTTTCAACAGGTCGTATTGAGTGCCTGGTGCACTCTCTTCATTGTGGGCTTCCTCAGTCGGCTGTGATGGGCCGTCTCTTACTGTGGACTGAGGAAAGACCTTGTTGAAAATCCTGCCACTCCGGAGCGCGTGTTCCTCAACCATGGAGGATCCGGGTGACACCTTAAGTACCGCAGAGTTGGATGGTGCGGATGGCGCAGAGGGTTGGTATGTAGGTGATGGCGTAGGGCTAGGTGGTGATGGCGTGGTGCGGATTAAAGGCCTAGAGGGTTGGATAGTGGATGGGTAAGTAGTTGGTGAAGTGGGGAATGGTACGCGTAATAGCGGTTTAGATGGTAAGGGGATATCTGTGTAAGCGGTAGTGGTAGCGGGCGAAGTAGGAAATGGTATGCGTAATAAAGGCCTAGATGGTAAGAGGGGTGCGTTATTGGTTTGCGGGGGGTTATATGATGGAGGCGTAGGAGTGCGGGGCGTAATAGGTCTAAGGAAAGTGGGTAATGGTAATGGGTTATTGGGCGTAGGTGAGTGATATGTAGGTGTGGGTATAGGGGTGATGGTGACGGGTTGTGGTCTGGGTATGTGGATGGTGCGGCGTGGTGGTTGCTCTGCGGTACTTTGAACGTGACCCGTTGAACAAAGAGAGGAAGAGTCCTCTATTCTCCACTGCTGCCCACGACCAGCCTCAGACTGGCTGTTCGTCAAAATGGGAGCAACCTGGTTTTGGTTCTGATGCTCCGGGAGTGGATTCTGCACTATGCCCATGTTAGGTGGTGCTGCTGCTTGTGCCGGTGGTCTTGCTTGCTGCTGCTGCTGTTGCGGTCTCCTCGCCTTCAAGGCTGTTATGTACTTCTTCATTTCCTCCCAGTCAATGCCACCCTGCTCGTTGAGATCATGGATATAATCTCTGAATTGGAAGCAGGTGTCAATGGTATGCCCAGGTTGCCTGTGGAAGTAGCAATACCTAGACGTATCGGCGTTTTGAGGCCAGACGGCCTTCTCTCTCGGCAAAGCTAAGGCATTGGCTGCCATTAAAGCACTGAAAATATCTGCCAAGGATTCTGGGAGGGCCGGGTACTCTGCCCTTTTCGGGCCTGGAGGTCTCCTCTGTTGGTTGTAGTCACCAGGAGGAGGGACATTGTGGTACGCCGGCGGTGCACGCGGCTGGTACTGTGGCTGTTGCTGTTGCTGCTGATGTGGCTGCTGATACTGCTGTTGTCGTTGTGGCTGTTGCTGTAACTGTTGCTGGTTCTGGTTCGGCTGCTGGGGCCGCTGGTACTGCTGTTGGTAATGGGGGTTCTGCTGCTGCCTGTACCCCTGTTGACTCGGCTGTGGTGGCCTCTGGTACTGCTGATTCCTCACAAACTGGGGCGAGTTATTGTTCATAGTACTGACCTGCTCGTGAGAGAGCGTGCCCTCAGTAGTTGGACCTGTGCTAGGAGAATTTGGCACTGCAGGCTTCCGAGGTGGAGGCCTACTAGGTCTATGAGGATCAAAGACGCTAGAGAACGTAGCGTCCTTGAAAGCATTCTGGCAGTACCGTGCCCTTTCATAGAGCTCTGCCATATTAGTCAAGTTGTTCAAGGAGAGGACTAGCTTGAACTGGGGCGTGGCGTTAGAAATCAACATTTTCACTTGTTCGGATTCGGACAAGTGATCTTTCACTTTTTCAGCCAGGCCCCGCCACCTGTCAGCGAAACTGACAAACTCCTCGTCCGGTTTCATCTTTTCTGCAATAAGGTCCGTGATAGACAAGGAGGGTGCAACTCTGTCCTGGTATCGTTGGATAAATTTGCGTGAAACGATACCGTAATCCTCTACTTCTGAGGGTTCCAGAGAAAAGAACCACTCGAGGGCTGGTCCCTCTAGAGATCTCCTGAACAAGAAAGCCAATGACCTCTTATCATTCTGCCAGAAAGAGGATTCGTACATGAACTCCTTCAGGTGCGTGAAGGGGTTACCAGTACCGTTATACTTTCGATACACTGGCATTTCAGAGGGTGGCAGGTGGAATACTGGCAGGCTCGGTAAGTTAATTTCTGGCACAGCTTTAACCCCCATCATCTTCTGGAGATTGTTAAACTGCTCGTCCATGCGCTCCATTTTGGCCAGCAACGTCTGCGTGGTTAGATCTGCCTGGGGAGGAGGAGGAGGAGGAAGTACTTGATAGGCCTGCTGCCTAGAGTAGGTTGGACAAGGAGGATAATAAGGATGAGGTCCGGCAGAGCTTCCGCCATGCCCGAGGGTATTTTGATAAATGGGCGTCTGCGATCTAGCCGGTTGCCTGGATGACGAAAGTTGTGGCCCAGTTGGCCGAGAAGTAAGATGAAGGCCTTCCATGGCCTGTTGGATATAAGGAGGAGGAGGAAGAGGTTGTTGAGGAACAACGGGGGGAGCCACAGGATTCGGCTCAGCAGGCTGCATGGGTGCCTTCCCCTTCAAGATAGACTGGATCGCCTCGAATTGCTGAGGGTCCAGTCGGGAGGCAAGAACTCCCAGAGCATTGACAAGATCCATAGGATCGGAGGATGAGGGATCATGCTGATTCATGTCCCCCTCAAAGTCAGGATTGGGAATCGCATATTCATGCGGAGGAAGATCATGATATTGATCGTGCGGATGAAAAAGAGGAGTTCGGACATTCCCGTCATGTCGAACTGGAATGGGGACGAAATTATGGGAGGCATCAGCATCTCTCCCGTTCTCGTAGTTGAAATCTGAATTGCGAGGGGCATTAGCATCTCCCTCGTAGTTGATAATGGCGTCTTGGGCCATACTCAAATCTCTGCCTGATCGCAGCAACATTATATTAGATTCTCTTTTCAAAGATTTAATCAAACAAGTTGTGCAGAGATTAATCAATCAAGTGGATGCTTAACGTGATTTCAGGATTCCTTGTTGAGTTATTTGAATTGGATTAAACCACAATTTCGCTCAAGGAAGGATCCTAGTTTCAGTTTGATTTCCACCGTTATTCTCTAAGGTTCTCTCTCACAACGCTTTCGGAATCTAGCCGGAACTTCAATTGGTACAACCAGCCCGATGATCAAGGAGGAATACCTTGATTTTGGGGACTTATGGAGGTCTCAACGTCAACTTCTCTAGTCTGATCAAGGGACCAACCCAATCAGAGAGAGTTGCTAACGTCGAGTAATGTGTTCCTAAGAAAAGGAGGGTTTTAGCCTCAATGCGTATGCCCTGCGACCTGGATGGCCTCTAATGCTTAATAGAGTAATGTGTAGCTAGCACTCAACATAGAAATCTGGAAACTGAAAAATAATTAAGAAACTGTCTGAATCGCGTCGATTATAGTCGACGCTATTCAAAACAGAACTTAATTCTTTTACAGAAAACAGATGCAAACAGCAGAGAAAACCTGGAAAATAACTAACAACTGCCTAAATAGCGTCGATGATGGTCGACGCTATTCAACACAGAGCTTAATTATTTCACAGAAACAGATGCGAACGACAGAGATAATCTGGAGGCTAAAAGGCGTCCAGGTGTACTGACGCGGTTTTAAAACGCGTCGCTGTTCCTGGACGCTTTTTAGTTCGCAGAAACAGATTTCCAGAAGGATTTTCTGGGTCGAATCCTCCTTAAACAGGGTAAAATGCAGTAAATAATCAACTCAAGCAAAGATTTTTAGTTTCAGATTTTAAACAGGATGGTTTACTATCTAAACAACTAAGAAATCACACAATCACACAGCATTTTATCACCAAAAACAGCTTTTTAAACTAATCAAGGGGAGGCAAGATCTTGCCACTGGGGTGTGCACGTGGTGCACGAGGGAAATTAATTAAACTAACACTCACCAATTGGTGAGGACGTGTCGAAAGACACAAGTGGTGCACCGTGGGTGCCCGGTATGGTAATAGCAAGAACAAAAGAAATTAAAAGACGGCGAGACCAAGTCCCACCGTGATCGCCAAAAGAGCTGTACGTGCTGAAAATTTGCTCGTGTGATTAATGTGAAAAACTATGTTGTTTAGGGTAAATTAACCTATTAAAAAAATGCAACTAAGGTGCTGTGATCGCCAGAAACTTTTAACTAAAAAGCTTCAAAAGAGGTTGATCGCTTACCTGTTTAAACGCGGAAGAATGAATCCTTGGTTCCCCTCCTTCAGCCGGCTGAAGAAAGAGAGCCTCTTTATTCTTTCGTTCTTGCTGTTGAATGTTGAGGATCGTCCAGAAATTCTCCTGGCTTTGTGCTTGATTTCCCTCTTTTTTGATTTCTTGTTGTTGTTGAATGCAGCAGAGACAGAAACACAGAAAAATAAAGAGGAAATAGTGATGAGAATCTAAATAGAAATAATAAAGTTAACTATGATTAGAAACATGTTTAAAACATCAACTCACTTGTTTTAAATGACTTTGAAACCCCTTTAGAACAGATGGTTTTGGAAGATTAATGAGGTGGTGTGTGATGCATGCAGTGAGTATGAGAGGATGAAACTAATGAATGTAAATGAAATTCAAATATGAAAAACTTATGCCCAGTCCAGTTGGTTGAAGCTTTGAAAGGATGAAGATCTTGAAGAAGGATGCCGACTTCTGTAAATGGCAGCGCTCCGGGGTGGCTGCTTTGATCTCCAAATTGCTATAACGCTGTGGCTCAATAATTCTCTCTCTCTTTTTTTTTTAACTCTTGAAATAGGCAAGGTATTTATAGGCATTTTCTGCGTTCGCGATTAACATAGAAAAATCTCGGATTTATCTACCTTAATCGACAGATAAACACTGATTAATTCATCTTTATCTGTAATTATCTAAAACGCGTCCACCTTGGCTGACGCCTTTCAGATTAATTAAGATAAGGATAAATATCCGGGAAAAGTTATCTTTATCTTTATTAGATAAAACGCGTCCACGTGTGTAGACGTCTTTTACACTAATTAAGATAAGGATAAACATCGGAAGAGAAGTTAAAACAGCTTAGGAAACCTAAAATGCGTCGACCCTCACAGACGCCTTTTAGTTAATAAATCAATTAATTAAAATTCAAATTTAAACGCTAAAATAGGAATAAACTCTAAATGGCGTCCACATGGGTCGACGCCTTTTAGACTTCTTCATATTTTAACTGAAATTTGAGCTAAAATCAATTTAATTGATTAACTTAAAACATGTCTGTTAAACCCGACACTCAAAAATATCAATAAAAATTAATTAATGATTAAGTATCAGACCATTCTGAGGCATTATTATATGATATGAAATTTACTCAAAATGACGTCAAAATTAGCGTGTCTACACGCGGTACTGTCAGAATGCCTTCAAAGACGCTACGTTCTCTAGCGTCTTTGATCCTCACCGACCTAGCAGGCCTCCACCTCGAAAGCCTGCAGTGCCTAATTCCTCTAGCACAGGTCCAACTATTGAGGGCACACTCTCTCATGAGCAGGTTAGCAGTATGAACAATAACCAGCCCCAGTTTGTGAGGAGTCAACAACAATATCAGCGGCCACAGCAGCCGAGCCAGCAGGGTTACAGGCAGCAGCAGCCAAACCCCCAATATCAGCAATCCCAGTATCAGCGGCCCCAACAGCCGAACCAGCAACAACAACAACAGCCACAGCAACAGCCGCAATGGCAATTGCAGTACCAGCCACCACAACAACAGCAGTATCAGCAACAGCAGCAGTATCAGCCGCGCGCACTGCCGGCATATCACAACGTCCCTCCCCCTGCTGACTATAACCAGCAGAGAAGACCTCCAGGCCCGAAGAGGGCAGAATACCCAGTCTTCCCAGAGTCCTTGGCGGACATTTTCAGTGCTTTAATGGCAGCCAATGCCTTGGTCCTGCCAAGAGAAAATGCAATCTGGCCCCAAAATGCCGATACTTCCAGGTATTCCTATTTCCATACGCAACCTGGACACACTATTGACACCTGCTTCCAATTCAGATATTACATTCATGATCTCAACGAGCAGGGCGACATTGACTGGGAAGAGATTAAAAAGTACATATCTGCCTTAAAGGCAAGAAGACCACCACAGCAGCAACAGCAGCAGCAAGCAAGAGCACCGGTACAAGCAGCAGCACCACCGAATATGGGCATAGTGCAGAACCCGCTTCCGGAGCACCAAAATCAAAATCAAGTTGCTCCTACTCTGACAAATAGCCGGTCTGAGGCTAACCGTGGGAAACAGTGGAGGATAGAGGACTCCTCCTCTATTTATTCAACGGGTCACATTCCAAGTACCGCAGAACAATCACCACGCCGCACCATCCACATACCCAGACCACAGCCCATTACTATTACCCCTATACCAACACCCGCATATCACTCACCCGCACCCACTAACTCATTACCACCACCCGCTTTCCTCAAACCCATTACACCCCACGCCACTACGCCTCCATTAAATAACCCCCCGCAAACCAACTACGCACCCCTCCTACCATCCAGACCACTACTCCGCGTACCATTCCCTACTTCACCCGCTACCACTACCGCTTACCCAGATACCATCCAACCTTCTAAACCGCTATTACGTATGCCGTTCCCCACTTCATCCGCACCAACCACTTACCCTTCCACCATCCAACCGTCTAGGCGTTTAATCCGCACCACGCCACCACCAACTAACCCCGCGCCATCACCCACATACCAACACTCCACACCATCCGCACCATCCAACCCTGCAGTATTCAAGGTATCACCCGGACCTTCCACGGCTGAGGAACATGTGCTCCGGAGTGGGAGGATTTTCAACAAAGTCTTTCATCAGTCAATAGTTAGAGACGGCCCATCACAGCCGACGGAGGAAGCACACAATAAAGAGAGTGCACCAGGCACTCAATACGACCTACTAAAGCACCTTGACCGAACATCGGTACGGATCTCCGTGCTTGAACTGATTAAAAGATCAAAGACCAACCAAGAAGCTCTGATGGAATATTTGCAGAAGGTGATGGTCAACAAGGACGTGCCGGTAAAGAAGATTGCAGCACTGTTAGTTCCTCAGGGGGATCAACCCTCTATTTCGTTTCATACATCGGAACTAGCACTGTCGGCAGCCAGAAGCATGGCTCTGAGCATCATGGTAAATATCTGCAAGAAGGCCGTGGATGCATGTCTGGTTGACACAGGGGCTTCAATCAATGTTTTACCTCCGAAGACCCTGGAATTGTGCGGTGTGCCCAAGAAAAAATAGCTGCCTAGCCCTATCTCCGTTACAGCTTATGATAATTCCACCCGTTCCCCTCTGGGAATGGTCTATTTGAAAGTGGAGCTAGGCCCTGTAAGTCATGCCGAAGTTGAATTTCACATTTAGGAAATCGACCCTTCTTTAAACGTCATTTTGGATCGTCCTTACATAAAAACCCTCAAGGCGATTCCCTCCACGAATCATCAATGCCTCAAATTCCCCTTCAAAGGACGAATCATTAAGGTTACGAGCATGCCGATCCTTGCTGCTGCTCATTCTTTGAATGTCAAACCTACTTCTTCACCTGGCCGACAACCTTTTCTGTCGGTATTACAGGTTTACCATCCAGTGGCTGATCCTCTGAAAACTGCCATTATTACTCATTATCCATTAAATGTCATAAAGAGAGGGAAGTGCATGAGTACCTCAGGATGGAGAATAATGATGAAGAATGGTTATCAGCCTGGAAAAGGCCTGGGCACACAGTTACAAGGCAGGACCACTCCCGTCAAGGACTACCGAGGAACACCTGGAAACGGCCTGGGCTATAGGCCAAGAAAACTGAAGCAGGATATTGTTCAGCAAGCAGATAATGAAGGCAGCCAGAAAGTCTGGGAGATGATGTCTACACCACACAAGGAAGGTCGGGACCCCCTAACATGGACCTTATACACACATTTTGTAAAAGGGCCCGTAGTAAGCCATGACAACACGGTGGTCATTACTTCATGTTTTGACCTCCACGATATATATGGGAGAGACTTGGCTAGACATTGCTCAGAACTGCTCACGTACCAGTCCTTGGAGGCTCTGCGGTCTATGAAGAGGAGGAAATTCCAAGACCCTGAATGTGAATGGTACAGGTGGTTCGATTTAAGGGATCTCTATATTGCATTGAACAGGTTGTTCCTTGATCCCTCTGAACCCAAGTGGCCGCCGCAAATAGATGAGCTGATCGAAGGGCCTGGTGCTATTTTCGACAAGAGGATACTGCTGTCAGAAGAGGCTGATGAAGGGGAGCCAGATGACCCCTATGAAGCTGGCTACACCACGGATATGCTCTGGAGGGGGACTTATCCTTCTCATGTTTTCATGCTTCACACCTTGTTTCGCACTTTGCTCCTGACCCCGACTTGGTCGCAAGTCATCATTGAAGACATTCCACGGGCCCCGCCCGTCATGATTACTCTGTCCCCACGGGACCTCATTCCACCACCTACTCTCGATCTAGGGAGGATGTATGATTTAATCTGGGACATACTGCTGTATTGTAACGACCCGCCACCCTATGATCGGAGACCCGATCACTAAATGGGTGTCGAATCATTATCCAACGGTCACACACCCGGATCTTATACACACATCTAGAGGAGTAAGCGTTAAACAAGGTTAAATATAACATTCACACGGACTACAAGGAAGTACAGTGCGCAGGAAGTAAATTAATAATGTCCGTACACAGTCCAACAATAATTACATGGTCCAACAAATTAATTAAGTACAGGCAGAAACAAAGTACAACAACATCGGGGCATACCCCGGAACTGAGATAGCTGCTGGTCCGCACACCAAGGAGAACACCACACGCTGCCACTCGCCACGAGGTCCACACCTGAAAACCGTAGGGAGTGAGCCACACCATAATTGGGCTCAGTAGGGATCATCTGATCCCTTGCCTCCACTCACACACCCACACGTGCAATAACAAAGATACAGGTGAACGAGATAAGTAAAGTTGTAACACATTACTCCAAATTCTCGATATAAACCGCATGCATTCGGAATATAACATGCATATCTCAGAAATCATCCTATCAAGGAGCCTACAACTCACATATCGGCAAAACGCGCCAACCACGTCTCCGAAAGCGGGAAACACCGACCACACCCGAAAGTGGGAAACACCGACCCGTTGAGACCAAACAGTAACCCCTCGGATAGCACGCTGGCTACCTCGGCGGTTACTCCTTCCCCCAGCAAACACCGACCCGCTGAGACCAAACAGTAACCCCTCGGATAGCACGCTAGCTACTCCGGCCTAACTGGCTCAGGTGGTTACTCCTTCCTCCAGCCAACACCGACCCGCTGAGATCAAACAGTAACCCCTCGGATAGCACGCTAGCTACTCCGGCCTAACTGGCTCAGGTGGTTACTCCTTCCCCCAGCACGAGTGACACTCCAAAGGTACCACTCCGACACCGGTACTAGCTAACCCCGGGGTTCACCAGGTGACCCTCTCTCACTAGGCGTCACCCCGACACTGCTACCGTCAGCGTTGTGTCCCTACCGCACCGACACAGGGTGTCAAACGCTACAACTGTCACTCTAGGTCCACAGTAACACAAAACACGCCACGGTGCGATCCGGTCACGTGAGAAGTCCACGGTTGCACGACACACAACGCAGTGCCATCCGGTCACGAAGAGTCCATCATTATCTAGTAGATTTAAGGCATGCATTTAATCGACTATCTAATAGTGTAAACACATTTTACTGGCATGGATTAGTGTGGTTCTGTCTTGAATCGCGTCACCCAAGGTCGACGCCATTCAAGCATCCTAAACTGGTTCATGAAATCCCGACCTCAGAATATGGCCTAAAAGGCGTCGTCACAGGCCCGCCCTATTGAAACGCGTCGCCATCCCTCGTCGCCTATCGGTGACAGAACCAGGGACAGGCCGCGGTTGATTCCTCTAAAAACGCGTCGTCCTAGGAAGCCGCCTTTTCAAAAGGCGTCACTGTCCTCAGACGCCATTCACACCAGAATCCGAAACTTGTAGAAACCTTAATCGGGGCGATTTCTGCCTAAATGGCGTCGTGATGACCCGTCGCCATTCTAAATGGCGTCGTCCAGGCACGACGTCATTTAACGCCAGAAACCCAAACTGACAAAACCTCAAACATGAAGATTTCTGCCTAAAAGGCGTTGTACTGGCCCGTCGCCATTCTAAATGGCGTCGTCCAGGTACGACGTCTTTTAGCACCAGAAATCAGGTTCTGCCGTTCGACCCGAGGGTCCCCTTTTCACCCCCAAAATGTACCAAAATCAAACCAAACAGAGGAGGAAGAGGGGCAAGCTAAACCATCACAAATCCACATTCACAGAAACCCTCATTCCCATCAAGAAGAGCTCCTAAACATGCTTGTTCTACCCCCAAAAACATCATGCATCACATGGAAACTACGGATGAAGCATGTACAATCCACGCAAGGTTCGTCCCCCTACCGGTTACTTGAACTCCTCCTGGCTCCGTGCCGCCGAACCGCCGCACCGCAGACCGCCGCCGGTACCCCCGAGGACGTCGCCACTCCGCCGAGACGTCGGCCGCCGTCCGGAGAATGGAACGCCGCGAAGGAAGTGGTGGTGGTAGTGGTGAGAGGTAGAAGGGCGTTGGAGTGGTGGAAGAGGAAGAAGAGGAAGGGAAAGGGGAAGAGAGGGGTCGGAGGAGGCGGAGAGGGGGAGGAGAGAGAGTGAGAGGGTGAGAATGAGGAAAAGAAAGGAAGGCTCGAGGGGTCAATCCGAACAAGGGTAAAATGCGTCGACCGAGACAGACGCCTATCAGATGACAGGACGGGCCGTACTGACAGAAGCTCTGAAACGTGTCGTCCACCACCGACGCCGTTCAGACGACAAGACCGGCACCGTACACTGACATCTCAGGGTCGCAGTCTGAATGGCGTCGTCTATCATAGACGCCTATCAGACGACAAGACAGGGGCCGTACTCTCGCGGCCCGAAACCCGCCCACGTGGCGCCCACGTGGCACAACAGCTACAGACCTAAATGGCGTCTACCTAGCAAGACGCCGTTTGAAAGGCGTCGTGCTGTGTAGACGTCATTCAGAAGAAATTCTCAAGACCCCTCAGGGTCCAAACTAGGGGATCCGGCCCGAAACCGACCCGAAAACTGAACCCGAAACCTCAGTCCTTACATGTATGATCCCCCTAATCCTTTGGCCTTGGTGTCACTTCTCTCATCTCATTCTCCTTCTATTCATCTTCATTCCTGTTTTATACTTAACTCTTCTATTGTCCAAAAAAAAACACCAATTTGGCAACAAATTCTTCCCAGATCCTCATTGAGGAAACCTCTTACTTGTCCGATTATACCCCATCGTGCGGGTCTTTCGATCAAGATTCTCTTCTAGATCTACTCTGCCCTTCCCCTCGGGAGGATTCTCCTGCATTTCCGCTTGCATCTCATAATTTTCATTCTGCTTCATCTTCATTAGGCCAGGATAGGGAGTCTAGTGAAGTTAGGAAGTCTAGTTCTAGGCAGGTTAATCAGGTTAGGAAGTCTAGAAAGTTTAAGGGTAGACGAATTCCAGATAGATACCTCCAAGATTTAGCTAATAAGTGCCTTTCGTGCTCTATGATCCCTCAACTATTGGAAAATCCCATTCAGATGCTAGAAGATTGTATAGATGGTGAGTTAGTCAATGATGGATATGGGGTGTATGAGTTGATACATGAAAAAGACCCCATTGTTGAAAATGAGGAAGATGACGAGGACGGGCTGAGGCATATGCAGTGGAGTGAAGAGATTCGATGAACCCTCAGCTGCCGTAGAAGAGCCTACCAAAGAAATCAATTTAGGGACTGAAGACGAACCTAAGGTTGTCCTCGTCAGCAAGAATCTTTCTATAGAGGATGAGAAGGCAATAGTACAAGTTCTTAAGGACTATAAGGACACTTTCTCCTGGAGTTATGAAGATATGCCGGGGTTAGACTCATCCTTAGTTGAACACAGGTTGACGTTAAAGGATGGAGCTAGCCCGGTCAAACAGAAGCTAAGGCCATTCCACTCACAAATGGCTTTGAAGATGAAGGAAGAGGTTGACAAATTACATAAAGCCAAATTTATTAGAGTTGTCCTATATCCACAATGGGTGACCAACATAGTCCCGGTTATGAAGAAGGACGGGAAGGTCAGGATTTGCATTGACTTCCGAGATTTAAACTGGGCGTGTCCTAAGGATGATTTTCCATTGCCTCATATTGATGTACTCATTGATAATACTGCTGGCTATGAGACTTTATCATTTATGGATGGGTTTTCAAGATACAATCAGATTAAATTGGCAGAAGAAGATCAGGAGAAGACATCATTCACTACACCTAGGGGAACATACTGCTATGTCGTCATGCCATTTGGATTAAAGAATGTTGGAGCCACTTATCAGAGGGCTATGATGGCAATATTTCACGACATGATGCACATAGATCTAGAAGTGTATGTGGATGACTTGTTGGTTAAATCTAAGACTAAGGCTGAGCATGCCAAAGTTTTGGCAAAAGTGTTAGAAAGGTCAAGGGAATATCAGTTGAAGATGAACCCCAAGAAATGTGTATTCGGAGTATCTTCAGGAAAATTATTTGGATTCATTGTCAGCAAACGGGGAATTGAGATCGATCCCAACAAGGCGAAGGCTATCAGAGAGATGACACCTCCTAAGAACTTAAAAGAGTTAAGAGGATTAATCGGGAGGTTGCAATTTATTCGCCGTTTTGTCTCCCAGCACTCACAAAGGTGCAAGCCGTTCTACGAGCTTACCAAGCCAGGAGTCAAATTCGATTGGGACGATAAGTGTCAGGAGGCATTCGATGGATTAAAGAATTATTTGGCAAGTCCTCCTGTTCTGAGACCACCGTCTCCAGGCAAACCATTGATACTTTACATTTCTGTCCTGGATGATGCAGTGGGGGTTGTCCTAGCACAAGAGGATGAAGAAGGAAAGGAGAGGGCAGCCTACTATTTCTCTAAACTTCTCAACCCCGTTGAACAGAGATATACAGCGATGGAGAAAACATGTGCAGCATTGGTCTGGGTTGTTCAAAAGCTGAAACATTATTTTCTAGCCCATGAAGTCCATCTCATCGCTAGGATGAATCCAATCAAGTTTCTTCTGGAAAAATCTGTCCTTACTGATAGGTTAGCACGATGGCAAAGCTTTCTATCTCAATTCGATATCACTTACATTCAGCAGAAAGTGATCAAAGGCTATGTCATAGCAGAACATCTCACTCATCACCCCCTTCCTCGTTTTGATCCAGTCCGATCGGAGTTTCCGGATGAGGAACTGATGTCCGTAGACCAAATCAGAGATGATATGTGGACTCTGCATTTTGACGGAGCTCTGAATTCTCATGGAAAGGGGATCGGCATTGTTCTGTTATCACTTGCAGGCATCACCATTCCACAAGCCTTTCAGCTTGACTTTCCAGTCACCAACAATATAGCTGAATATGAGGCACTCCTTGCTGGCCTCGAGGCTGCTCATTCCCATGGTGCCACCAAACTCAAGATTGTGGGTGATAGCCAATTGATTCTTCGTCAAGTATTAACCAAAGATCGAACTCTTGATCCCAAACTCAAGCCTTATCAAGAACTTACTTCTGCTTATTCAAAGCTTTTCACCAAATTAATCTTCGTCCATGTTCCTAGGAATCAGAACATCTTAGCTGACGCTCTAGCCTCACTCGCATCTTCTCTTGATTTTCCAATCAGCAGGCAATCCGAATCAATTATCGTTTATAAGCGTCTTTTACCCGCCGTGAAAGACCCTTCATTTCTTAGAACCAACGAGAAGTTGCTGAAGAAGGTCAAAGATGGAGATATTATGGAAAAGAGAGAGATCATGTTGATGGAGCTGTTAGAAGAGATGGATGATGAACAGAAACCATGATACTATGAAATTGCCAAATATTGTGAAGATCAATCATATCCTGAAGAAGCCACAGCTGAGGAGAAAAGAGCTATCAGGAGAGTTGCTCAACGATACACCCTAGTTGGAGGAGCACTATACAAGAGAGGTTTTAATGGAGTTCTTCTAAGATGTCTAGACGAAGATGAACTTTGGAAGGTTATGGAAGGAGCTCATGCTGGAGTTTGTGGTGGCCATGTTAATGGACAAATGCTAGCAAAGAAGATCCTTAGACAAGGATTTTATTGGCCAACCATGGAAGAAGACTGTGTAGGATATGTCCTTAGGTGTGCTAAGTGCCAACTTCACGCCGACAAAATTCATTCTCCTGCATCATCACTCCATCTTGTTTCCTCCCTATGGCCTTTCTCCATGTGGGCTTTCGATATCATTGGACCCCTTGGCAATCCTGATTCCGGCATCAAGCAGAAGTCTTTCATCCTCACGGCAACGGAATACTTCACCAAGTGGGCAGAAGCTGAAGCATACACGGAAGTTAAAGCATCAACCGTCTGCAAGTTCATCATGAGGAACATCATCACCAGATTTGGAATACCAAGCACCATCGTCACCGACAATGGACCGCAGTTCGTGTCACAAGAATTGAAGGACCTCTGCAACAGGTATAAAATTGCATTGCATCATTCGTCTCCTTATTATCCACAAGGCAATGGCCAAGCAGAGGCAACTAACAAGACTTTGATAAAAATCATCAAAAAGACGTGCAAATCTAAGAAGTTCACAGACTGGCTAGAAAAATTGGTTGAGGCTCTATGGGCCTACCGAACTTCAATCCGCACGCCCACTGGGCAGACTCCTTATTCCTTAACATTTGGAATGGAGGCGGTAGTTCCATACGAGATCCTTATACCGTCTTTAAGAGTACAAATGAACAACGAATTTTCCATTGATGAACACCGTTCATCACTCCTTACTCAATTTGAACTCTTAGACAAGAGAAGATGGTCAGCCGCTAATCATGCAAGAGTTTACCAAAATAGATTAGCACGTTTTTATCAAAAGAAAGTCATTGAACGTAAGTTCAAAGTTGGTGAAATGGTCGTCAAAAGGATTTTTGTAAAACCTGGTGGTCCACGCTCTAAGGTACAACCCAATTGGGAAGGACCTTATGTTGTATCACATGCTTTTCCTGGTAACGCTTATCGTCTTGTCAATACATAAGGGAAAGAGCTGACTCACCCCTGGAACGGTTTGCATCTTAAGAAATACTACCCTTAGGTTAAAGAGTCAATCAGCATGGTACAAAGACCAGTGAAATCAAAAAATTTAGAAACTCAAATTCCCTTATCAGTCTCGATAATTTAACCCTAAACACATTACTACACACACTGACACGTTTGATTCGTGAGTAACAAGAGATGCCAAGTCCTAAGGAATACCGAAAGCTTGACTGAAAGTGTAAAGTACAAATCATTCTTTTTAAGCAAAATTTTGTTTTTACACTCGGCCCATGATGTCGGAACGAGGCTTAGAATAGACTACCAAGAATACCCGCCATCTTAGTAGGAGGCCGTCATAAAAAAAAAAGGGGAGATCTGTCCCGAAGAAAAGAAAAGAAAACCAAAGCAAAGGCAAAAGCCAAATGTCAAATCAAAAGGCCATTACACTACAAACGCTACATCAAGGCCATGAAGTAAAATGAAAGGGAACGCAAGGTCGATAAATACCCCGGAAAGAAAATGACCGAACCCCAACGGATATTAGGGTAGGAAAGGAACATCTTTTTGGGTCTTCGGAACCTTCTCATGGGCTTTCTAAACTAATTCTTCCTTCCTTTCTAAAGAAGCGTACTCCAAACTTAAGGAACGGCCTAGATTGACTAAGGACTGAATCATCAAATGGGATCACGAATGGAAACACATGTTCAAACACAATGGGTTTAAGTTAAATTATTGAAGAACAATTTGAGAATTAAGTTAATAAATGAATATGATCTTTTGATATGGTACCATGCTGGTCTTTTAGTTTACACCATAGTTTAAAATCCAAAAAAAATACATATTCCAAAATCCAAAAAAATACATATCCCAAAAAAGGCACATATTTCAAAAATTCAAAAAAAAAAGTACATATTTCAAAACCCAAACAAAAATGAATATTTCAAAACAACAAAAAATATTTCAATTAGCGTTTGCTTATTGCATCTAGTATGCTTCATTCCTTTTATTTTCAGTGAGCATCTGTTTGCTTGTATGTTGCATTTAGCTTACAGTCCGATTACCTTTGTTAATAAAGGCTATGCCCCTTGACCCTTCCACTAAGAAAGAGATTGATTGACCATTCACTTGGTCAGGCAAGGGGCTAAGCCTAAATAGATACTTAACCTGTTTGTTAAGTAATGTGCAGGACACGGGACAAACACATGGAACGCAAGCTAAAGGCAAAGATTTCATGTATATTCAAAAGGTGTTTGTACATGATACACAAAAGAAAGGAAAGTACATAAGCCTTCAAGGCTGGCTCTCTCCTGCCCCCTCATCCATCTGGCTCTGAGCCTCATCCTGGGCATCTGGCGGTGGAGCTCTAGGCGGCGGCGGACCCATGGCACTCGGACCAGCCTGACTAGAGGAGATGGCCACGCTGGCTGTGAAAGCGCTCGCCTGCCCGCGCTCCTGAGCACGCTGCCGAGTACGCCTGTACCTCTCCTTCACGCTCCGGCGCTCGTGCTCGGCAATGCCTAACTGGACTCGGAGGGAGGTCATCTCCGAGTCCAGCCTCTGCCACTCCAGCCGCTCCCTCTCCCTCTCCTCAGTGATAAACTCCAGTCGGGACCGGAGGTGTGAAAGCTCCCGAGGAAGATCCCCGGTGGAGAGGCGAGCCACCTGCTCCTCGAGTTCGCGAACCCGAGCCGCATCCGCTTCAGCCCTCTGAAGGGCTTCATGAAGCTCAGCAACCTGCAGGAGAAGTCATTGTTAGTCCAAGGCAATCAAGCAATCAAAAATCAAATCCAGGAGTCAAAGGGAAAGGATCAGAACTTACTCGAGCGGCACGATCCTCCTCTGCAAGAGAGGCTCAGTGGATGGCGAACGCGAGCTGGCTCTGGAGGTCAGCCAGAGCAGCCTCATGGGCGGCAGAAGAAGAGGATGATGATGCTCCATATGCAGGGGGAGCCGCCTGGGTGTTGACGGCTCGCTACACCAAAAGACAATCATCAGCGGTTAATCGTCAAAACAAATTAATTAACTAAAACATTCATTCATATTCATTCATACATACCAGGTCGAACAACTCCTTCTGGACCTGCTCTAGCTGGGTCTCCGCGTCATGTAGGCGGGCCCGGAGGTCAACGATGACCGCATCTCGCGCGTCCTGCATATCACACATACATACATACATTCACAAATATAAGTTAAAGATAATGATAAAATGAAAGAAGCATAAAAGCATACTTACATCGAGTGGTCAGAGGAGCGGAAGCTGATCGGCGTAGTGGGCCCGGTACTGCTGGAGGTAGGCCTCGCTTCTCTCCGCCCAGGACTCCACCCTGACGCCGCGGCGGTGCCAGTCCTCGTACTGCTCCGGGAACTTGGCACGTCAATCGATGGGAGCTTGCTTCCCCCTCATGCTCCGTCCGACGCCCTCTGGGACCTCCTCGTCTATCCACTCCTGGTGGAGGCCCAGGGTCCTCATGACGAGGCGGAGGCAGAGCGGCTTGATCTCGTTGAGGCAATGCAACCACATTTGCCTCCCGAACCGTCTCCGGCCGGCCGTCACCCACGGCTAGCCCTCCTCGCTCATGCCCATGTATGGGCGTCAGATCACCTGCATACAAGTTAGATGCATTCATATAAATAACTTGCATTTAATGAATAAAAGATTGCATTTAATGAACAAAATTGAACAAGTTAAGAACTCACCAGCAACTCGGGGTAGTCGAGGAACTGATGGCGGAGGGCCGTCAGCTGGTGGTGCTGGGGTGCTGTGTCCACGATTGGCTGCCAACGGCAGGCCAATGGGACGGCACCGGGTCGTACTATTCTCGCTCGGCCGAGCGGGAAGTAGTAATAGCTCCAAACCTGCACACATGAACATAAGTTAGAAATCATCACATCATGTCACATTACATATCATAAACAAATAATAAGACGATTTAATACCTGGAGGAACGGCGAGAAGCCGCTGATAGTAGTCTCACGGTCAGGCGTGACCGCGGACAGGTCTGCGAATAGGTGGGCCAGAAGGGCCGCACCCCATGCATACTCCCCTAGACTATCTAAATCATCTAACAAATACAAGAACCTACAATGAATATGGTCGTCCTTCGTACCGAAGAGCAACCGACCAAAGAAAAAGACCAAAAAGACCCTAAGCTGCCTATCTATCTCCTCCCCCTGACTTGGGTCACTGCAGTACACAAGGGAGGATGACTCTGCTAATCTATCCCTGAACTCCTCCCGGGTCTCATCCGACCGACATCGGGGCACATCTAATCCTAAGGCGGCCTCCACCTCTACCCGGGGGACCATCCTGGACTCTCTACCTAGGCTAGACACCTCTATGCCTAGCAGAGCCTCTACCAATCCTCGGTAATCGGGGTAAGTCACCCCACTTACCGGCCGGCCATCTACCCGGAGGCCAGTGATCCTGGCCACATCCTCTAGGGTTGGGACCATATGGCCCCACGGCATTAGGAAAGCTCGGCTTTCCGCATGCCACCTCTCCCGCAGTGCCTGCAGGAGGACTAGATCGAGCCAAAATGGCTCGATGTCCAAAACCTCACCGAATCCCATCCAGCGCAGGTGCGCCTTGTGGAAATCCGGGAGCCCTCTATATGCTCCTATAACTAAGTCCCAGCTGATCCTCGCCCTCATCGTCCCCTGCAAATGAAAACAATAAACTTCATCAGTTAATGGCCATAAAAACAAATAAGAATAACTGTTCAAAAGGCGTCGAGTCATATGGACGCCTATTGAAAGGCGTCCATGTGTCCTGACGCGATTTGAAAACATTTTCTGTCCAATAAAAAATTCGGAATTCCACCTGAAAGGCGTCAGACCAGGGTGACGCTGTTTGAAACGCGTCAACTGGTCTGGACGCCTTTCAAATCCCGATTCCGGGTTCTTGAAGAACCCCTTTCTTCCCTCCTTTTCTCACTCCATTCAAACCATAGAAAACTTATCAGGTGGAGGTCGCCCTCCCCTTCTTCTTCCAGGGCTACAGGCGCCGGAGGAGCCTCCTCCTCCTCCAAGAACACCGCCACCTCGACGAGTTCGGCCGACACTTCCTCGTGAGCTTCCGCTAGAGCCGCCATTCGTCGCCTCTTTGCTAGGGCATTGATCTTATGAGATCCCTCGCCGCGTTCCATGGAGTTTGAGAGAGAGAGTTTTGAAAGAGAGAGAAAGAAGATCGTCGGTGATCGCCGATCGCCGGAGAAGAAAGAGGAGAGAGAGAGTTTTGAGAAAAGTGAGAAAGAAAAGGGGGCCTTCGCAGGTTCTGTTTGAAGAGGTTGAAAGGCGTCGTGGTACAGCGACGCGTTTTAGGGCGCATAAATTGAGGCGGCAAGGCCAGCTGTTTGAAATTAAGTAAAAGGCGTCTATACATAGCGACGCGTTTCAGGTTACCGCCAATTCTTTTCAGAACCGTACGAGGCATGATTATTAAAGGCGTCCACACATCCAGACGCGTTTCAGGAGATTAATCACAGAATTGATGGCGGAGTCTGGAAAAAGTAAAAGAGTGAGTTGAAAGGTGTCTTGGGTAGTAGACGCAGTTTAAGCTTAATTCAGGATTTTGAGGATTAATGGCTAAATTTTGGAAAAAGAATTATGTTTGAAAGGCGTCTTGGTAAGTGGACGCGTTTTGGATTAAGTAAACCCGAACTGTCATAGTTTAAGGAAAAATCCGATTTTTACTAAAGAAAAAAATCATGGACATATCACAAGAAGTTAAGGGGAGATTTCAAGGCATAAAGGGATGACTCTTTATTCAATAAAATCCTTTATTCCATCAGGAAAAGAAAAAGAAAAGGGAACACTTAAGGAATAAGTTCATGAAGTGCTTGAACGTATGGAAATTTCAATCCTCTATCTCTATTTTTAGAGGATTTTACACGATGACTAAAGCCAATGTTCCACAAAGTAGAAATAAGTTTTGTGGCTTCGTAGTCTTCATCGGATTCCAAAGCTCGCCTCTTGATTGGAGATGTATGGGAGAATTCGGGGAATTCATGGTAAGGCAGGCTGAGCTGGGGATAGCATCGATGGGGGTTGTACAACACGAGCTCAGTAGCCCCAATCAACTTAAGTTCCGCTCCCGTTGCACGGCGTACTCCAATGGGCTTTCCAACGAGTGCAAGTGGAGAAGGGTCAAACCCGTTGGATGACATGAGTCTCAGATACTCCCTCCAGTCGGCTTGGGTCTTGAGCTTTGGTACTTTGTTGATCATCCGCTCGTTGAATTTCACGATGTTGGAGATGTGGTGGATCGGGCTGTTCAAGTAGATTTGAGACGGTCTTGCTGACATCCTCGTGTGATATTCGAATTTGAAATGTAGCTCGACCCACAGAGCGAAGAGCAGCATGCACCCGTAAGGAGGTCGACCCGTGGACGCCGCAGAGAGCCTGCTGTAGAGGTAAGCCAGGATCGCAGTGCTAATGGATTTTCCCTCGAAGATCGCACAGATCGCGCTGACTTGGTCATCTTCAAGGATGTTGTCTTGCGCGGGAAAGAACAAATCCCCGGCAAGGCACGTGACGAAAGCTTTCGTCACGTCTTCAGCTTCATCCTCCCTCAGATCATCGATCTCATACAAGGTCCATTCAGCAAGCTTTGCAAGGTTGATCCTTCTGTTGGTAAGGCATCCTTTAGCCTCTAAGGGATCCTTCATGATTGACGTCAACAGTTGTATCCTTTCCCTCGTCAAAGCCATCTTATCTTTGATCTTCGGAAGACCCAACAAGAGCTCGGCCTCCTCTAGAAGGATAGTGCACTCGAACTGAGGGAAGAGAAACGTGTGGGTTTGAGGATGCTACTGTTCAATCAAGGCACCCATGGCAGCCCAATCCACATTCGGGCTCTTGTAGTGCTTAGCGTGGACCACCAAGCCTTGAAGATTCCGCTTAGAGATGAAGGCTTGCATGGAAAGCTTAGGACTCTTAGCGAGTTTTCGAATCCAATGGAGAGAAATGAATCTCCTTGGACCGAAAAATATGGGATATGTCTGAAAAATAAAAGAAAGGATCAATTGGAGAACTTGAAGAACATGAAGAACATGGAGGAGAAAGAAGAGATTGAAGAAGAAGGATTAGGGAATTCGACTTACTTGAAGGTTAGGGTCTCTCCCGCTAAGGTGATTCTCCACCTCCGAAAGCTTCTCCAGCGACCTCCTCATCCTCTTGTTTGAAGAACTCATCTTATTCCCGAGTTTCTTCCTTCTTGAAGCTTCGAAACCTTGAAAACCTTGGAAATCCCTTGAACCTTGAAGAAAAACTTAACCTTGGATCTCTAGATTGTGGTAGGATTGCTTGGAAACAAGTTAATGATGTTTATATAGAGGAAATTGCGATCCTAGGAAGACTTTTCCGGATTGGAAAAGGGATGAGCATTGGAAGAGATGGAAACCAGTTGGGAATCAGCATTTTAGATGGTTAAAGGGTGTCGGCGCGACACGACGCCTTTCAAGCTTTCTGTCATTTACCCGAAATTTCATATTTTGATGCTTAATTAAACACTTGTTTGAAATTACTAATGATTTTTTAGTGCAGGAAAATCAGAAAAATTAAAATGAAGCTGAAAATCTCAAGAAGATCTCACTATGGGAATTTATGAGTCTCGACCGTGGCTAAAAAGACGGTAATCTCTACCCTTGTACTCTTTCATGTAGTTAATTTGCATCATCATTACTATATGTTAAGTATTTATTAGAGTATATCAAGGACATTGTGGTTTTGATGAAACTGGAATTTGAGTTCCCCTACAACAAAAACAGTGATAATTCCAGAGAATTCTTAATCGCACGGATACGCCGTTTGATTGTTAATTAGTGGGGACGATGGTTCCACTTTTGTGAAACGGTGCGTGGATAAACGAGCTTCGGCTTAGCACTGAATTACAAGAATTGGTGTCTTGACTCATTAATGACAATTTAACAATATTATCCTTGATTAATTTATATTTTATTTGACTTTATATTTTTCTTTTAGCCCAGCATACATCATATAGGACTTTGAAATCACTGTGATAAGGATTAATTATTGATTAAGTTTCAGACCATTAATCAAATAATTCCAACATGATATGAAATATTCCATTCTGAATTGAGTATCTTGATTATCTTTGAGGTTCGCTTGAAGATATCCCTAGAATTCTATCCTTTCTTAGATTCTTTATCCAATATTTCTTGTTTTCTTTTAAGATCCATCATGACTGTAGCACGTCCACATTGACTGACGAACGCTCCCCATAATGAAACATGCAGTGTCTACGACCTGGGGTACTTCCCACTCCGAGGAGGTTGATCGACTTTATTTTATTTCCTTGTCTACTTCATCCAAACAGGATTGATTCCATTGATCCCCTTGAACTATCTTCATTAGTGATTTTGAAAAAAATTCCAATCATGTGATGTTGAGAGCGTGTCTCATCACACCTTGGCATCATCTTTTCAGTACATTCCATTTCATTCCACTCCCTTGCAAAGACGATGCCAAGGTGAGGCAGCTGTAGACACGCTAATTTTGACATCATTTCGAGTAAATTCCATATCATATAATAATGCCTCAGAATGGTCTGATATTTAATCATTGGTTAATTTTTATTGTTCTTTTTGAGTTAATTATCTAAATAGTGTCGGGTCAAATAGACATGATTTAAGTTAATTAATTAAATTGATTTTAACTCAAATTTTAATTAAAATATGAAGAAGTCTAAAAGACGTCGACCTGTGTAGACGCCATTTAGAGTTTATTCCTAGTTTGATGTTTAAATTTGAATTTCAATTAATTGATTAATTAGCTAAAAGACGTCTGCATGGCACGACGCAATTTAGGTTTCCTAAGTTGTTTCTATCTCTTTTCCGGATGTTTATCCTTATCTTAATTAGTCTAAAATACGTCTCCAAGTGGCGACGCATTTTAGATAATTACGGATAATAATGAACTTTTCCCAGATGTTTATCCTTATCTTAATTAGCTAAAAGGCGTCTTTGATGGATGACGCGTTTTAGATAATTACAGATAAAGATGAATTAATCTGTATTTATCTGTTGGTTAAGTTGGATAAACCTCAAAATTTCTCCATGTAAATCCGCGGATGCAAAGAAGTCTATAAATACCCAGCCTCTTCGACGAGTGACAGAGACTGATGTTGAGTGATAATTATCAATTATTTTGGTGGTGATTGGAGTAAAGAAGCTTGACGACGTCCGAACGCTGGAGGAGCGAAGTGCTGCTACTATTAGGAATCGGCATCCGTTCTTCGTCCATTCAAGATTCTCTCGAGACCAAGGCTTCCAGCGGCCATCCAGCTTAACTTCCCATTTATTTTTCTTCTCACATTTTCATCATATTAGCATCACATTTTTCATCACATCACTCCATGCAACACACACTCACACTAGCATTGTTTTCCAAACCTATTTGTTAAAGGGGTTTAAAAGACCATCATATAAGTGAGTTTACCTGTTTAGTTGCATGTTTAAAATTTCTTCTGGAATGGAAGTTGCTTTTGTCTGAGTTCTCATTGTTCTTTACTTTCTTTCATTATTTTTTGCAAGGTACAAAGGAGAATCAAGGGGAGGGAATCAACAGCGAACAACAAGGAATTTGGACGATCCTCAAAACTCAATAGCAGCCAAAGCAAGAACAAGGATAAAAATGGCTCTCTTTCTTCAGCCGGCTGAAGGAGGGGAACCAAGAGCTCAACATCTCCCACGTCCAAACAGGTAGGCGATCAAATCTTTCTTTCGAAACTTTTTAGTCAAAAGTTTTTGGCGATCACATCACCTAGTTTCTTTTTAATATGTTTTATTTTGTACTTAAACAACATAATTTTTCATGATAATCACACACCCATTTTAAGCACTCACACCTGTTGCAGAGGTTTTTCAGTTCTTGTGAAACGAACTGCGGTCCATTGTCGGTGAAGATGGTGCTAGGAATTCCAAACTCTAGTGATGATGTTCTTCATTATGAACTTGTAGACGGTTGATGCTTTGACTTCCGTGTATGCTTCAGCTTCCGCCCACTTGGTGAAATATTCCGTTGCCGTGAGGATGAAGGACTTCTGCTTAATGCCGGAATCAGGATTGCCAAGGGGTCCAATGATATCGAAAGCCCACATGGAGAAAGGTCATGGGGAGGAAATAGGATGGAGTGAAGATGCAGGAGAATGAATCTTATCGGCGTGAAGTTGACACTTAGCACACCTACGGACATATCCTATACAATCTTCTTCCATGGTTGGCCAATAGAATCTTTGTTTAAGAATTTTCTTTGCTAACATATGTCCATTAACATGGCCACCACAAACTCCAGTATGAGTTCCTTCTATAACCTTCCAAAGCTCATCTTTGTCTAAACATCTTAGAAGAACTCCATCAAAACCTTTTTTGTATAGTGCTCCCCTAACTATGGTGTATCTTTGAGCAACTCTCTTGATAGCCCTTTTCTCCTCAGTTGTGGCTTCTTCAGGATATGATTGATCTTCACAATATTTAGCAATTTCGTAGTACCATGGCTTCTGTTCATCATCTATCTCTTCTAACAACTCCATTAATATAATCTCTCTCTTTTCCAAAATATTTCCATCTCTGTCCTTCTTCAGCAACTTCTCCTTAGTCCTAAGGAATGAGGGGTCTTTCACGGCGGGTGAAAGACGCCTATGAATGATGATTGATTCGGATTGTCTGCTGATTGGAAAATTAAGAAAAGATGCAAGTGAGGCTAGAGCGTTGTGAGTGCTGAAAAATTGCTCGTGTGATTTATGTGAAAAACTATGTTGTTTAGGGTAAATTAACCTATTAAAAAAAATGCAACTAAGGTGCAGTGATCGCCAGAAACTTTTAACTAAAAAAGCTTCAAAAGAAGTTTGATCGCCTACCTGTTTAAACGCGGAAGATTGAGTCCTTGGTTCCCCTCCTTCAGCCGGCTGAAGAAAGAGAGCCTCTTTATTCTTTTGTTCTTACTGTTGAATGTTGAGGATCGTCCAGAAGTTCTCCTGGCTTGTGCTTGACTTCCCTCTTTTTGATTTCTTGTTGTTGTTGTTGAATGCAGCAGAGACAGAGAAACAGAAAAATAAAGGAGAAATACTGATGAGAATTTAAATGGAAATAATATCAAAGCTAACCATGATTATAAACATGTTTAAACAGCAACTCACTTGTTTAAATGGCTTTGAAACCCCTTTAGAACAAACGGGTTTTGGAAAGTTGATGATGTGGTGTGTGTTGCATGAAGTGAATATGAGAGAATGAAACTAATGAATGAAGATGAAATTCAGATATGAAAAACTTATGCCCAGTCCAGTTGGTTGAAGCTTTGAAAGGATGAAGATCTTGAAGAAGGATGCCGACTTCTGGAAATGGCAGCGCTCCGGCGTTCCGACGTGGTTGCTCCGATCGCTATAACGCTGTGGCTCAATAGTTCTTTCTCTCTTCTTTTTTTTAACTCCTTGAGATGCAAGGTATTTATAGGCATTTTCTGCGTTCGCGATTAACATAGAAAAATCTAGGATTTATCTACTTTAATCGACAGATAATTACTGATTAATTCATCTTTATCTGTAATTATCTAAAACGCGTCCACCTTGGCTGACGCCTTTCAGATTAATTAAGATAAGGATAAATATCCGGGAAAACTTATCTTTATCTTTATTAGCTAAAACGCGTCCACGTGTGTAGACGTCTTTTACCCTAATTAAGATAAGGATAAACATCCGGAAGAGAAGTTAAAACAGCTTAGGAAACCTAAAACGCGTCGAACCTTACAGACGCCTTTTAGCTAATAAATCAATTAATTAAAATTCAAATTTAAACGCTAAAATAGGAATAAACTCTAAAACGCGTCTACATGAGTCGACGCCGTTTAGAATTATGCATATTTTAACTGAAATTTGAACTAAAATCAATTTAATTGATTAACTTAAAACATGTCTGTTAAACCCGACACTTAAAAAGATCAATAAAAATTAATTAATGATTAATTATCACACCATTATGAGGCATTATTATATGATATGAAATTTACTCAAAATGACGTCAAAATTAGCGTGTCTACAGCTGCCTCACCTTGGCATCGTCTTTGCAAGGGAGTGAAATGAAATGGAATGTACTGAAAAGGTGATGCCAAGGTGTGATGAGACACGCTCTTAACATCACATGATTGGAATTTTTCTCAAAATCATCATTGAAGATAGCTCAAGGAAATCAATGGAATTAATCCTATCTGGATGAGGTAGACAAGGAAATAAAATAAGGTCGATCAACCTCCTCGGAGTGGGAAGTACCCCAGGTCGTAGACACTGTAGGTTTCATCATGGGGAGCGTTTGCCAGCCAATGTGGACGTGCTGCAGCCATGATGGATCTTAAAAGAAAACAAGAAATATTGGATAAAGAATCCAATCAATGATAGAATTCCAATGATATCTTCAAGCGAACCTCAAAGATAATCAAGATACTCAATTCAGAATGGAATATTTCATATCATGTTTAAATTATTTGATTAATGGTCTGAAACTTAATCAATAATTAATTCTTATCACAATGATTTCAAAGTCCTACATGATGCATGCTGGGCTAAAAGAAAAATATAAAGTCAAATAAAATATAAATTAATCAAGGATAATATTGTTAAATTGTCATTAATGAGTCAAGACACCAATTCTTGTAATTCAGTGCTAAGCCGAAGCTCGTTTTTCCACGCACCGTTTCACAAAAGTGGAACCATCGTCCTCACTAATTAACAACCCAACGGCCTATCCATGCGATTCAGAATCCTCTGGAATTATCACTGTTTTTGTTGTAGGGGAACTCAAATTCCAATTTCATCAAAAACACAAGGTCCTTGATATACTCTAATAAATAATTAATATATAGTAATGCAAATGCAAAGTAATTACATGAAATGATAGAAATAACCGTCTTTTTAGCCACGGTCAAGACTTCTTGACTCCCACAGCGGGATCTTCTCGATATTTCCAGTTTTATCTGAATTTCCTGAATTTCAGAAACAGGTTTCTGGCTGTTCTCTACTCGAATTCCAACTCTATCAATGCCTTGTGTCCTGTATATGACTTGAACAAACATGTTAAGTATCTGTTCAGGCTTAGCCCCTTGCCTGGTTAAGTAACCGACTACTTGATCCTATCCTTGATAGAAGGGTCAAGGGGCATAGCCTTTGTTAACAAAGGTAATGAGAATAATCAGACTTAAGTAAAATGCAACATACAAGCAAACAGATGCTCACTGAAAATAAAAGGAATGAAACACACTAAATGCAACAAGTAGATGCTAACTGAAATTTTTGTTGTTTTGAAATATTCATTTTTGTTTGGGGTTTTGAAATATATGCCTTTTTTTTTTACTTTTGGCATATGCATTTTTTTTGAATTTTGATATATGTATTTTTTGGGTTTTGATATATGTATTTTTTTTGAATTTTGATATATGTATTTTTTTTTAAATTTTGATATATGTATTTTTTTTTGAATTTTTGACTAAAAGATCAGCATGGTACTTAGATCAAAAGATCATATTCATTTATTAACTTAATTCCCAAATTGTTCTTTAACAACTCAACTTAAACCCATCGTGTTTGAATTTGTGTTTCCATTCGTGATCCCATTTGATGATTTGACCCTTAGCCGATCTAAGCCATTCCTTAAGTTTGGAGTACACATCTTTTTAGAAAGAAAAGATGAATAAGTTTAGAAAGCCCATGAGAAGGTTCCGGAGACTTAAAAAGATGTCCCTTTTCTACCCTAATATCCGTTGGGGTTCGGTCATTTTCTTTCCGGGGTATTTATCGACCTTGCGTTCCCTTTTATTTCATTTCATGGCCTTGATGTAACGTTTGTAATGTAATGGCCTATTGATTTGACATTTGACTTTTGCCTTGCGTTTTCTTTTCGCTATTCTTTTTTCTTTTCTTTCACTTTGGGACGGATCTCCCCCATTTTTTTATGACGGCCTCCTACTAAGATGGCGGGTATTCTTGGTAGTCTATTCTAAGCCTCGTTCCGACATCATGGGCCGAGTTTAAAACAGAATTTTTGTTTAAAAAAGAATGATTTGTACTTTACACTTTCGGTCAAGCTTTCGATATTCTTTATGACTTGTCATCTCTTGTTACTCACGAATCAAACGTGTCAGTGTGTGCAGTAATGGGCTTAAAGTTAAGTTATCCAGACTAATAAAGAAATTTTGAGTTTATAAATTTTCTGATTCTATTGGTCTTTGTACCATACTGATCGACTCTTTAACCTAAGGGTAGTATTTCTTAAGATGTAAACCATTCCAAGGATGTTTTAGCTCTTCTCCTTCTGCATTAACAAGACGATAAGCATTACCAGGAAAAGCATGCGATACAACATAAGGTCCTTCCCAGTTGGGTTGGAGCTTAGAACGCGGACCACCAGGTTTTATAAAAATTCTTTTAACAACCATTTCACCGACTTTGAACTTACGTTCAATGACTTTCTTTTGATAAAAACGTGCTAGTCTATTTTGATAAACTTTTGCATGATTAGCAGCTGACCATCTTTTCTCGTCTAAAAGTTCCAATTGAGCAAGGAGTGCTGAACGATGTTCATCAATGGAAAATTCCTTATTCAATTGTACTCTTAATGATGGTATGAGGATCTCATATGGAACTACCGCCTCCATTCCAAATGTTAAGGAATAAGGAGTTTGTCCAGTGGGCGTGCGGATTGAAGTTCGGTAGGCCCATAGAGCCTCAACCAATTTTTCTGGCCAATCTGCGAATTTATTAGATTTACACGTTTTCTTGATGATTTTTATCAAAGTCTTATTTGTTGCCTATGCTTGGCCATTGCCTTGCGGATAATAAGGAGATGAATGATGCAATGCAATTTTATACCTGTTACAGAGATCCTTCAATTCTTGTGACACGAACTGCGGTCCATTGTCGGTGACGATGGTGCTTGGAATTCCAAATCGAGTGATGATGTTCTTCATGATGAACTTGCAAACGGTTGATGCTTTGATCTCCACGTATGCTTCAGCTTCTGCCCACTTGGTGAAGTATTCCGTTGCCGTGAGAATGAAAGATTTTTGCTTGATGCCGGAATCTGGATTACCAAGGGGTCCAATGATGTCGAAAGCCCACATGGAGAAAGGCCATGGGGAAGAAACACGATGGAGTGAAGATGCAGGAGAATGAATTTTGTCGGCGTGAAGTTGACACTTAGCACACCTACGGACATATCCTACGCAGTCTTCTTCCATGGTTGGCCAATAAAATCCTTGTCTAAGGATCTTCTTTGCTAGCATCTGTCCATTGACATGACCACCACAAACTCCACTATGAGCTCCTTCCATAACTTTCCAAAGCTCATCTTCGTCTAGACATCTCAGAAGAACTCCATCAAAACCTCTCTTATATAATGCTCTCCCAACTAGGGTGTATCGTTGAGCAACTCTCCTGATAGCTCTCTTCTCCTCAGTTGTAGCTTCCTCAGGATATGATTGATCTTCACAATATTTTGCAATTTCATAATACCATGGCTTCTGTTCATCATCCATCTCTTCTAACAGCTCTATCAACATGATTTCTCTTCTCCGTCTCTGACTTTCTTCAGCAACTTCTCCTTAGTTCTAAGGAATGAAGGATCTTTCACGGCGGGTGAAAGACGCCTATGAACTATGATTGATTCAGATTGCTTGCTAATTGGAAAATCAAGAGAAGATGCAAGTGAAGCTAGAGCGTCAGCTAAGATGTTCTGATTCCTAGGGACATGGACAAAGATCAATTTCGTGAAAAGCTTTAAATATGCAGAAGTCAGTTCTTGATAAGGCTTGAGCTTGGGATCGAGAGTTCGATACTTGGTCAGCACTTGGCGAAGAATCAATTGGCTATCACCTACAATCCTGAGTTTGGTGGCACCATGGAAATGAGCAGCCTCAAGACCAGCAAGGAGTGCCTCGTATTCAGCTATATTGTTTGTAACTGGAAAATCAAGCTGAAAGGCTTGTGGAATGGTGATACCTTCAGGTGATAACAGAACAATACCGATCCCTTTTCCATGAGAATTCAGAGCTCCGTCAAAATGCAGAGTCCACATATCATCTCTGATTTGATTTACGGACATCAGTTCCTCATCCGGAAACTCTGATCGCACTGGATCAAATCGGGGAAGGGGTTGATGAGCAAGATGTTCTGCTATGGCATAGCCCTTGATCGCTTTCTGCTGAATGTAGATGATGTCGAATTGAGATAGAAAGCTTTGCCATCGTGCTAACCTATCAGTAAGAACAGATTTCTCCAGAAGGAATTTGATGGGATTCATCTTAGCGATGAGATGGACTTCATGGGCCAGAAAATAATGCTTCAATTTCTGCACAACCCAAACCAATGCTGCACATGTTTTCTCCATCGCCGTATATCTCTGTTCAGCAGGGTTGAGAAGTTTAGAGAGATAGTAGGCTGCCCTCTCTTTTCCTTCTTCATCTTCTTGTGCTAGGACAGCCCCCACAGCATCATCCAGGACTGAAATGTAAAGTATCAACGGTTTTCCTGGAGATGGTGGTCTCAAAACAGGAGGACTTGCTAGATAATTCTTCAATCCATCGAATGCCTCCTGACACTTATCGTCCCAATCGAATTTGACTCCCGGTTTGGTAAGCTCGTAAAACGGCTTACACCTTTGTGAGTGCTGGGAGACAAAACGGCGAATAAATTGCAACCTCCCGATTAATCCTCTCAATTCTTTCAAGTTTTTAGGAGGTGGCATTTCTCTAATAGCCTTCGCCTTGTTATGATCGATCTCAATTCCCCGTTTACTGACAATAAATCCAAGCAATTTTCCTGAAGATACCCCGAATACACATTTATTGGGGTTCATCTTTAACTGATATTCTCTCGATCTCTCTAATACCCTTGCCAAAACTTTGGCGTGCTCAGCCTTTGTTTTAGATTTAACTAATAAGTCATCCACATACACTTCCAGATCTATGTGCATCATGTCATGAAATATTGCCATCATGGCCCTCTGATAAGTGGCTCCAGCATTCTTTAATCCAAATGGCATGACAACATAACAGTATGTTCCCCAAGGTGTAGTGAATGACGTTTTTTCTTGATCCTCTTCTGCCAGCTTAATCTGATTATATCCTGAAAATCCGTCCATAAATGATAACGTCTCATAGCCAGCAGTGTTATCGATGAGTACATCAATATGAGACAATGGAAAATCATCTTTAGGACACGCCCGGTTCAAATCACGAAAGTCAATGCAAATCCTGACCTTTCCGTCCTTCTTCATAACCGGGACTATATTGGCCACCCACTGTGGATAAAGGACAACTCTAATAAATTTGGCTTTATGCAACTTATCGACCTCTTCCTTCATCTTTAGAGCCATCTGTGGGTGGAATCGCCTTAACTTCTGCTTGACAGGGCTAACTCCGTCTTTTAATGTCAATCTGTGTTCAACTAATGACGAGTCTAACCCTGGCATATCCTCATAACTCCAGGCGAAAGTGTCCTTATAGTCCTTGAGTACTTGTATCATTGCGTTCTCATCTTCTGAAGAAAGACTGACGAGGACAACCTTAGGTTCGTCTTCAGTCCCTAAATTGATTTCTTTGGTAGGCTCTTCTACGGCAGCTGAGGGTTCATCAAATCTCTTCACTCCACTGGCATACGCCTCAGCCGCGTCCTCGTCATCTTCCTCTTCAACAATGGGGTCCTTTTCATGTACTAATTCATATACCCCGTACCCATCACTAACTGAGTCATCGTCCATACAATCTTCTGGCATTTGAATTGGATTTTCTAGAAACTGAGGGATCAAAGAGCAAGAAGAGCACTTATCAGCTAAGTCCTAGAGGTATCTATCTGGAATTTGCCTACCCTTAGGCTTCCTAGACTTCCTAACCTGACTAGACTGCCTAACTTCCCCATCATATCCTAACGAAGACGAAGCAGGAAGAAAATCCTGGGATACAGGTGGAAATACAAGAGAATCCTCCCGGGGGGAGGGACAGAGTAAATCTAGAAGAGAATCTTGACCGAAGGACCCGCGCGGCGGGGTGCAATCGGACAAGTAAGATGTTTCCTCGATGAGGATTTGGGAAGAATTTGTTGCCAAAATGGCGTTTTTTTTTGGAAAATGAAAGAATTAAACATAAAGCAAGAATGAATAAAAATGGGAGGAGAATCAGACGGAGGAAGTGGCACCAAGGCCAGAGGATTGGGGGGATCATATAGTAATATGTCCCAGATTAGATCATACAACCTCTCTAGATCGAGAGGAGGTTGTGGTATAATGTCCCGAGGGGACAGAGTAATCATGACGGGCGGAGCCCGTGGAATATCTTCAATTATGACCCGCGACCAAGTCGGGGTCAAGAGCAGTGTGCGAAAAAGAGTATGGAGCATGAAGACATGTGAAGGATATGTCCCCCTCCAGAGCAGATCTGTTGTGTAACCAGCTTGATATGGATCATCCGGCTCCCCTTCATCAGTTTCTTCGGATAACAGTATCTGCTTGTCAAATATGGCACCAGGGCTTTCAATCAGTTCATCAATCTGCGGCGGCCACTTAGGTTCTGCAGGATCCAAGAATAGTCTGTTCAGTGCAATATACAGGTCTCTGAGGTCGAACCACCTGTACCATTCACATTCAGGATCATGAAATTTCCTCTTTTTCATGGGCCGCAGAGCCTCCAAGGATTGGTACGTAAGCAGTTCAGAGCAATGTCTGGCCAAATCCCTCCCATATATATCATGGAAGTCAAAACAGGAAGTAATGACTACCGTATTGTCATAGCTAAGTATGGGCCCTTTCACAAAGTGCGTACACAGGGTCCATGTTAGGGGATCTCGGCCTTCTTTGGGTGGTGTAGACATTGCCTCCCAGATTTTCGGACCTTCTTTGATCTCTACTTTATGAACCGGATCTTGCTTCAGTTTTATTGGCCTATAGCCCAGACCACTTCCAGGTGCTGCTCGATGATTTCTGACAGGAGTGGTCCTGCCTTGCAATTGTGTGCCCAGACCTTTCCCAGGCTCGTAGCCGTTCTTCATCATGATCCTCCATCCTGGGGTACTCATGCACTTCCCCCTTTTGATAGCATCTAATGGATATGGAGAAATAGTAGCGGCTTTCAGAGGATCAGCCACTGGACGGTAGACCTGTAATACCGACAGAAAAGGTTGTCGGCCAGGTGAAACAGCAGACTTAATGTTCAAGGAATGAGCAGCAGCAAGGATCGGCATGCTCGTTACTTTAATTATTCGTCCTTTGTAAGGAAATTTGAGGCATTGATGATTCGTAGAAGGAATCGCCTCGAGAGTTTTAATATAAGGATGACCTAAAATGGCATTTATGGAAGGGTCGATTTCCAAGATGTGAAATTCAACCTCCGCATGACTTACAGGGCCCAGCTCCACCTTTAAATAGACCATTCCCAGAGGAGAACGGGTAGAATTGTCATATGCTGTTACTGATATGGGGCTGGGCAGCCATTTCTCTTTGGGCACAACGCACAGCTCCAGGGTCTTCGGAGGTAAAACATTGATCGCAGCCCCTGTGTCGACCAGGCATGCATCAACGGCCTTCTTACAGATGTTGACCGTGATACTCAGAGCCATGCTTCTGGCTGCCGGCGGTGCTAGTTCCGATGTATGGAATGTTATAGAGGGCTGATCCCCCTGAGGAACTAGTAGTGCTGCAATCTTCTCTACCGGCACGTCTTCATTGACCATCACCTTTTGCAGATATTCCATTAAAGCTTCTTGGTGACTCTTGGATCTTTTGATTAATTCTAGTATAGTGATCCGTGCCGGTGTCCGATCCAGGTGTTTCAACAAGTCATATTGAGTGCCTGGTGCACTCTCTTCATTGTGGGCTTCTTCAGTCGGCTGTGATGGGCCGTCTCTGACTGTGGATTGAGGGAAGACCTTGTTGAAAATCCTTCCACTCCGGAGCGCGTGTTCCTCAACCGTGGAGGATCCGGGTGACACTTTAAGTACCGCAGGGTTGGACGGTGCGGATGGCGTAGAGGGTTGGTAGGTAGGTGATGGCGTAGGGCTAGGTGGTGATGGCGCGGTGCGGATTAAAGGCCTAGAGGGTTGGATGGTGGATGGGTAAGCGGTTGGCGAAGTGGGGAATGGTACGCGTAATAATGGTCTAGATGGCAAAGGCATATCTGGATAGGCGGTAGTGGTAGTGGGTGAAGTAGGAAATGGTATGCGTAATAGCGGCCTAGATGGTAGAAGGGGTGCGTTATTGGTTTGCGGGGGGTTATATGATGGAGGCGTAGGAGTGCGGGGTGTAATGGGTCTAAGGAAGGCGGGTAGTGGTAATGGGTTATTGGGTGTAGGCGAGTGATATGTAGGTGTGGGTATGGGGGTAATGGTAACGGGTTGTGGCCTTGGTATGTGGATGGTGCGGCGTGGTGGTCGCTCTGCGGTACTTTGAACGTGACCCGTTGAACAAAGAGAGGAAGAGTCCTCTACTCTCCACTGCTGCCCACGACCAGCCTCAGACTGGCTGTTCGTCAAGATGGGAGCAACCTGGTTTTGGTTCTGGTGCTCCGGGAGTGGATTCTGCACTATACCCATGTTGGGTGGTGCTACTGCCTGTGCCGGTGGTCTTGCTTGCTGCTGCTGCTGCGGTCTCCTCGCCTTCAGGGCTGTTATGTACTTTTTCATTTCCTCCCAGTCAATGCCGCCCTGCTCATTGAGATCATGAATATAATCTCTGAACTGAAAGCAGGTGTCAATGGTATGCCCAGGTTGCCTGTGGAAGTAGCAATACCTGGACGTATCGGCATTTTGAGGCCAGACGGCCTTCTCCCTCGGCAAAACTAAGGCATTGGCTGCCATTAAAGCGCTGAAGATATCCGCCAAGGATTCTGGGAGGGCCGGGTACTCTGCCCTCTTCGGGCCTGGAGGTCTCCTCTGTTGGTTGTAGTCACCAGGAGGAGGGACATTGTGGTACGCCGGCGGTGCACGCGGATGGTACTGTGGCTGTTGCTGTTGCTGATACTGCTGCTGAGGGGGCTGCTGGTACTGCTGCTGATACTGCTGTTGCCGTTGCGGCTGTTGCTGTTGCTGGTTCTGATTCGGCTGCTGGGGCCGCTGGTACTGCTGTTGGTAATGGGGGTTCTGCTGCTGCCTGTACCCCTGTTGACTCGGCTGTGGTGGCCTCTGGTACTGCTGCTGATTCCTCACAAACTGGGGCGAGTTATTGTTCATGGTACTGACCTGCTCGTGAGAGAGCGTGCCCTCAGTAGTTGGACCTGTGCTAGGAGAATTTGGCACTGCAGGCTTCCGAGGTCGAGGCCTGTTAGGTCTGTGAGGATCAAAGACGCTAGAGAACGTAGCGTCCTTGAAGGCATTCTGGCAGTACTATGCCCTTTCATAGAGCTCTGCCATGTTAGTCAAATTGTTCAAGGAGAGGACTAGCTTGAACTGGGGAGTGGCGTTAGAAATTAGCATCTTCACTTGTTCAGATTCAGACAAGTGATCTTTTACTTTTTCAGCTAGGCCCCGCCACCTGTCAGCAAAACTGACAAACTCCTCGTCCGGTTTCATCTTTTCTGCAATAAGATCCGTGATAGACAAGGAGGGTGCAACTCTGTCCTGGTATCGTTGGATAAATTTGCGTGAAACGATACCGTAATCCTCTACTTCTGAGGGTTCCAGAGAAAAGAACCACTCGAGGGCTAGTCCCTCTAGGGATCTCCTGAACAAGAAAGCCAACGACCTCTTGTCGTTCTGACAGAAAGAGGATTCGTACATGAACTCCTTCAGGTGCGTGAAGGGGTTACCAGTACCGTTATACTTTCGATATACTGGCATTTCAGAGGGTGGCAGATGGAACACTGGCAGGCTCGGTAAATTGATTTCTGGCACAGCTTTAACCCCCATCATTTTCTGAAGATTGTTGAACTGCTCGTCCATGCGCTCCATCTTGGCCAACAACGTCTGTGTGGTCAGATCTGCCTGGGGAGGAGGAGGAGGAGGAAGTACCGGATAGGCCTGCTGCCTAGAGTAGGTTGGACAAGGAGGATAATAAGGATGAAGTCCGGCAGAGCTTCCGCCATGCCCGAGGGCATTTTGATGAATAGGCGTTTGCGGTCTAGCCGGTTGCCTAGATGACGAAAGTTGTGGCCCAGTGGGCCGAGAAGCAATGTGAAGGCCTTCCATGGCCTGATGGATATAAGGAGGAGGAGGAGGAGGTTGTTGAGTAACAACGGGGGGAGCCATAGGGTTCGGCTCAGCAGGCTGCATGGGTGCCTTCCCCTTCAAAATAGACTGGATGGCCTCGAACTGCTGAGGGTCCAGTCGGGAGGCAAGAACTCCCAGGGCATTGACAAGATCCATAGGATCGGAGGGTGAGGGATCATTCTGATTCATGTCCCCCTCAAGGTCGGGATTAGGAATCGCATATTCATGCAGGGGAAGATCAGGATATCGATCCTGTGGATGAAAGAGAGGGGTCCGGACATTCCCATCTTGTCGATATGGAATGGGGACGGAATTACGGGAGGCATCAGCATCTCTCCCATTCTCGTAGTTGAAATCTGAATTGCGAGGGGCATTAGCATCTCCCTCGTAGTTGATAATGGCGTCTTGGGCCATACTCAAATCTCTGCCTGATCGCAGCAACATGATATTAGATTCCCTTTTCAAAGATTTAATCAAACAAGTTGTACAGAGATTAATCAAACAAGTGGATGCTTAACGTGATTTTAGGATTCCTTGTTGAATTATTTGAATTGGATTAAACCACAATTTCGCTCAGGGAAGGATCCTAGTTTCAGTTCAGTTTCCACCGTTATTCTCTAGGGTTCTCTCTCACAACGCTTTCGGAATCTAGCCGGGACTTCAATTGGTACAACCAGCCCGATGATCAAGGAGGAATACCTTGATTTTGGTGACTTATGGAGGTCTCAACGTCAACTTCTCTAGTCTGATCAAGGGACCAACCCAATCAGAGAGAGTTGCTGACGTCGAGTAATGTGTTCCTAAGAAGAGGAGGGTTTTAGCCTCAATGCGTATGCCCTGCGACCTGGATGGCCTCTAATGCTTAATAGAGTAATGGGTAGCTAGCACTCAACACAGAAATCTGGAAACTGAAAAATAATTAAGAAACTGTCTGAATCGCGTCGATGATAGTCGACGCTATTCAAAACAGAACTTAATTCTTTCGCAGAGAACAGATGCAAACAGCAGAGAAAGCCTGGAAAATAACTAGAAACTGTCTGAATAGCGTCGATTATGGTCGACGCTATTCAACACAGAACTTAATTATTTCGCAGAAACATATGCAAACAGCAGAGAAAGTCTGGAGGCTAAAAGGCGTCTATGAATGATGACGCGGTTATGAAACGCGTCGCTGTTCCTGGACGCTTTTTAGTTCGCAGAAACAGATTTCCAGAAGGATTTTCTGGGTCGAATCCTCCTTAAACAGGGTAAAATGCAGTAAACAATCGACTCATGCAAAGATTTTTAGTTTCAGATTTTAAACAGGATGATTTACTATCTAAACAACTAAGAAATCACGCAATCACACAGTATTTTATCACAAAAAACAGCTTTTGAACTAATCAAGGGGAGGCAAGATCTTGCCACTGGGGTGTGCACGTGGTGCACGAGGGAAACTAATTAAACTAAACACTCACCAATTGGTGAGGACGTGTCTAAAGACACAAATGGTGCACCGTGGGTGCCCGGTATGATAATAGCAAGAACAAAAGAAATTAAAAGACGGCGAGACCAAGTCCCATCGTGATCGCCAAAAGAGCTGTGAGTGCTGAAAAATTGCTCGTGTGATTTATGTGAAAAACTATGTTGTTTAGGGTAAATTAACCTATTAAAAAAAATGCAACTAAGGTGCAGTGATCGCCAGAAACTTTTAACTAAAAAAGCTTCAAAAGAAGTTTGATCGCCTACCTGTTTAAACGCGGAAGATTGAGTCCTTGGTTCCCCTCCTTCAGCCAGCTGAAGAAAGAGAGCCTCTTTATTCTTTTGTTCTTGCTGTTGAATGTTGAGGATTGTCCAGAAGTTCTCCTGGCTTGTGCTTGACTTCCCTCTTTTTGATTTCTTGTTGTTGTTGTTGAATGCAGCAGAGACAGAGAAACAGAAAAATAAAGGAGAAATACTGATGAGAATTTAAATGGAAATAATATCAAAGCTAACCATGATTATAAACATGTTTAAACAGCAACTCACTTGTTTAAATGGCTTTGAAACCCCTTTAGAACAAACGGGTTTTGGAAAGTTGATGATGTGGTGTGTGTTGCATGAAGTGAATATGAGAGAATGAAACTAATGAATGAAGATGAAATTCAGATATGAAAAACTTATGCCCAGTCCAGTTGGTTGAAGCTTTGAAAGGATGAAGATCTTGAAGAAGGATGCCGACTTCTGGAAATGGCAGCGCTCCGGCGTTCCGACGTGGTTGCTCCGATCGCTATAACGCTGTGGCTCAATAGTTCTCTCTCTCTTTTTTTTTTTAACTCCTTGAGATGCAAGGTATTTATAGGCATTTTCTGCGTTCGCGATTAACATAGAAAAATCTAGGATTTATCTACTTTAATCGACAGATAATTACTGATTAATTCATCTTTATCTGTAATTATCTAAAACGCGTCCACCTTGGCTGACGCCTTTCAGATTAATTAAGATAAGGATAAATATCCGGGAAAACTTATCTTTATCTTTATTAGCTAAAACGCGTCCACGTGTGTAGACGTCTTTTACCCTAATTAAGATAAGGATAAACATCCGGAAGAGAAGTTAAAACAGCTTAGGAAACCTAAAACGCGTCGAACCTTACAGACGCCTTTTAGCTAATAAATCAATTAATTAAAATTCAAATTTAAACGCTAAAATAGGAATAAACTCTAAAACGCGTCTACATGAGTCGACGCCGTTTAGAATTATGCATATTTTAACTGAAATTTGAACTAAAATCAATTTAATTGATTAACTTAAAACATGTCTGTTAAACCCGACACTTAAAAAGATCAATAAAAATTAATTAATGATTAATTATCAGACCATTATGAGGCATTATTATATGATATGAAATTTACTCAAAATGACGTCAAAATTAGTGTGTCTACAAGCGTCAGCTAAGATGTTCTGATTCCTAGGAACATGGACGAAGATCAATTTTGTGAAAAACTTTGCATAAACAGAAGTAAGTTCTTGATAAGGCTTGAGCTTGAGATCAAGAGTTCGATATTTGGTTAACACATGGCGAAGAATCAATTGGCTATCACCTACAATTCTGAGTTTAGTGGCACCATAGAGATGAACAGCCTCGAGGCCAGCAAGGAGTGCCTCGTATTCAGCTATATTGTTAGTGACTGTAAAGTCAAGTTGAAAAGCTTGTGGAATGGTGACACTTTCAGGTGATAACAGAATAATGTCGATATCCTTTCCATGGGAATTCAGAGCTCCGTCAAAATGCAGAGTCCACATATCATCTTTGATTCGGTCTATGGACATCAGTTCCTCTTCCGGAAACTCCGATCGGACTGGATCAAAATGAGGAAGGAGGTGATGAGCGAGATGTTCTGCTATGGCATAGCCTTTGATCGCTTTCTGTTGAATGTAAGTGATATCAAATTGAGATAGAAAGTTTTGCCATCGTGCTAACCTATCAGTAAGGATAGATTTATCAAGAAGAAACTTGATTGGATTCATCCTAGCGATGAGATGAACTTCATGGGCTAGAAAGTAATGTTTCAGTTTCTAAACAACCCATACAAGTGCTGCACATGTTTTCTCCATCGCCGTGTATCTCTGTTTAGCGGGGTTGAGAAGTTTAGAGAGATAGTAGGCTGCCCTCTCCTTTCCTTCTTCATCCTCTTGTGCTAGGACAGCCCCCACCGCATCATCCAGGACAGAAATGTATAGTATCAATGGTTTGCCTGGAGATGGTGGTCTCAAAATAGCAGGACTTGCCAAATAATTCTTTAATCCATCAAACACCTCCTGACACTTATCGTCCCAATTGAATGTGACTCCTGGCTTGGTAAGCTCGTAGAACGGCTTACACCTTTGTGAGTGTTGGAAGACAAAATGGCGAATAAATTGCAACCTTCCGATTAATCCTCTTAACTCTTTCAAGTTCTTAGGAGGTGGCATCTCTCTACTAGCCTTCGCCTTGTTAGGATTGATCTTAATTCCCCGTTTACTGACAATGAATCCAAGTAATTTCCCTGAGGATACCCCGAATACACATTTCTTGGCATTCATCTTTAACTGATATTCTCTTGATCTTTTTAACACTTTTGTCAAAACTTTGGCATGCTCAGCCTTCGTCTTAGATTTCACCAACAAGTCATCCACATACACTTCTACATCGATATGCATCATGTCGTGAAATATTGCCATCATAGCCCTTTGATAAGTGGCTCCAGCATTCTTTAATCCAAATGGCATGACGGCATAGCAATATGTTCCCCAAGGTGTAGTGAATGATATCTTTTCTTGATCTTCTTCTGCCAATTTAATCTGATTGTATCTTGAAAATCCATCCATAAATGATAAAGTTTCATAGCTAGCAGTATTATCGATGAGTACATCAATGTGAGGCAATGAAAAATCATCCTTAGGACACGCCCGATTCAAATCTCGGAAGTCAATGCAGATTCTGACCTTCCCATCTTTCTTCATAACCGGCACTATGTTGGCCACCCATTGTGGATAGAGGACAACTCTAATGAATTTGGCCTTATGTAACTTATCAACCTCTTCCTTCATCTTCAAAGTCATTTGTGGGTGGAATCGCCTTAACTTCTGTTTAACCGGGCTAGCTCCATCCTTTAATGTCAACCTGTGTTCCACTAGTGAAGAATCTAACCCCGGCATATCCTCATAACTCCAGGCGAAAGTGTCTTTATAATCCTTAAGAACTTGTACCATTGCCTTCTCATCCATTTCGGAAAGATTCTTCCTTACGAGGACAACCTTAGGTTCATCTTCAGTCCCTAGATTGATTTCTTTGGTGGGCTCTTCTACGGCAGCTGAGGATTCATCAAATCTCTTTACTCCACCGACATATGCCTCAGCCGCGTCCTCGTCATCTTCTTCATCTTCAAGAATGGGGTCTTTTTCGTGTATCAATTCATACACCCCATATCCATCATTAACTGATTCATCATCTATACAATCTTCTGGCATCTGAATAGGATTCTCTAATAGCTGAGGGATCAAAGAGCAAGAAAGGCATTTATCAACTAAATACTAGAGGTATCTATCTGGAATTTGTTTACCCTTAGATTTTCTAGACTTCCTAACCTGACTAACCTGCCTAGAACTAGACTCCCTAACTTCGCTAGACTCCCTATCCTGACCTAAAGAGGACAAAGTATAATGAAAATTATAGGATACAGGCGGAAATACAGGAGAATCCTTCGAGGGGAGGGGTAGAGTAGATCTAGAAGAGAATCTTGACCGACTGACCCACGCGATGGGGTACGATCGGACAAGTATGAAGTTTCCTCAATGAGGATCTAGGAGAAATTTGTTGCCAAATTAGCGTTTTTTTTGGAGAAAAGATGAATTAATCATAAAACAAGAATGTAGGTGAATAGGAGGAGAATGGGATGCAGGAAGCGGCACCAAAGCCAAAGGATTGGGGGGATCATACAGTAGTATGTCCCAGATCAAATCATAAATCATCTCTGGATCGAGAGGAGGTTGGGGAATGAAGTCCTGCGGGGACAGGGTGATCATGATGGGCGGAGCCCGTGGAATATCTTCGGTAATGACCCGCGACCAAGTCGGGGTCAGAAGTAGAGTGCGGAACAAGGTATGAAGTGTGAAAATGTGAGAAGAATAAGTCTCTCTCCAGAGAAGATCCGTGGTATAACCAGCTTTATAAGGGTCATCTGGCTCTCCTTCATCTATTTCCTCAGACAACAGTATTCTTTTATCAAAAATGGCACCAGGTCCTTCAATCAGCTCATCTATTTGTGGCGGCCACTTAGGTTATGAGGGATCAAGAAACAGTCTATTCAATGCAATATACATATCCCTTAAGTCAAACCATCTGTACCATTCACACTCAGGGTCTTGAAACTTCCTCCTTTTCATTGGCCGCAGAGCCTCCAAGGACTGGTACGTGAGCAACTCTGAACAATGTCTGGTCAGGTCTCTTCCATATATGTCATGGAGGTCAAAACAGGAAGTGATGACCACTGTGTTGTCATGATTGATCACGGGCCCTTTGACGAAATGTGTGTATAAGGTCCACGTTAAAGGGTCCCGACCTTCTTTGTATGGTGTAGACATTGTCTCCTATATCTTCTGGCCGTCTTCATTTTCTTCCTGCTGAGTAATGTCATGCTTTACTTTTCTTGGCCTATAGCCCAGGCCATTTCCAGGTGTCCTTCGGTTGTCCTTGATGGGCGTGGTTCTGCCTTGTTATTGTCTGCCTAGGCCCTTTCCAAGCAAATAACCACCCTTCATCATTATTTTTCAACCAGGGGTACTCATGCACTTCTCCTACTTTATGGCATTCAGTGGATAAGGAGTAAGAGTGGTGGCCTTTAAAGGATCAACCACTGGACGGTAGACCTGTAATACCGACAGAAAAGGTTGTCGGCTAGGTGAAGAAGTTGGCTTGATATTCAAGGAGTAAGCAGCAGCAAGGATCGGCATGCTTGTAACTTTAATGATTCGTCCTTTGTAGGAAAATTTGAGGCACTGATGATTCGTAGAGGGAATCGCCTCGAGGGTTTTTATATAAGGACGACCCAAAATAGCATTCAAGGAAAGATCGATTTCTAAAATGTGAAATTCGACATCGGCATGACTGATCACGGGACCCTTGACGAAATGTGTGTATAGGGTCCATATTAAGGGGTCCCGGCCTTCTTTGCATAGTGTGGACATTGTCTCCCATATCTTCTGGCCGTCTTCATTTTCTTCCTGCTGAGTAATGTCCTGCTTCACTTTTCTTGGCCTATAGCCCAGGCCATTTCCAGGTGTCCTTCGGTTGTCCTTGATGAGCGTGGTTCTGCCTTGTAATCGTGTGCCTAGGCCCTTTCCAGGCTGATAACCACCCTTCATCATTATTTTCCATACAGGGGTACTCATGCACTTCCCCCGCTTTATAGCATTCAGTGGATAAAGAGTAAGAGTGGGCCTTTAAAGGATCAGCCACCAGACGGTAGACCTGTAATACCGACAGAAAAGGTTGTCGGCCAGGTAAAGAAGTTGGCTTGATATTCAAGGAGTGAGCAGCAGTAAGGATCGGCATGCTCGTAAATTTAATGATTCGTCCTTTGTAGGGAAATTTGAGGCACTGATGATTCGTAGAGGGAATCGCCTCGAGGGTTTTTATATAAGGATGACCCAAAATAGCATTCAAGGAAGGATAGATTTCCAAAATGTGAAATTCGACATCGGCATGACATACAGGGCCAAACTCCACTTTTAAATAGACCATTCCCAGAGGGGAACGGGTGGAATTATCATAAGCTATTACAGAGATAGGGCTAGGCAGCCATTTTTCTTTGGGTACACCGCACAATTCAAGGGTCTTCGGAGGCAGGACATTAATTGAAACCCCTGTGTTGACCAGACATGCATCTACGGCCTTCTTGCAGATATTGACCGTAATACTTAGAGCCATGCTTCTGGCTACTGGTGGTGCTAGTTCCGAGGCATGAAATGAGATAGATGGTTGATCCCCCTGAGGAACTAGTAGTGCGACAATCTTCTCTACCGACACGTCTTCGTTGACCATCACTTTTTGTAGATACTCCATCAGAGCCTCTTGATGGGTCTTCGATCTCTTTATCAATTCAAGCACAGAGATTCGTGCCGGTGTTCTGTCAAGATGTTTCAACAGGTCATATTGAGTGCCTGGTGTACTCTCATCGTTGTGTGCTTCCTCCGGCGGCTGTGATGGCCCGTCTCTGACTGTTGATTGAGGAAAGACCTTATTAAAGATCCTCCCACTCTGAAGTGCATGTTCTTCAGTTGTGGAAGGGCCGGGTGATAACTTGAGTACCGCAGGGTTAGTGGATGGTGTAGGTGGTGTGGAGGGTTGGTATACGAGTAATGGCGTGGGGTTAGTTGATGGTGGCATGGTACGGATGAGAGGCCTAGATGGTTGGATGGTGGAAGGGTAATTGGTTGGTGCGTATGAAGTGGGGAATGGCATGCGGAGTAGAGGTTTAGATCGTTGTATGGTGTTTGGGTAAGCGTTGGCGGTAGTAGGTGATGTAGGGAATGGTATGCGGAGCAGTGGTCTAGATGGCATGAGGGATGCGTGATTAGCTTGCGGGGGGTTGTTTAATGGAGGCGTAGTGGCGTGGGGGATAATGGGTTTGAGGAAAGTGGGCGGTGGTGATGGGTTAGTGGGTTTAAGGAAAGTGGGCGGTGGTGATGAGTTAGTGGGTGCGGGTGAGTGATATGCGGGTGTTGGTATAGGGGTGATGGTAACGAGTTGTGGTCTAGGTATATGGAGGGTGCGGCGTGGTGGTTGTTCTGCGGTGCTCGGAGTGTGGCCTATTGAATAAATAGAGGAAGAATCCTCTATCTTCCATTGTTGCCCTCGATTAGCCTCAGACCGGCTATTTGTCAAAATAGGGGCGACTTGATTCTGGTTCTGGTGCTCCGGAAGTGGGTTTTGCACTATACCCATGTTTGGAGGTGCCGCTGCATGTGCCGGTACTCTTGGTTGTTGTTGTTGTTGTTGTTGTTGTTGTTGTTGTGGTTTTCTCGCCTTCAAGGCGGATATATACTTCTTCATTTCTTCCCAATCAATGCCTCCCTGCTCGTTGAGATCATGAATATAATCTCGGAATTGGAAGCATGTATCTATGGTGTGTCCAGGTTCTCGGTGGAAATAACAATACCTAGAAGTGTCGGCATTTTGGGGCCAAACTGCTTTTTCTTTTGGCAAAACCATGGCATTGGCTGCCATTAAAGCACTAAAGATATCTGATAAGGATTCTGGAAGGACTGGATATTCTGCCCTCTTCGGGCGTGGAGGTTTTCTCTGCTGGTTATAATCAGCAGGAGGAGGCACATTGTGGTATGCCGACGATGCGCGTCGGCTGGTGCTGCTACTGCTATGGGGGTTGATACTGTAGTTGCCGTTGTGGCTGCTGTTGTGGTTGCTGGTTCGGCTGCTGAGACCACTGGTACTAAGGCTGCTGATACTGTGGGTTCGGCTGCTGCTGTCTGTAACCCTGTTGGTTTGGTTGTTGTGGCCGCTGGTACTATGGTTACTGATTCCTCACGAATTGGGGAGCATTGTTGTTCATACTACTAACCTGTTCATGGGAGAGCGTGCCCTCAGTGGTTGGACCTGTGCTAGGAGAATTTGGCACGGCAGGTTTCCGAGGTAGTTGCCGTTGTGGCTGCTGTTGTGGTTGCTGGTTCGGCTGCTGAGACCACTGGTACTAAGGCTGCTGATACTGTGGGTTCGGCTGCGGCTGTCTGTAACCCTGTTGGTTTGGTTGTTGTGGCCGCTGGTACTATGGTTACTGATTCCTCACGAATTGGGGAGCATTGTTGTTCATACTACTAACCTGTTCATGGGAGAGCGTGCCCTCAGTGGTTGGACCTGTGCTAGGAGAATTTGGCACGGCAGGTTTCCGAGGTGGAGGCCTACTAGGTTGGTGAGGATCAAAGATACTAGAGAACGTAGCATCCTTGAAAGCATTTTGGCAATACCGTGCTCTTTCATAGAGCTCTGCCATGCTGGTCAAGTTGTTCAGGGCGAGGACTAACTTAAACTGAGGTGTAGCATTGGAGATTAACATTTTTACTTGCTCTGACTCAGACAGATGATCTTTCACTTTTTCTGCCATGCCCCTCCATCTATCAGCAAAACTGACGAACTCCTCATCGGGCTTCATTTTTTCTGCTATCAAATCAGTAATGGACAGAGAGGGGGCAACTCTATCTTGGTATCGTTGAATGAACTTTCGTGATACGATACCGTAGTCCTCTACTTCAGCAGGTTCTAAAGAAAAGAACCACTGGAGGGCTGGTCCCTCCAAAGATTTCCTGAACAAAAATGCCAACGACCTCTTGTCATTTTGCCAGAAAGATGACTCATACATAAACTCCTTCAAATGAGTGAAGGGGTTATTAGTACCGTTGTATTTTCAGTATACCGGCATCTCAGAAGGTGGCAAATGGAACACAGGTAGACTTGGCAGGTTAATTTCAGGTGCAACTTTAACTCCCATCATCTTCTGAAGGTTGTTGAACTATTCGTCCGTACGCTCCATCTTTGCAATAAAGCTTGTGTTGTTGGATCAACCTGGGGAGGAGGGGGAGGTGGAGGTACATGATAGGCATGTTGCCTAGAGTATGTAGGGTATGGGGGACAATAGAGCTGAGGTCCGACAGAGCTTTCGCCATGCCCGAAGGCATTTTGGTAAGTAGGCGTCAGCGGCCTAACCGGTTGCCTCAAAGAAGAAAGTTGTGGCCCAGCTGGCCGAGAGGTTGAGACTTGATGGCCTTCCATGGCCTGGGGAATGAAGGAAGTGATGGATATAGGTGTCCTCTAAGCCAATCATAAGGCACCTATTTCAATCTGGTTCACTAATAAATGTCACTAAATTCATTATGTTGATTGGCATATTTATATTTGCGCATAATGAAGTCCATGAATATGTGCAATAGTCATCAGATTATGATGAGATCATAATAATGAGACTGATGACTTATAAACACACATTCTCAATTGTTCCTAGTCGTAGGATGTTTGAGAAGGACATCAAACATCCGGTTAGACTAGTACAGGTTATTCCAGCTCATATGATGAGGGTGACTGATCTCGTTAGTTACTAGTGTGGAGACACAATGGTAAACCTGTAGGTGCTCATTGGAGAATGAGTTCACTGAACTGATCTGACATGAATCGCCGAATGGTAATTTACCTGACTGTCAATCGGCTTGATTCATCGTCACTGTGGCGTGGTTGATCCTTGGACTTGAGACACCAAAGACACCTTGTCGGTGGACTTCTGGACTTTGACCTTGACCTACGAATCCCTATCCACGGGATCTCTAATAGTCAAGGATCGGGTCCAGCGGAAGACCTTCGAAGGTGATTGTGTGTTCAATAAAGGATCGTTCGCTCTCAGGTAACTGGAGAGAGAATGCTCTAGAATAGATCCGCAAGAGTCTCTGGCCAGAGCAGAAACAATATCAAAGTGGTTTTCGGATATTGTACAGTGGAGTATGATTCAAGTGAGTTGACCATCTAGGGTTTGACAGTTGACCATACCCTAGGTTAACTCGAGAGCATTGTGCAAACGAAGGATTATAGCCACGCGGTAACTATGGACGGACAGGTTCCATGAGTGGGTTGCTGAACCCCATTACCTTCCAGGATCATACGGTGTTGCTTGGCACCCAACTTGATCAGAAGTCCGACCGAATTTACATGCGATGATAATTCGGTTAAGTAATTAGTTAATATCTAGATATTAATTAATTACAATAAGTCAATAACTAGTTATTGGACTTAACGGGCTGAAAACCGGACTGGTAAATGGGCCTAGAGGGTCACACGCAATAAGATTCTCAGTCGGTGGTACATAAGTGGGATTTATATTAACTCGGGGACTTTTGTGAAAAGTCGCGCCGACTTAATATATATACGCGCTGTTGAGAAACCCTGGGCCAAGCTCCAGGATTTCCCTTGCTGGCCGTCATCCCCCCTTTCTCTCTCCTTCTCTGGGCGTCCTGTTCGAGGTGCCAGAAACAGTTTCCGTCTCCGCCGCGTGTGATTCCCGAAAGTCGGGAATTCCCGTCGGCGTGATTTCAGCAATCGTTGCGGCGACGGATCTTCAGCGAGCGAGCTGATACGGACGAGGGATCGAGGACGAACCACCACGGAGGATCGCGTGGATACCGCTGGAGGTCGGACGCTTGTGCGGCTCGCGGCATCACCTCGACGGAACCGAAACGGAAACGGATTCGAATCCGCATACGGTAATCGGATTACTTCTTGTAGTTTTCGATTTTAGTTTTTCGTTCCGAATCGGATCAGCGAGTATCGGGCGGGATTTATTTTGTTCGTCATTTCCGCTGCGTTCTTCGCGTCCCGTCGGATCCCAACAGGAAGTATGATGAGGAGGAGGCTGAGGAATGATAGGGGGAGCCGCAGGATTCGGCTCAACATACTACATGGGCATATTCCCCTTCAAAATAGACTGGATTGCCTCGAACTGTCGAGGATCCAAACGGGAGGCAAGAACTCCCAAAGCGTTCACTAGATCCGAGGAATCGGAGGATGAGGGATCATTCGGGTTCATGCCCCCTCGAAAATAGGATTATGAATCGCATGTACATGTGGAGGAAGATCAAAATATTGATCATGTGCACAAGGAAGAGGGGTTTGTTGGTTTCCCTCGTATCGAACTGGACAAGAATGGGGATTACGGGGGGCATCAGCATCTCCCCCGCTTTCAAAGTGGTAATCAGACTCAAGAGGGGCATTAGCATCTCCCTCGTAGTTGACTAGGGCATCTGGAACCATGCTCAAATCCCTACCTGATCGAAGGAGCATAATATTAGATTTTTTTCAAAGATTTGCAGACAAGTTGCACAGAGATTAAACAAACAAGTGGATGTTTAACGTTATTTCAGGATTCCTTGTTGGATTATTTGGATTCAATTAATCACAAATTCACTCAAAGGACAGGATCTTAGTTTCAGTTCAATTTCCACCGTTATACTCTACGGCTTTCTCTCACAACGTTATGAAAATCTAACTAGGACTTCGATTGGTACAACCAGCCCAATGAACAAGGAGGAATACCTTGATTTTGGGAACTTACGAAGGTCTTTAACGCCAACCACTCTAGTCTGATCGAGGGACCGACCCAATCAAAGAGAGGTGAAGACGTCAAGAAAGGTGTTCCTAAGAGAAAAGGGGGGTGTTAGCCCCAGTGCGTATGACCTGTGGCCTGGATGGCCTATAATGCTTATTACGTAATGTGTAGTAGCAAGCAAATCAGAAATCTGAGAACTGAAGAAAAAAACAAGAAATTGCTTGAAACACGTCGTTGTTGGTCGACGCTATTCAAACAGAATCTTATTTTTCTCACAGAATCTCAGGCAGCAGACAACAGAGAATTTTGCCTGAAAAGCGCCTTGGTTGGACGACGCGGTATGAAACGCGTCGTTGCTCCTGAACGCTTTTCAAGTCACATAATCAACAATTAAGGAGGAATTTCTAGATCGATTCCTCCTCAAACAGACAGGATGAAAGCAGTAAATAATCGGCTCATACGATTCTTTTTATTTCAATTTTTTTAACAGGATGATTTATCATGTAAATAATAAAACATTCAATCAATCACACATACTTCTTATCACAAAATAGCTCTTCAATCAATCAAACGGGGAGGGCAAGATCTCGCCACAGGAGTGTGCACACGGTGCATGTAGGAATAACAATTAAATTAAAAAGTCACTGATCGGTGAGGGCGTGTCGAGAGACACATGTGGTGCACAGAGAGTGCCCGATTGATGAAAGCAAGAACAAAGATTAAGAGATGGCAAGACCAAGTCCCACCGTGATCGCCAAAAAGTTGTGAGTGCTCAAATTAGGTGTACGATTATCATGAAAATTATGTTGTTTATGTGACAAATAAACCTATTAAAACTAAGTGAATGTGATCGCCAGAAACTTTTAACTAAAAAGTACCAAAAGAAAAGATTGATCGCCTACCTGTTTTGGAATTGGGAGATGTTGAAGTTCTTAATTCCCCTCCTTCAGTTAGCTGAAGAAAAAGAGTCCTTTTGACTTTGTTCTTGCTTTGGCTGTTTATCAAACTTTGAGGATCATCTAGATTCCTTTTTCTTGTTGATTCTTTCTTCTATATCTCCTTTTGTATCTTTGAACCTTGCAAAAAGTAGAAAGAAAGAAAAATGGAACAATAAGAATTCAAATAGATGTAGTATCTATTCTAGTAGAAATTCTAATCATGCAACTAAACAAATGAACTCACTTGTTTGTGGTCTTTGTAAACCCCTTAAAACATAGATTGAAAAATAATGCTAGTGAGTGTGTGTTGCATGGAGTGATGTGATGAAAATGTGATACTAATGTGATGAAAATATGAAAAAGATGAAGAAATTAATTAAGAACTAAGTTTGATGGCCCCTGGAAAGCCTTGGTCTTTAAAGCTCTTGAATGGACGAAGAACGGATGAAGAAATAATGCAGACTTCGGGAAGTAGCAGCGCTTCGATCCTTCAACGTCTGGACATCTTCTTCTTGGATTACTCAAAATTATCACTAATCTTTTAAGAATTATCACTAACCTTCACTAACTTTTTAATGACCAAGAGGTTGTGTATTTATAGACTTTACATCCGCGGTTACTTAAAGATTAATATGAAAGAATTTGAAGTTTATCCAACTAACAAACAGACAAACACAGATTAATTCATCATTATCTGTAATTATCTAAAACGTATCGCCCATGGGAGACGTCTTTCAAACTAATTAAGATAAGGATAAACATCCGGAAAAAGAGACAGAAACAGCTTAGGAGACCTAAATGGCATCGTGTCTGGCAGACGTCTTTTAGCTAATTAATTAATTAATTAAAATTCAAACTTAAATATCAAAATATGAATAAACTCTAAATGACGTCTATACATATCAACGTCTTTAAGAGTTTTTCATATTTGATTAAAATTTGAGTTAAAATCAATTTAATTAATTAACTTAAATTATGTATGTCTAACTTGATACTATTTAGATAATTAATCCGGAAAGATTAATAAAAATTAACTAATGATTAAATATCAGACCATTCTGAGACATTATTATATGATATAAAATTTATTCAAAATGATGTCAAAATTAGCGTGTCTTATCCATAATTAAAATAAAAAGATAAGGACTTAATATTGATCCTTAATATAATCCAATAGTAACAGAGAACTCTGATATCTCTTTAATAATAGTCATCATGCTCATAGAAACCCTCTCATACACATCTCTAATCACATGAATATATCATTTAGATATTTCTTTCTTCTCTAAAGTCCACCAAATTAGTTCTCTAGGTACGTAATCATACACTTTCTTTAAATCAATAAAAATTATATATAAATCTTTTTTCATCTCTCTATATTTCTCCATCAATCGTCTCAGTAGGAAAATAACTTCCGTACTAGACCTACTAGGCGTGAACTCAAATTGATATTCTGACACATTAATAACACATCTAAGATGCTTCTCTACTACTCTCTCTATTAAAGTTTCATAATATGACTCATGAGTTTAATTTTACGATAATTATTATAATTTTGAATATCTCTTTTATTCTTAAGAAATAAAACCACAATACTTCTTGTACAGTCATTCGGCATTCTCCTCTCTTTTAAAATCTTATTAAAAAATTTAGTAAGCCACTTAATACCTATACTACCTACAATTTTCCAAACTTTAATAGGTATCTCATCTAGTCCAAAGGTTTTACCTATTCTCATCCTTTTTAGAATATTTTCGACTTCTGAAGTTCTAATATGTCGAATATAATGATAATTAATTTGTCCACTAAATTCATTGGTCTCTTCATGAAGGTAACCTCTGAATTGATCCCTATTTAACAAATTTTCAAATAAGTACTCTATCTCTCCTTAATCTCGCCATCCTTCACTAGCACAGGACTATCCTCGCTCTCAATACATCTAATATAATTAAAATTTTTACTCATTTTATCTCTTAGTTTAGCAAGTTTATATATATCTTTTTTACTCTCTCAGATTTTCAACTTATGATACAATTCCTAAAAAGTCTTTAACTTAACTATTTTCTTAGTATTTGTTTTATAATTTTGTAATCTTTGAAGGTTACATAATTTTTACTCATTTGTCATGTTTTAAAACATTCTCTTTTATAATTAATAGACTTTTGGATTTCATTATCCACTACGAGATCTCTTTTCTAAAAACTCTTTTACCTTTATATTTATCTAAGATTTCTTTTGCAACTTTATTTATACAAGTAGGCATTATATTCCTCTCTCTCAATTAGACGTCATCAGATCTGATCGGCATCATCAGATCGTCAATTAGACGGCACAGGGCTATGCGACTAGACGGCATGGGAGACTCTGGCCATAAACTAACACTCCTCTCACTCTCTCTCTCTCTCTCTATATATATATATATATATATATATATATATATATATATATATATATATATATAGAGAGAGAGAGAGAGAGAGAGAGATAATAAAAGGAAAATATAACAACTTCTTAAAAGTATTATGTACATTATTATAGGATGCCTAATAAATTTTTTGTAAGATTAAATAACAAATACCTTTGTTCAAGTTGAATTTAAATAAAATTTGCTTATCAAGAATTAGTTTTTAATAACTATAGGATTTTTTTTTATTTACATTATCTAAATTTTATAGTTAAAAATAATAAAAATAATTTTCTTCTTGTAATGATGGATGAAAACCATCATGATTATTTAAGAGCAACCGCTTTAGCTATTGCTATTATTAAAGGAATATTTTTGTAATTAAAATAGAAAACATATAAAATAACTATGGCCTTCAACCGTCAGTATTTTTTTTTTCTATTGTTGCAACAAGGACAAGTTGTTGTTAGTGGCGACAACTACGTTCTATCACTGTTATAAGAAAAAATAGTTTTTTAAAGCAAATTGAAAAGAAATGTAGAGGTGATGATTTCAACCTCTGGTATTGTGATTTAGATTTCCAGTTGTAAGGACTGTTAATCCATCCCTACTCTTAGTAGCAATGACGTATGACAATCATTATTATTAAAAAAATATTTTTTAAAATTAAAAAATAAAAAATAAATAAGCGAGTGACTGTTACTTTTTGGGGAACCAACCAATAGTAATGGTTGGTGCTGTATTGGCTAACACCATTGCTATTATTCAAAAATATTTGAAAAACTAAAAACAAAAGATTAATAGAACAATGACAGCTGACTCCAGTTGCTATTATCATTAATAGTGACTGCTGTAGTCTTTTTTTAATGAATTATAATGATTGTTGTAGTCGTCGCTTATTGAAAAATCATCAAAAAATAAGAAAAAATAACCTTTTTATGTAATAACAGAAATTCAACGCAGAAACTAGAGCAATCTCTATTTGTTATTAAATATAAATTAAAAATATACTTGAAAAATAATTTGCAACAGAACGGGTCTTGATTTTTTTTAGGGAGCTTTTACTTTTCAGGCCCCATAATATTTCAATATTCTTTATAAACTCGTGTAATGTTCATATTTCCTTAAAATGTCCCATTACAATCTTTAAATCATATTTAAAAATCTCCCCAGAGTCAGAGGGGCTTTTAGGGAGGTGATGAGGCAGAATCCGATTCGGCCCATTAAAACAAGCCCAAACCCAGTTCAGCCCAGCAGCAGCAATAGAAGGCCTTCAAGAAGGCTCCGGCCCATCAGCGGCCCAACAGCCTTCGACCCGTAAGCGGCACAGTAGCCCTCGGCCCAACAGGCTTCGGCCCATCAGCGGCCCAACCCCCTTCGGCCCAACAGCGGTGTTCGGCCCACTTCGGTGGAGGATTAGGCACTATGGCGGCTTACCAGTAAGCCCGGAACATAGTCCTATATCGGCTGTCACCGTTAACCATCCTCTATCCTTCGCTATAAATACACCGCTATTTATTGCCAAAGGTATGTCTCCGAGACCCTCAAGGACCATAGTCCAAATAGTATTAAAGCTACTCTTTGCCTTCTGAATCGAATCTTCTTCAGAAGCTAATTTAACCGTGGGAGGGGGTTCCTAAGGGCCGAAGCCCGGGACTCCTACTGCTCGGTTTCTTCTTCTTTCCCTCCTGCAGGGGCTCGGTTCGAATCTTCGCCGACCTCCCCGAGTCGGTTTCGACCGCCGACCTCGGATTTCTCCATCCGGTCTCGACACCGTGCGCCGGCTGCCCCTCCGTCCGAAGGAGTCTCTGCCCCGCCATCCGAAGGCAAGCCAACCTCAGACCGAGCCCCTCTCGGCCTCGGGTCCTCGACCGTGCCTCTGCGTCCATCGCCTTCCGGATCCCCGTCGGGCCTCTTGCACCGATCCGACCCAGCTCCGGATCCAAACTTCGGATTCCAGCTTTAGAATCCGGTCGTGATAGCTTCGGCTACAACAGGAGGGTTGTGGGACATTTAAAGAACATTCTAAATAATTGTAAAAACTAACAAAAGAATAAAAAATACAAAGAGATTTATATAAAGTATTCAAAGATTATAGAAACTAAAAAATAAAAATAAAAATTAAGTTGAAGGTGAGGTAATGGTTGTGTGGGGCTGCCTATCATATGTCGTAGAAGTCAAATCTTCTAATAACGATTTTAACAGTTAACAAACGATTCTAATGACGACTACTCAATCTTCACGGTGGGTATTCTTTTAGGAATAAAACTTTCTGCACCATTTTTAATTTTTTAAAAAAATTATTTTTTTTTAATGTGGACTCTTATTCGATTTATATGTGTGCACAATTCGATCCTTGATCGGATGATCAAAAAAATTTGAACATTCAAAATGGAGCCCCGTTGCAGTAAAAATATTACTTTTTGCAGTTTATTGGGATTTTATTTATTTTTTTTACCTTTTTTTAGATCGTGTGGTCACGAACATGTAAATTAGATTAGGCCCCACCTTAAAAAAATTTCAACTTTTTTTAACTAAAAGTGCTAACAGCTGATGACGCATGCAGCAAGTTGTTCTCTTTTTTTTGTTGTTGTTGTTGTTGTGGCTACTATTTTCATAGCCATCCATGTGTTTTGGTAAGTTTTCTTGCAGTTAATTTAACATAATTTATTTGGAAAATATGTGATTAAATTATAATTTTTAAAATTTGTGATGAATTTAAATAGATTTTTAACGACCCTTGAATAAATATTCATGAAAGATGTATTTGGAAGACGAGAGGTGATTAAATCATAAATCTATTAAAGATTATTTTAAGACGAGATTTTTTAGACTTCATTCTTTAAACTAGTGTGTCTTCACTCGCGAAAAACAAAGATAAATCATGCATTTCAACAAAAGTTAAATGAGATTTTTTTAGACTTCATTTTTTAGATTAATTTACCAATCTCAATTAAGTGGTTACACACTGGAGTTGAGATGGATAATTTCGATCATAGGAATTAGTTGACAAGTTGGATACGAGATAGATCGCTTACTTTTTTTTCCTCTCTCAAAAGCTGACTAAAGGGAGCTTTTGAAAAGGAAATCTTGACTCTTATTTTTATGTTCTTAATTCTCCTTCTAACCTAAAAAGTTAGGATACTTTTTTTTTTTGAGAATAATTTGCTACATTGGCAGCCGGTGTTTTTAATTTAAAAAATCTTCCTTTTTTTTTTGAAATTTTTTTGGTCGGCCCCAACCCTTCTGCATGGTTGTATAGTCCAATTTTGGATCGAACGACTTAAAAAAAGATGAAAAATCGAAAATAACCCCAAGTTGCCGATTTTTTATTTTTCATCGTTTTTAGATGGTCCGATCCGAAATCGGACTATACGGTCATGTAAAACACCATCGGGCTGACTAAAAATTTTTATTTTTATTTAAATTAAAAACGAATATTGGCTGCCGGGGTGCTGATGCAGCAAGTTGTTCTCTTTTCTTTTTTTTTTCTTTTTCATCATTTATTGGAAAGCTAAAACAAGATAAAACACGTGTTATTTTAGATTTTTGCTTGTTTTTGTGAAATGAAGAAAATCTTATCAACATGATTATGATTATGGCAAATCATTGCAACCCTATCACATGCACCAAAAGTAAATTGTTAGGAATGGGTGTTCTTGAGAAGTAAGGCATTTTCAAGTGGCACCGAACCTTCTTTACATGTAAGTGTGTATATATCTTTATCGTTGAGGTGACGGCAGTGGCGTGCATGCGTGGGATCAGGTTCGTGGGTCAGGTGGTTTTACGGAATCACTTTAACACATGAGATGACACCAACCAAGTCATTTCATAGGATGAGTATGCATTTAATTGGGTTGAGACTCTCTAACATTTGTCCAACTCCCGTGGTTCAGCGGTGAGCCGGAGATATTTTGCGTTTTCCGCTGGGGGAGTGCGTGCGTTCGAATCTTATTTTCACGCGAATTCAGCGTGAAATCCTCGTGCGATGGATGGACGGATACCTCGTCCACCTGGACAAAAGAAATTGTCCGAGTTTTGCCTTCTCTTTCGGAGGAGTTTTCGCATTTGACGACTTTGAACTTTAGTCATCTCGTCAAGTACATGTTGGCCAGACCACTGGACTACCTTCCAAACAAAGACACTCTCAATATTTTCAGTGCCGTTTGAAAATGACAAGTACACACTATATTTTATCCTAAATCAATTTTTAAGTTAGGGGAGAAGGAGATTTGGTAGTCAGTCATTGAAAGTGTGAAAGTCTGGTTTAGATGACAAGAGGAAAAAAAAAATAGACTTAGAATCTTGGTTACTAAAATGTCCACACTTATTGCTTAACTTTCAAAGAAGTCATAAACATTTTAATGTATTTTTTATTTTCTAATAATTAGGATCACTTTTACTTTTCAAAAGTCACCTTATTTCAATTTTATAATTTCTTCTCTACTCTCACCCCTTTATTCCTATCCCTCTCTAGATGTTTATAACAATACTTTTCTACTTCGTGAGGAGACTTTTTTTTTTCCGTTTTCTGTATCATTAAAACTTTCATAACGTCAAGTTTATCCCTCTTGTCTTATTCGTCTCATCGCAATAAAAGTGGTAACTTTTTTCAAGAAATTACAGCTTTATCATTCCATCTTTTATCTTACAAGTAAATTTTAGAAGTTAAAATCTTTAAGACCTTATTAATTTAACACTTAATGTATTTAAGATCTTATTACTTTAATGACTTAGAGCACAATTATGATGGTTCAAGACTTAATGTATTTAATTCTTTAGGTCTTTAAAACTTAAGTTACTTATCTCCATTGGACACCTAAATAATTTAACATAAGTGATTAATACATTAAATCCTTTAGATGCCCTAATATCTTAAGATTCTATGATTTTAAAATGTTAAGATCTTAACACCACAACGACCTAATATCTTTATTTTTTAAGGTTAAAGATAACTAGGACTTTAAGAACTAAAGACAAAGTATGAGGGACTTAACATTTTAAGTTCTAAACACGCAACAACATAACCGTCGTTAGAACTTAAAATGTTTAAGTCCCTCATACCTTAACTCTTTAGCTCTTTTAAGTCGGCCACATGCCTTAACATTTTAACATCCTAAGATTTTAATTTGTTTAAACCTTAATGACTTAAGGCTTAACATCTTTAACACCTTAACGACTTAATACTTAACACCTTAACGTTTTAATATCCTAATACCTTAACATATGCATACGATATATCTTTAACATGCACGAATACTTGGACAACATAACACAAGTTCACACCTTAAGCCTTTCATTTTTAAACTTAAAGATATTTAAGATTTGATGAATTAATATTAAAAATTAAACTCCTAAACATCTAAACAAAATAAAACTCATGTGACATTTTAGCTCTACAATTATAAGTCCTTAATACTTTAAGACGTTAATACTATAAGTGTTGAAGTTACAATATCGTAAAATTTTTAGCTTTGAAGTATTGTAGTTATACTTGCAAGATTAAAAATAGAAGATAAAATTATAATTTGTTAAATAAAATTGTAGCTTTTATTGTTATGGAATGAACAGAACAAAAGGGGTAAGTTTGGTATTATCAAGACTTTTATGATATGGAAGAGGAGAAAATAAGTCTCTCCCTAAAATAGAGAGCTGTAGGTGTGAGCTTTTCTCTATTAGAGAAGGAAATAAAGGGGAAGGCTAGCTAAGGGGTTTCCATTAATTATTTTTATTTTTATTTTATCTATTTTATTGGATCAAATGCTTTCTTATGTGGGGTTTACATGGTGATCCCCATTATAATAAGACTAAGAATCTCATCTCCATCTGTTTACAGGTTTAAGTGCGTGGAGGAATCTGTTCCCCCTGTGGGAACTGCAGTCTCTGAGGCGTGACGCAGGAGGTAAGGCATTTATTTGCGAGAGGAGATTTTCTCAGTATATGTTTAAACTGGAGTCCAACAGTATTGAAAGAGTGAGAGGGATCAAACATTGTAAAAAAACTTCTCATATGATCTTAAAATTTTACAAATATTTGGACCCTCTCTCTTTCAGTACTGTTGGACTTCGGTCCAAATATGTACTAAGAGAATTTCTTCTCTTTATTTGCATCCGGAGCCGCCAATGCTGGTGTGAGTTCAGAGTGATCTATGAAGCTGTTAGTGGATATGTGACCTCTCCTGCGCATTGAGAAGCTTGCACACGAAGAGCAAGGAGAAAACAGTAACGAGCAACTAGCATGGGTAACAAAAAATCAAGGCGAAGAAGTCCCCCTCGCCCGCCGCCGCCACCGCCAGCTCCTCCTCCACCACCACCACCACCAGCAGCACAGCCACTGCCGCCTACGCCGCTGCCGCCACCACCACCTCAACCAAAGCCACCAGCCCCTTCATCTGCACCTCCTCCTCCTCCGCAGCTACTACCACCTTCCTTGCCGCAGCCAACTCCTCCACCACAGCCATTACCGCCTTTTTTGCCACCTCCACTACCTCCTGTGCCCCCCCACAATTTTGAGGTCATCGTCAAGGAGGCAGACAGCGCCTCCACAGGCAACTTAAAGGAGCAAATCTTCTCAGCTGGCATCTTCCTTAATCACAAGAGAAAGGCAAATCCTTACCCACCCATGAATTAAGTTGCATCATTCAAATCGCCATGCTCTTGTTATACCAGCTGCGTCCGTGTGCACATCATAGATAAAGAATATTTGAGTATATATGGAGGGAGGCTGTACACATCCCATAATTGCTGCTTCTAACAATTTCATCTGAGGCAATCATATCTATGTTGTACAGAAGTACTGGGTTGATGACAAGTCTGGCTGCAACTGCTTCATGCTGTTTCCAAGAGAACTATCAATTAGTTCGGGGAATGATGCACGTTACTGGCAGTGGTTCACTGATCTACGGGAAACCAGGTGATGATGGCTTGCTTACCATTGATCTGAATACCGTCCAGGTCATCAAGTGTTTGATAAATTCTCATGGTTTAGGAGGGCTACTTGCGAGAGGTGCTATTCTATATATCTATAGCTGGATTCTAAACCACTCCTAATTTCTTCTTCTATGCATCATGTTTTGGAACCGTCGCATAGATTCGTTTGTTTCTGATTAACATAAAATTCTGAAATTTCTGGTCTGACATTTTTTGATGAGGGTTAGTTATCTCTCATGGGCTCGGCCCATTAATGACAAAAGAATTGTGTTTGGAAGGGTGCCCCCCATGGAGCAAGGCCCGATGCAGGTGGCCCAATTGGCCTAATAAACCTCCAGCCCCAAAATCACAAGGCTACCTTCACGAGCCAAAATAGACAATACCTTATTACGGTTCCTTCTCGCACTGAAACCTAAAAATTGAACAAGTCATTTTATGAAGGAATATTCTTTGGTTTTATTTCCATGGACAGTAGCTAGCTTTTCCTCATATATGCATGCCTGCTTTTAGTGAGACCGGCATCGAACTGGCGAGGCTGCTGGACGTCCGCTGGCTGGAAATCCGTGGGAAATTTGAGACATCATATCTCACACCAGGAAGAACATACGAACTAGTCTTCGTAGTGATGATAGAAGAAGCTTCATATGGTTGGGATGTTGTAGTCAATCTCAAGCTCGTAGGTGTCGATGGAAATGTGCACAAGTGCCATGAGATGCTCATGGACAGACCCAAGGGGGAGTGGATTGAGCTCAGAGCTGGTGAACTCGAGGTGACAGAAGCCATGGCAGGAGAAATAGAGTTCGCCTTGTTCGAATATGAAGAGGGAGGGTGGAAGAGAGGGCTCGTTGTGAGAGGCGTATGCATCCGGCCCAAGCAGTGATCGGATCATAGCTTGGCACCAGTAAACATTAATTTGCCTGAGTCTGTAATAAAGCGTTTTAGTACTGTCTAATATCAAAAATTAAGGATCTCCAAAAATATTGGTGTATCTACACTGTATGTTTAATTTGTTCCTAATCTGTAATGGGATACAACTCGATTTTCGAATCAGATAAATAAAAAAATTCTGAAAATTTAAAGTCGCCCACCAAATTATTGGGATTGGTTCATTAAAGGTTTTTTTTTTTTTTACTACTCATTTGGATTCCATTTTTTACTCTTTAGATTTTTTTTGGATAGTCCGATCGAAGACCGAATTGCATGAACATTTAGGCACGATGATGCAGACCTACCTTAAAAAAAAATCATTTTTTCCTATTTTTTATGCGGCACCCTATGCGGTTTAGCAGGCATCGCACTTCATTGTACAAAACGGTTGTGGTTATTACCCTCCACAAATAATCATATTATCGGAATATATATTCCTTAACACCATTAATACCATGAACACAATCACAATAATTATACGAATAATAAATTTCTCTCTTTCTAGTTTTGAATCTCTTGAGATTTTTTATTTTAGGAGTAACTCTTGATAATATTTTTATTCTTTTCTAACTCCCTAAAAGCTAGGTGTTCCCATAAAAGACCTTACCATTATATTTTTTTAAGGAATTTTTGCAAATATACCACTATTATATTTTTTGACGATAACCCTCAATACATAACTCGGACTTTAGCATGGTTGGTACCATTGGACAGATTTCAAATAGATCTATAACTTTGTAAAAGATCATTTTAACTGATTCGTTTGTTTACAGGCTGAAAAATTGAATTTTCTGTTCATGAAGGTAGAGTTGTGTTGGAGAGGAGTCCTATTTAGCGTCAGATTCTCCGTAACTTGTGGAAGGGAAGATTAATTTTAACCAAAAGTGAGTTGTAGAGGTTGTTTAAGGTTAGAAGTTAGGTGTTAATTTTATATATATATGTAGTTGGGGGTGTGGTTAACCATGGTTGCCATTCTAGATTGTGAAAGGTAGGTGTTTTATTTATGTTCTTGAAGAAAGAGAAAAAGTAAAGGTTGTTCTTGAGAAAAATTTATAATTTCGTAATCCTCTTGCCTTCTAGGAGTACTAGAGGTCGAGGAAGAAGGCTAAGAAGTAGTGTTCATGCTAGGAGTCGAGATCTCTTAGTGGATTTTCAGATTTGGGAGTTCTAGCGTAAGAGGTAGGTGATAATTTCTTAAAATATGGATTAAATTCTATTAGTATGAAAAATAATGTTTTGGACTTCAAAAGTGGTCAAAAGAAAAGTCTAGCATCATGTTTTTTATGTTTATAATCCAAAACATAGATTAAATATGCAAATTGTTTGTCAAAATTTTAATTCTATTATGTTCTACCTGAAAACTTCTTTGGACGGCAACAACCTCTACTGTCTATATTACTGAATGACAACCTGGACTGCTGTCCAGGTAGAACTGAACGGTAGCTAGGTCTACCATCTAATATTTTGAATAGCAGTTAAGCTTGAAGTTGAGAATACTGAACGTCAGCTAAGCTTGCTGTCCAGAATACTGAATGGCAGGAAGGTCTAGCTTTCAGTTCAAATTTTTTGAATCTATTAATTTTTAAAATCTTCACGAATTTCGAATGATTTTAACTTAATTATCTGTAATCCAAATGATTTAAAATTTTGAGCATACATCTGTTTTTATAAAATCTATTGAACTACAAAATTTTATAATTTTTAAAAATTTATTTCCTATTTTTATTAAACTGACTCAAATTTTAAACTTGCTATTTGAATTTTGAAAATATTCATTTGATCTTCGAATTTCATGAAGTTTTACCAGTTTGGTGAATTTTTTAATCTGTTTACTAATATTCATCCTATTTAATAAATTTTTAGCCTTGAAAAATAGATTTTAGCTCATTAAAATATATTTTGTATCCATAAAATTTTAGAAAATCTTGAGAAATATTTTCATATATTTCTTATCTATTGGAAATAGTTTTACATCAAATTGAATAGTAGAACATTGTGTTGCTTTTTGAATGTCTTGTTTTAATGAAAATTATATTATTTTTGCATATGTGTATCATTGGCTATATGATTAATGTAAATTTAAGATTATAATGAATTCTAATTTCTGTAAGATATATGCCATCTAATTTAATATGTATAATTTGGACAATGTCATCTTAAGAGGATTATGTGACTCGATTACAATGTAAGTGTCCTTATTGGATAGGATATTTTGTGACCCAAGGTCAATGGGTAAAATCCATAAAACATACTTCAGTATGGTGTATGGTGGGATATGTGTAATCCTCGGTTCCCCGGTAGCTAAGACTTGGTACTATTGCCTAAGTATCCGGTATATGTATGTGTGACCCCTTACGTTGTGGTTAAGATGCTTGTCCGATTAAGATATGAGATTGTGATAATTTGACACATATATGTAAATCATTAGAATTTATTGTTAGAATATATTTTATGATGTGAAATTTTTAGAAATATAAATTTTGAAATATATAACTTGATTACATACTACTAATTATATTTTGAGTCACATGATATGTGATATGTGTCTCCCTATATGTTGGAGGAATTATATAATATGTTTATGGCTAGCAGTTTATTTTCAAGTAAAGTAAGAAAGTTTGATATATGTGATAAGTATTATGAATTAATATGTTTATTTCATATTATTAGAAAATACATCAGATTTCATATGAGATATATTTGAGATCTTGTTTTACATCATGCTTTTATTTGATCTATATGTAGTATTGTGAATTGATCATGATATAATATAATTACTATGTGAATTTCCATTATTATATGTTTAGCCTGTAGAGGAGATGATGTTTACTGAGTTTTGTACTCAGTAATTCTACCGAAAGTTAGATATGATTGGACCTAGAGTTCGGGGCATTACAGAACATAGTATCAGAGCAATTATGAGAGTTTTGAGTTCCACACCATCGGATCTGTTAAGTTTGAGTAGTTGATTGCTAGATTTGGTATCTTAGGTTGAGTATATGTTATAGAATAGCTAAGTTTTGATTTGAGATAAAAGTAGAAGTGCTGAATTGTTAGATTTGAGAGCATATTTGAGGTATTTGGGTTTTCAAGATATGTCAGGCGTGGTCGTCCTGTTGCGGTTCCTCCTGTTCAGTCCTCATCTTCTGAGGAGACCCCTATGCACTTCTGCAACCCAACGCTAAGATGTGGTCAACGCACAGGGAGGTTCAAACGTGATTCAGCTAATTTTAATCGAGTTCTAGTTCAATCTGAGAATCTATGACGGTTGCCAACCTTAGCTCATTTAGAAATTGAATGAACTCAAGTCAAATATCGAGTTGCTCAAGAGCCTAATGCATCCCTGATAGATTTAGTGTAACTTTTTTTAATTTAAATTTTTAACTCAAGCTAAACCATGATGACTGCCAATTTGTTTCCAAGCCTAGTTATTTGCTAAAAAACTTTACAAGATATTAAGTATCTTTTTTACTAAGTTTATTCGTGAATAAATAATTCAATGAGTACTACATAAAAGAGGTCTTAATGAGTACTTAAATAAACTCTTAATGAATATGTAAATGATTTATTAATAAGTATTGAAATAAGGTCTTAATTAGGTACAAGCTTGCTCACAAAAATATGCAATTGCATACAAGCTTGCTCATTTAACCAGATGAGCTTAAATTTTTGTTCAATCTTATTTGTTTAGCGTAATAAACAAGCTAATTCAAGCTATTATGGAACCCTTTCACAAGTTATTTATTGAGTAAATTGGTTAGTTTACAATCCTAACAGAGAGGGTCATGTGCAAAAGATCCCTCCATTTGTAAATTTTTTGATTCCGTGTGAAAATTTTTGGGGATAATTATATATACCCCTCTTACATAGTTAATTATATTTTTACCCCTCAATTTTTGTCCTATTATTAGTAATCCTACTAAATGAAAATTATGTCAAAAATGCACTTACGGTTAACTTCTATTGAACATTTCATTTTCAACGGTTAAATTTAATGTTTGAACAAGAATACCCCCATAAGAAGGTAATTTTTTTATTAGCACATTGGCCAAAGAGAGAGAAAGAGATATAGAGAGATAAATGAAAAGAGAGAGAAAGAAAGTTGGGCATTTTAGATATTTTTAACTTTTGTTAAAGATTAATCATGATTAAATAAGAGAAATTTATCAGAATACTCACAGATGGCAACAATAGGAGTATGTTCTATCTAATTTTTATTTAGTAATATTATTAATAATCAGATGAAAATTTGAAGGGCAAAATGTAATTAACTATGTAATAGGGTTATACATATATAATTATTTCAAAAAAAAAATATAAATATTTATATCCCTCCTCTCTAAACTGATAAAATAGTACTCTTCACTTTCTTTTAAACGTGTGGTATCTAGAGACACATTAGACACCACTGTGACCTCCTACCCATCCACGTCGACGTGCATGACACCCAAGTAATCACATCACATCACCCGCCGATTGTTATTTTTATGGAACAGCAATGTAAATATCTATAAATTGATCAGTATTTGTTCATTTTTTGGAATAACATCATATCATACTCTCCTCTCTTGTTTCAGTTTATTCACAATGTTTTCAGTACAAATACGAGTAAAGCTTCTCTTGCATTAGAACAAGTTGATCATCGTACAATACAAGACAAGCATTAAATGTAGGGTGCAGAGTGTAAAGATTTTTTTTTACGTGAAAAATATTTTACAGTTACAAAATATTTATCATGTCTGAAAAATATTTGTTATCGATGTGCATATATATACTGATTTATCGGTACGACGAATATTTTTTAAATATGACAAATATTCACGGACGTAATAAATATTATTTATCATACGCGTGGAGCATTTGTGACATGTAAGTATATTTGTCATTGCCCAAAACTCTGCAGTCACATTTAATATATGTCAGAGCATTTATAAAAAGACTTTCTCGACTCATGTGACTCATGTCTAAGTAGATCATTAACATCTTAACGCTACTAGAGCTAGCAATCGGTCATCCCGCATTCCGCACGTGTAATTTGCATTAATTAGCATGTGTTTCACACTCCAGCACATCATGCACACGATTAATTGAGTGAGAAGAGATTATCCATAAGATGAAGTCATAAGTTACATGATTACTGCAAGGATCGTTGTGAACCTTCGTAACAAAAAACCTAAATAATTTATTTATCGGTTAACTAAATTTATTGTTTTCCCCTCTTGAAATTTTTTTTTTGCCACAGCCCCTCTTGAATGAAGGTATATATTTTATGCTTTCTGATAGAAAGATGCGATCAGGAGAATTAAAAGCATATCACATAACTTCCCTAGAGTGTCCCACCGTTATTAGACTGTTGTCAGAAAGGGTAAATCATAAATATAAAAAGAAGAAAAGAATACGTGGCGAATTTTTAACCGTCAGGATTCGCCGTCCTCAGGGATGATGGTGATGAGAACACGTGGTGAATTTTTAACCGTCTTTCTGATAGAGGATCGGCGGTCCTCACAGGATGTTGATGAGAATCGGGATGGCCACGACGTGCATGTCGGACGACCACCTCAACGTCCCCTCCATCACGTCGCCGGCCTTGACGGACGTCGAGTTGGTGACGGCGAGGGTCACCGTGAACCTCCTCCTCTGCCCCTTCCTCCAGAAGAGCAGCCGCCGGGGCGAGACCTTCGCCGCCAACCCCGGCGGCAAGTCCACCCTCGCCGTGTACGTCTCCATCGGGCAACGGACGCTCGTCAGCGTCCTGGAGACGGCCTTTGTATCAAGGGCGGAAGACACCAAGCTCACCGCGAACGACGGGTAGTTCAGCTGCTCGGCGTCTAGCTTCCTGGCGGCGGCGCACTGCACCGGGTACCCGGCGACGACTGACGCCTGCACGTCGGTGTACCCGAGGCCGCAGAGGTAGCGGACGTAGTCGTGGAACTCGACGTCGTAGACGAGCCCCGGGTCGATGGCCCTCCACGGGTCCACCTGCCCGGCGCCGGCGGCCAAGAGGCTCGCCGCGGAGCCCGTCTCGTCGGTGATGGGGTCTCCACTTGCGGCGTGCCCCGATTTGGCCGTCGTCATGATGGCCGACCGGAGCATGGCGGGGGTCCACTGGGGGTTGGACTTGCTCAGTATGGCGGCGATGCCGGCAAGGTGGGCAGTTGCGACGGAGGTGCCGGAGGCGAGGAAGAACCCAGTCTGCGCGGCGTGCGATGCCGCGAGGACGCTGACGCCTGGGCCGACAATGTCCGGCTTCAGGATGCCCCCGTTGACGGCGCTCGGTCCCCGGGAAGAGAAGGCGGCGACGGCCGGGGCGTGGCGGTCCATAAAGGTAGTGCCGCCGGGCACCATGGCCGCCGTCGGCCGGATTGAGCTCGTGGCGTACTCCACGAGCTGCAGCGAGGCGTTGTAGTCGACGGCCAAGGTGGGGATGTCCACATCGGGGACCTCAGTGATTGTGTATCCTCTCCTCTCCGAGTTCATGATCACCATGGCGACCCCGCCGGCGTTCTTCACTATCTTCGCCTTCTCGGCTGTGGTGTTCCGGCCGGTGTAGCAGAGGACGACCTTGCCGGCGACCTTGGCCCCGCGCAGCTTGGAGCAGGCCTCCCCCGGTGGGTGCCCCCGTTTTGGGGTCGGGTATATTAAGGGCATTTCGTCGAATAGGTTGCTGTCATTGCGGTAGACGGACTCTCCCGAGAGCTCCACACCGTTGCCGAGGCGGAGGGACGCCCTCAGGACACGGTCGGTGGTGCTCGCCCCAACTGTCATGATCCACGGCGCGTCGTTGCGGAGGGTCCCCGGCGAGGGCCCGTAGTTGCCGGCGGCGCCCACTACCAGGATGCCCTCCCGCACCGCCGCCAGCGCGCCGATCGCCAACCCGTCGAGGAAGATGGGCAGATGGGGCTCTTTTGGAGCCATGGAGATGACGAGCACGTCAACACCGTCCTCGATGGCCTGGTTGATAGCGGCCAGCGTCTCCGCCACGGTCGCCGCCTTGTACACGGCCAAGTGCGCCCCCGGCGCCGCCCCCGACGCCGTCCCGTTAGCGCACCCATGGACGCCGGCATGGGGGACCTCCCCTCCCGCCGCCGTCCCGGCCACGTGGGTTCCGTGCCCGTCGGCGTCGTAGGGCAACGGTTGCTCCACCCTGGCGCCGGCGTCGAAGTTCCTCGCCCCCAGGAGTTTTCGGCCGCAGGTGCGCCGGCTGTAGAATTCGCAGTACCCCCGCCACTTCCCCGGCGGACGCCGCCGCACCCCGCCGGAGTCGGAGAAGGAGACGTGCTCGGGGTTGATGCCCGAGTCGACAACGCCGATGACAACGCCCTCACCGCGGTTGGCGGTCCGCCAAACGAGCGGCCGCAGCCGGAGGAACTCAGGAGTATGGGTGGTCTGCGGGGAGAGTTGCTCATCGGGGATGGCGCAGAGGACGCCCTCCCTGGCGGCCATGGCAGCCGCCTCCTGGGGAGTGAGCCTGGCCGCAAAGCCGCTCATGGCCCTGCTGTAGGAGAAGACCAGGCGGGGCTCGCCGGAGTCGAGGGCGAGAGTAGGGAGGAAGGAGCGGTGCCAAGCCGCCAGCTCCTCCTTGCTGGCGTGGAGCATGCGCTTGGGCTTCTCCACATGGACGATGTAGACGGCCGGGCGGTCGCCGCCGGCGACGGAAGGCAGCAGCTGCGCATGGCTCTCCGGTAGGTAGCGGCCTAGGAAGGAGGCGAGGAGGAAGCAGAGGAAGGGGTTGATGTGGTAGTGTTGGTGGTGGCGGACGTCCCCCATTAATTAATTAATTGATTAATATATATCATTTGCTCTTCTTCTACGGGTTGGCTCCAATAATTATTAATTTGTTTATATAGCTAGGGGTCTTCAGCACTGTTTGCTCTTCTTCACATTTGCTGAGCAAGTTTGGCGTTTGTTTTCCATCATCACATTTTAGTTTTCCGATTTCAGTTGTCAACAAGATGGATGGTGATTTGGAGGACAAGGGCGTCATCTCAAGAGACCATGTCCGATTCTCCTCTTGATCAAAATCTTTCTTTTTTGGGCCATACGACTCGTACGAGTCGGCCCAAGTTGACCCAACTCGTACCGGATCATGGGAGATCCGAGTCGGTCCGACTCTTCGAGTCAATGAACCCTGCTTCTTACATCTCTATCTTGATAAAATTCTATTATTAGAGGTGTACCAGTGGCACCACCACCCGTTCATCAGTTTTCACAGTATGAAACACAAAGATTCACATGTCGGCGTCATGTTGCACAGCTTGAAATTACGTAAGTTCTAGCTATTTGTTTATTTCTCTCGTTTTAGTTAAAGAGAATAATGCTTTCACTTTCGAGTTATTTATCTGAATTCTTAGGTCTCCGTGATACAAAAGGATATAGAAACCTCATAAACGTTACATTGTCAGTTTATTTGAAGAAAATGATGCGTAAATAACATTAAAAAAGAACACTAAGCACAACAAAACATAAAAACATGCCACAATACAATGAAGAAAATTTGAACTGTCTGTGCATACACTTAAAAACGTGCATTCCTCTTCATTTATCATGTCGCATGCTTTTATGGTGTTAGGCAGTATGCAGAAGTTGGAATCAATTAGTGCCATCACCTATAGAAGATGCCCATCATCTCCTTTTGTTTTCCTAATGTCTCCATTTGGATGGGTAAAGAGAATCCTATTAGAACCATAGGGTTTTAGAGATCTGCTTCCATTCCTCAACCCTCGAAATTCTTTCCATTCCCAAAATAACCACTTGGTGAGTCCACATGATGAACGCAAGATGTTCCAAGTATTGTTAGAGAAGGGAACATAAGCACTAGGCGAGTTCACATGTTAAACACAAAATGTTGAGAAAATAATATATTTTGCGATTAAAAGATGTCACTAAAGGTACAACCTTCGAGAGTGAAGTTCTTGGTCCCCAATGGTGGCTCACCCTAGAAGGGGGTGAATAGGGTTGCAGATTTTTAGTCAATATTTCGATCAACTTATTTGCAAGATAAAACTAGATCAAAAGTAAAGACAAGCAACCATGCAAAAAAAATCACACTTTCACAAGGATTTAGAGTGGTTCAGTCAAAATCGTTTGACCTATGTCCATCAACCAACACCTTGTTGGGATTTCCACTACTCTCCAACTAGAATTGACTGGATTTCTGAGTACCAACCAACATTAACGATCCACTAGATTTCCATATTCTAATCCACATTCAAACCACTACACTTACAGGCTCTAGCCAACCTTCAAACCCACTAAATTTACAAGCTCTAGCAAACCTATCACTGGATAGCAGTCCAAGAACAAATCAGCAGATTCGTCGAGCAATAGACTAAAATTAGTGCAAAGAATAAATCAAATCGAGTGTCAAATATTGTACACAGATCTAGTAAAGTGTATCTTCTGATTTGATGAAGCTATAGTAGCATTGTGGAAAAGAGATCTTTCACCAAGGTGAATACAAATCCCCGCACAGGGGGGGTATGGTTCTCTCTTTTGGGGTATTCCTCTTTCTTGATCTCTCTTGGATGAGAAGAACATCCGGCCTTAGTGTTTAAATAGGCAAAAACCTTTCTCATCTAGTGGGGACCTCCAATGGATAGCCTACTAGCCGTTAGAGCCTTAGGGAGCATGAAATCTCATGCGGATCCTGAACGGGCTGACTAGGTTACTACATATCTAGGCCGATTGATGGCTAATTCAGGTCTTGCTCGAATTTGATATCACTTTTGCAACTTGGTCCTTAAAGTCTTCAATATTGTGAATGCCTTCAAGTTCTTTTACATTTTTGTTAGTGAATTGGCTGACCAATTTTGACAAATTGGTCAACTAGTTTTACAAAAACTATTGAGCTAATTTATTTTCTTTATTTGATCCCCATATTTTCGTGATAATATTCAATGAAAATGAAGAAATTAGTAATATTCTATCTGAGTTAAATGAGTGAATTAATAGATTACAGACTGACAGACTCACTATATACAGAACACTCTATTTTAAAACTTAGTCGATTTCAGTAAGTCTTAAGTCAAATCGATTAAAGACATACTAAAACCTTGATTATATCTCTATTATTAATTGATTAACAGTGAGAAAGTTAGTCATGCCATTTAGACTTTAAATTGATTAGAATTTCATTGTAAGTCTCCTTCTAATTGCTATCCCTAACCGATTAAGTTTGCCACTAAAGCTAAATTGATTAGCTGTAGCGATTATAAGATTATCACTAATCAATTTAGAAGTATCGTTGATAATTGCTATCGTTAACTGATTAGTCTGTCACTAAGGCTAAATCGATTAACCGTATAGATTAGAAGACCATTCATTAATCGATTAAGTCTAACAGTCTCCTGAGTGCGTATCCGCTAAGTTATTTTGTTTAATCGATTATGTGTCTAGTCGATTATGTTTAAACGACTGACTGATATGTCATCGATTAATCGATTACTCCTACCTAATCGGTTAGAAGGACTCAGTGACTAGTGGCTTTGATTATGAGAGCGATTGTCTATCTAATGTTGAATCGATTAAGTATTTTGATTATGTGCTTACTTTGAATCGATAATCTGCATTCATTGTTCTCAATATTCTTTATTTGCAAATCGATTACTATACTTATCTTTGATTCGATTAACTGCGTATTTCTTAATCGATTATATGACCTCGAGCACAACGATTAACCGTGTCTATCAGCAAGTGATTAAATCTATCTGTTGAATAGAATATCTAATCACCTTTGTATTCGATCATCTGGTTGATTTCTCTACACTTATTAATTGATTAGATTGAATCGACACTATTTACCTTCTCCGCGCTGACCTACAGATTTATCTTCTATGTGTCTACTTTTGCAGATCTTCTATCACTCCTACTTGCTGGTCAGGACATCATATGGGAATTTTTTTCTTTTGGCAATTCAATAGAATTAGGTGAGGATTCACAATTAATTAGGAAGACAATAGGACAACATATACAACATTCTAGCCAAGAATGACCCTTATATGCCTAAACTCTCTCTAAGTAAGACACAATATAGTTAACGTTAGACCTAACAGGGTTAATGTTACATACAAGTAGGAGCTCATAGAGACAACATAAGAAAGATATGCCTCAACGGAACAATTCAAACCGTCTATATATTAAAGGTCTTGGCAAGAAGCAAAGAAATAGAGTAACAAGAAGAGCATTTCAAATTTCAACTTCACTCTCTTCACTCAAGAACTTCCCTCTTGCTTTAAAGAGAAAAGTGAGAAGAGCCTTAGAGAGTTGTGTGCATTCAAAAGCACTGCATCCACTATGTTCATTTGTTGTGGTACATCAAGCTTTCTCGGATATCTTCAATGACTGATCAAGACACCGCTCATCTTCTTCTTCTCATTCTTTCTTGTATTGATGTTCTATTCTTGATTTTACTATACACATCCGCCTTCTGAGAGGCATTCTATGTATCTATTTTATATAAACATCTTGTAACCTCTTCCTAGTGAGGAAGAGAGGGCTTGCATTGTAGGAGGTTGTTTCTCTTCCTAAGAGAAGAGAGGACCAATTGCGGGTGTTTGTTAGTTGTTGTAACTTACAAGGGATTAGTACCTTGTGTAGCCTTGTGCTAGTGGACACCCAAGAGATTGTTTGGAGACTAGATGTAGGTCTGAGAACTGAACCAATATAATAATACTTGTGTTCTGTGTGTGATTGCTCCTTGTTTCCTCCCTCTTCTATGCACTTATTTACTATTACAATTAGTTCTCATCTTTAGTTTCTATGAAGCTTTGTTGTCCAAAAGACTTTAGAGAATTTTGAAGAAGAAGAAACAAAGTACCTTAAGATAGAGTTACTATAAGAAGAAGACAAGCAGCAACACCAAGAAGTAGGAAGTCACTTCCGATGAATGCAAGAAATCAGACCACATGAGGGCAAAGTGTCCTCAGTTGAAGGAATACAAGAAGTCCAAGGACTTTCCCAAAAAGTTCAAGAAGAACTTCAAGAAGAAAACTATGGTAGTTGCTTGGAAAAATAAGGATTACTCCTCATGTTCTTCTATTTCTGATGAAGAAGAGGAGGACAATCGTGTACTTACGGCCAACAACACAAATGAAGAAGAGTAGGTAAAATCCGACACTTCCTTCAATTCCTATTGTGGTTCTGACAATAATGAAGGGTTATACTTAAAAGAAGCTTTTGATGAGCTTTATAAATAAAATAAAATATTTTTTAAGGAGCTTAAATTACTAAAAGTGGACCATGAAAAATTGAGCATAATGAGTAATTTTCTAAAATCTGAAAATACAGAGTTAGCTGCAGAAAGTTCCAGATTAAAAACTAAAAACAATCATTTGTGTAAGGATATTAAAACAAAGGACTTAAAGCTTTAAGAACTACATGCTAAACTTTCTAATCTTAACAAGGGTAAGATGGTGATTTGTGTTAATGAAGATAAAACTAAGGGAAATAAGCTTTTACAATAAAATCTTTACTTAAAATCCTCCATTGAAAAGATAACTAGGGTCAAAACATCTCTCAACCTTGTGTTGGAATTACTTAGGTTTAATGATAGCAAAGAAGGACTTAGTTTTTGTTCCTTTAAGATTTCTCAATCTATAAAACCTCGGTTCTAAAGCTTCTCAATTGACTACTTTTCACACTGCGGCATACTGAGCCACACTTTAAAGACCTACAAGTCTAAGAAGTGGGTATAGGTGTTGTGAGTGATCAAAGACGTACTCTCAATGACATGAATCAATATTGCTATAAATAATAATAAAATGTGATTGCTAGAGATCGAAGACCTCAAAAGAAAATGAAGTTATCGCGAATTACCTTTCCAAATAGGGAGTGTTTTGAATTTTTCTATTTTTACTTCTTCAACTGGCCGATGAAGAAGAACACTTCTTGTTAAAAGTTTACTCTCTTTGAAAATGATGCACGATAAGCAGAATCTTTCCTGAATTTTTCTTTCAATATCTCGCAAGAAAGATAAAAAAATAAAGAGAAATCGAAATATGATTATAGTCTTGAATAGTGTAGCATCTATTTTATTAAAAGAAACTTCATATAACTCAACTAAAATACTCACGTACTTTTATTTTCTTCAAAACCCCTATATGCATAAGGATGAATTAGGAGATGCTAATAAGCGTGTGTGTAAGAAGTGAATGAATGATGTATGTGATGCAATTACTATGAAAATCAATGAAAACAAAAACAAAGAAAAGAAAGAGAAAGAAAAGGTTAGCCCCTCCAAAATCATCGGGCTTCCGAACTTCTTAAAGATGAATGAAATGGCTTAGGAGGAAGAAAACAAAACTCCAACGATGTTATCCACGTTTAGAACTGTAGGACTCTCTTCTCACTTTGGAAAAACTCTCTAGCAGTGTTCCGACCGATTCTCTTGAAGGCTCAAATGGCTACTATATATAGAGAATATTTTTTAGGATTTTAAGCCTAAAAATATTATATCTCGGCACACGTATTACTATGGATAATTACTAGCCGAATGGAGACCTCTCATTTAAGAAAATTAGATAATCTCGGCCAAATTAAGTTGATTAATACGCCATTGAATCGCGTTGGCCACAGGAGACATCTTTTTAAAAGGCGTCGGCCTATCCCAACGTCTTTTAAAGAGGCCAATTACAGAAAGATAATCTCGAAAAAATTAAAGATAATCAGAAAATCTCTAAAACACGTTGACCTAGAAAGATGCAATTTAAATAAATAGAAAATTGATTAAGATTTAAATTAGCAATAAGCTGGGATTAGAAAATTGAATAACGTCGACCATGGACAGCGTCATTCAGCTTAGTCCTCATCTCATTAAGAAATCTGAGTCAAAATTAATTTCATGTAGAAATCTAAATGACGTTGGCCATGAGTGACGCGAATTAAAGAATTCTCAAAAAAATAGTAAAAGTTAATCAATGATTAAAACTCAGATCATTTCGAGACATCATAAATGTGATATGAAATTTACTGAATGTAAGGTCAAAATTAGTATGTCTACAGCTGTCCCGCCTTGGCATCGACTTTATAAGGGAATGAAATAAAATGAAATCAACGGTGGTGAATGAAATGAAACAGAATGAATTGAAAAGATTATCCCTAGATGTGATCAGACGTACGTTTAACATCACATGATGAAAAATTTATTAAAATAATCAACGAAGCGGCTCAAAGGAATCAATGGAATAAATCATGTTTGGATGAGATAAACAAAAGAAATAAAAGAAATAGCGATCAACTTCCACGAGAGGAAGTACCCTAGGTTACAAATCCTGCATGTTTCACTATGAAGAGTAATTACCAGCCAATGTGAACGTGGTATGATCATAGAGGATCTTAAAAGAAAGCAGAAAAATATAAGATAAAGATCTAAACAAGAAAGAATTTCAAAAATATCTTCAAGAAACCTCAAAGATAATTGAGTACTCAGTTCAGAATGAAATATTTCATATCACATTAAGATTAATTAGAGCGAACGGTTTGAAATTTATTCATTAATTAATTCTTACCACAATGATTTCAAAAACCTACATGAACACATATTCGGTTAAAAAATAAAAAAATATAAATTAATCAAAGATAATATTGCTAAATTGTCATTGACAAGTCAAGACACCAGTCCTACAATTCAATACTAAGCCGAAATTCGTTTGTCTATGCACCGTCTTACAAAATGAAACCATCGTCTCTATCAATTAACAATCCAACGACATATCCGTATGATTAAGAATCCTCTGGAATCATCATTATTTTTTATAAGGGGAACTCAAATTCTAGTTTCATCAGAATCACAAGGTCCTTAATATAATCTAATAAATATTTATTATATAGTAATGATGATGCCAATCAAATACATGAAAGAATACAGATAAACAGATAACCACGAGTTTAATGATTACAGTGAGACTCCATAGCATTGCATAGTGAAATGAAGTATTTCCTTATCATTATATTCCTGCACTCAAAATTTATCAGTAACATTTTTTACAAATAAATAAATAATCATCATGAAATAATGAACTCATTAATCAAATAAAACATCAATTCTCTAAACCGCGTCGACCTGTGTCAACGCCATTCATGTTGAAATGCGTCGTCCCATTACGATGCTATTTAGCTTTCTAAGACAACTTTTTCAGAATCCGTTCCAAACACAATTCTCTCTCTTGTTGGCGTCCCTCTTTAGAATCAGAGTAAGAAATCATATTGTACGAATTCTCTCTATAACCCCCCCCCCCCCCCCCCCCCGATCAAATTTACTCCCAGAAGGCTCTAAAAGGTAGGAACAAAAGGAAGACACTTAGCAAGAGCAAGAAGGAAGAAAGGAAGGTCATCATGTCAAGCTCGTCGATGAATTCTATCGCGACTTCATGCAAGAAGCCGAAGCGAAAACTCGAGAGGCTCTCCAACGTGGAAGGACACCTAAGCGAGCGAAATCTCAATTTATAAGTATGTTTTTTCAATTTTCTTCTTCTTCTAGCATTCCTCTCTCCATACACTCCAAATTCTCTTTATGTTTCATAGTGAGACTTTGCCAATTTTCAATTTTCAATTTTCCTTTCTTTTCTCTTTTCTTTTTAAAGGGATACCCTATTTTTCCTAATCCAAAGATATTTACTTTACTACCATGGATACTAAAACATGTGAAAAAAATTACATTATACATGCAAACATATATCTCTAAATGGCACATCCAAGGGCTAATGGTGCATGCTAAACACATACCTTCATCTTCACTTCCTTTGAAACTACCATCTTACTTAAAGAAACGGTTGCTCTTAAGACTCCCAAAGTTCAAGACTAATAGTCATGAACTTGATACGATTGATATGCTACGCATGAGAAAGAAAATCATACACTTATCTTAGTATCTCCACACAAGTGACTATAAGATTAATCACCCTCATCATATGAGCAGGCATATTGTCTACCAGCCTATCTAAATTTTGATGTCCTTCTCAAATATCCTATGAGTAAAAACATTTAGAACTTCTTTTTAAAGAAGAATGATCTCATTATCTCAATCTCATTACAATCAAATCTTCATTTTAGAAAGCTCATGAACTTGATTATGTTAAATGTTTAATCTCATATAATTAAATAAGCAACATAATGAATGATTAAAATATTTTTATTATAAATAAGAAATATAAGAGATAGTCTATCATATCACATATGATTGACTTGTAAGGTACTTATTTCTATCAGAAGGAACCCGATTCATTTGTACACTACTTTGTAATATATGTAAAGAAGTGATCATTAGTAATTTTTTATAAAGTAGTCAAATTTTAACTTTTCAAGACTTAAATGTGAATTGAAAATTAACTTATATTTCACTTAAAATCAAATGTAAAGTAAAAAAAGTTGTTCTTAAAGAGAGGTAGTAACACATTTAGGATTTTTAAATTTTTACTCCCTCTAGTATACTTAATTTAGGATAAACTCCTTGTAACCTCTGCATAATCTTTGCATTTAGTAAAGACTCCCTATAATTTAACTTTGTCTAAAAAAGATTTAGGGAGTTTTCAAAACAATCTAAATTGTTCAGAGACTTTTCTTCATATGTTTTAGACTACTTTCTAAGTAAAAGTGAGATTATAAAGAGTTTTTACAAAATAGAAAGGTTACAAAGGGTTTTTCTTAAATTAGATGGACTAAAAACTATAGGACCCTTAAATTTAAACATAAAAATATACAATAAAAATAATCATCTAATTTAAGCTAAAGTAAATTATATAGCACGACACAAAACTAGAACTGTGGTTGAGATTAAGTTTCCAAAAGATGTAGCTTGATAACAATCCTTAGATCAAAATTCAATAGTCGATATTAATTATAAACCTTCTTCTTCTAACAGTTACCACCGGAAAACATATTAAATGAGACGATCGGTTTCCATATTGATTAAGAAACCAAGTGTCTCAACATCTGCTAATCTACTGGTGACAAAAATACCATCCGAAAACACCCATTCTCATTTGGTGCGTCATAAAATAATTTCCCATACTGCAAATGTATAAAAAAAAGTAACATAAAAATAATTTACAACAAACTAAACATAAAAAAAGAACCATTTTAGAGCTGTTTACACACCAAACGGCCCCTAACCTAATAAACAGTTGGATAATAAGGTTATCAGTTTATTATCAGTTACCATTGACATCTCCAAATGACTGACCACCAATTACAAGGAGCTGCCTAAAATTGATGTTTTCCATTCTAACACCTCCTTAAATTGAAATGTATCATACAAGTCACTAGTCTCACCAATTACCGTTGGCTAGATAAGGTAACAGTTTGGAATGCTTATCTAAATCTTACAAAGCAGTCTATTGAAAAGAAGTGCCGTTCTACGATTGAATTTTTCCGTTGCCACGGACGCCAAAGTTGTAAATAATGGTCCCAACAATTCAAGTATTCGCAGCAGGATCATATTTTCTTGCCAAATACACTGGAAGGGCAATCTTACTTTCCCGAAGAAAATAATTACTCAGCTTAATGCTTATGAACCTGAAGTTCTCACTGGAAGGGCAATCTTACTTTCCCCAAGAAAATAATTACTCAGCTTAATGCTTATGAACCTGAAGTTCTCAAGCACGATACTAGATTCAGTAAGCTTTGTAATGCTATGCCCTCTGCCATAGCTGATAGCTCCTTGTTGAAACAAAACAAAATCAGCTGTGGGCAAGAAAAGCCAATTAAAAAGCTGGTATTCTAACAAAACTGGGGTTGCCAAGGAACCCAAAGGGCAACAAACTGATAAGAAAAAGGGAAAAGCATTACACGAGAAGTCATGGCCTGCAAGAACCTTCAACTTAACCATCCATGCTCTTCTTGCTTCTTTTGTTTTTTGTATTTCTTCCCATACCTTTTGTTGAATCTTTGCGCTTTAGACCCTTGCCCTTTCCTTTAGCACCCTTACCCTTCTTTGCACTTCCCTTGCCTGCCCTACCTGCCCCATGAACTCTTGCATCTTTCTTCATTCGCCGGTCAACAAGCACTTTCCCTTTGCCTGGCTTCACTTGAATCCCCTTCTTTGCAACTACATACTCCTTCTTTGGCTTCTTGGGCGTTGCTTTCTTATACAACTGCTCAATCATCTTCCTTTTCGACCGATCTGATATGTCAGTCTGGTCTGATATGGAGTTTGCCTTTTGCCGGGCGTTCTCCAATTTCTTCATCGCAACACGCTTCTTCCGAGCTTTAGCCTCCGCAACCTTTTTGGCTGGTCGGGCATCAATATTCTTAAACTGTGCTTTTATAGCAGCAACTTCCTCTTTGGTCACAGGTTTCACAGGGCACCGATGCCTCCTCTCTTCGTCCAGGAACCATGTCGGCAAGCCTTCATCATCAAACATGTATTTATTATAAGCATCATCAACAATCTGCTCTCTCAGCTTCTTCCTTAACATCTTCTTTGCAAAAGCTAATGTTTCAGCCTTCTCATCATCATCAAGATTTTCATCTGATTCATCAGAGGATGACGAAGAGTCATCACTTGACTTTGTTGCTTCTGCTGGAACAATTTCAAAATCATCTTGATGTGAAATTTCCTTTTTACTCTGAAGTCTGGAATCATCTGTTAATTTTTCATCAGATCTGCTCTGATGCTGCTTAGGATATTCATTTCGTGTTTTCTCCATTGTCTCTCCCTCGCTATCACTCTCTGCAAATACTTCCTTTTCCGCTGCCTCAGAAAATATATCTTGACTGAACCACTTCTCTGTAATTTGTTCCTGTGTTGGCTGGTCTTTTTCATGCAGAGGCACAACTAACGGATTCATTTCTGCTTCATCTCCATCTTTGTCAGAATCATGATCAGAAGGAATCAAGTTCTCATCATCACCACCCTGAAACACAAAGCTATTATTATCTGCCAGTCAAGGAAAAAGTGCAAGAAAATAAAAGGCTAGCTCTAACATCATTACTGCTACTTGGCAACTCGCATCAATAACTTCATTGTCAATGTGTAGTTGTCCCCACGTCCAACTACTAAACCAGACAACCACAAATTACATGCCCTACAAATAAAGGACTGAAGATACAGATTCATAAAAGCCAATGAGTTGGAAAACTCAGCAAATGGTAAAACCAGCCATTTTTTTAAAACCGATATATCCCAAGACGGGATGATTTAACAAGACAGTAAGTGCCACAAGATTTCAGGACACATCCTATGACTAAGCAGTTTTCATTCATTAAGATGAAATCAGACTGCCCAAAGGTATGCGAAACTGAGACTAGCTCCAGTTCCAATACTAGTTCAGACAAAAGAATCGGCTGGATCCTCCTTGTGGCTTCAGCCAGTTCATATAGGAAACTATATAATATTTGACAACAGTATGAAAATGATGGAAATGTAAAGATATAGGACGGGATAATATATATATATATATATATGAAAAAGACATTTAAATTCACTAACTCTTTTAAAATGCTAGAAATACAAATAACTTGCCCAAGAAAAAGTCAAAGCCAGCCCCAACTGGAGGAAGCAAGTGCGATTGTGCGAAGCAGGGGCTTCAGTCTGCTTCAACCCCCTTCCAACCCCTCTTCCCCCTCTACTTTTTATCTTATTATTTCTGACAGACAGCACCCTCTTCCCCCTCTACTTTTTATCTTATTATTTCTGACAGACAGCACTCGTTCTGGTCTGATTTTTGTGGCTTCAGCTTGGGTTCACCGCTTTAGGAAACTATGAATCTAACCACTAATCTGTGAAGGAAAAAATGTCTTCCAGAGATCACAGGATGTCCTTTTAGGTAGTGCAAAGACAAGACCAGACATTTTAAGCTTCACCCAGCAAAAGGGAAACAACTACTATAAAGAATAGGCTTTTCAATTATCAGCCCCCACAAACTTTCAATATTACAGATAATTCTCTCTAATCCAATTATTTACGAATAAGCCCCCACAATCTCAACTTTTTTTTTACAAAAAATCCCTTTTGGCCACCTTTTTGGTGGCACTCCTACCCCCTTAGCAAGGGTTTTTGTGACACTTAGGGGCCTTGTACCAATTCACGGTCGATTGTGGGGGCTTATTCGTAAATAGTTAAATTATAGGGGCTTTTTTGTAAATACATGAGTTTTAGAGGGTTTATCTTTAATTAAATATAAAATAAATTATTTTAAGAGGATGCACCTACAATGTCAATCCCAAAGAGTATCCATCTATCATAAGTTTGTATAGGGTTTTCATTTCTTGTTAGGAAGCTCCAACAGCATCATTTTAATTTTGGTATGTGACAGAGGGATTGTACCTCCAGCAGTTCAGTGTCACCTCCAGAAAGCAACTTCTTCGCACGTTTTTGTTGCTTGATAGATCCACCTTTTCTGGTCACATATCGCTCATAAGCTTGGTCAAGCAATTCCTCAAGTTGTTCATCATATCTGACAAAAAGAAAGTTTTAGTTGCAACAAAGACCTTTTATTATTGGCAACAGCAAGCCGAACTATGGTTCACTGAACAGAATAGCTTCTACTGGGGGGGGGTTGAAATTATTACCTCTTCTGGTCTTCGTCAGAGTCACTTTCACCAGGGGAATGCTCTGCAAAGGTTTCTTCATCATCACTAGATTTAAAGTCGCCGTTTTCATCATTAATTTCTGTAGAGTCGAGCACAACTAGACCTTTCTTTCCCTGCACATTAGTGTTATCGAAGAAACATCAAAGAACAGAGAGCCTTGAGGGGAGAAAAGGATATGCTTTGGCAAGGGGGATGTCAAAGAAGAGTCATCAATTTATGCAGACCGTGGGAACAAAGGGTTGCAAATGAGAAGATTTTCCTTGTGGAAATGCCAAAAAGTAGAAGCTGAGCTATGAAATCAATTAAAATAGATTAGAGAGTTATCCTAGAACCTAGAGATACGTATAGATATATTTCTTGATCATTCGAACTGGTCTACAAACCATAACACAACATTGATATAGCTTTTATCTTTCATCACCCATAACAAAACATAATAGTCAATCCCGTCCTGGCCTGGCCCGGCCAGAAATGGCTGGGACGTCCCATCACAATGAGAAAATGGGCAAGACACTTTCTTGTCTGTTCCAGTGAGTGTCCGGGCCTGACCCCGTTTTTTATCCCGGCTTGGATTTATATTTTAGCAGAAGATTTACCAAGCTCCTTAAGGTCTTTGGGGGCTTCCTTTGATAAATATACTTCTCTATAAACCTATTCTGAATGCTTTTAGTGCATTAATTTTGTGTTATTTCCATGTGGTATGTTTATTTTGATATTATTTGTTGTACACATCTTTTGAATTTGTTGGAATATGTATGGGAAAATTTTCAGGACGGGACACCAGAATCGTCTGGGACACTGGGATGTCCCATCCCAGTAGAAAAATGGGATGGAGACTGGGACAAGATTGACACCTCAGTAACAAACTGTATTTTCTTATTGAAATCATCATATGCAGCATGAACATGTAAAAAGAATGAACATGATCTCATTCATTGCCATGCAATAGTCTAACATCAGGCCGACTGTCCAAAAGCAGCTTTGCAAATATTTTCCTTTTTAGGGTGGAAAAAATCAATAATTTTTCAGGAGAAATCTAATATTTGTTAAAGCACTAGATAGATTAAGATGGCAGGACAGCATTCATGTAGCCGACTCCAATTAGTTGGGATAAGGCTTTGATGATGATGATGATGATGATGATGATGAGCAATAATCCACTGAGATTCTCATAGCACCAACATTTAGCTAAACCACCAAATGCAAATATTCACGAACCTTGATAGATGACAGAGAGAACAACTCTTGGTCATTATAGCTATCTGCTGTGGCATCAATTTGCATCCCAGTAGCTTTCCGTGCTTTATCCTGGAGATTCAGTGCCAGAAAGAAGATTTTGATAAAAGGAAAATAGTTGCAGAACAAAACCCAAATTGAAGCATTTACTTTTTTATTACTTTTGCAAAAATTATCTCAACATATGCTTTTAGATAGAAATTAAGAAAAAGAATGAAGTTTCTTTTTTGTCTGCACAGATGGTCTTATATATTGCATAAACCGCAAGAAAAAAAATGAAACAATCGAACCTTTGCACGGCGCCTTGCAAGGAGTTTCTTGGCTCTCTTCTTCTTACGTTCCAGAGCACTCGACAGCTCTTCCATTTCATGAAGCACTTTTTCATCCTCATCACCCTCTATGTCATTTTCCTCGTCAATAACTTTGCCAGGACCTTTCTCTGCAGATAGGGCCTTTCTAATACGCATTCGCCATCTATGAAAGAGAGAGAGAGAGAGAGAGAGAGAGAGAGGTCGGGGGGAGGAGGTTCCCATTATCACCAGATACTGTGAGCAAACCAGGCATACTCACTACTTCATAAATTGAATTTGATTCATTTTCTTTCACAAGAATGCACATGCTATTCTTATTAGAAAATGGTGGATGCCACATCAGTCAGCTCAGCAACGTATCCTAATGAATGCATTATTATATTTAAGCTAAAATTTCAAACAAAATTCGAAGCATATAAGCTTGATCTTTTACTCAGTTTCTAAAAGCCAAATTCCTATGAAGCATAATATGCAAACAAATAAAGAACGAATCTAAAAGGCATATATAGTTATCTATTCAAGAGAACATGGATTCAGAAACTTCAAAAACACAGGATCAGTGGCAAGCAAGAAGTGGAAAGACATGCTCAAATTTAGGCAAGCTTTATCATCAAAAGATCCTAAGGAAAGAGAAAACATTCGAGATAGAGGAAAACCTACTTCAAAAGATGTTTAAAGCTATGCTTGTCCAGGATATTCAAATCCTCGCATAGAAGTTTAACCTGAAACACATTTCAAAACATTTGTGACACATTCCGAACCGTTCACAAGGGAAAAGGTTCCATAAAGCAAAACATATGCTCAAATATCGAAAATTACCTCATCTGTTGTTAGCTCATGTTCTTTGATAGGAGAACAAGCAGGATCAGTAAAAGATATTACATTAACCGAGCCAAGAAATTCCAATGGTGTCTCTGACCAAATGAAATCTGAAGCTAATCCCACCTTCCTTAGAGTTGTATTTCCATCCTCATACCTGTAAGGGGGGCCAAAGAAACAGATTAATTGACAGAAAACCCGTTCATGTTTGACAAAATGCTCCAATTCTGGTTTATGATGGGAGCAAACAATATATGAGTGACAACTAAGGAAAAAAACTAAGAAATTTACACAGACCCATAAAACTAAAAAAATTGTCACTAAGTTACAACATTGAATAATTTCCAAACTATGGTTAGCTTGATTAGCACTCTGTTTTGAAAATCAAAAATTTGCAACTCTCATATGAACTCAGAAAGACAAAATTCTGATGTTCTGGCAGTGCCAATCAAAAATTAACATCATCAAGTTTATTTACTAACTGAACTATGTATGATAAACATATAAAAAAATAGTAATTCATTTTTCTACTTTTACTGCATTTGCTACCACACCGTGCAGAGTTCCATATTCTAACTTGAAACTGACCAGATAAGCTTTAAAAGTCCTAAGGCAGTTGTGAGGCATTTTGTGGAAGCCTCATAGGGCATAAGTATTGAAGCACAGCAAGGCACAAGCCTCACAAACTTAGGAAAATAATCTTAAAACTATCAAAAAGGCTAAGATAATACTGATCATATATGTTCTAGGGATTTTTGCATATATACCCCTGAAAAATATCGTATCTATATCTATATCTCCGACTCCCATGTATTGGGAAAAAATAACTACATAAACCCCACAGTCGTTGCACCTATACCCCTCCCGTTATAGAACCGTTAACTCCCAGCTCCCTCCCACATCGCCGGCTCCACCCTCGCCCTTTCCTTCTGATCCCTCATGCCTCGTCCCCTCCCGCGTGCCGCTGCCGCCATGCCCCTTCTCTCTTCCTCCTCTGCATCCTCCTCACAGCGCCGCAGTGCCAGCAGCTTCTTCTCCTCGCGTCCGGCAAATCTGATGACCTCCTCTGCGGCGAGGATGCCGACTCCTCCTACGAGGATGGAGACAACACCTTCCAGATATGCGGGGACCGTTGTTCCCCCCGTGCGGAGGTATGCGAACATAGAAGTAGAAGAGGAGGAGGTGGTGGTGATGTAGGCGGGGGCAGAGGGGACTACTTACCAGAGATAGGCTACTGGGCCAGGTTCCTCACCCTCCCTGGCTTGCTTGACCCCGCCGACCGCTGGCTCGCCGTCACCTAGATCCTCAAGGTAGCACAATTGACCACTATTGTAGTTGCTTCTGCTACTATCACTATGTCTCAGAGGAAGATGATGGTGGCTTCCTTCACAGCCCTAGCAGCGGCTAGGGTGGAGGGGGTCGCGATGGAGGTGCGGTAAGGGATCGTCAAGAGGGAGGCACTGGGGGCCTATGACTGGGCTGAGTACGTGGATTGTGTCCATGGCGTGGCAGCACAGGCTTAAGGTCCATGGAGGAGGTCGAGGACGGGGTCAGGGTTGTCAGTGGTATGGAGGTAAGAGAGGACACCTTCCGATGAGAACCCACACTAGTTAAAGAGGTATGAGAATTTTGAAGAAGGGTCAGGGTCGCTATCGCCAAAGATGACGGCGACAGTGACTGGGATTTGGGAGAGAGGTTTCGGAAGGAGGGCTTGGAGAAGGTGGCGGACATGTTAGGCACTGATTTCATATCAATGCTAGAGAGCATCGATGGCGACACACAGGTGTTGCCGTTATCTCCCCTTCGTCAGCTCTTAACCTTCCTTTGAAGCCTTCGTCGCCGTTATCAGCATATTTTGCAAATATCCATTAGAAGTTAACGGTTCTGTAACTAGGGGGTATATCTGCAACGACTATAAGGTTTACAGGGGTATTTTTTACAATACATGGGAGTTGGGGGTACATATACAAATATGATAGTTTTCAGGGGTATATATGCAAAAATCCCTATGTTCTAATGTTATCTTAACTCAACAACAGAGCCAGTGAATTATAGGAATGGAAGCCATTCACTAGCAAAAAAACAGAAAAGGGAAAAAAAGGATGAGGAAAAGGAGAAGAGAATGGGGGTGGGTAACTGGCAATGTAAGAAGAAATGGAGAGGCCTCTTCAGAACTTCAAAAGAAGAAAACATGAACATACGAGGAGGACAAGAGAAAATTACACCTTTCTTATACAATGTCAAAGACATCACCAGTGTCAAGCTAGTCATAGTCCGTTTAAGTATTAGGTGCCTGAGTAGCTGACCTCTCCTTTATCATTGGAAGAAGAGTTGGGTTCAACTCAAAACTTATTTTTTAATCTAGTAGAATTATAATTATTGAATGACAATTTATGGACAATAAAGGAAGTGAAAACCTCGCATCCACCTCAAAACATCTCATTACCTACATGCTACAATTAACAGAAGGCATAAACCTCAATTAAATGGCCTAAGGCATATGCCTCAAAGTGTTTCTTTAGCATCCTTGATTAATGAAAGGCATAAGTCCCAAATAAACAGCTTGAGGCACATGACTCGAGAAAAATGCCTCGCCTGGAGGTGTATGCCTTAGTTAGTTCCTTGAGTCACTACCTTTCTAAACAACCAATCTAGGTCATACAGCCATGTGTCAATTTATGTCAACTCTTCTCCGCCCGATCCACCAAAGTTAGTTTTGCTGTGCCTAGGACTTCTTTACCTCCTTGAAGGGCTGAAAGTACACTGCACCATACGGCAAACACTTTCACTCAAGGACCTTTGCTCTGACAATTTCACAGAACCATGATGCATCTGCCAATTTCATCTTAGCATCACCAGCATAATATGGCCACCCCCATTGAGTGTCAGATTGCCTCGTGTCTTCATAAAGCCACCAAAACACTCAGAATAGCAAGTCTCCGACAAGTCAAATCTCATTCATGGTCAGCCAGCACCTCATCATGCTTGCCAATGCACTCTTCATTGGCATGTACAGTGCAACTCTGACCACAGTTCCTGTATCTGCAATGAACGGCTTACTTGCCTACCTAGACAGGAATGTCCAAGGCTTGCCCTTGTGCTAGGGCCTCATAAATATTGGAAGTTGGGATGGTGTTCTTCCCCAGAAAATGCTGACACCACTTGTCACAGCTTTGCACTTGCCTATACCAAATGCTAAAACCACAGCCACAGCTTACGTCCACGTAGGCAAGTAAGCCTTGCTATCTGCATGCCAAATTAGGATGTAACACTTGCCTATGTGCCAAAAACCCAAGACTTGGCACAGTAGCACAACATGGGATTAGAGAGGGCATGGAAAGACAAACAAGGAACACAAGGATGGAATGAAGTTATTAAAAAAGGAAGAAATACAAAGGTCATTTTTAGTGGTCTCCTAGTGGAGGCAGCCAAGCATATCTATAGGCTCCAATGCCTTACATCCAATGATGTAGATCAAGATACTCTGATAGATACCACAAGGGGATTCAAGATTCAAGCCCTCGTTATTTTGCTTCTAAAAGTAAAAATATCCAATCTCCACAAAATATCTAAGATTTTTTGGAGTCATAGCAAAACAAGGGGCTGATGTGTCGGGCCATGTGCCAAGCTGTGGCCAAGTGTCGATCTATGTGAATAGTGACATCTTCATTCTACAGAGGGTGCTTTTGCTTCCATATGATACTAGAAGATTAATTATTGCTAAAGTGATCCTAACTTATACAAATTCTCCCAACTGTACAATTGCGGGATAAATCCATTTTCTCTCAATGAAAAAAGGCTTGCTTTGAAGAATCCTTTTTAATTGGGTGATGAACATCTCTGTCTATCATTATTTATCCTTACTGTAGCTTTTCTCTTGCCAAGTGATCCTTTTGGTTTGTTTTTATTTGTTTACCCAGTTATTTGTATACTCTGATCCCATTATAATTGTGAAATCTCAAATAAGTGAGCATTCTGGTTTCTCGCATTAGGGGAAGGGTGGGTTTGGTTACTCTTAACTCCTACAGGTGCGAGTCTCGAGTACTACAACTACGCAATCGTCGGATTGCAACTTGTCACAATAAATAGTCACATATACACCAAAGAAACAGATGTAGTGTGAACATATGCAATCAACAAAAGAACTGGATTTTTTCTTAAAAATATGCCTAAAATTAAGGTAGGATGCATCTAAAGTTTAACAGTTTAAGTGTGCTATTTCTTTGTTAGTAGAGGACACTGAAGATGAGGCTTACCCTTCACGATTTCTCTTTTGCTTTGATCTCCCCAGAACATCCAAAACCTACAGTGGTAAATGCCACCAACGTGCTTATGTACAAATAGACAACCACAGAAAGAAAATGTAAAAGAAGACAGAATTCAGTCTAAGCCTATAGAGAACTGCGGGTGACTACCTTAGGAGGATCTGCAGCACCTTGGAATAGATGCTTCATATCGAGAAGACGTGGATCAATCTTCCCAGGAGCCTTATATCTTAGACCCACAACATAAATTTCTGCAGACGCAGAACGACTAGCTAGAGGCTTAGTCACCTCCACCTTCTCAAAAAGCTGTTACATGAGGAACAGTTGGACATATGAGAACCAGATGCACAGAGAGGCAAGACAATCAATTAAGAGGAGTAACCAATACCTGCTTGACACAGTAGAGAATGGCGCCATAGTCCTGCGATCTAAAAACCTGTTGTAAAGGAAAACAAATTGAAACAGGAACGTAATTGGTACAATAGGGAAATCATTGGGTCAAAACAACCTTAAACAAAAGTCCCTCCGATAACAAGAAGAAAAAAAGAAAGAAGATTCAACATATGGCTTCAGAGATTGCCATTTGTGTACTACAACTCGAAATCGCAAACTTCTATCGATGATGCCGATTCATGAGACACAATTCAATATATCACCAAAATCTCAATTCAGAAATCATGATCATGACTTCAGACATTGTCGTTTATGTACCACAATCAAAATCACAAACTTTTTTTTCCCGATGATGACATCGATTGGTAAGAAACAAATTGCACGCAACACATCAAATTTCAATTCACAAATCATCCAAATGCAGGAATAAAATATAAAAAGTAAGTTAAGCCATGAACAAAAATAAGACGGGGAAAGTTACAAAGCCAAAAGTAAAGGGTAGAATCCATGGGAGGGCTTACTTTGGTGACGAAGGTGCCCTTGGGGGCCAGGAACTCGGTGGCGAGCCTGACGGCGTCGACGACGAGGGCCGACTGCGCCGTCGCCTCCTGCGCCCAGGCGCCGCCAACGTTGGGGGACCCATCGTGCAGCACGACGTCGAAGGTGGCGCAGCCCTTGGCGTCGGCCATGGCTCTCCGGACGGAAGCGCGGCAGCGCGAGGTGGTGATGTCCTCAACGAGGGAGAGAGCGCCACGGATGGGGCGGATGGGGAAGAGGTCGACGCCGAGGACTAAGGCGCCGACGGGTGCGCGCGCGACGGCGACCTGGAGCCAGCCGCCGGGGGCGGCACAGAGGTCGAGGACGGCGCGGGCGTGGTGGAGGAACCGGAACTTGTCATCGAGCTGGAGGAGCTTGTAGGCGGCGCGAGAGCGGTACCCCTGCTCCTTCGCCAAGTGGTAGTACTTGTCCAGCCGCTCCTTCCCCTTCGCCTTCCCCATGGCTGACGATCCCAAGCCCCCGGCGGCGGCGCCGACCGCAGCGAAGGACGGGGAGAGAGCGAAAAAGAGACCCTAGCTAGGGTTTACGCGCGCGGGGCGGTGGGGTTTGACGGCAATGGCATGATCCGAAATCGGACGTGGCCAGAAAAAAAATGCATGTCATCAGAAAGAGAGTCCGGTTCTTTTTAATACAAAAGTGGACTGACCTCCAGCAGTAACTAACGTAGGATGACACATAAAAAATAAAAAATAAAAAGTAGGTTCGGCAAATGAGAGATGTCACGTCGTAACTTACAATTTTTTCTTTGTTACCCATTCTCCCAGTTTAAGATACAATAATCAAGAGCATACAATAATTTAAAATACATCTTAAAGAGCATTTAAATACAATCATATGTATTTGTGTGTTCTAAGTTGTATTTATATGTATTGAGTTGGGTTATATTTATATGCATTGGATGTATGTTTGTGTATTTTTAAATTATGATTGTAATATTTTGCTCTTGATTGTATTTAAATGTTTTCTATGTATTAGGCTTGCTGGTTTCTAGGCATGATCTTGTCGACACCTTGTGGATACACATGATAATTGATCATGAGTTTTGCCTGGGTAGATTGCATTAGCTTAGGGGTTCATTTGCTGAAGTAGGGGAGCAAATTGTAACCTAGGGCTCCCAATGGTACAGGCCTAGGCAGATCCATATCAAATAGAATATGTTTGTACTCGTTAAAGACATGATAACACATTAAGTAAATGAATAAATGGACGAGTCTTGTGTCCACTAATTATTTTTGTGGGTCTATTATTTTATTTTTTTTATGTTGAAAGGTAAGTGGACATAAAAGTGGATCAACTTATCTTAAATTATCATACATCACTTAAAGGGCCTGATTTTTCTAGCCCACAATCATAAAAATCTTATTCTACCCCTAGTAGGATCCCTAGACCAACTCAACCGAGACTCATCCTTACAGGAAGATTCTGTCTTTCTCGGCCTAATCCGACTGCGACCCAAAGCAGATTCGGGTGAATCCAGAAACTTGCCTATACATAGGTCTTACCCTTTGGGGCAGCCCCTTCCGGCCTTTGACAGGTCGCGACCAATCTAGGTATTCACTCCGAATTTGGCCTTTCCAAAATAGTCTCTTTCCGATCGTGGACTCAAAAGGGAGGGCCGGATCTATTCTTCCTCACCAAAATCGGCTCGTAAGAAGCCCTCGGCCTACTATATAAAGACCCTTGGTTCAACCTGACTAAGTATGCTCTCCAGAACCCAAACCCGTCCTGCCTTCTTCTTGAATCCCCAACCTTCTGACTTAGGCATCGAAGGGGGATCCCCCGATTCATCTCCAAAGGTCCTTGACCGTGTTCTTTTTTGCAGGTTTGCTACTTCCCAGCCTTACAATACTGGGCAAAAGGCTTTGATCGTAGTAAATGAGATTTTGACCCAACATCTTTTTGGCGTCGTCTATGGAAAACACAAGCAAAAAGTCATGGTACATGCAAACAATAGTCAAACTTCCAAGCAAAAAGGGTTGTAGCCAACAGCAGTGCACTCTCGCCACCTCTAGCCATCGAGGTCTTGGGCTAACTAGTTTTAGACAGCGAAGACAATGTTCGACCTCCTCCCAAAGGTACGCCTCAGCTGCCCCTAGTACCAAATTTCATGACCTTGGTTGATATGATTCAACAGCTGGAGGCAAAGATTAATCGATTGGAGGGAGGGGTCCTCTTACGAGAGCATGGTTGCCCGAGAAGCCATCTATGTAGCCTGTGCCCACCTTGCTCAGAGGTCTCATGGTCGAAAAAAATCTGATTTCTCCACCGCCTCTGCAGAACGTCCCGTCAGATCCAGTCGAAGGGTAACCTTATCACCGTAACTGTAAACCAAAAGAAGTCCAAGGACAATTTTTTGAGTGCCCCACGGACGACCATCCTGTTACTCGATACTTGGGTGGTCTATTACAGGGCTATAAGTTTCTACGGACCAAAATGTCGCCCAATCATTACTGCAAGTATGACAACCCGGTCACCCCCGCCAGAAAATCGTGGTCATCTCGCTCAACTAAAGCGAGCAATTCACGTAATCCATAGAGGAGCCTTGAGCGACGGAGACAACAACAAGAGGAGACGTAGCTACACCAGTGAAGTGTGCCTTCAGGGTGACTGCATGGAAGTTTCTAAGCTTCTTGATCCGATCATGAATCCCTGGATGGTAGCTACCTGACTGTTAACCAGCTCGATTCTTTGTCCCAGTTACGTGGATGGTTCTTGGATCTGAGATACCAAGGATACCTTATTGGTAAATCTCTGAGCTTTGACCTTGACCAACGAATCTTTAACTATGGGATATCAATAAGTCAAATGATCGGATTCAGGGAGATGCCCTCGAAGGTAATTGTGTGGTCAACAAGAGATCATCTGATCTCGGTAATAGGAGAGAGAATGTTCCGGGAATGATGCGCTTAAGTTCCTGGCCAGGGCAGACACTGTATTAGATAAGGAGTTATCTGATATAGTTTAGCGGCATTTGATTCAAGTGAATCAACCAGCTAGAGTTTAATAGTAAACCATACTCTAGGTCAATGATTTCCTAACCTTAATATTGATAGAAATATATAACACTATAACCAAACACCCTTTAACCTATGCATGTGTAAGCTAAAGACGTGACAACGGGGAGGCCCCTCTGTCGACATCCAATTGTTCACTACCATCACATAAACTGTTTGCTGTGATATTAGCCACAGGGATACTTATGTGATGGAATAACACACTAGGCCAACTGGAGGTTTTTTGGATCAAATCAAACACAATTTTTAAAATTAGAGTGACCAAAATAGGTTATATCTTGAACTGTTATTTCATATATACCTGAGCTAAAATAAGGATTAGACTGTCTTATCTAATTAATCACCTGTTTAATGACTATAAAGTCAGGCAGAATAAAATGTGAGAGGAGATAAAGCCATTCTCCTTTGGTTCTCGATTTTCATAGTTGATGTATGTGAATATGATTCCCTTGTTTTTATTAATTGTTTCAAACACATATCAAAACAAGGACATGGTGGGTTCTGACTAAAATAATTTAGCCTTATCTTCACTAAAGTTATTTCTCAACGTGACATAAATGACCAAAGCCCTTAGATGAAATCTAAAAACTGGTTGAAATCTTAAATCAAACTGCATCACTTTTGTTAATTATGAGAGGGATCAATGAAAATCTTATACGATGTTTGGATACAAAGGGAGGGAGGTAGAAATACAATGGAATATGAGAGGGAGAGGTTCGCAAACCTCTATTTATTAATAGACAATAAACCACACAATCGCATCCATAATCGATTCACATCTACAAAATGTAAAGTGTTAATCCATGACCACTGTGCAGTTTTTAAAACAAACCACACATGAAATAGCACATCAAAGGGCTTCATAAAATTTTCGAAAATGGATATTTAGGTTTCATAAAATAAGGAACCAATCAAAATTGGATTTAGAATTTTTTTTTGAAACATTTTAATTAAGCATGCTAATTTAAATCAGAATTTAAACAAGCAATATATAACATATCAAATTAAATGTATCATAATATCACATCACCTAGAGTCTATAGGCTTACTATATAAAGGTGATTGGATTTAGTCCAAGTGGGAGATTATTAGTCTTAGGTGGCCTACAAGCCAATCTGACTTTGTAATCTCGTTCATTTATTAATATAATGGCATAATATTCATTATGTGTAAATCGTATTAATTATCGTCTCATAATAAAGTCTGTGAATATGTACTATAGTGATCAGATTATGATGAGATCATACTAATGAGACCGATCACTTAAACACACATATTCTTAATCGTTCATAGTCGGAAGATATCCGAGAAAAACATCGGATATCCGGTTAGACTAGTACATATTACTTCTGCTCATATGATGAGGGTGACTGATCTTATAAATCACTTGTGTGGAGACACTAAGGCAAATATGTAGGTGAGATAATGAGTTCACTGAACTGATCCGACTGAATCGCTGGATGGTACTGTACCTCACTGTCAACCAGCTTGATTCTATTGTCGCAGTTACGTGGATGGTCCTCGGACCTGAGACACCAAAGACACCTTGACGGTAGACTTCTATGCTTTGACCTTGGTTTATGAATCTCTAGCCACGGGATTCTAAACAGCCAAGGATCAGGTTCAGCGAAATACCATCGAAGGGAATTGAGTGTCAATAAAAAATCATTCACTCTCGGTACGATGAGAGAGAATGCTCTAAGAAAGATGCGCGAAAGTCCCTGGCCAGAGCGGACGATAAATATCGGGAAAGGAGTTTTCCGATATTCATCAACGGCATCCGATCCAAGTGAGTCGACCGGCTAGGGTTTGACATCACATCATACCCTGAGTTGACTCGAGTGCATTGTACAAATGAAAGATTATATCCACGCGGTAACTGTCGGCAGAAAGGTTCCAAGAGTGGGTTACTTAACCCCGATACCTTCTGGGTTTACGCGGTGTTGCTTGGCACCCAACGGGATTGGAGGCCCAGTCGAATTCCATGTGTGACATCAATTCGATTGATTAATTAATCAATAAAGAGTTATTAATTGATTAATAAAGCCAGTAAGGAGTTATTGGACTTATTGGGCTATTAATCAGACTGGTAATTGAGCCTAGAGGGTCACACGCAAATGATTCTCAAGGCGATGGATAAATAAGTGGGTTTTATATAAACCGGGGGTTTTTATGAAAAATCGCACGGTTAGTATAAAATGTAGCGAACGAGCTAAGCATGCCAAGTTGCTGCTAACCCTAGCCGCCCCCTCCTTTGTTTCTCTCTCTCTCTGGCGTCCCAAACATATCCGGATCTGCTCCGCTACTTCTCCTACTCTCGTTGCTCCGCTGTACCTCACTGTCAACCAGCTTGATTCTATTGTCGCAGTTGCGTAGATGGTCCTCGGACCTGAGACACTAAGGACACTTTGACGGTGGACTTCTGTGCTTTGACCTTGGTTTATTAATCTCTAGCCACGGGATTCTAAACAGCCAAGGATCGGATTCAGCGGAATACCGTCGAAGGGAATTGAGTGTCAATAAGGAATCATTCGCTCTCGGTACGATGAGAGAGAATGCTCTAGGAAAGATGCGCGAAAGTCCCTGGTCAGGGCAGACGATAATATCGGGAAAGGAGTTTTCCGATATTCATCAACGACATCCGATCCAAGTGAGTCGACTGATGGATATAGGTGTCCTCTAAGACAATCATAAGGCACCTATTTCAATCTGGTTCACTAATAAATGGCATTAAATTCATTATGTAGATTGGCATATTTATAATTGCGCATAATGAAGTCTATGAATATGTGCAATAGTCATCAGATTATGATGAGATCATAATAATGAGACTGATGACTTATAAACACATATTCTCAATTGTTCCTAGTCGTAGGATGTTTGAGAAGGACATCAAACATCCGGTTAGACTAGTACAGGTTATTCCAGCTCATATGATGAGGGTGACTGATCTCGTTAGTTACTAGTGTGGAGACACAATGGTAAACCTGTAGGTGCTCATTGGGGAATGAGTTCACTGAACTGATCCGACATGAATCGCCGAATGGTAATTTACCTGACTGTCAATCGGCTTGATTCATCGTCACAGTAGCGTGGTTGATCCTTGGACTTGAGACACCAAAGACACCTTGTCGGTGGACTTCTGGACTTTGACCTTGACCTACGAATCCCTATCCACGGGATCTCTAATAGTCAAGGATCGGGTCCAGCGGAAGACCTTCGAAGGTGATTGTGTGTTCAATAGAGGATCGTTCGCTCTCAGGTAACTGGAGAGAATGCTCTAGAGTAGATCCGCATGAGTCTCTGGCCAGAGCAGAAACAATATCAGAAAAAGTGGTTTTCAGATATTGTAAAGCGGAGTCTGATTCAAGTGAGTTGACAATCTAGGGTTTGACAGTTGACCATACCCTAGGTTAACTCGAGAGCATTGTGCGAACGAAGGATTATAGCCACGTGGTAACTGTGGATGGACAGGTTCCATGAGTGGGTTGCTGAACCCCATTACCTTCCGGGATCATGCGGTGTTCCTTGGCACCCAACTTGATCAGAAGTCCGACCGAATTCACATGCGATGTCAATTCGGTTAAGTAATTAGTTAATATATAGATATTAATTAATTACAATAAGTCAATAACTAGTTATTGGACTTAACGGGCTGAAAACCGGACTGGTAAATGGGCCTAGAGGGTCACACGCAATAAGATTCTCAGTTGGTGGTACATAAGTGGGATTTATATTAACTCGGAGACTTTTGTGAAAAGTCGCGCCGACTTAATATATATACACGCTGTTGAGAAACCCTGGGCCAAGCTCAAGGATTTCCCTTGATGGCCGTCATCCCTCCTTTCTCTTTCCACCTCTGGGCGTCCCGTTCGGCGCGCCAGAACAGCTTCCGTCTCCGCCGCGTGTGATTCCCGAAAGTCGGGAATTCCCGTCGGCGGGATTTCCTCAATCGTTGCTGCGACGGATCTTCAGCGAGCGAGCTGAAACGGACGAGGGATCGAGGACGAACCACCGCGGAGGATCGCGTGGATACCGCTGAAGGCCAGACGCTTGTGCGGCTTGCGGCATCGCCTCGACGGAACCGAAACGGAAGCGGATTCGAATCCGCGCACGGTAATTAGATTCCAACCCGGTTTTTCGGTTTGAGTTTTTTGTTCCGAATCGGATCAGCGGGCATCGGGCGGGATTAATTTTGTTCTTCGTTTCCGCAGCGTTCTTCGCGTCCCGCTCGGATCCCAACATCGACCGGTTAGGGTTTGACAGCACGCCATACCTTGAGTTGACTCGAGAGCATTGTACGAATGAAGGATTATATCTACGCGGTAACTGTGGACGGAAAGGTTCCAAGAGTGGGTTACTTAACCCCGATACCTTCCGGGTTCACGCGGTGTTGCTTGGCACCCAACGTGATCGGAGGCCCAGTCGAATTCGATGTGTGACATCAATTTGATTGATTAATTAATTAATAAAGAGTTATTAATTGATTAATAAAGCCAGTAAGGAGTTACTGGGCTTATTGGGCTATTAACCAGACTGGTAATTGAGCCGAGAAGGTCACATACAAATGATTCTCAAGGCGATGGATAAATAAGTGGATTTTATATAAATCGGGGTTTTTTATGAAAAATCGTACGGTTAGTATAAAATGTAGCGAACGGGCTGAGCAGGCCAAGCTGCTGCTAACCCTAGCCGCCCCCTCCTATGTTTCTCTCTCTCTGGTGTCCTAGACATATCCGGATCTGCTCCGCCGCTTCTCTGACTCCCGTTTGACGGGAAATCGTCCGCGCATTGTGGCGATCGACGGAGGTTTCGTGGGCTGTGAAGAACGAGGAACGTGAGGATATCCCTCGCAAGGAGGATCGCGTGGACTCCACTAGAGGCTGGGCGCTTGCGCGGCTTGCGATGTCGCATCGACGGAACTGAACGGTTGTAGATTCGGATCCGCATACGGTAAGATTCGAGAATCCGATTGTCGGGTTTTTAAATTTTTCAAAATGGGAATTGGATCTCCGTTTTATTTTTATTTCCGCTGGGCGGGAGATCCGGAGAAACGCGAGAACTCAACACCCTTCATATTCTACTTTCTAGTAGGAATGGGTCTCAAATGGTATCATCTCGCTTTGAGAAGGTGGGGGTTGTCATCTACAGTATGTCACACGGACCGAAAAATTGATCTTGTCGACACCTTGTGGATACACATTATAATTGATCATGAGTTTTGCCTGGGTAGATTACATTAGCTTAGGGGTTCATTTGATGAAGTAAGGGAGAAAATTGTAACTTAGGACTCTCAATGGTACGGGCCTGGGTAGATCCATATCAAATAGAATATGCTTTTACTCGTTAAAGACTTGATAACATATAGGTAAATGAATAAATGGGCGGGTCTTGTGTCCACTAATTATTTTTGTGGGTCTATTAATTATTATTTTTATGTTGAAAGGTAAATGGACATAAAAGTAAATCAACTTAAATTATCATGCGTCACTTAAAGGGCCTGATTTTTCTATCCCACAGTCATAAAAATCTTGTTCTAAACAAATTCAAGAAATAACAACATAGCTCTTCAGTAAATAAGCGTACCTAGGCTCAAAATTAGTAGATCCAAACAAGTTTGCCAATAGGTCTAAATCTATTTTGATAGACTTAGAGCAACCCATAACCTAACAATTCGACTTACTATTAAATAGACATAAAAACCTTTCTAAACCAAATGATAGGTAATTAATAATTTTTATTACCTAATCAACTATTATCTTACAAGTCAGTTAATAAATAGTCTTTTTAAATTGATGACACAGTAGACAAGATTGGATCAACTGATAAACTTATACTCAGTCCCAATCGCCCAATTTGCACCCTTACTATGGAATAAAATGCTTTGCATACTTAGGTTTATGGGAAAAGTTAGTTAGAGTTAATTGTTTGATTATAATAGACTTTGAAGGATGAGAACTTCACCTGGTCCAAATAGCCAGTAAGCCGATCCAATAATTCAAGTCAAAGCCACCAAGCGCAGCCCCGCTAGGGCCCAATTCTGATGTGGTCCATAACCCATAGTTTAAACTAGAAAGGCCCAAGGTCGGGTCTAGATGGCTTCACCACCGAAAGTACCCAGTCCATGTCATAAAGCCCGCTGGAGAGGCATCCAAATCCTACTTCTAGCAGGATCCTTGGACCGACTCGACCGAGACTCATCCTTGCAGGAAGATTCTGTCTTTCTCGACCTAGCCCAACCATGACCCAGAGCAGATCATGGTGAATCCAGAAACTTGCCGAGACAGGGGTCATACCCTCTAGGGCAGCCCCTTCCAGCCTTTGATAGGTCACAACGAATCTAAGTATTCGCCTCGAATTTGGCCTTTCCAAAATAGTCTCCTTCCGATCGCGGACTTAAAAAGAAAATCCGGTTAGGCTCTACTCTTCCTGACTGTAATCGACTCGTAAGAAGCCCTTGAGCTACTATAAATACTCATAGTTCAACCTGACCAAGTATGCTCTCTAGAACCCAAACCTATCATGCATCATTTTGAAACCCCAACCTTCTGACTTAGGCATTGGAGGGGGATCCCCCATCTCATCTCCAGGGGCTCTTGATAGTGTTCTTTTTTGCAAGTTTGCTACTTCCTAGCCTACAATACTGGGCGAAAGCCTTTGATCATAGTAGACGAGATTTTGACCCAACATCTTTTTAGCACCGTCTATAAAAAATACAAGCAAAAAGTCATGGTACGTGCAAACTGCAAACAATAGTCGAACTTCCATGCAAAAAGAGATTGTAGCCAACAACAGTGCACTCCCGCCACCTCCAGCCATCGGTGGGTCCTAGGCTAGCCAATTCCAGACAACAAAGACAATGTTCAACCTCCTCCCAAAGGTACGCCTCAACTGCCCCTAATACCAAATTTCATGACCTTGGTTGATATAATTCAATAGTTGGAGGTAAAGATTGATCGATTGGAGGGAGAGGCCCTTCAACGAGAGAGTGGTCGCCAGAGAAGCCTTCCACGTAGCCACCACAATACCCACCTTGCTCAGAGGTCTCATGGTAAGAAAAATCTGATGTCTCCACCAACTTTGCAGAACGGCCCGTCAGATCTAGTCAGAGGGCAACCTTATCGCCGTAACCTTTAACTGGAAGAAGGCCAAGGGCAATTTCACGAGCACCCCACGGACGACGTCCTCCTACCCAGTACTCGTGTGGTAGATCACAAGGCTGTAAGTTTCCTCGGACTGAAATGTCGCCCAATCATTACTGTAAGTATGACAACTAATCACCCCCGCTAGATGTAGACACGCTAATTTTGACATCATTTTGAGTAAATTTCATGTCATATAATAATGTCTCAAAATGGTCTGATATTTAATAATTAGTTAATTTTTATTAATTTTCTGGATTAATTATCTAAATGACATCGGTCAAACAGACATAATTTAAGCTTATTAATGAAATTTATTTTAACTCAGATTTTTAATCAAATATGACAGATTCTAAAAGACGTCGACCTATGTAGACGCGTTTTAGGATTTATTCTTATTTTGATTTTTAATTTAATTTTTAATTAATTTATTAATGAACTAAAAAACGTCTGCCATGCACGACACCATTTAGGTTTCCTTAACTGATTATGTTTCTTCTTCCCAATGTTTATCTTGATCTTAATTAAACTAAAAGATGTCTCCCTTGGGCGACACGTTTTAGTTAATTACAGATAATGATGAATTAGACTGTGTTTATCTATTTCTTAGTTGGATTGGCTTCGAATTCCTTCATGTTAATATGTAAGTAACCGCGGATGCGCGAACTTAAGCCTATAAATATCCAAGCCCTTGACCATTAGAAAGTTAGTGATAATTTTTGAAAAGTTAGTGCGGAAATTGTTAGCAAGTTAGTGAAAGATTTTAAGGATTTTAAGAAAGAGACGACGTCCAAACGCTGAAGGAACGAGGCGTTGCTACCACTTCCAGGAGTTTTAAAGTTTGCTTCGTCCTCTCTTCGTCTTTTCTTCATCCATTCAAGAACCAAGGCTTTCCAGGAGCCATCCAACTCAATTCTTCTTAATTAATCTTTCTCATATTTTCATTACGTTAGCATCATAATTTTACTCATCACATCACTCCATGCAACACACACTCACTAGCATTATTTTCCAATCCATGTGTTAAGGGGTTTCAAAAACCACAAACAAGTGAGTTCATTTGTTTAAGTTGCATGATTGAAATTATTATTAGAATAGATATTACCACTATTTGAGTTCTTATTGTTCTTTCTTTCTTTCTTTATACTTTTTGCAAGGTACAAAGGAGATCAAAAGGAAGGAATTAATAAGGAAATCTGGACGATCCTCAAAGTCCCATAAGTATTCAAAGAAAGAACAAAATCAGAATGACTCTTTTTCTTCAGCCGGTTGAAGGAGAAGAATCAAGAACTTCAACATGCCCTACGTCCAAAACAGGTAAGCGATCAATCTTTATCTTTTGAAACTTTTTAGTCAAAAGTTTCTGACGATCACATAATTTTTAATAGGTTTATTTGTCACTTAAATAACAAAATTTTTATGATAATCACACATCACTATTTGAGCACTCACACTAAACAATCGTGGTCGTCCCGCTCAATTAGAATGAGTAATTCATGTAATCTACAGAAGAACCTCAAGCAACAGAGACAACAACAAGAGGAGGTATAGCTTCGCCTCCAAGACTCAAAGAGTCGCTTGGAAGGTCGTAGTTATCGACCACCCTCTGCTCACTAAGCAACCGATAACCTTCACCCACAAACATGGTGCGCTGGTTATAGAGGTTGATGTTGTAGGTTACCGAATTAAAAGAATCTTCGTCGACGAGGAGAGTTTGCTCGACATCATCTTCCTTGACTACTTCCTCCAACTTGACCTAGATTTACCATTCTAAATAGGTAAGTGCCACATAGACATCCTGAGAGTTGTCCCCATCATAGAGAGTTAATAATAATTTAAAACATACTCATGTGACACTTTTTTTTTGTAAACTAGTAAAAAAGCATGGCATGCAAGTATCTCTCGTAGCATTTTAGGACTCCACATGGAAATGTTAGATGATACTTGTTGAACGAGACCTTTTGTTAGCATTTTAAGCCATGGGCCGATCCCCGCACCTGGCCAGTGGGAATGTTAGGTTTTTGCTGTCGGGCACATTACACCGTGGCACAGAACATCATCTAACTCGGGATGGAACCTATAAAAGGCTAGATAATATTACTGTCTTCGCCCTTGTGCAAAACCTCCGCCAAACTCTCTCTCTCTCTCTCTCTCTCCCCTTTCCGGACGGAAGGAAGGGGGAGCCACCATGTCGGCCCTAGTGCTGGGGAAGAGGTCTTCCTCCTGCTTCTTCGAGGAGCTGCACCACCACCCGGCGGCGGGTGCCACCACCACCCCTCCTCCGCCTTCATCAGCTTCCAAGAGGCCCCGCTTCGGGGCCTCGCCGCCCCGCCTCTCTCCTTCCCCGGCCTCGGTCTCTTCCCCGCTCCGTTCCACGCCGGAATTCTCGCACTCGCCCACCGCGGCCGGCAGCGATTTCAGGGCGGCACCGCTCGGCCATCTTAGATCGCTTTTCCCTAGTCTGGACGAAAAGGTCTGCTTCTCCTCGTTCTTTCTTCTGTTTCTCTTCTTCCTTTCATTTGTTGTTAACATTGTGTTTCCTGTGATGGATATATGTGAAAACGGCATGTCGGAGGTGCTACAAATGAGCTCTTTGTAGCGAAATAGATGGAAAAGGGATGTTCCTTTTTAAGTTTCTGTTTGATCTAAGTGCTTGTTTGTTAAGGATTTTGGTCTCTTTACATGTCATTAGGGTTTTGCTGTTGCCGTCATGCATATAGAATGAATATAGATGCAATATGTTTGTGTTAAGGATATCATACAAGAACACGTGTTTATGATTAATTTATGATTATAATGTTTGAACAAATTATGGGATCAGGATGCGCTTTCACCGTATGGTGTTTGTTACCCCAGAAAACTACATTAACATTCTACCCTTCTATATGCTACTGCAGTAATACTTCTTTGTACGAACGACTATGTCCTATTCCCACACCTTTATCAAAGAGGTTTTGAGGGATGAAATGATTGCATATGATAAATGCATGAACACCAAGAAAGCTCTCAATAAAAGAACTAGCGGGTTTGTTAGGATCTTTACGTTGACTTTATAACATGAATATCTTCGCTAATTGTTTGATTTTCCTTTTTGTGTGCGTACCGGGAAAATGAGGAAAATACATCTTGCTTCATATTTGTTCGATGATTTTTATTGGTTGTAGAACCAATTAAGAGAAATACCTTACACTCCTTGTATGTGCCATGCAAGTTAACTGGAAAATACCACATATATTGCTTGAATTGTCAGTTTGTTTTCACAATGGTTTAACTTCTTAACCAAAGCCTTCCATCTATACTTATCTTAGCAGGATGGAGTCACAAATCTTGACGTCCTTATATATTTGTGCCTCCACTTCAAATCATGAAATAGTTGTAGCTTCCCTGGTAAATGGTTATGCTCTTTTCCTTCGGGTGCGTTAGGGGTTTGGGAAAATAGGAGGGAAAAGTCCACTCCCAGGAAAACTAGTTTCTTAGTGTTAGGGGTTTTAGAAAACAAATGTTATGGAAAACATTTTATTCCCTAGTTGGAAAAACTACCCCAGAATGTTTCCTACCTCTAGAGTTGGGAACCTTTTTTGTCCAAGAAAAAACCCAAGCTTCTCTCCCGCTCTCCGTAGATCACTTTCTCCCTCCCCAAAGAATGGTTGAGATTAAACATTAACCCACATGAGATTTAACTTTTCCTAATAGCCCCTAACTAGAGAAAATTTATATTTTCTCGGAATAATTTTTAGTCTAGGAGGAAAAGATTTTCCTTTCCCAAGGAGTAAAGGTTTTCATAAATTTTCTAACACACTTTTCCTATTCCCAATTACAAGGATGATGCAAAAATTGTTTTTTCATAGGCAAAAAAAGTTTGCAAATGAAAAATGACTTCTTGTTGTAGTTTAGTTGTTTTGTGCCATATATATCCCCTTACTTTGCTTCATTCTAAGGGTCACTGCCACATCAATAGAACACAAAAATATGTGGCGTTGGACATAGAACATGAAGAGGACCTTTCCCTAACATGAGAGAACCGGGAAGGATGCACCTCTGGTGTATCACTTATCATGCAGGCTTTTTCCAAACCTAACTTTACTGGAATTGTTTGGCTTTTGTCAACCCAATCATGATTCTTTATGTATTATGTCATTCTACACTGTTAATGGATACATGCTTAAAGGAGCGTGGACATCTCTATTGATCTTTCTTGGTAACTGAATTTACAATAAACAACTTTAGGTTCTTGAAAGAACATTGGAGGCTGCTGGCAATGATCTGGATTCTGCTATCTATAGTTTGAATGAGGTTTGCATGGGATCAGCCAAAGAGAGTTTACAGTCTGCGGTGAATATTCCTGTTGAAGACATTGGCTCAGTTGCTCAACCTTTCGCAGAAGGTGCACATGTCCCTTTATTCCTTCTTTGTTAAACTTGTGATTAACTTTTCCGCTACATCTGAGTTGCTGATTTGTTCTTTTAATCTATACTCATTCTATTTTTTAAATTTTGTGGCTTCACTACTTTGTTGTCTAATAATTGTTGCGTTGGATTAATGATATTTCTTGATTGAATGAAAAAGACCATTCTATGCAAGGTTTATTTCTTGAATTGAGTAAGAATCAGGGTGCTTAATGAAATATAAAATGTACCTTTCATTCCTGTGCTTTTAGGCTTTCAAAATCCGACACAACATCTAATTACTAACCAAATGACTCTCTCTTTTTTACTTTAAAAAAACCCTCTTTTTTGGACAATAGCATTGTATTTATTGCCAATTTTTAAATAGGGAAGGCCATTTTGTTAGCAGAATATAGAGGCAAGATACCCTGAGATCACATGCTCATGCAGAAGTAAAGAAATAATAAATAAATGACGAAAGGAATGAATGCCACTCTAGAAGAATAAAAGAGGAAGCTTAAGTGCTTAGCCACTAATGTCGGCCATGCACACACACACACAGAGAAACAAACAACAGTGAGTGAGGGAGGGTGATTTTTGAATTTTTATGTTTTTTTTTTGGGGGGGGGGGGGTAAGACACCCAAGCAGGCTGTGTTAATGGGGTGGACCAGGTGTGGGCAGGCCCAAGGTATTTGCTACCTTCCAGCATGCCTTTATGGCATTCTGTAAAGGTGTGAGAACACCTGGTGGGTTGAACCCTTGACAAGTATGAGGTTGGCCCTTCACGCCACCCTACACACAAAGCCATTGGTGCAATTTGCATTGAGACTAAGACATAGGTATCTTGAAGAAGACAAGTCTCACAATTCAGAATCATTTCTATGCTGGTGTAATACCATGACAAGAATGAAGTCGAGCAGAGACCAGGCATACTCGAATGACATTGAAATGAAAGTATCTGGTCAAGATCATGCTTGAGTTTTTCTTTCGTTGTTATGGACTGCTGGTTCCCATCAAATGACTTTGCCCTTACTTTTCTTCATTTGATTGGTTAACTCTTTGGACCCTGCCAAACATCTGAATTTAGCTATACATCAATAAGAAGATAAAAAATCATTAACTTTTGATGAATTTATCTGTGATGGCCGTTTCCTTTTTCATGGATATAGCTGTGAGATTTTCCTGTGATTGTCTAATAAAATTGTTGTTTGGCATAAATATATTACTTATGTTTGTTTATTTTACTTAGAGTGTTTCATCACGTAGTCCAGGCCAGTAATGTTCTATTTATGCTGGATGGTTTAGGCATTTTGATGGTTTATTGAAATCATGTCCTTTTCTTAGTGTTCTTTTGGATTGTAGATGCTGCCCTTATCGTGTTCTCTTTTTTGGGAAGCTGGGGTTGTCAAGATAATGAAACTTATTCATGCAAATTTACTAATGTAAATTACTGTTTCTTTATTCTTTTTGACATCAGATCTATTGGGAAACGGAATTTCAAAATGGTGACATGCATTAGGAGATCTTCAGTTTGAGATTCTGTTGTATATGTATGGTGGAAAGTGACCATCTTTTGAATTTGCTTACTGTTGCTTCTTAGACCATGATAAAGTTCAAATGTTCCCAGAACCCAGGAATTCAACCTGGGATTTTACTGGAAACGTTTTGTGAAAAGGGAAAATCCTTGTGGTTGATCAATTAAGGCCCATGGCATGTCTACCACGTGTGGTTACTAACATGATGCTCGAACTAAGTGGGGTATTACCTCAGTATAAAAAGGCATTGGAACCATGGACAAAGCTAGGTTTCCTCCTCTTCAATCTCTTGTCAAGCATGATCCTCTTCATGGTCTTTGCTGACCCAAATATTTGAATCTGTTGTCCTAATCACATGTAACCAATGCCTTTGGCCCGCATTGTTGAGCACAGTCATGCTTCAATGTTGCTGTTATCCATAACTATCAAATCAGGGGGTTCACCCTAACCTCAATGTGTCTATAAAAGTAAAAATATGGATGGACTTGTGACATCCTTTTTATTGCTCCAAGTTGTGTTGTTCCTTGAACGATCGATTTTCTAGTAAGCAGGTAAAGGCCCTTGGTCTTCTCACTTACTGAGGCCTAGTTTGATTGCTGAATAAGGGGGAATAGGGTGGCTCGTTCTGCCTTATTCTTTCTCTTCTGCCTTGATTGTACATATTTCTTAACCCAAGCAAGAATGACTTATTCTGCAATGAGGAGGAATGAGCAATTCTAGCTCGAATAAGCATTAATGACCTCTCTGTTCTCACATTTTGTTCTTTCATTTATTTTACTTAATTAGAATTGCTTATTTTAGGTAGAGCTGGAATAAGAGTTACCAAACTAAAATGAACTTGTTCCGGCATAAGCAATCCGGGGTTGCTTATCCTGGAACACACAATCCAGCAGTGAAACTGGGCCTAAAGGTATTGTCGTCTATCATTTTGGGTATCATAAGTTGGACATGCCTGGCTGTTTGTCCCCTATCTACATATGCTTATGTAATGTAACCAAGGTTACATAACTATGGTTAACGCTATTTCTCCCAAGGGGATCAAAATCGAAGGTAGTTGTTCCTTTGTGGCATTCATATTGAATCACTGAATGATCCACATTTTCAGGTGTTTCATAGTACACGCATTTTAGGATATTGTGCAATATGATTGCAAGTGAGGTTGAAAGGTTCATGACTAATTAAAGCTCTTTTAGGAAGTTAACATGCAACTTCCCGTCATTATTTGAGCCATTTAGGGTCCGTTTGTTTTCACGTAAATTGGGCCACATGAACAGCTTTTCCCAAAAGGTATTTCTGACAATAACTTATTTGGTAATCTGTAAAGTTCAAGTAAATGGAAAACTTAATTTGTTTGACTCCTTTTCCTGATTTTGGCATCCATGGGATAAGACTGAATGCCCTTTTCCAAAATAGCTGAAAATATTTTCATGAACACCAAATGACGAATTTTGTTTTCATTTTCGTTGTAAATGCATTTCCTTAGAAAATCATTTCCGTCTGATTATATTTACGTGTAACCAAATGGACCCTTAGTGGGAGAGGAATTGGAGGAAGGGTTTTTGAAGGAACATGTGAAACTTTGACGTAGGCTGTTTAGCTTGTGGAACATTGGATCCCAATATTATAGGCTCCAGAAAGAACATGTAGAGGTATGGGTGCCTACATTTCATTATTACTTTATGTTATTAAAGGCGATTAGTTTGCTTCCTAGGCGATGAAGTAGGTTGAGACGAGCCAAAAACTCGTCACCTTGCCTCGCCCATGTTTGCCTCACTCACCTAGGCACTTGCGTGTGTTGTCTATGTTCAATGCTTGTTTCGTTTTTAATTATGTGGTACTACGTTTTCCTTTTCTTAGTTATTCCGAAGTAGCTTATGCCTCTTTTAACAATGTCCAGTACCCTTTTTCTCTTACTTGCTGCCACATTTTTTTTTCCTCTTTTTGATGATTCCCAAGACCACCGACTACTGATATGAGTGCTTCATTTTAGTTGGTCATTAGTCATTACATATTGAATATGATCAATGTTTCTCAAAGTTTTATGTATGATTAAGTTAGATTTTTTTTTCTTTATTTTCCTTTTTGCTGTCATTTTCTTCCTTCATGGTGATTTATAAGAGAAAGCACATCACGTCAAATGCCTAGGTGATCGCCTAGGCATTTGAGGCTGAGGCGAAACCTTGGTCAACTCGCTCGCCTCTCGCTTCTTACTACATAGTTATTACTTGTCTTGCACTCTGTGTAATACATCTGGCCAAGTGCTGCATTAGACTTATGTAATGTTAGCATTGAGAAAGCTGAATACTGCATATGCTATACTTTAACTCAGCTGAATACTGAATACAGCCTGTGCTATGCCGCAACTCAGCTGAATACTCCCTGTGCTATCTTTTTACCCAATGGTCAGTGGCTTGTGCAAATTTCTGTAAAAGAGGCCACTTCTTCCAAGTGGCCAAGTGTCACTTTATGACTAATTACAGATGAGCTGACATTATTTTAATTAGTTTTCTAAGATCCACTTAATTTGGGTCTCTGGTGTGGGCCATGTGTACATGGTTTGAAATTGAATTTGTAATAATGTAGGGAAATATTTGTTTATGAAGTACTAATTCTTTGCAGCTGAAAATCGGTGGGAGGTTCACATTGTTTCTGTAGGAAAAAGGTGGAATCTTTGATAGTTTCTGATTCATGCAGTCGTATCTATTAGTATGCTGAAATAACCATAGTTGTGCACAGATGTTTCAAGGCTGATAAGAAGTGATCAACGGCATTGTCGATGCCTCTGATATTGCTATTTCTGTGCTTTACTAGGAGAAGTAGACAAGCTTTCTTCCTCAATTCAGTTTGCAACTCCTGTTCAGCATTTGTCTATCTTGCAGCCTGAAAAGCATTCTATTATTTTTACTGGACTTTTGCATTTATAGTTCTTTATTTACTTAAGAAAGCTTTATTTCTTGACAATTTGTAATTTTGAGGATTCTATTTCTGGCAATCATTTATTTATCTTATTATAGTCCGAGAAACATTCAATGCTTCCTTCTGGACTTGGTGGATCCAGCTCATATTTACCCATCTTCCATCAGGATCGGTTCCCTGATTGGTTTAACATGTATTCTACTACCTTTCTATCCACATGAGCATATGCCAGTCATGAATCATCTCCTAACCATGCTGCCAACCGTCTTTTTTCACACACTAAATCTTCTTTATTACTATCCAAATGTCCTGTTTACTGGTGTTCCATTTAACTGTTTTAAAGAAATCTGTTCCTGTGCTACACGAACCAGATACCTTGACAAAATTTGTTTAATGCTCAGTTCAAGTGTTCAACAACCAGTTAGGGGACATTTTGGCTTGGTACATGAACAATACTCATGAAACATCCTTCTGTTGGTTATCTTAATTTCAACCGTGTAATTGTCTTTTGATTTTTGTTGTTTTTTGTCTAATGGAGTTTCAAATCCTGCAGGTGTTTTGGGCTATATTGGGAGGATATCTGTTTCTGAAAACCCATCAGCTATGGACAGCCGCCAGGCAGATGGTTCTAAATGGACGGAGCTATTTGTGAGGGAAATGATGGATGCCACCAATATTGATGATGCTAGATCTCGTGCTTCCAGAGCACTAGAGGTCTTGGAGAAGTCCATCATGGAGGGGGCCAATGCCCAATTGGCACAGAGCTTTTGCAGGGTACTGCATGTTCCCTTCAATTGTTCATGTGATTCTCAGGAACCATACTAACATAAATCTGTATTTCATTTCATGTTCAACACCCCATGTTTATGTGAAGGTGTGGTGTTAAATCTACGCAGTATCCATAGATGAGCAAGATTCCTGGCTTTTTCCTCTTCCCATCATTTAAAACGTACGTTGTTTCATATAAATTAGGAACATATGATGCTAAAGGAGCAAGTCGAGGGGCTGCTACATGACAACAATATTCTGAAGAGAGCAGTTGCAATCCAGCATGAGCGCCAGAAAGAGTCCGATGACAAGAACCAGGAGCTGCAGCATGTGAAGCAGTTGGTAGCACAGTACCAAGAGCAGATTCGAATGCTCGAAGTAAGTGTGCGTAGATGGGTTGGCAATTATAATTTTTGTCGCTAGATCTGTTCCTAAACATATTGTTTGCTTCCTTGGCAGATCAACAATTATGCATTGTCGATTCATCTGAGACAGGCTCAGCAAAGCAGCTCTATCCCTGGACGATTTCATCCGGATGTGTTCTAGAGTACAACATACGGTTGATCTGTTGCAGCCTCTGAGGTTATTGTTATTAATTGCAGCGGTAGAATGCGTTATTTTAACTTGCTTCATTTTGCTCAACGCCATACTGTGGGTTTCACAAGTTAATGTATAGGTTATTGATGATGTTGTGTCCCCTTCCATTTTCACCGCCTTGACATTTCATATTGAGGAACCTGTGTAAAAATGTGCATTGTTTATGGACGTCAATAGGCCGATCCTAAACGCGGGGGCGAGGGCCTCGACCAGGCACAGCTTTCATTTGGAAGCACTTATGTATTTCCATTTAGTTATTTTTTATGGAAGTCATTGGATTTTGGAAGCCATTTATGTGGTATTTTACTTGTGTTTTGGCTTCCAACTAAAAACTACAAGGAGAGAGCTTCTAAGATTGGAGAAAAAGTGAAGTTATTATGACAGAGTTGACTTTTGTCACAAACCAAAATTAGTTATAATCTCTCTCCCTCAACTCATTCTATGTAAGAAGTGGACGTCCAAAGTGACTTTCAAGTAGAAGTTTTGCCAAACATGTCCTAAATTTGGTTGAATAAACTTTTCCCATCCTATGGCGATCAGAGGATGTGAGAGCGCAGTGAGCTGTTGGCCCGCCAAAAGGAGCTTGGCGTATAAGAGTGCAGGCTTGGCCCATTTATGTGGTGGACTGGGCTGGGTCGAGTCAATTAAATTATTGTCCTTGATCTTGTGGCCCAAACCTGCTTAGAGGTAAGAGTTTTACCGGCATCGCAGCAGCAGCTGTCTGATTAGCTTTGAACGGATGGTTGCTGCAGCAAGTATTTCTTTTTTATTTTTTTCTGAAAATTCGAGGGGAGAGGACAATCTTAAGAAAGTCAATCCATGTTGTTAGATCTTTGATCAGATGGCTAAAATTTTCTAAAAAATGAAAAATGAGCTCCCTTAGGATTTTTTGATCATCCAATCAGACATCCAATGGTACAGATAGTTCCCTTAGGATTGTCTCTTCCTCCTGAGTTTTTAGAAAAAGAATCACTTGCTGTGGCAGCCGTCCGTTCATAAGTGATCGAATGGCTGCATGCAGATACTATAGTGTTACTGCAACTGCAATGTGGGCACTGCAGCAAGTAAAACTCTAAAGGCAAACCTAGTCTGCTAGGTCGCTGGATTGGTTGGCTCATTGACACCCCTATTATGGGCCCTACGAGGACGAGTACGAGTATCAGCAGTTTCGTTCTCATCAATAAAAATGACATGTTTAGATTTTCTTATACAAATTCTATTATCATCCTTTGATTCTTCTTTGTCTTTTCGTTTGTTTTTTACTAATTCATTGATGAATTTGTATTTGTATATCCGTTGAGAAACTTCTTTTCTGATTTCTTCTATCTCAGAAAAATCATTTTGATTATTTTGATTTCTAATTGTTTGATATCTATGTTCAGCATTTCCAATGTAAGCCTGCTGCACATGGCTTGATGAGCTCCACTTAAGAAGTGGGTTCGTGGGTTCAAGTATCTGCAGCTTTACAGGTTCATAGATGAGAGCTCATTTGATGATCGAGATGAAATGTTTTCTAAGTCGATGAAGTATTCAATTGGCTACCAGTTGAGAAAGAATTTTTTTTTTAATATTAGTGATAGTAGCATGGTATGAATCAATCTCCTCTCTAACAGGGAAGAGGGTGTGTGGGCAAATCCTGACTGTTTTCCTACTTGACAAATGTCAAGGTTTCTGTCATCCAAAATGGTAAAACAAGGTGTTGTGTTCGCATTGAAAACAGGTTAGTTGATAACATAACTTACGCATAATTTATACTTAATATGTTGTGACATTATTTTAATAAATTTAGTACATTCACCAAATCACCGTGCCACCAAAGTATTACCTCCAATTAAATCCAGTCATACTCCATATTCTCTATGACCCATTTCACATGTAGGCACCAGCTGTCCATATAAGAGTTGGTATTACCTGACTGTTCAAGTTCCACTCATTGGCACCCCTCATGTAAAAAGCGTGACCTAGTGAGATTTTTCCGTTGATTGTGGACGTGACGTGAGATAAACACTTAATAAGCATACCAATCCCCAATAGGTGAGTGCAAATATGATTTTAACTTCTCCATCTTGAGAAAGAGATAACACTTGCTCTAATGTTCCGTGCTGCTGCAGTGTAGTGGCATTGCAGTGTGTAAAAAAAATATTTTTTACTTTTTGAAGTGTTTTGATGGTTGGGTCTACTTGTCTGTATAATCGATCTCTGATTGGGCAACACAAAAAATTCTAAAAAATAAAAAATAGAGCTCCAAGGAACAGTAAACAAACAAAATGCCCTTAATGGGCTGGGCCCAACAACAGTTATTGATTTTTTAGAATTTTGTGTCATCCAATTGGATATCAGGTTGTACAGACATGTAGGACATATAGGCCTTGACTTAAAAAAAATAAAGATAAAAAGTAAAAAATATCTTTTTACTCACTGCAATGTGCCGCATTGTAATAACAGGGGCATTGCAGCAAGTGTTACTCTTTGAGAAATAACATAAATACTTAGTCTATGAGTTACCTTGTCCAAGGGAAAAAGGAATTTCTCTTGGATGTTGATTGTTATAACTTGATGATTCAAAACTTCACTTCGGAATTAAACTGTAACGCCTCCGAACACATGACGGTACAAATACGAAACATGGTATAAACATAATTAAAATGAGAGCATGAGAGTTCACAAGGCAATAACAATAAAGTCATTCATCACAAATCTAAATAATAATAAGCCAAGCACAACTCTAAAAATAGCCTTATCACAATAATAGTCAATGAATAACATAAATTGTCTTTCAACTGGCTTAAGATCTCTCTAATTACATCAACACTCAATTACTTTTTACTACATCAACCTACTAAAACAAAAGACTCAAATTACCACATCTAAATCTTGATTTCAGCAAACTCCAAAGAAACATCTAAACCTTGTAGTTAGAATCAAAATTCAACCCTCTGGTCACTTCTCCTAAAAATTTGATTATCAAACTTAGTGAGTATAAAATTCAATAAGCATCATATTGACTACAGACTAAACATATAATAATTGAAAACTATATGATACTTAGATCATAACACGGATAATTCACAATGCTACATATAAGTCAAATAAGAAAACGGTATAAAATAAGATCGCACATATATCATATTGAATTGCACGTGTTTTCTAATAAACTGGAATAAACATGATAGCACATAACTTATCACATATGTCAATTTTTTTAAAATTATTGGAAAATAAACTACTAGTCATGCACATATACAAATATTCCAACACATAGGGAGGTTTATATCATATAACATATGGCTTATACTAATAACTAGTAGTATATAATCAAGTTAAATATTTTTAATTTCAGATATGAGAGAATTACATAGGAGTAAAAGAAATTTTAAATGACTTAAAAATAATCAAATTAAGCCTTCTTCGTTGTAGAGTTGAACTTCAACAGATAGAGTCTTAATCAACAAGTAAAGTAAATCTGTTTGCAACTAAGAGCTCAAATTTTCGCGTACAGTGGATTTGCTTAACTAAAGCCTCTCAAATTCGAGCCATTTAACTATTGAATTAGCTAAAAGTCCTTTAGACAAAGTTATAGTATTTTATATCATCTTTTTAATTATGCCCACTAGGCGAATTTTGGAATTTTGTACGTGATCTTATCACATCTCCAACATGTTGTTGTTACATAGTTCACTGGAATTTGACTAAGTGTTAGAAACTAACTAGTTTCCTAATTGGGTCACTAGTAGATTTATTGAGTCTTATTGGTTTGGGTAATGATTTACTCATTCTAAATTTATTATTATAGTATTAAATAAATATTAAACAAGTTTAAATCATTTCAGTCAGTTAATTAGTTTAATTAGGTTTGTTTAGATCTAATTAGATTTAGTTAACTAAATCTCACTAAATTAATTAAATAAACTTACTAAATCAAAGCACCAAGCCACATGCATTTCTATACGTAAGGCCTCTAGTCAGAGTACCAAGCCACGTACATTTCTGCGCGCAAAGTTTCTGGAACACATACAAATACAATGACATTGTATGTAGCATAACTTATCTCAGAAATAGCATAGAAATCAAAAATTTCAACTAAACAATGAATCTAACAAATTGAATGAAATCACCAATTATTGATGAATAGATCAAAGTTCCAAGAAGGTACAACATTGAGTAAAAAAAATAGATCAACTTCTTAAAGTCAGAAGAACACGATCACACACGGATGATTAAATGAATAGATTTGAATTGTTGATAGAGCTAGGGAACCAAACAACAATTAAATAAATAATATATCAACAAATTTCAGATCAATAATCAAAAGTTTGTTGACGATGATGATCTCAAACTCGACTCAGATCAATTTACTCAAATCAAATTTCAGATCAGAGAGATTTATAGAAGAACAGACCAAATTCGAACAACTTAGATTATAATTAAGAGTATCTTATAGAATAATTTTTAAAATCATTCAAGTAGATACAATTTTATACAAATTAAACTTGCTTAGATATATCTACCTACGTCAACCACAAAAATTCCAAGAAGTCCAAGAACACCAAACTTTCCTTCTCATTTTTACTCCTATAGATGCAGCAACCTATTCCCAAGAAAATGCCCAGCCAAAAGCTTGTTCTAATGGTCTTATGAGTCTATTTATAGTTTTTTAATTCCTCTGGCATGCCTAAAACATGAACAGAAATTTTCTAATTTTTCGTCAAGATCATATTTCAAATTTATACTAAAACTTAATTTGATCTAAGTCAACTAATTCTACTGTTCCACCACACTCATTGTTGACTTTTCTAATTAACCACACCACCAATAGTTGTCACATGTCTAATCCAATCCGATCCCACCTATCAAATCTGCTAGTTCAGCCACTACTAACAAACTATATTAAATAGTTATCCGACAAAATAACTAAATAGCTAATCTTTTTCTTACTGAAAACCTTCAACCTTCCTTATTAATCACATATCCCATTAAATTACAAGATTAAATTTAGATATGTCATAATTATTAGTATAAATTTTAAGATAATTATTTAGCACGGCATAACAAAAACATCTGCAGATGTAAACTCCATTTGTATGAATATTGTTGTCAAAATATTATATTTAATTATTAGACATCTATAATTAGAATATTCAAAGCGTAATGATAGTTCAACAATTATATATATATTTTTTATTATAATAGGCATAATGAAAATGCACTCTTTGAATGGTGACTCTGTAATTTAGATTCAGAACGCAAGTGCATTTTAGGAAAAGTTCGTCCAAAAACAGTGTAATGCATTAACTTTTATATGCAAATTATAGAAATGTAGTTACAAAGGTTTTTAAGTACAATATTTACAAATATTACATAATAAAAAAATATTTCATAATTCATGTATTCCGTTTGTAATAGGGATGCAAATAATAATTTATAATATAATTATTTGACTAATTATTAATTTATAGGTCCATTAATATATATATATATTTTTTACAGAGATAGACATAGTGAATTAGGTAACAAATGTAAGTCTTCCACCAAACAAATTGTCCTAGCTTCGCCACTAAGGGCTCCCTCAATGCGAAGTACCCTCCGTTGTAGATATTGGCTGGGTCTTGTTTATTATCTTCCCTTTTGAACATTTGTAGAACACCTTGTAAATAACATATTTGAATTCTGACATGTAAAAATCATATTTCGATGATTGCACATATTTTAAAATGATCAAACTTCATAAATAACTCAAATGTGAGATCATATCTTCATAAATCCTCAAAAATAGTGTCCATGAAATTATGAGGATCGAATGTCATGTTTCTCAATGATGTGTATGATATTAGTCCGTCCATCGTGTGCAATTAAATTAATCCTTGACTAGGAACAATAGCATGATTGCTTCTTAAAATCTTGAGTACATTTTCTTTATTTTTCTTCTAGTATTTATTCCCAACATTGTATTATTTGACAAGTCACAATTAGAATCTTGGTTCTCAATACTATAACCGTATTGTACATTAATATAATATATTTTAATTATTTTAAAGAAAAAAAAGTCATTCCTAACTTTCAGACAAATATTTTCAATCTTTTTACCTAATCAAATTCTAAGTTGGTGACTAAGGCTGGCAGTACTGCGCCAAACTACTCACAAGTGATTCAATCTCTGCTCAAGTTGAGGTCGACTCGACTTTACTCATTTCTTTAAGTGAGCTGAGCTTGACTTTGAGACTCGGATAGACTCATTTGATGGAACTTGGCTCGGTCGGTTCGTAAGCTCATAATTAGTTAACTAACTAATACAAAATGCTTCCGTTTTGGCCTCACTCACCCGAGCGGAACATTCTTTTTTTTGAACGAGTAGACTAGTGGTTTTGAGCTGGAATTAAGACTCGGGTTCAACTCAGAGCTTAAATTTTTTTAATAAATTCGAACTAGAACTTAGCTAGAGTGCTGGACTGCTCCACTCAACTTATTACCATCTTTATTGGTAACAGATGTTTTTTTTTTTTTTTTTTCCAAAATGGTATTGTCACGATATTTTTCTTCTTCTTTTATTTGAAATAGAGTTGTCCGACGTAAAACTCTGAACTATGTATGCGATAGCTCTGATCTCGTTCCATGCGCAAAGCAGTATCTGCCATGCAGGGCGCTCACTTTCACGATGTGGAGACAAAGGGGTAAAAGTATCACAATCTCACCAAACACTGCCGAGAATGGTAGCATATATATATCCTCCACCTAGAATTAGAAAACAATAACCCTGTTTGAAGTGCTTGTAACATGACAGAATCTCTTTTCTAGTTCACCTTTGAAGAAAAATGAAATGTCTTTCTTTCCGGAGTTATATTTGCTGCACGGTATGCGCCCTGGGATAAAAAATGATTAAATTTTAAAAAAATAGGTCGACTCCATCATTTCTTACATAGATCTAATTTTTTTTAAAAAAAATCAAAAGTCGAGTTAACTGAACGGTGAAAAATTTTCACTGTTCATAAGACTCGATTTTTTTATTATCAATTTCTTTTTAAACCGTCCGATCGAAGATCAGATTGTATAGACGTGTCACACATGATGGGCCGATGTTAATTTTTTTTTAAAAATTAAACTTGCTACTATAACCGTGCCTAATTACATACGTTGCAGAAAGCATAACTATTTTCTTAGATTGCATAGCTCAGTGGCTGGGTGATCGGCCAAACAAGGTTCCAGCCCTACCAAAACCAGCGCCCAAGAGACCAAAAAATCTAGCACCTCAACAGACAAAATAAAGTATGGTGAACCTGCTGGACAGAGGGCATCTGCAGGGTAAAGGAACTGGTCAGGCAGCAGCAAGAAGAATTCCCCAAATATTTGCATAAGTTTTTTTGATACAAAATCAAAAAAGTTTCATGAGGAGCTTTTATGTAAATACTCTTATCGTTACTACCTAAGTTCCCTTAGTAGACTAACATGATCTCTTGTCAAAAAAGCTGAGTCGATCGCAGGTACGTAGTTCAAATTACTCAAACAAAACTAAAAGGTCAAGAGTAGCAAATTAAGCCAAAGAAGTACGTACACTTAGCCATGCATGAAATACCAAAGATGAGAGGGAGCACATCACCAAGGCCAAACCATAGGACTCCTTACATGCAAGTTACAACAACACATACGCTAATTACTAATTAATCACAGATCCATGCGTGCCCACCCACGCCACTCGCAACATATTTCTGAACATTATGGATACATGCAAAGATATAGATAGATAGAGAACTGAAGGGATCATAGGAAGCTTACACGTACAGAGGTGATACATATTATTGAGAGAGAGAGAGAGAGAGAGATGACCACTTATATATGTTATAACAGTGAAGGAAGGATCAGTGTAGTACTACTGCGGGGCAGGGCAGCGGAAGCCCGGGGGGACGGACTTGCCGCAGCCGACGAGGGCCTCGAGGGCGATGGGGAGGATGAGGTTGATGTTGAGGAGCTTGGCGCGGATGGTGGTGCAGAGGCAGAGCGCGGCGTCCAGCCCCGCCAGCCCCTGGATCACCGGGCAGCACTTCTCCTTCAACTCCCTCCCGATGATGACGTGCACCAGCCCGCTCAGCAGGTCCACGCACGCCCCCAGCTTCAGCGCGTCGATGGGGCACTGCCCTGTTGCCGGTGGCGTCGGAGCTGGAGGCGGGTACGGCACTACCGGCGGAGGCAGAGGCGCCGGCGGCGGCGGGTACGGCACCACCGGAGGAGGCGTCGGAGGAGGGTAGGGTACCACTGGTGGTGAGGGAGGCGGCGGCGGCGTGGGCGTGGGCGCCGGTGGCGTCGGCGGGTGGGGTGGCCTGACGGGAGGTCGGTATGGGGGGTGGATGGGTGGACGGGGTGTTGGGTGCGGAGGCAGCACGGGTGGACGGGGTGGCGGGTGCGGAGGCTGGACGGCGGGGGGTTTGTGGTGGGGGGGCTTGCGGTGCGGGGGCTTGTGCTTGGGGGGGTGGCCTGGCGGGGGGGCTGGCGGGCAGTTGCAGGCGAGTGCTCCTATGACGTTGAGGACGAGGAGGACGGCCACCACATGCTTCGCCATGGCCCCAGCTCAACCCAACTGAGAACCCTGCAACACGAATATAGATTTATATATATCACAAAGAGAGAGAGAGAGAGAGAGAGGGGGGGGGGCTCACTTGCACGTCCTCACACTCTTCACAGTGAGACCCTCACACTGTCACAGTTCACCTCTCATGGCGGAAGAGGAGGAGGAGGGGGAGTAGGAATGGGAGGATCAGGTGCACAAGGGTGAGAGGAGTACTTAAGGGCTCATGCTTCATTGCTTTGTGTTGCATGCATGTACTCGTCTGGTTTGGATTCCCACAGGGCCTACAACACAATGAATGAGAGTATTGTCCTCTCTCTAGAGTCTACTCTTTTGTTTGCCTTTAGGTTTTCCTTTACATATATGTCTGTGAGCAATCCTAACTTTTTTCTAGTACAGACAGACCACAGTGGTTCACAGCTACTCTTGCCGAGCAAGATTTCTCAAAAAGAGAGAGAGAGAGACGGAGAAAAAGATGGACAGGCATGGGCCAGAATTCCAAAGAGTTTTTGTCTTCAAACTCCAGTCAACCCGTGACTCCAAAAGAGAAAAAGTTAGAGGAGTGATAGATAGGTGGCATTCTCCGGAGGACCGTCCCCTTGGGATGCCATTATCACCTCTCCCTGTTCTTCACATGTACTGGTCTTTATTTATTTATTTATTTATTTTTTTTATCGAGTGACCCAATGAAAAGGTGCTAAGCTCTTGATCGTGAGGACCAGGGATCGAAACCGCGCTAAATTCGAGAACTCCAACACGGGTGAGAATAAGCTCAAAAGAGCACTGTCCAGAATGGACAAGAAATCCGCGCAACCGCGCGAGAAAATCGTGGGATGCAAATTCACAAGCAGGTCCCCTAATGAGATTCGGTGTCCAACCACTCCGCCAAGCCGAAGAGACCATGTACTGGTAGTGTTTAAGTTTAGATGGACCCTCTAACACATACGAGTGTAGCATGAGTGCATGAGTCGAGTTCAACTTCACAGCAGTACTTTTGAGTCACCAAGTAGATGGGTGAAAATAACTGACAGATACTGACTAAAGTATGATGTTACTTTAAAGTTATGAAAACTTCTTTACATTTAGGAAAGTAAAATATCTATTTTCATACAAAAGATCATTCTAAAAAAAATGGTAAATTTTCTTAGAATTAGATTGGAAAAGTCTTTAGCCTTGTCCACACGAGTAAATGTTAAATCTCTACAGTTTTTAATAGAGGAAGAGAGAGATCTAAGGGAGAGTAGGAGAGAAGCTCTATTTTTTTTTTTTCAAAAAGAAAAATTAGCTCTAGTGGTAGAAACTTTTTTAGCAGAACTTTTTAAACCAAAGAACAATTTGTTTCTAACTATTTCCTTTTAAAAAGAACATTAATATTAAGAGAACATCTTTTCTCAAAAAGTAGACTTTTCTTTCTCTTTTCTCAAATACCTAACCCGCCCTAATAGGACCTTCTTTTCCTCAAAATATAAAAGTTAATGGACATTTTGTCCATTCGACTTAATTAGAAAGAACACTCGGCCCTAAAATTAGGAGAAACCGTACAGTAAACATTTTTTTTTTATCAGTATACAGCAAACTTTTGTTGGAGCTTTATGGATAGTGGAAACCATACAGTAAACTTTTGTTGGAGTTTTATGGAGCATATCATATCTAGTCTTAATTAGGTCTTATCGAACTTAAAATATAGTTCACATGTCTGAAAACAATGAAGACTTTATCAAAGATGAGTAATACTTACTACGGGTCAGTACAACATGCTGAGTCATCTTGCAATACAAAATGTCATTATTTCACATAACTATGTGTCACATGGATTGTATAACTTTTTTTACAAATAAGCCAGATAAATATTAAATACTAATCTAAAGTTCTGGACGCGAAGATACATATGTGCATAATAAAATACTATTTGTCGTACTTATAAAATATATGTCATCTCTATGTATTTATGTACATATTTTATGGCGTGACAAATATTTTTTAAGCATGACAAATACTTCATGGGCATGACAAATAAATTTTGTCAGGTCCATGAAGTATTTATCATGCCTGAAAATATTTCTCATCCCTACACATGTGTGTATAAATTTATAGACGTGACAATTTTTTTCAACGGTGACAAATTCTTAGTGGGCATGACAAATAGTATTTGTCATGTCCACAAATTATTTATCACATCTACATGTATTTGTCATGTCATACCTTACACCCGCATTTATTGTTTGTTTGACCCACCTACAAAAAAGTTAACCCATAAAAATGTTTGTCAACCAATGAGATCTTTTATTAAAAGATAACTCAACTAGTTGCACTGAAGCTCAATGCAGTAAACATTACTCATCAAAAGTTTCAATCATTTCAAAACTATTAGATAAGCCATTTCAAATATGGCTTAGACATGATTTAGAGCTGATCTTTATTGTTTAACTATGACCATACATCGAGTTAAAACCCACTTATTTAATCAAACGAGCATAAATATATCAAACTATTTAATTAGCTAGTAAGTGAAGCTTGTTATTTGGACTAAATTCAAAGTCCTTGAATGCCAATGATGTTGAGTTTCGCTCATTTATTCTCTACTATTACGAGAAGGAACTTGAACTCTTGTCAACAAGATAATGTCCGCTTTAGCCTGTAGGTCTTATAGTTTTGTCTTTAGGGAAAACGGCCTTAGTTTGGAAGAAGGTGGAGAGCCTTCTTCATAAACATATGGTTGCCTTCTCAACAATCGATACCGGATTATTTAACCTCATTTATATGCCTCTACATAGCCCTATGAGAAGGTAAGTGTGTGTGTATGGACATGGACTGAGATTCTTTCTCACAGATGACGTCAATATTGTGGGAGAAATTTAGACTCTCACCAACAAGATATTCTCCACTTTAGCCCATGGGCCTCATTGTTTTGTCCCTTGGAAAAAAGTCCTTGTTGAGAGGAAAGTGAGGAACTTTCTCTGTAAGTATGTGGTTGTCTTCTCAATAACCGATACGAGATCATTTAACCTCTATTTCTATATCTCTACATCTACTAGTTTTTTTCGATTGTTATATGCGTCAAAAGATATATTTATCTCTTTGTTTTATATGAAATTTGCCCAAGATATTAGGTCTTCGTTTTAGTTTATCCATTAAAATTTAATCTCGAGTAGCAATTATGAGGTGGAGGGGAGGGGTTTCTCACCAACCTCAAGTCCGTGTTGCAAGCAGCTTCTAATTGGAATATTTTTATGCTTCCATCTAGTTATTTTGGGGAAAGAAAGAAATTAGATGTTAATAATAATTTATGTAGTATTTTAGTTGTATTTTAGCTTTCAATGAACAGCTACAAAATGAAACTTCTTAAGTTGGATGAAAGCGGACATGTTAGAAAATGTTTATAACCACCTAAGGTTAGTCACTTAATCTTCTCTACCTGAAAGTAGAAGCAAAAAATAATTTTTGACTAGTAGTTTTGTCAAATATATCTTAAACATATTTTTCCCGTCGACGAGCTTATTTGACAAGATTAAAGGCTCTTCAAACCGAATTCACGAATGTTAAATAAGATCTGTTAGAAAAAAAAAAGAAAGAAAGAAAGAAAGAAAACTAGACTATGGTGTTTAATACTCTCTGCACTAAGGCTCATAGCATTCAGCTTTTTTTTTCTCTTCTCAATTCAACACCCATTTTTTTAAACAATGCAAACTTGTGAATCTTATGTTCTTAATTATGAAGCGAATCTTAATTTTTGAAATTATTTCAAATTATGTTCAATTTAAATACATTTAAAATCAACTTATGGTTCCATATCTTTTTTTAAAGTGTTTCCCAGTGTATCTAATAAGTATATAAATGGGATCGAGACTGTAAATTGCGGACGCACAGAAGAATAATACCATATCATGTGAGCTTATTTCCTGCTTGGTCGGAATATCTGATATAATATTAATGCTAGTATTAATGTTTTAATTTCGATCGACAGCAATATTATGAAAACTAATTTTGATGGAATCTGCGGACCAAAGGAGAAAGGTTGTGGCTAGGAAGTTTTGAGATTTTCAAAAACTAAATTATAGTGTTCTTAGTATAAGTTCAAAGATTTATGCTAAAACTGTTATGTCAATATGTTTAAATTGATAGAATATAAACAAGTACCTAGTATTAGGACCCTAGCTAAATTGTTACTGCAGGTAGAAGTATCCAATACTATTACTAATTAAACGTCCCATTAGATAGATCGATGGCAGGGTGAGTTTGAAAGCGTTTCAGGTATTTCAAGTACGGCCAAATTCATGTCTAACTATGATCTTACAAAGTGTAGTGTAAAATGACCTAAAATATAACAAAATGAGAATAACTTGCGGCAGCCGGTATTGTCGGCTGCCGGTGTTTCTAATTTTAAAAAAAACTTGATTTTTGAAAATTCTTTTGGTCGCCCCACAACCCCCCCTCCCTCCCCCCATATGGTCGTCAGCAGTGGCGGACGCAGAAATTTTGTTCAGTGGAGTTACTGACGGTCACTCGGATCATTATTAAATTTATTTATATTTTATTTTAGTTATAATAAAAATATTAAAATAAAAAATAAAAGTAAATATATTTTAATCATTATAAAAATGATATACTTCAATAAAAATAATACTCTTCGTTACGAGGAATTTTTTCTTCCAAATACACTTAACGATTTTTTTATTAAATCATAAATATAAGTCATAATACTATGTAAAAAATTTCAGTGAAATTGAGATCCGAGTGAAACTGGGGTCGTCCTGTGGGTCATTTAAAAAATTCCAGTGGGGTCACCTTATACCTAACTTTGAAATTTGTCTTATTAAATTAAGACTTCTAAGAAAATTTTAAAATTTCAGTGGGTTGAGTCCGCCACTGGTCGTCAGTCTCATCTCAGATCGATAGGTCATGTAGGGCATCATGAGGTCGATCAATTTTTTAAAAAAACTTTTTAAAAAAATTAAAAGTATTGATAGCCGATTCCTATCAGTGTAACAAGTTGTTCTCTAAAAAAAATATTATTTTTCAATATTTTTCTCATGTTTGATACGCTGTAGGTACTTGAACTTCAATGATTAATCTCATGTACCAAAGATTTTTCTTCAATTTTGCCATGTTTTAGAGCATAAGAAATAACACCTAATTAGAAGAGGCCGCGTCCCGAAAGGTGTACCTTTTTTTTTTTGACAAGGTAGCTCAGTGGTTAACTGGCCAAAGTTACCAACTCCGGAGAGCTGGGATCGAATCCGCCAACGACCAACGAAATAAACCCACCCAAGTGGGCGATTTTCTGCTCAAGGAGCGCAATCTCTCCAGGGGGAGACCCTCGGCCCACCCGCGACAATTTCACGGAAAAGCCCCCTGCCCGCACACAACGCGGGCGGGGTCGATCCCGCGCCCTCCCGCCTTCGGCGCGGGAGGGGTACACTCCACTGCGCTACGCACGCGTGTGTCCGAAAGGTGTACCTTGTTGAGTAGAGAAGAGTGCAAACTAAATGCCCGACATTTAGCACCCTATATCTTGGTTGAATCCTTCCAAGTCGAATCCCAAAGTACTCCTCTCTTAAAAATAAGAGAAAATAATTCAAATGGAGTGCAACTCGTATTTTATTTCTAAAATAAAAACTAAGAGAGAAATAGCTTGGAAAACTATAAGCAAATACCTTGTAAGTTTCATGAATTTATCAGAGTCCTCCAAAAGTAAGTCATGAAAAGCTTTCATCTTCTCTCCATAAAAATCCAAAATCTCAAGTCTATAAATCAGACCCTTTGGATATGGATTCAAGTATCCCAGTCATTTCCCTTTCAGGCTATGTTATGACATTAGGGTAGCTTAGTTTAATGCAAAATGCCGTAAAATATCGCATTTCCATTTCATAAAATAGCAAAACAGATTATTAAAATTTACATTTATAAGACAGAAACGTACAATATGCATCCTCTAGCATTTTACAGTGCTTTACGTCAAACTAAATAACACCTTAATCTATGGCCTTACTTAAGCATCCGAGAAGCCTCATTCCAAAGGAACTCTAGTTCTACCCACAAGATCATCATTATACCATCATGGGTGACTAATCTTCTCCTTCTAATTACCGTCCTTGCATATTCAGTGAACTAGGTCAGGCTTCTCTTTTTTGATCTCGACTCTGTATATTCATTTTTGACCATCATAATATATTTGAGGGGTTTTTGCATATATACCCTCCAAATACACCGTATTTGCACATATACCTCCAACTCTCACATATTGTTTTTAGTACTCCTGAAATCTCGGATATGTTGTAGTTACATCCCTCCGTCGAATTGCTGTCAAATGGAACTTAAAGGTTTTGCGTGCATATCCCTAAATTCACTGATATTATGCATACATATCCGTAAATTTACTAGAATTTTGCAATTGCACCATTGATGTTATCATGATTTACGGAATCTTTTCGGCATATTTCACGTTATTTCGATGGAAGGACATAGCTGCAACATATATAATTAAGATTTAAGATTCGAACGTATATATGTGGGAGTATATATGCAAATACGGTGTATTCGAAGGGTATACATGTGAAAAACCCTATATTTTATGTGTACAAACTCAACAAACTGTCTCTTCATTAATAAAAGGTACATCACATGCATTCTGCACTTAGTTCTCTTGATAGAACCAGTCCTGGGACAACTGTGATGAGAAGAATCGGAATAATTCTCGACATATTCCTAGGTGGGAACATACACCAGCATGGATTTAGCGGATTGGGAGTAGCTCTCCTGATGGGAATTACTAGATCTAGAGAGAGGATTTAAAATTTGTTAAATTTGTCCACCTGGGGAAAAAAAGATTAGTTCTTCAATTCGTGTCCTCTTAATAAATTTGTTGGAGGAGAGAACGAGGAACAAAAGTGATTTGCGGGAGAAACAAAAGAATCTCTAACAAACGGGGGGAGAATTGATAGTTCCAAAATATATATATAGACAAAGCTTGAGATGAAAGGAGCTTACAGAAAGGTAGAACTATGCGTAAGAGCTCCAAAATAAGAACTCCTAGGTGTAGGAGGCGGCAGTACTGGATTTTAGGGTTAGACCTTGCTTCTTGTCTTGCGAGAGACATACAATAATATATTCAAAGATGCACTACAGTCGAGGATTTCTATTTGGTCTACACTAGATCGAGGCTATCTATCCTCAATAGGTTTCCATTCTTCTTAGAAAATAACAACTACACAACAAGGTCCTATTAGAAAGCCTCGTCATTAGATTGGATGCCGCAAACCAAGAAGACTAATAGAATCAACTAAATCTCTTTTTCTTCATGGTCTCTTAATTCGAATCAATCTAAACCTCTTCTTGGTTTGCGGGGCTTGGGTCGTGTTGTGCGGAATCGATCTCGTTCGCTTCATCAACCGAATTGGACATGCACCAAACAAGAATGAACAAACCACAAAGAGAGAGAGAGAAGAAGAGAGAGAGAGAGGGAGAGACAACACAATAATTTACGTGGTTCGACAAAATGCCTATGTCTACGGAGTCCGATTCTTTCGCCACCACCTTGCTTTAATCTTTTCTAAGAACATGTACAAAAATCCAATCTTAAAAGGAGCCGCCAACCGTCCTTTTTTGTTTTCAACCTTAAGGTAAGTTTCTTTAAAATTACAATATATATAACTTCCTTGAAACAAAAGTCTTAAAATATTTTTGCGTTGAACCACATCGGACTGGGCCCGTCTCTGGCATCATGACAGAACCTGCCCTAATTGCTGCTACTAAGTAAGATGCCGTATGAATGTAGTTAGCTAGCAACTTTGATTGGATGCCACTACTCATCTTCTGCATTTAACAACTTTGATGCTGCTGGGGCACTATGGACAGCCAATAGAAGGGCATCGTTAAGTTATAGTGTCTTGCTTGGCATCCCACAAACAGAGTTATGCCATCTTTGTTTTTCTATTTTATTTTTTTTCCATGTCTTTTTTTTTTTAATGTGGTCTAATGACTAGGTATGTACAACTATTTACAAGCGACCGAGGTTTCAATCTGGAATCCGAGATTTTCCTCTAGAATTGGAGATAATTCCGGTCAGGTCCATGGGTCCGTCTAATTAGACGACAATTCCAGATCCGTCTAATTTCTGAGGAAGTAATCCCACAGACCAGGAGATAAAGATTTCAACAGCACTAAGGCTGCATGACTGGGGATCAAGTTTTTAGGCTCCAACCAATTAGAACTTGAGACCTCTCATTTGGAAGGGAGGTGATGAACCAACTGCCCTAGGCAGCTGGTTCTTAGTTTTTCCTATGTCAGGTAGCACAATTAGTTAGGCATGATGACCCCTGCTCCCAATAGCAGGGTTCAATGCCATTTAGAAGCGATATTTTATTTATATTGGAGATCGAGAAAGGAGACGTGCCAGAGAAAACCGCCCAAGTGGGTGATGGTTTCATGGTCATATAGTGCACACTACGATTGTCACAAAGGAGTTGAGGGGCTCGGGGAAGTGAGAGGCCAAGACATTGTAACCAGACAAGCTCGAGAGTAGTCGATGCCATAGGAGTAGATATACCATTACAGGACTCCATGTTAGCTCAATTTAGAAGATCACATGCATAACTAGACTCAGAGAGAAGCAAGTTGCGGCGATGTCTTTGTACATCCACACCAATAAAAGAGGGCTGTAGTGGACCTAGATCATGTAAGAGAAATGATTGTCCAAGTAGTGTGATAAAATTGCGTAAGAGAGTTGTATCATCTCCCATAGGAACAATGTCATCCATAAACAATAAAAGGATGAGGATATGACCTAAAAATGGCGCACAAATAGCGAGGGATCAGCAGTCCTACAAATGAAACCTGATGAAAGAAGATTGCAGCTGAGCCATTGTCGCAAGGCCATGTAGAACTTAATTTGTTCAATCCCCAAGGCCCTCAAATCCATTTGGTGCCTAAGATGTGCATGCATGTTAGGAGACTAAGGGACACGAGCAAAGGTTTGTTGGTGATGGAGATCATAGACTTTGTCGTACATGGCTTGGGGCCATCGAGGGTGAAGAAGAGAAGAATGGGACTTAGGTTCAGTAGGAAAGGTGGTTGCAGGCATGGTATAAAAAGGAAAACGGGTTTGTGACTCTCTCATTTGACACCCACATTTGACACCAGGCACATGACATAAATTTCAAACTTTGTATTTGCCATTCAAATTTGCATTTGCCATTTACTCACCTTAAAATTTGTGCAATGTGTATGGTGTCACAAACGTCAAATGAGGGAGTCACAAAACGTTTTCCGTATAGAAAAGGTTGGGTTGGGTGACTGTGGCTTTCCCTCCTGTCTGCATGGGATATGTGTTTCTGGGTGGCCAGCTAGCATGTTGAGGAGAAGGATCTATAGAGGGAGAAGAGACAAGAGAGGGTGGTGGAGATAGTGAGGAAGTGTCGATGGTTGACTGAGGCAGTTGGTAAAGAAGAGATGGCAGACAAGGTGGTAGAAGATGGTGAGAGCTGAGATAGGGTGCAGGCTTGGACATAAAACTTGGAATCTATAGCTTGCTTTATGAGAGGGTTGTGTTGAAGTTATTGAGTTATGAGTGGAGTAGGCACTATCTATTAAGTATTTTTAAATTTTATCTTTTTTTTGATATAAGATTATTTTAACACGTCACTTCACGTGTAGGCTTATTTTAGGTTCTGTCCCGTAGACCACAAATACGGAGTGCGTGCCTGATTCGTAACTATAGACTCTCTGATACCATGTTGAAATTATCGAGTTATTCAACTTAAAACCTTAAGACTAGGAATGAAGTAGACACCATCTATTAAGTATTTTTAATTTTTTTTTTCTGATATAAAACCATTTTAACAGGTTGCAGTGACAACCAAAGCTGCGTGGGCACGTGTAGTTGGGTGATGCTAAGAAGTAGATGGAAGTAAGTTGAGAATCTGTGAGCCAAAGTGGGAAGTTGATTTAAGAGGAACATACTTGGAAAGTGCTTCTACCCAATATATATACGCGATTAGGCCTCCTTCACAGATGAAGCAACGATTCCTGTTTTGCCAACCCATTTTGTTGTGGGGTGTGAGGACAAGACAATTGAAGTTTAATGCCACTTGAAGCAAGATAGTGTCTGTATAATAATTGTATGATTTTTACTTGAAATATACATAAGGCGACAAGACCCGTCGTTATAATATGCTTCCTTTGGTAACGAATATCTTGGTGTTGCCACATAATAATTTGTAATAGCAACTTTAATTTGTCGCTTCAAAAGTTTAAAGTGAAAAAAAATAATATTATATTTCTTTTCTTATACACCTTTGTAATTGGTAGACACACTAAAAGACCAAAAATAAAGAACACGTTGAGCAAAAAATGTCACTTCATCTACAAAGAATTACAATTGACATTCATTAACAAAATACATTAATTAATGTTTATACAAAACCAACAATAATCCACAAGAGTCAGAAAAGTTTTATTACACTAGGAGAAGAATAAAAAATTAATGATATCCAAGTGACGGTGTTGCAGATCCGAAACTCATTGCAAACTGTTGCATAATCCTTTCAAACTTTGATTCTAGTTCCTCAGTTTTTTTGCATGTAAATATTAATTCTCTGTTGAAAAGTAAAAATTTGAAATTGTCAAAAGAAAATAAGATCACATAAATCTCCTTTGATTTCTCACTTTGCCATGACCCATCTTTTTGTTAATGAGTCTTCCTTCATAATTCATTCATCTGAGGTTCACCATTTTTATCTCGCTAAATAATTATTAACTAATTCTCTTTAGTGTATGCAAAAGGCAAAGTCATAGACACAAGAGACCTCTGACAATGCCTCAATTTATTGGCTTCCCACATTCAGGTTCTTAGGTCAAAGCTGGTTATTTAAACTTACTTTAGTTTAGATTTCTTGACTAGGAAGAGAGAGGATAGGAACATAATAAATATGTTTTACAATAAGATGACAACCAAACGGCAAAATATTCTCGGAGCTAACATCCAAGTAAGAATGTAAAATGAAATAAATGTGTAACCAAGTTTATCCATGTGTCTACCATCTCGGTGGTCCTACTATGCTATGTTATTAAATGAAGATGGGAAATTCTCTGCGTGTTAATTATTAGGTGATCAAAAATGTTAAAGTGTGTAATTGCTAAATACCATGGTGGATATTGAGAGAGATGAACCTAATGTAGGTGGGAGGGATGGAGCCAATAGCAATGCCTCCCTATATGCCTTTTTCTACCATGTCAGTGACCTGCAAGAAAAATCGATTGTGTGTGTGTGAGAGAGAGAGAGAGACTCTTATAAAATGTACGTGATTTTTTCAAAAATAACGAGCATTCTATCTTTAGTAACTTTCCAAAAGTTATGTGGAAGTTTTAATGACGATGATGATAATAATAATAGGAAAAAAATAACACAATGTCGCTCTCACTATGATTACGTAAACTAATCATAATATCAACATGAAAGCCACATTAATCTGTACATTGAACAACCAAAGATGCATAGAGAAATGAAGTTGATAACATTTTCACCTGAAATGTATAACTACAATATGTTTTAAGATGTCGAAGATATTCATAACAATATGTGGTAGTCACGAGTAGATGTACAAATATGGTGGTTTATAAGAGTATATTGTAGGTGATCAAAAATGTGTTTTTAATGACACATAATAATATTGCTATAAATAACTATGAAACGTGATCGTCAGAAATCGAGGATCTCGAAAGAAAATGAAGTGATCGTAAATTACCTTTCTAAACGAGGAGTATTGTGAGTCCTTTTATTTCCTCTACTTCAGTCAGCCGAAGAAGAAGAGTCCTTCTCATTACTGTTCACTCTCTCAAAAATGATGTACGGCAAGTTAGGTGATGCTTTTTGAATTTTCCTTCCAATACCTTGCAAGAAAGACAAGAAAATAAAGAAAAATAGAAAAACAATGAGAGCTTTAAATAGTATAATATATATTCTATGGAGAAACACGCCATGCAACTTGACTAAAAGTACACACTTGTTCCGTGCTTTTCTTTAAAACCCTTATATGTAAATGGAGAGATATAGCATGAGATACTAATGAGTGTGTACGAAAAGAGTGAACATATGATGCATGTAATGTAACTACTATGAAAAATCAATGAAAATAGAAAGCAAAGAAGAAAGAAACAAAGAAACAGAGTCATGCCTTCCAAAGCCACCAGGTTTCTAAGACTTCTTGAAGATGAATGAACAGGCTTGAAGAAAGAAAATGGAGCTCTAACAATGTTGTTCACGTTCAGAACTATAGAGTTCTCTTCTCACTCTGAAAAGACACTGACACTGCCCGACCAACTCCTTTGAAGGCTCAAAGGGGTGAATTATATATAGAGATCTTTTCTAGAATTTTAAGCCTAAAAACTCTCTATCTTGGTTCACGCATTACCATAGATAATTTCTAGCCGATTAGAGACCTTTCATCTAAGAAAATTAGATAATCTCGGATAAAAGAACTTGATTAATACACAATTGAATCGCATCAGCCACATGCAATGTCTTTTAGAAAGGTGCCGACCTATCCTGGTGTCTTTTAGAGAGGCCAATTAAAGTACCATAATCTTTAGAAAATCAAAGATAATCACAAAATCTCCAAAACATGTCAACCTAAAGAGATGTGATTTAAATAAATGAAAAGCTGATTAAAATTCAAATTAGTAATCGGTCAAGATCAGGAAACTAAATAAGTCGACCATAGATGACGCCTTTCAACTTAATCCTTATCCGATTAAGAAATTTGAGTCAAAATTAATTTCATATAGAAATCTAAATGACTTCGACATTGAGCGACGGGAACTAGAGAATTCTTAGAAAAATTAATAAAAGTTAATCAATGATTAAAACATAGACTATTTTAGGGCATTATAAATGTAATATAAAATTTACTTAATGTAAAGTTAAAATTAGCATATTTATAACTGCTCCGCCTTGACATCAACTTTACAAAATAATGAAGTAAAATGGAATAAAGCAGCGATGAATGAAATGTAATAGAATGAACTGAAAATGTAATGCCAATGTGTGATGAGACACGTGCTTAACATCACATAATGGAATTTTTTCAAAAATAATCGTCAAAGCGATTCCAAGCAATCTTCAGAGATCATCGAATGAAGAAAACAAAATGTACACGAGAATCAATGGCACATAACAATGTTGCTATAAATAACAATGAAACGTGATCGCTAAAGATCAAGGATCTCGAAAGAAAATGAAGTGATCGAGGCCTCTAACCAATAAAGTTACGATTTGGTGTGATGTCAAAATTTATGCTAAGATATATCGAGTAAAATCTGTGATCAATTTCAATCATATTCATAACAAATGAACATCTAATTAGGAAATTCTTAATTTGATCAGATATATCTTGAGCACAAATATGAAAATCCTCCAAGAACACTTAACAAAATTCTTGACCATATATGTAGTTGAAAACCATTGGGCAAATCCAACAAATACACAAGCTCACTGATCATTTCAACTAAATCATATCAGATTCACATATCAACTGAACTGTGTCAGGAGCCACCTAAAATCATCAGGCACGTTGATAGAGATCACCTATTTGCTTAGGCACACTAATAAGATTACGTAACTCTTGGGTACACTGATCAAATTATCACAAGTTCAAAATAGGTCCACCTAAACATAGCTCACCTAAGCACTTAAGAGCTAGAGCCCACCTAAAGCCTCAGATTTAAACCCCAGCTACTAGATTTGCCCTCACTCAACCTTCAAAGAGAACCCTTTAGGTGAACCGTCTTAAAGCCTAGAAAGCTGCGCCCATTGCTCAAAACCCACCTACCAAATATGTGCTACTCCTATTAACCAAGTTTACCTGACACAACTTGGGCTTAGGGCCTCAGCTGAACATATCAGGTGACCCCCTTTATGTTGTCAAAGCTTCACCTGGTTCCACTCCAACAAAACCCAATAGGCAGATTACTTTCACCACCCATGTGCTTTATTTTTATACTCCACTAGGTGAACTTCCTTCGCCTTAGATTCCAACTTCACTTTAGTCAGCCGAAGAAGTGATCGTAAATTACCTTTCTAAACGAGGAGTATTGTGAGTCCTTTTATTTCCTCTACTTTAGTCAGCCGAAGAAGAAGAGTCCTTCTCATTACTGTTCACTCTCTCAAAAATGATGTACAGCAAGTTAGGTGATGCTTTTTGAATTTTCCTTCCAATACCTTGCAAGAAAGACAAGAAAATAAAGAAAAATAGAAAAACAATGAGAGCTTTAAATAGTATAATATATATTCACTTCTTATCTTGGGCAAACTTCAAGAAGGACTTGGTAGGCAATGTGGCCTTCTAACTTTTCCTACCAATTTCGCCTATTTCATTATTTGTAAACCATTTTACACGTAAACCTATGTAGGTGGACCACCCTTGGCCTTAGTGCTTGACTCCAAAATCTTAGAACAACCCATAAGCGAACGTTTAGGAGGACCACATAGGCGGAACTAGTTCACCTTGTGCTAACTCCCATCTATCTAGGCGATCTTGTTAGGTGTTGCCTAACTAGGTGTTTCATTCCGCCTAGTGCCCTTGATGTTTTCAACTCCACCTGGAATCCGTTAGGAGTTACTTACTAAAAGGGCAACCTTCTGCCAAGTAGTGTGCTTAGGTGGAAGCTTGTGGGTGATACACTCTTCATCTTAAGCTCTAGCTAACATCCTTAGGTGATGCAATTAGGCGATAAGCCTTCCGCCTTGTATTCCAACTAGGGATGTCAACCGGTCGGAGACGGAAATGGAAATAGTATCTTTCTCTTCCGTTTCTTATAAGGTTTATCGGAGACGAAAACGGAGTCGGAAGTGAGTGTTTTCGCTTCTGCATTCATTTTCGCTTTTAAATTGGAAATCAGAAACGGAAGTTTCCGCTATCATCATCATTATATTAAGAAGATGTTTAAAATCACTATTACTATTCACTTTTTGATAAACTTTCTTTTACTAACTACAACTTTTAAACTTACAAAGTTTTAATATAGGTAAAAATTAATAATCTATAAATTTTGAATTTTGAAATATACTTTAACTATCAATCTAAATTTACATATAAATATACCCAAATATGTGCCATAAAGTTATATTAAAATGTTAAAAAGTTTCCAACTTTTTACTTTGGCCTTTCTTTTATCAAACTGTCAAGCGATATTCTCACTGTTTTATATATATATATATATATATATATATATATATATATATATATATAAGGAACATGATCATTCGGAAACAGAAACGGGTTAGCGGATACTGGAAATGAGTGTTTCCGTTTCCGACTCCTATAACTATCGGAGATCTATTTTCGTTTCCTATAACTTAACGGGTGGTCTTTAACGGAGCTCCGTATCCACTAATAAAAATGGAAACGAAGCGGATAATCAGAACTCAGGTATCCATTGATAGCCGTAATTCCAACTACTACTCTTTTAAGGTAACACAATCTATGAGAAAAACAAAATCCCAGTGAACTCCCGACAATGAGAAGCTGAGTGAACCTTCAAGAAGAATCCTATAGTAAGCCACTATACTTGTATGTGAGAACTGAGCAATCAAGAGAGCTCGAGCTTCCACTTCCAGGCACTATGTAAACAACTTCTGCATTAATAGACTGCATCGAGTACTTCCATCCCAATCCACTACAATCAAGGCTAAAGAAACCCTATGCTTCGCTGTAATCCGTTTGCATATCAGTCTTATGGTTTTGTGCTTAACTTTCTTCTGCACTTTGCCTAACTAGAGGCATTTTTCTATGGAAAACTTTGTAAGCCTAAGGGTTGTCAGTGTGTCTACTTGCGGGTAGAGGGTGAGCTAGCACTGGATCAACTAGCATTTGGTGAGCCGGGCATCAGATTAACCAGCAAGTGAAGGTTACTTGTGAGCACGCCTTGGCGGTGACTAGACACCATATTAAACCAACAAGCTGCCTGCAGATAGGTCTTGGTAAGCTAGGCACCTGATCAACTAGAACATGGTCAGCTGGGTATCCGATCAATCAATAGGTGTACTACTTGGTAAAGTAGTGAAAAAGTCTTTAAGTGTAGCCTAGGGATTGGATGTAGGTCCATTGAGACTGAACCAATATAAATCCTTGTATTTATTGTATGATTGATCCATTTCTCTCATCCCTTTCTACGCTAACATAATTGGAGTTAATTGCATATCCATCTAGTTCCAACCGTGTGCACCTAAGTTAAAGATTTCATCGCAGTTCAAAAAATAGCCAACTCATAACTCTGTGTATTAGAGTTTTGATTTATCTCAGTAAATTTTTACAACCATTTGAGTTTAAAGTTTAAATTCTTAATTAGCACACCGATTCATCCCCGTCTGGGAACTGCATAGCTATTAACACTCACGATGTGTAAGAGACATTTGAAAAATCTTCCTAGAATCGAGAAAATTTCTCGATGAGTGACATGACCAAGAACTTTTAAGAAGTTTTATTCCAACATCAGCTTAGAGCAACAACAAGAATTTGTGTGCCTGCTCAGCTACATATCCATCCTCTACCATCCACAATTTTAGGAACCTTGTGACAACAAGTATTTTTTCAAAATCCAAGGTCTTCTGTGTTTCATTTCTTGTCAAGTTCCTCTCAAAGTGCCTTAACTGTGAGAATAGAGAAATTATATATATATATATATATATATCAAATAATGCATTTAACAAAGCCAGCAATATGCACCCTTGACATATATGGTCCTTCTCCTTCACTACTACTTTCAGATCATTTTTAGAAACAAGAAGACAGTCTGACTTTGATAATAAAAATCAAGCTGATAGTGGTCAAGTAGATCTTCATACATTGTTGCCAGCATTTGAAGTTATGCTTGGAAAATTTTTCGGACATACCTGACATGTCAACTTTCGATGCAAATGTAGACGACACAGAAAGACATGATTTAAATTTCCTTTAAGATTTTTGGAAATAAAATAATAAGCATGTAACTAAACATCATATGAAGAAATATGATCAGCATGCAGTAAGAAATAAGTGGGATGATCATGTTGTCAAAATTATTAAGGCACGCATGACCCAAATATACATCAAATCCGCACATGCAATAGGAAACAAACAGGATGATTGTTGGAAACAAAATGATTTATTCCAGAATAACAAGAAATAAGCAATTCGAGTAAATATGCTAGAATTATTTATTCTACCTAAAACAAGTATCCAGTGCTTTCATCCGACAGGATCCGACGCACAAGCAGTCACAAAAGGGCACACTAATGTACCTTGCTTGACGAGAAAGAACGTATTGTTCTTCTCACTACCCACCTTTCCATAACCCACTACTAGAGTAAAGGCGATTAAGCAAGTGAAGTTGGCACAAGGAGACTTGCAATACTGAGAGATATTGCAAATCCATGTAGATTGCAATACTCCCTTTGATCATCAGACAGCACCTACGAGATGTGTATTTTTTTTTTAATTATCGAAGTTGGGACACACTCTTGGATAAGGTACGATCTTTGATCGGATGGTTTTTTTTTTAAAAAAAAGGTACCCTCATGAGCTGCTGAGGTCGAGTACTTCTCTTTGGCAAAAAATGATACTCACGGGGATTCGCGGAGTGACTTGAATTCACCAGAAATATTGTGGCTATTCTAACGTGAAAAGAAACCCAACACATACTGGGACCTGCCCCTGCAAAGAAAGAGCATTCATGGTAATAGGCCCAGAAGGCAAGTTGGTGATGTGGATATATGAAGACACAGTCATATATATATACATGAGAACTTTCTGAGTATCACATGGCTAACACAGATATGCACATTTGCAGAACCAGACCCCTAAATACCACCAACAATGATGGAGATGAGCAATGGTAGACTATCTGGCAGTAGCACCAGAAGTAGAACCTTCCCTGAAGATAACGTTTAGCCATCCGCGACTGCTCGCATTCTGACCATCTTGTGTCTGCTGCTGGTCTGTTGTCGCCGAACTGCTTTCGGGTTTCTTCCTTGTCGGCTTCCCTATCCTCCCAACAAAGAGACCCAGTTTCATGGCCGTGAAGAGACCCAGTGCAATCACCAGCGGCCGCACAGCCCAGTGGAAGTCCTCCAGGTGCTGGTACTTGTTCACCATGCCATCACAGGTGCTGAAACTCACCATTTCCACTTCGGCAGGGTCGGCCAAGAAGTTCCCAGCGTCTCCAAATGTTAGTATACCAGGGAACCTGACAATAAGGCAGGCATTTGGCAAAATTTGTGAGATCCTGCCCGTCGCCCATGCGCCATCCTTCTTACGTGGCCAATCAAACCTTGCTTTCGATAGGTTGGCTTTCAGCCTCACAAACTGCCCCACACAATAAGATTCTGCCATCTGCAGGTCTGAGCAGTTTCCTTTCCACAATGTCTCCAGTCCAACAAAACCAACAGTGACTCCCCCGTCACGCTCGACTGAGTGAAGGATGCCAACAGGAGAGTGCTGCTTCACTTCTTGCCTTATCCGCACCCAGTCCCCAGCTGCCAAGCCAAAGGACACCCTCTCCAGCGTGTATGAAGGGACCCTAAGAGGGTCATGGATTCCATGGACTCTTACGAGGACATGAGCACCTCTCTCAGCAGAGCTTTCCATACCAACCACAGTTCCTTCAGGGATTTCCATGTGATCCAGTTGGCAAACATTTTTGGGCTTTCTAGAGCGCACCCTATCACCCACCTGGAGGTGGTCCTTCAAAAGAGACCAGTCAGTGTAGCTGCATGGGCTCGTCAGTTTGTCTGCCATCTGAGTCCCGGAACCAACCCAGCTGCCATCATCAGAGATTCTGTCCTTGCAACTGTATGTTTCAAAAGTAGTCACATGTTCATAGCCTTTAGTAACAAAGCAAGAGAAACATGAGAACAGAACACGATCTATATGACTGGGACAAGAGACACATGTACAATCATTTTGTACCATATCGACAACCGCTCATGCTTGTTAGCTATGGACATAGAGGAACCAATGAAAAAAATTGATCTCTCTCATACAGATCATTAGGCACATGCCTGTTGACAAACATACGAGTAGACAACTTGGGACACACTGCACCTGTATCTCTCCAACACCGAGGAGAGCCCATTAACAAAATGCATATTTTCCTTGGGGAACCAACAACAAATGGAGACAACGGAGGCTGGTACAGGGAACGGCACTCAGGCTCAAGACATTACAAAGATGGTAGTGAAGAGGATGAGAGATCCAGGGTAGTGTACAAAGTAGGTCAGGAACTCCATCAGGTAAAGGAGAATGGAGAAGAGATGGAAGAAAAGGAATGGAATAGATGGAGGTTAGAGGATGGGGATATATAGGCCCTCAAACCATGGCAATCCAGGGGACCATGAAACTATCTTAGGAAGAGAGGCCACTAACTTCAAAACCCCAACAAGTCCTGAAGCACAAAGCATATCCAGGTTCACAAGCAGCTATTAGATATTTCCCTATGAAACCTATGGTCCTGTCAAACCCCCACTTGCCAATGTGTGGGTGAGGATGGAATTTATCCTCATATCTTGGAAGGGCATTGGTTATCCTCATGCTGGTAGTTCAGAAACATGTTATGGTTAAAGAACTATGCAAGAAGGGGAAGTTACAAGGGAATAATATACTCAAAAGAGGTCTTAAAGATAAGGAACTTGAAGAATATTACACTTTGTTGGCATTGCTTTCCAAGGTTTCAATCAAGGAGCACCAGCAGGGATACTTTCGTATGGAATAAGAATAATGGAACTTTTCTGTTAAATCACTTTATTTCATGATTAGGATGAGCTTCCAAGTTATATCCATTATAAGGAGGTATGGAAACTTAAGTCACCCATTAAGGTTCAAGCTTTTATGTGGTTCCTGTACCAAAAAGGATTATTGCCAAATTATACAGGAGGAAGTGGAATCCTAATGCAAAAGTTTTGTGCTCCTTTTGTGGCCAAAGTGAAGAGACTGTGCATCGTTTATTCATTCAGTGCAAGTTTAGCAGATAAGTGTGGAAAATAATTACTGGGATAGCAGGTTTTACAGTCGATTTTGGAACGGTTCAGGAAATGTGGGAGTTTTTTGAAACTGTCAGATGAAAGTTCCGTTGAACCCCAAGACAAAGGTCCTCATTCTCCCACATGCTGTATGCAAATGGAGACAACGAAATGACCACATTTTCAGGGGAGAAAACCTTATACTGAAAATATATGTTTTTCAGGGAGCCTATTTTATATATAATTGGAGCAGATTCATTATTCGGGTTTCTGTAGAAAACTGGTCCAAGGTGTTCAGAGATTGGTAGATTGGCATCAGTGTATATTTACTTTTAATTTTGTTTTCCTGTTTTAGTTAGTAGGAGAGGAATCTCTCCTCTCATTTTTTTCTTCCTTCGGATGTACTACCTCTATTTATCCAATAAAATTGGTGGTACAAACCACAATTTTTTTTCACGAAAAAAAAACTGATACACAGTTTATCTTCATGTTTGGAAAGGGATTATCCTCATCTTGGAATGAAAGAAAAATTAGTATCTACAACCTGATACCAGCAAGCAGTTTGTCTATACACCGTTGCCTTATCCAAGAAACTTTTATTCATCAAATATACTTTGGGATTGTTCAAAAGCATTTAATTCACATGTTCATAGTACAGCACAAGATGTTGGGAATTGGGATTGAATTCATCAAGTATATATCCTGTACTTTCTCTGATACTGTTGCCGGTAAAACACATTGGCTATTGCGTGAATGCTGAGAACGAACTAATAAAGCATCAAATCTTTGAAATAATTACATTGTCATCTGATTATCAGTTACTAATCACAACCATACATTCACAAGTATCTAAAGCACGCTGGGGAGAGCAGCCTACACGAAGGTCTGGGAACTGCAGGATTGAGCCTCCTCACAGAAGAGATGGTGACTGAAATATCCAAGATAGTTGGATATAATCTACACGTGAGGAGAAGGAATTGGAGGAACTACTGCATGCTAGAGCCGGCAGTTGGGGAAAAAGAAGGAACGGGCCCCGGGGGGGTGTAAACTAAAAGATGTGATGTTGCTATATGTAATGTAAATAGAAATATGCAAGAACTTTAAACTAGCTAGCACATAATCAATTCATGCAAAGATCACCAGCATTCCGGCCCTATTTTAACAGTGGGCTTGTAAGTTCCCTAACTCTGATGCTGGGCCACTCCACCCAGCTTGGAGGTCAGCGAAGACTTAAGCGCATTTGTGGTGGTGTTACCGTGCGCTGCTGGTCGGTGGATAATGCCTAATGTGGTGCTGCTTGGTGACAGCGGTGTAGACAGAAGCAGGCAAGAGGAAAGAAAAGGCAGCTGTGGTGCATCAGTTGTGGTTTCTCTCTTGCAGACTGGAGATTGAATAAAGGTGGTTTACAGGCTGAATAAAGGCAGCAGCAGAAGAAAGAAACAGAGAAAAATAATCAGGGCAAGTTCAAAGATAATCTTTTCAGCCTCTATTCAACACGAATTTGTCTCCTCAGCACCTAACAGTTAACATCAATGCTTTTGCAAGAGTGGACGCAACATATGGAACTCTGAGACCTGTCAACTCTTCCCAAGTTGAAAGATTTTGCCTCTCTATTGAAAACTGAATCAATTACCAAATATATAAGCAGGTCAAGCACACCAAGTGTTTGACCCCACCCGCTTCAAAACTTTATAGGGATCTAAACTCCTAGAAAAGTTCTCTCTCCACTCCAATGAGAAATCTCCCAAGCCTCACTCTGACTATCATCATGTCTCCCTCTGGATACTTGTATATAACCAATGTTTTAAACCAATACCAGAGGGCAGAGTGGATAGGCCTCTGGTTCAAATGTTTTTGTAGACAATTAAAAAAAAGCAAAAAGATAAGAAACTGGATGATCCATTCAAAGGATTATATCCAAAGAAATGATAAGAACGATTTCCCCTGGAATTTCATCGAGCAAATCAAGAATATGGTGTGCAAAACTGCAAATGGCTCACTGTCCACAGATGGTTCAAACATATGATTACTGGAATAAGGTTCATGGATGTCTTAGAGTGGATGTTCAGTAATATCTGGAAGGGATCGTAGCTTGTACATCAATTGACCAAGTCATCATAAACAAACTAAGCAAGTGAAAAGACCATGATCTAACCAGACGTGTGATCACCAACAAGACGCTAGAGTAAGTGTCTAGAATCCTACAAATAATCTCTATTTAACATCAGTCAGAAGATGGAAAACTGACAAGCATTGGAGCTTGGCAGATTATCTACCATGTCTTTCAGGAGTAACTAAGAAACTTGACATCATGATCAGACTCTGATTTTGGATAGACTACACAATCTAACATACTCTTTAAAGAAAGCCTTTGCACATAAGAAGCACTTGTTACCTTATTGCAGGGAACAAAGTTGCCGTTTTAGAAAAGTGTTTCACTACATCAAGAACATAAGCATAACCTGAAATTGTCCCACGAAATGCATGCATATTCTACCAAAGTATATGTGCTATAGGAAGTGGTGTGGAAAGAAAAATATTATGTTTCTCCTTTGCTAAACAATTTCACCCAATGGCCATTAAGTTGGACCTACCATAGTGAATCATGTAATGATCACAAGACATAGTCGTCTAACAACATGTATACCACATCCATGATTAAGAATTGAACCGAGAACTATCATGATATGCAGCAAGCTGTAGGGGAACGGAACCTTTTGGGGTACAAGGAATGGGATAGATGTAGCCCACACAACTCTACAAGGGTAAAGGACATGGTTCAGGATGTAAACCTCAGTCCGGTCTCATTTGTTTAAAAGACGACATTAAGTCCACTTCCCCCAGTAATGGTCACCTTGTGGTTCTTAACATTACACAGGATTAAGTGTAGAGGACAGATGCATGCCTCCATTATTTCTCTATGGGGTCTAGACAGTGTTATCTAGGGTCCAAATCTCTCTTCATAGTATTTCATGGGTAGTTGATGTCTCATCCATATGGAGCACAATCCAAGCCAACTGTTGCAACATAAGGATCAATTCAGTCATCACCACTAACATCTATAGTTCTTTGAGAGACAGATAAGTAAAGAAACGACTATAAGATGCGCAGCAAGAAATGTGCCAACAAATGATGTGATGCATGCAATAGAAACATGCAAGAAATCAACCTAGCAAGCACAGAATGTCAATCATCACAAAAATCAATGCTGTTCAGCACTTTACTTCAGTGGAAACTTGTTACTTGCCCAACTCTGATACGTGTCCTGTATTTCTATCTCCAAGCATAGAAAACACACCATGAAGTGAGCAGTTTCCCAGTACAAAGATTTTCACAGATCTTCAGCAAGCAAATATGTAGATGATGAATGTGAGGATATGGAATTTTTTGTAAATTCATCATCATCATCATCATCATCAAAGCCTTATCCCAACCACTTGGGGTCTGCTACATGAATCCTATCTTGCCATCTTAAATCTATCCAATGCCAAACTTGAGGCAATAGGTAGCAATGCTTAAGTCCTTCTAACTACATCTAACCTCCTCATCTTAGGTCTTCACCGTTGTCTTCTACCCTCCTCCACTCTAATTATATCACACCTCTTAACTGGTTAAACTTGGGAAATGATGTACATGACCAAACCAACGCGGCCTATTCTTCCTAAGCTTAATGTCAATAGGAGCTACATCTAAATCCTTACGTATATATTTATTCCTAATTTTATCTTTTCTAGTCTTACTACACATCCACCTGAACGTCCTCATCTCAGCAACAAACAATTCTTGCACATGATCTTTTCTCACAGCCCAACACTCTGAACCATATAATATAGCAAGTCTCACAACTGTCCCATAAAACTTACCTTTGAGTTTTAAGGGGATCCGTCAATCACAGAGGACTTTAGACGCACTCCTCTACTTCAGCCAACTTGCTTTAACTATGTGAATGACATCTTTTTCGATCTCTCCATTATATTGAATAATAGATCTAAAATATCGAAAGTTGCTACTTTTAGGAATAACTTGCCCCTCGATAATAACTCTATTTACCCGATCAACCTTTCCATTACTGAAATTACATTTCATATATTCTGACTTAGTTCGACTAATCTTAAAGCCTTTAACTTCCAAAGCGGACCTCCATTGTTCTTATTTATCATTCAAACTCTTAATATCCTTATCAACTAGAACAATATCATCTGCAAATAACATACACTAAAGATGTCACCATGCAAGTGTTTAGTAACCTCATCCATAACTAAAGTAAAGAGAAAAGGACTTAATGCAATTTTTTGTAAATTCAGATATTTAATCTACATATATAAACAGACCATGTATTCAATGAATAAGCAACTTCCTAGGGCCCAGATGTCTCTAGTGCTAAAGCATAAGAAAGATATGTGACCAGATGTCTCTAGTGCTAAACCCTAGGGAAAACCAAAGCTTGGATGGACAGCACCACATTACCATGGGGAACTGAGGCTGGTTTGACAACAGCAGAGTGTCTGTAGTAGCATCACTGGCACTGCATGCTGCCACTGCCATTGCTGCTCCGCGTTGGATGTGGGATAGATCTTGACCATGACTCTGTCGACAGTGCCAGGCAGGAGGAGAGAAGAGGTGGCTGGGTGCAGCAGTTACAGCAAAGGCCCTCTTTCACAGATTGCAAACCAGAACAAGGCAGTAGGGGGAAGGAGAAAGGAAGAGGGATCTAGGACTTAAGAACCTTAAGAAGAGGAGGTAAGAGACCTTTGTTGCTTGCCCCGCTACCTGAACATTCCCCCAATGCAATTTCCCTGATTCAGACCTTCTATAAAAGAAAGGCCAAATCAACAGGAATGAATCTAGTAACAAGCTCTCTCATGTTCACACAATCCCTAGAAAACAGGAAATTGAACAGTATAAGGAGGGAAAATCCTGACAAATTGCCGCTAAAGAGCCACAGAACTAGCAAGAGATTAGCACAATCGGAGGAGATGACAGATGGGAAATAAATGAAATTTGTTGCATGTTAAGGTTCGATATAGGACTGAAAGGAGCAGGGGTACGCAAAACTTTGTTAGATGCAAGGTTGATCATTCTATCCACAAGACACAAAATGCTAACAATTATCACTCTACGTTGGATCAGATAGAGAATGGCTACTTAGCAGATGGCCACGTGTGGATCTGGCATAGGAGCAGGGGATGTTTCAATGTTTGTGGAGTGAGTGTGCTAGAGGAATCTGGACCTCCAATGTGCAGAAGTGCAAGACAAAATTTCCATTAATGATGTTCACTTAGGCGAAAGATGTCTTTGGGTTGGACTTTCTGGTGGTTTCTGCCCCCATATTTATGAGGAGAGGAGGATCTAGAAAGAGTCAGCATAACAAAGAATCTAGGCATATTTGTTTTGTCAGTGGTGACTTTTAAAGAAAGCCACTTGAAAAGGCAGCTGGAGTGTCTGAATGACTTCTTGCAGAAAAGAGGCCTCATATTTACATCCTTATTTATTCTCACATTAAGAGCCACTTCTTGCTCACTATCTAAATAATCCTTGATAAGCATTTCTCTCCATGTTGAAAGCCAGATGCTTACTCCAGGTGGCATGCATCAGCAATCAGAATTTTCTGTAGCAGGAATAATAATAAAAAGAGGAGTATCACCCCCAATGAGCATGATTTCACTGATCTGATTAAAGCATGGTTGAAAAGGGGTTCAAGCCAATAGCCAATTTTGAATAAAAGGAGAAACATCCAAAGGGTGAGACTCTTGGAATCATGGTTGGCAGTATCGGCCGATACTGATACGTATCGGTATCGGCCGGGACCGGTACCGATACCCTCCCGATCGGCCGATACCGGTTTTTGTAGTAATAATAATAATAATATATTTTTCTTAATTTTTTACTGGCCAGATACCGATACGTATCGGTACCCACCAGTACTGGTACTGATACCAAGATTGCCATCCTTGCTTGGAATGGAATGAGACTATGACATTCCCTATAAAGACAAGAAGATGTGGTGCTTAGACAAAATTGAAATTGTGGAGATAAAGTTGGGTATCCTCAGTGAGATGGAGAGGCAGAAAAAAGAGTAAAAGGCACCACTACTGAAGGCAAAGATATGTTATGTGGACTTGCTGACTTGGAAAATATAACACTAAATCTCATAATAGCATTGAAATAATGGAAACATGGAATCAGGTTACTATCCATATGGGACAACATTGTAGGAAGTCAACAAAAATCACATTTACAATTATCATACAAAGATTTTTTCTAAGCAAAGTCAGTTGTGACCATATATTTTGCAGTGCCTGCAGCCTAAGCTCATCTAAAGGAATAAGTTTCCATCACTAAATCTTTCTTAAAAGAGGTGAGATTAGCACCAGTGGAGATACGTGGGAAAGGACACCCTGCTCTAATATTTTCCCTATTCAGTTTTACAGTGTTGGATGCAGCACAGAGGATGTGGTAACAATGCTATAGAACTTCAAAGAATAACTGGGTGAATTAATACCCGTAATCAGCTCTTCCCTTGATACGTGGCTGATGAGACTTAGGAATACTGACCTGTATCCACTCTAACAGGATCCAAAATATTACTATGATGTTGGCTCCCACGACACAATAGTGCTGGTCGCATCTAAATGCTTTTGTTCAAAGGAATCACATTAAAGATGACTATCTCATAAACATGAACGGGTTTAATCTCAAAACACTTAAAAGAAGACAAAAGAAAACAACTTTATGACGAATTTTGATTTCAAAAACCCTTCTTCAGGATTTTGGAAGACATGGACTTTGTCCTGAAGTGGCTGACAAAGATCAGGAAGTGTATAAACTCAATTTGGTTCTCTATTCTAATTGATTTCCAGGTAACAGGTTTCTTCCATAATGGAAAGGGGACTGGAACAAGGTGACCATATTTCTCTCCTCTTTGCTTCACATTCATGGCAAAACTCATGAACTGTGTATGGTGTATAGCCTGTAAAAATATCCTTTATCTATATTTTACAATCTTATCCTGGATGGAGATCATGAATGGAAAGGGGACTGGGACAAGGTAGCCATAATTCATTCCTCTTTTGCTTTACTGGCATAACTTATGGACCCTATATATGGTATAGCCTGCAAAAATATGTTTTATGATCTTCTCCTGAATAGAAATCATGAATATTCAGTATGCAGACAAAAATATCCTACTCTCTTCAAATTACATCTTTGACTAGTAGATAACTCAGAATGTTTTGAACATGACTGTTTTGGAGGTCAACTTTGCTAACAGTGCTGTGGTAGAAGTTGAATGTGCAGATAAGGAAGTAGATTTACAGGTTTGGATGCTTGTTCCGGTCTCAGTTCAAACCAGGAACAGGCCGGTTCCTTTTTCAGAGGACTCTTCAGAGCTGGTTCCCATAAGTAAATAAATAAACATAATAAACAAATCAAAATAACGTAAGAAAATACCAAGAAAGTGGAAAAATAAGAAGAGGCTAACAAATTTAGAAAGGAAGATAATATAATGTTACAAAGGTATTAACGCCTTGAATAAATTAAATGTTTTAAGAGCCCAAAGGGAACAAAAAAAACATAAGAACTCTGAGAAATTGCAATTATTAAACATCTAAAAGCTCAACTAAACTAAAACCTAGTCTACCAATGGTTGATGAACCAGGAGTTGTAGGCTGATTTGGCCAGCTCACCCAGTTCCACTCTTTTTCTTTTTTTCTTTTTGATTCCAATACCAGAACCAGCCAAATCAGGTTCACTCTGCCAGTTTTAATCTGGTTTTGGTTGACTTGAGTGAGAAGTAGCCAGTTCTGCAAACAATTTATGGATCACAAACAAGTCCACTTTCCCATGCAAAAGCATGTTCTTCTGGCATCTTGTTTTATATCATGTGGATAGCGGCCTTGTAAGGCATTAGTAGCTAAACTAATGCCCATCATGCTAGAATCAGATGATAAACAGGATAGTTTGTGTGGCCACTTTAGCACTCAAGCTGCATAAACAAAAGTGTGCTAATGCATTGAACCAAATTACTCCGTGAATTAAAAGGTTAATCAAAACCAAAATCACTAAGCACACAAACACAACTAGCAAGACAATTTATGTACGAAAAACTAAACAAGCATAACATAAACATAGGTCAAAGGAAGCCATCATCCAAAAACAAAATGAAATCAACACCATGGCAAAATGCAAAGGCAGTCTTTTAGTACAAAACATGAAAAAGAGATGAATTAAAGATTTCCAAAATTCAGTTGCAAGTATATATTTGTGATCCTAACCAAGAATGATCACATTTTTAGACAGTCTGCAGGCATTAGGGTGAAAAGGGAATACCTCTCAAATGCATCTAGGATATCTACAAACAAGGGCCGATTCCGGAGGTCATACTCAAAACAACCATGAAGAACATCTTCAACCGCAGGAGGCAAACCTCTTGGGACATTTGGCTTCTCTTGCTTTGTTACAACCAAGTGGTATATTTCTTCAGCTGATCTACCACACCAAGGCCGGGTGCCACTCAACATTTCCACAATGCAACAACCAAATCCCCATGCATCGGTTTCACAAGAAATTGGTCCCCTGATGTCAGGCTGCCACTGCTCTGGAGCCATATAATTAGCTGTTCCAAGTCTCTGTACCAAATCAGGACTTGGCAATGAAATTTCATGCAAAAGATAAGGAATTCCAAAGTCCCCAAGAATCGCCTGGTCATTTTCAGTAAGGAGGACATTACATGGTTTAACATTAAGAACAAGCATTCCCCTTGAATGAAGTTCCATAATCCCCAGGACCAAGTCAATGCCATACCTGCAAGAATCAGCAAACACCAAAGGTTAACTAAATAATTATGTCACCCATTTGGAAGACAGTAGTGTGGATCATATCTGTTGCAAGGAGATATGGGTGTAACTTTGCTAGATGATTTCTCTATCACTGAATCAAATGCACATTTAACTGAAAGTCATGCAATTCACCTCAAAGCATCAGATAGTGGGAGTCTTCCTCCTTTTAGGCGAGCCATTTTATCTCCCACGGAACCCTCATAGAACTTCATCGCAATGCAAACCTTCATACACAAAATGGAATCATGCTATTCAATATAGTTTCGCTATGAAAGTTAAACAAATACTGCATGAAATGGACTTGTATTTTCTGTGTCTAAAATAAGGAGGATAAAGAAAAACTTACATTGCCCATTTTCTTTGAGATGCCCTGTAGAATACAAACATGTCGCAATCCTTGACACTTGGAGAACACTTCATCAAATTTGGACAAAAAAAGTGGGATCTGATCCTCTTTCACAGGATGCAACATCTTGACAGCAACTTCGTGGTACTCATCATAATCGTCAGTGAATAGATGGTGAGTCGCTATCCAAACATCACCAAAAGTCCCCCTCCCAATACGATGGGTAAGTTTTAATACATCAGGAGCAATCCGTGGACATTTTTGACTAGGACTAGAGACAACAGTCTTGAGATGATCAGGATCTCCTTCATATAACACATATTCAAAAGGTTCAGTTGGTCGAACGGGAGCAACTTGCTGAGCCATAGTCCTGTTAGGGAACAGTATAGCACCAACACGTTCAGTAATCTGACTAAATATCAGAAAAAGAAAAAAATGAAACAGTCAGTTCATGACTAGAAAACTTAGAATAATGTATTAAAATGGCAGCTCTAGGTGACCTTCTATCTACTTCATCAAGAACCTCTGACAAAAATGCCCTCTTTCACACACAGAATTTTCAGAATGTATGGCATTAGCTTCCAGACAGGACTGTCTTATAGATTTTTTATATTGAGTAAAATGGAAGTAAAAAGGCATAATGTCTAGAAGAGTGTCCGATGTCTAGAATAACATAACTTGAATAAACATCAGATAGTATAATAACAGAGTTTCCTAGTTTGACAAGAACAACAGCACATAACTGAACAATGATATCCAGATCCCGAAGCAGATCAGAATTCAGGGTCTACACGAGCCCAATCCATAGAAACCTGACACCGACTTAACTGCCATTATCATACGTGGAGATCAAACTAATATCAACAGAGACATTTGCCATAAGTTGCAGCTAGAGTCCACATCTAAGAATCCAAAGATACATATAGTACTAGCTATGCACCAATCAGAGTAATTGAACAAGCAGAACTTGGCTGGGCAACAAGCCCCTATTAATTAAAAACACAGGATCAGCGAAGGGAATAGTCACCCTAATCCTGATCTGTTGCCGATCCAAACCTGACCCAGTTGGTCCAGCGTGATTCCTAGCAGGCACAGAAAACTTCAATAAAACCAAAAAATGCACCTAAAAGTTTTTGAAAAAGTCGAAAATGGGTTGTTAGTTGTTTGATGTATTGAGGTTGAGTCATTTAATGTGTGTAATCAAGGAGACATAGTAAGAGGATGCATTACGCATAAAAGAAAGATTCAATACGCACCTGCCCGTGCGCATTATATATATATATGCTGAAAATGATAGAAATGTGTGCAATAGGACATAAGGCATCAAGTGGCAAACATGGAGCATAGGACCGTGCCGTATAAGAGGGGAGCAATACAGGAGAAAGAGACTTTCGAACATTCACTGGCGAAAAGTAATAAAAAAGCATTCACGTGATAACAGGCAAGGAACTCTCCTTAGCAGTATTGGTCTTAACAGAGCTTCTTATCTTTACAACACATTTAGATATTTACAGTCCCAAAATGATTTAGGTATGTCACAGATGTTGATCTGAGATGAGTTGGCTTCCTGTTTAACTATGAAATTTCATTGGAGATTGAACCACACAGCACTGCTTCAACTTGATTTTAGTGTCGACACTCTCGCATACCTGGACACTCCTGCATATGGTGCGGCCAAGCCCAGATCAGCATGGGATATGCCAGTTGAGAATTGACCAGTATCACCCAGTATTGATCCGATCTGCCTTCAGAAAAGCTCAACCCAATATAGCCAATTTTTATAACCATGGAATCAACAAATAAATTGATATTCAGTAGATAAAAACAGGTGCTTTATAATCACCTTTATAAAACTGACAACCTGTTATTTGCATCAATTGGATAAATGCACACCAGTGCCAGTAGTGTGTGTGTGTGTGTGGTGGGGGGGGGGGGGGGGGGGGGGGGGGCATGGAATGCGGAATCGGCCTATCCCGATCGGCCGATTCGGATCGGGATCGGCATGTCCCGATTCGGCCAATTTCGGCCGATCCCGGCCGATTCCGGCCGATCCGATCCCGATTCGGATCGGGATCGGTGGGTCCCGATTCGGGGACCCGATCCGATCCCGAATTCCTTGGGTGTGGGGGGGGAACGTTCCTGTTATTAGGTATATTTCTTTTTAAATCATCAGATCTTAATCCAATGGTTGAAAAAAAATGGTAACCAACTCCCCACTGCATGACTGCTGCTAGTGGGAAGTGGAGAATCGGCTCACATGGAGGGTGCATGAATCCCATGATCCCCGGGGATATCCTCCTCCAAAGTTGTAACCGCACAGCCCCACTGCTGGGAAGCCTGATCAACTGGCCCAGCACCCATCATCAAGTCCCAGCACACATCAAGTTTACTTATTAGCCGTAAATCTTCTATTTCACCATTTTAAGATCGAATGTTTCACCCCACATTCTCGGCATAATCCCCCGTGAATTTCGGGTGCCGGAGGTGCTGCAATGTGTAAGTGAAGGGAGTGGAGCCCACCATTTGAAAGTAAATCAACAGTTAGATCAAATACTTCTATGGTCAAATGGTGTAAAAATTATTAACATGTGTTTGACACTTGTTTGAGAAATGGAAATAACATATGAACACATTTCATTTAACATGTGTCCAAAAACAATAGATCACAACAAGGTTGTTTAAAGTGTCAAGCATGTATACACTCGCTTTTGGGTTTTGAACATAACATGATGCCCCTTCCCTCAGGAGGCTGTGCCAACAGTGCTCAGCCATGGAGGGCAAGCTTCTAAAAATCCCAAATTGACCACTAGCACACTGAGGCAGGATGAACTGAACATAATATGACTGTCTAGAAACTCTAGCAACACCAATACCAACTTACTGGAAACTTGTGATTATAAGAGTTCAAATTTTACTGGAAACCAATAGCCACCTTCCTCATCAATCTTATCAACCACTATTAATAATCTGAACTTTGAATGGACGTTTATCCATACATGACATACTCAAATATGCTCGTAGTTAGGAACAGGGTAACAGAAGCAGCTTCATCTTAGTGACATATTACTGCATATGGGTAAAGTTAAGCACTAACCCAGGGACCATCCCCACAACTCCAGAGACCTACACAGATTTCTCAAAAACCACAAAAATTTACAGAAACACCATCACTCTTGACAAATCATTTGTTCCCATAAGCACCGAACATCCATCTGTGTTCGTGTGGCATATCCATGAACAAAAGGTGAAGCAGCAGCCATGGTCGTAAAGCACGACTAGCAAGTTCATGCGCTGCCAACACTACCCATCACAAAAACATAAGGAACAAACAAAACCCAGAAGCAAACATGGTCTTACGCCCCTCTTCAGAACAAATCCAGAGCTTAGGCAGAAAGAAAGAAGTATACCTGTGCACCCTCCCCACCAAGAAGAAGAAGAAGAAGAAGAAGAAGAAGAAAGAGAAGACGAGAAGAGGAGTGGGGACTGCTGAGAAGCCTTAAAATATCTGGGGGAATACTTGGTGGAGCAGAGTACGGTCAAATTGGTCTTTTTCTTTACAGAAAAAAAAAATTGTTTTTTTTACATAGAATAAAAAAAAAGAAAAGGCCACATAGTCCTTAGATTCTTTTACAGTAAAAAAAAATATTAAAGTTTTTTTCATTTGTTTACACATAAAGTAAACAGAAAGCTGAAGAAAGAGAAAGAGAGGGCACAACCTTTTTCGTGTTGTCAAGGGAAGATTGGAGACGCAACAAAAAAGAAATCCACACAAATATTTTAATAAAGTTTCCGTACATTTCTGGAGTCATTTGCATGATAAATTTGATTACTTTTAATTCTTTGCTCTCTTTCTTTTTTCCAGATAAAGGTGTCAGCTTTCTTTTAATTATTCCTCTTGTCGGGTTTTAATTGTAAAAGTGGGGCAGCGGTGCTGGGTGGGGGAGGGGACACTAGACTCCACCCGATCGTCCTCTGTTGCACCCGATCCAGGCACGAGGAGCTAAATCTTTTTTATATTTTTGTGTACCACAAAAATATATATTAGTCTAGAAATAAGGGAGAAGTATACACATAAAAATACAATTAACATGAGGAACAAGATCTTTTTAATATTTTTGTGTATCACAGGCATATAGATTAGTCTAGAAATAAAGGAGAAATATACACACAAAAATACAGAAAATGAGATCGAAAAGACCAGGCTGATCTCCATTTGGGTCGTTGATGGGGTAGTTTGAAGAGCTAAGAGAGTGGGAATAACAAACGATCAGTATATATTTGGGCGGCTAAGGGCCTGGGTTTGTTACCAACCTCGTGATTGCGTGTCATGTGTTGGCGAGTCCACGTCAGTGACGTGCGGGATGAAGGGAGAAAGCCACGTCCTCCTCCTTTACCGCTATGCGCTGGCTTTTCCTTCGTCGCCTCTCACCAGAACTCTGGTTATTTCTATTTGAGGGGGTAAAATAATTCCAAAGAAAACCCTAAACACACCAGGATATGAATGATTATAGTAAAACTGTCTATTAATATCAAATTAAAAAGGAATAATTAATTGAGTTTAATTAGATCCCTTTAAACCGTAGGTCCGTGGAAATTGCTTTCTATCTCTGCTAATATAGCAAGATGAAGATGCCTTGGAGGGAGGGACGAATTGATATTATTAGGTTATATTATTAGATTAGAGTAATGTTAGCTGTACCGTTACCTGCATAGTTGGAATGTACCGCTCAGTCGCGTCCCGTCCCTTAATAACTCGCACATGACACATGTCCCCTCAAATACGTCTTGACATCAACGAAAACGAATAAAAACGTTTACCCTCTGATTATGATCTCAAGAATATCTTGAGACTCTCGAAAGCATCTTAAAGGGTTCGAGAGCATCTTAAAACTCTCGAGTGCATCAGGACGTTCTCGAGAGTATGATGTTCAGATTCGAGAGCATCTCTCGAATCCTTTAGAATACTCTTGAGATCACAATTTAAGAAAATTTTTTTTTTCGTTGACGTTAGAGATGTATTTATGGGGGATAAGAGCCGTGTAAGGACTGCGAGGTGGTGGGACGCTGGACAACATGCTCCACCTCAACGCGCGATGGTGCAACACATCATCCTCATTAGATCATTAAAACAATCGATAAGTTAAACATCTTATATTATAACAAAACTATCTACTTGTAGAATAATACTATGAAACTACCTACTTTAGAGGTTAAACCCAAGACCCACGGACGTAGAGGAGAAGTTCCACCAAGTGGGTCATCTTTTAAAATTTTTTATTAATATATTTCACTATCTGATCAGGCACGTTTCCCTTTTCTTTTTTTCTTCTTCTTTAGACTTTGTGCATCTTCCTAAATCCTAATCCTTTCTTATTTCATGAAAGGAATTGAATGTTGTAATTTTGTCGACTTTGTATCGAAAATGGGACAAAACAAGAGGAAGGATGAGGCCTTCCGAAAGGGGATCATTCCGACGACGACTTCTCCGAGTCCTTCGTCCGGTCCACTTTGTTCAATTAAATAATATTGGAAATAAATATTGTTATATTTATATTTATATTTTATCAAAAAAGTTATTGTGATCTTATGGTGTGCATATTTTGTTCCTAAAAAATGATTTTAAGGTCAAATCTTTGAATAGTTTCAAACGGTATTTTATAAAAGATAACATACATAGTACTTGATTTTAGGCTAGCCAATTTTTAGACCGAACTAGTCAATCTTTAATTTGTTCTCTCTGTTTTCAGATGATGACAATTTTTTGACGAATTCGAATGGAAAAGTGTCTAGTTCTGTTTAATTATTTTTTGCTATTAAGCAACTCGTCCAAATTAACGCTTCTTTGGATGTGAATATTCTTGTAAAATTTACATGTTATAATAGGATCACGTTTTTACTATATTAACTTTTAAAAGAATTACAAAATATTTTCATAATTGGAGCTAATTTCTTTTAAAAATAATACAATTGCCTGTGCATTTATTGCAACAAAAAAATTGTATGTTTACCCTTAAAAGGATCAATAGATTTTAATGATGTCAACGGAAACCCAATTATCCGACGTTTCGACCCGTTATTGAAAAAATATCCGTTTTCGATAAAAAATGTCCGTCCGATAATTATCGGAATCGGAAACAAATATTTCTGATAAATTATCAGAATCGAAAATGGAAACACCTGTTTTCGTATCCGTTTTTCTATTTTTAATTTTGATTATTATTAATAATAAATATTAACATTTTGGATCATTTCAATCTAACGGTCGAGGAAAGGGACTTTAGTAAGAAGGGAGGATCCTAGTAAGTTTTAAATATATTTTTTTATAATTATAAAAAATAATATCCGGTTCCAATATCGAAATCAGAAACAGATCGAAAACGAAAAATACATTTTCCGATCTTATCGGAAACATAAATGGAAAATATATTTTTCGATTTTATCGGAATTAGGAACGAAAATAGATTATTATTGTCGGGATCGGAAAACGGAAACACCTATTTTCGTCTTTTAGGCTCCGAGAAAATCCAAAAGTAATCATGATTGTGAGTTGACGGTAAATATATTTTAGAAAGAGTATACAAGTAATTAATTTTTTTATAAAAGCATTTATAACTAGCTTCTTTTTAGAAGGAGGAATATCTGATCAACTTTTAACTTTTTTTTCACTAGCTGAATGAAAGGTTTGAAAAGAAAGCGATGGACAACTACATAAACTTACGAAAATTATTACTGTTGAATCCAACACACTTCTCCATGGGATAAACGTTAGGTGCGTTTGGATGTACATCTTGGGGGCCACATTTAATAATTTTAAATAGCCGACCTAGTGTTTGGCTTATTTGTTTAGACGTGGAACCAAGGTATATTCCCACATCCTTAAAAAGATGATACATCTCCCCGGCTGTGTTACTTCTAATCAGTACTTTTCTTGACGTGACAAAACAGACATGGTGTGGAATGTAATTGCTGAAATGCATATACAAATTTTTCCACATTTGTACCCTTTCTTTGAAAAAGAAAAAGAAAAAAGAAAGTGTTTGTCTTTTCTCTCAGCTTGGAGAGCTAATACTCCATCGATCAATCATATAGTTTTGGCACCTAAAATTGTAAAAACTTTTAGTTATGTTTCTTAAAATATGAATAAACGGAAGAATATAACTCGCTGTGCTGTCAAACAAATTTGCACGGTCTGTCTAGCGGTACTATCAATTAAAAAATAATTCTTTCAAAGGTGGATTCCATTATGACCTACGTGCCCCCTAAGTATGGACATATTGGTCGAGTTGAGGTTTACTTAAAACAAAACTATTTAACGGTACAACAAGTTATACTCAAAACAAAATAATTAAGTATTAAGTTTGACAAAAAAATGCCCCTTGTTGTATTTGACATTCTTATTGCTTTCCCATGAAATAATGAGTGACCTTACCATTGAGAGATACATCCTAATTCTCTATCGCCTAAGCGTCATTTTGATTGGAGAATAAGTTATTTCGTGGAGTTTACTGACAGAATAATGTATACTAGAATAAGACGTGTTTCGGTTTGATAGTTTTGTAGAGCCCACCGACAGAATAAGAAGAATAAGCAATTTTTGGATCTAAAGTGGAATGATTTATTCTCCTTATTCTCCCGATATACTAGTCTGTACGGTATAAGTCATTCCGCATGTCAAAGTAAAATTAAACTTATTCTCTCCTTATTCGTCTTTATTCTTCTCCTATTCTCCTTCTCTCTTTTCAAAGGAATCTGTCTACATGACTTGATGGTTATTCATCAAGGGAGGTTATTGATTCTAATTTAGTGGTGCTCGCTCGAATTTACTTTGTTGATGTTAGTAAACTCACATTTTTGGTAGGTCATACTAAGTTAGAGTTAATAAATTATCTTGTTGAGGGAATTAGTGATGCATCTCTTTCATGTAATCTAAGCTACTTTTTAGAAATTTAACATTGAAGGACAAAACCCCTATAGATCAGCACATAAAAGTTCGACCAATTCCTCATCATAAGTCGTCTACCTGATGAACCAGCCTGCACGTAAATTAGAACCATTTTACCTTATAATCTTTCATTAAAAGCAAAGTCAAAAATGTTTGTCTTTCACTAGGTTTTCAACCTTTAATGATCTTCTTTTATGACCTCAGACTCCTAAAACAGGTTATGCTTTATTATAATCATTTCATTTGTTTCGATTTAGAGATAGTTTGGTGTGCGTAAAACGCTGTAAAATCCCAAATCCCAAATCATAGGTTCTAAAGCCGACAAAAATTAAATTTTTGATGTTATAATCATTAGTTTTAAAAAGCCCGACTTTAACTCTCGATAGTTTTGAATTGAAAACTAAAATCAATTAAAAGGATCAATCGACTATGAAATACAATAATTTGCCACACTTGAAATATATCGAGACTGCTTTTATAAAATAATTTATAATATTCTAAATAATTGATGATATTTTACAGTGTTTTATGACACATCAAACAAACATATGATCATAATTTCTACAAGAATGCTTTAGCTGGCTTATATTTTTCTAGGATAGAAAAAAACAAATATCTACTTTCTAATTTATTAGAGTTTGGACCTTTCTTTAACAATAATATTCTTTCACGTGACAGCTAAATAAAGTGTAATCTCCTCAAATTTTGGTTGTGCACATTGACAAGTACCAAAAACTAAATATTTTTGCGGCTACAAGCTTAGCTCGAATCCTTCATTTCAAAGTGGTTGTGAACATCCCAAATTAGCTAACAATAGATGCATAACCACAAAGAACTGCAGGACCAATTTTCAGAAGAACTATTAAGGGAGGACAATGAAGAAGGCTCTCTACATTAATGTGCAGCAACAGCCACATGAAGAAGAGGATGATGCATGGTGTCTAGATGATAGACGTGCGACAGTATGTAAAAGCTTGTCGGACCCTTGTGCATACTTGGGAGGATCTCATTTTGTAGGAAACAACTGTTAGATTTAAAATTATGGCCTACACCTTAAAAAGGGGTGAATAAGTTGTTGAAAATTTCTTCTTTAAACATCTAACTAATTCGGTGTACTTTAAATCAAATCATACGACAATGATAAAGTAATAACAAGCAAGAACAATCACATAAGAGGTATAAGATTAGTAGATCTAATTCTAGTAAACAAACATACTAGATATCAAGTCTCTAACTTGGCTCTACTTAGACACAGGGCTTCTAGTAAGGCTAACCCTAGACACACGGCTTCTAGTGAGGCACACCTCCAATCCTCCTAAAGATTGACCCTCTTCCACCAAGAAAGGTACACACCTTTAATCTCCTCAAAGATTTGCTATCTTTCACTAAGGAAGGCACACACTCAATCTTCTCAGAGATTAGCCATCTTCCACTAAGGAAGACACACAATAAGAAATCAAAGAAAGATGGGAATCCTAACTTTCTAACCTACACTACACACACAAGACAACGCTTGCTTTTTTAACTATTACAATAATGGAATAAGCAAAGAAAGCTCATGCCTTTAGTGTCCTTCTTGTGGTGTCTTTACTTTAGGAGATGAGTTGATATATCGATGTTCCTCCGGATCCTCTTAGTAGCCCTTGCTTGAGAAGCTTCACAAAGACCTTCTTCTTTAGAGGAGTAAACATTTTTTGCTCCAAGATAGCTTCTCTTGATCTTGGTTTTGATCAAAGATGAGATGAAGATCTTCAATCTAACTCCATCATCTTTGGCCTACAAGCATGAGAAAACTCATAAAAAAACTTCATCGCAAGGTTTAGAAATAGTAAGAACAAGAGAAAAGCTTGAAACATAAGGAAGTTTTCTCTCTAAAAAATCTCTCACGTTTTTCCTCTAAGATCTTAGCTAAAAATTGCTTACATCTCTTCTTTTTATAACCCAAAAGATAGATTCAAACCGTTAGGTATATAATGAAAAAAGTCTCTTGACTTTACATTTTTAATTCAAAAGTATTCCATCTCATTTTGAAATCCAATACTGGTTCCATGTTGTACTGACTAGTAGGGAGCATCACGTAATGTCTATTGGATAAAAAAAAAAAAAACAGTAAAAAGTTATCTTTAGAGAGTCAACTAAGTGATAGATGAAAAGGTGATGGTGATGTGTAACATGAAAAGAAAAAACCTAGGGTTCAAAAAGCTTCCAAAAAGTACCTTAGAATCTCAAAAAATATATATGGAGATTTGTACTATTATAGAAAAAAGTTGAAGTTGTCAGTCAAAGGACCGTAAATGCTCACATGTGCTTGTCCTTACAATAGGACAGACAAGGACATACTAGCCTGGTGCGTCACATAGAGACATGGGTCATTCTGGACGACCAAGACCCAAGACTAGATGTCTAGAAGTAGTGCAGGAAGAAAATAAGTTGCCAGACTCGCACTGGTACTGATCGACTAGGTCCTGAGTTGGTCGACCAATACACAAACTCAGAGTTTTCTAAGTACTGGTACTGGTCGATCAATGGTCAGTTGGTCGACCAACCAAGCCAACTCAGTGAAATTGAGTGCTGCTGGTAGACCAGTCTTGCCACTGGTCGACCAATACTCACTTGATTGGGTTTTAGCCTTTGCACTTAAATATGATTTTTAGGGTTTATTTTTAAGGTCATTTTAATCTTTAAAAAATAATATTAGCAACACAAAAAACTTATTGCATTCATGCTCATATAAAGAAGAAGTTTGGCACTATGTCCTTGTCAAATATGAAAATGAACATTTAATTACTTCTAAATTACAATAGCATCTACTATAGTTATAAATAATTTGTTTCATTAAGATCATTCTAAGGGTCTCAATATTCTCCTCCTTTTTTATGAGTAAAAAACACTTATCATTATGAGGCCCTTATGCTATTGTTCATGCATACATTTCTCAAAAGATATTCAATGTCTATCCATACAAAGATATTCAATAAGGTATTCAATGCCACATAACTCACAATCACCATATCATTATTCACATCCATAAAATGATTCAATTAGTATGCTTTATCCATAGCATGATTCAAAAGCATACATACACAAATTAGTTAGCATGCTTTATAACATATAGCTTCTCATTCTTAACATTCACACAATAGCATTATAGCATTCACACATATCACTCCCCCATTTTGTCATCATGAAAAAGGATATATTATGAAGCTCATACTAAGTTAGCATAGTATCTAAAATCTAAAATAAAGCTAAAGACTAAGAACTAAAAACATAATAATAAAATAATGAAAGAAACAAGCAACAATATAAACAAGAATGAAATATTTTTATTTTGGGGTTACAATATATAAAATCAAAAGTTTGAAATCATAGTCATTAATACTGACTATTTCTTATTTCCTTTGTACTTCTTAGAGGTCATGAGAGAATAAGACTTAGTAGATCTTAGTCGATCATCCCTTGCCTCAGATGAACTGTAATTTTCATTATTTGGATCAAAATAGTACACTGGCCTTTTAGGGACAAAGAGAACCATGCACTTAGTCTAAAATATTCTGCACATGTTTACCATTATTCTTCAACATGTCTTTTAGGAACTCTGCATCTCCACACACTGAAGCCAGCCGACTCAAAACTTCACCTCCAAATCTATCCATCAAATCGAATTAAATCTCTACTCTTCTATTCATCTTAGTGGCCACTTCTGTGATATTAAAAAGTATTTTTTGTACTTCTGAACTAGATGTACTATCATTTGATTGTCCCTATACTTGAACCATCTTGCTCATAATATTCTCTTTGATGTCCTCTATCTTTTTACCTAGAGTATGCTAAGTATTGAAAACTACAGCAGGTGTGTCAGTAGCTTACGTAGAACTCACTTTTTCTATTATCTTAGCCATCTTCTCACCAAACTTCTTCTTCATAGTGTCTAGTCTATCAAAAATAGATTGCATAATCTTTTCAATTTGAATCTCTTGAGATGGCTGAGATGACTGTCCAGCATTTTTCTCACTTATCTCTTTCTCTAACTTCTCAAACCTTACAACTATGTTATTTTCTACTCTATCAACTGCACCTAGTAAAGAAGCAAAAATTTTATCATTGACATTTTTATCCTATGGTGCACTTTCTTCAATTTTAATATCCTTTTCATAGGGGACTTTTTTTATATTCTCTAGACTTCTCTCCTTCTCAGGATGTCTTTTCGCTTTGCTCCTGCTCCCCTTGAATAAGTGAGGAAAGAGTCTTGGTGGCCATTCCCCCCGCTTCCTTTTTTACCTAATTTCCATCCATGAAAATATACAACATTCGCCGAAGAGAATTTATCCCAATGGCATTTTCTTTTATGACTAGGCTATCTTCCCCTGCCAGATCTATTTCATAGTACTTGACGATTCTTATAAATAAACTCTCATAAGGTAAAACATGACTTCATAAACTCTATTGAGCACATTTATCTATTCAGTAATTTCCTTAAGTGTTTCAATCTTGTCAATGCTTTGAGTTCTCATTATACCTTCCAACTTTATCTTCAATACTTTCCCTATCATCTATCGATTAACTTGGATTTCTTTTCCCTTCTTTCTTGTCACCACGAAACGCCCCATGTCCCTTATTTCCTAGATTCTCATACAGATGCCGTTTGTGGCATGTAAAAAGGTAGGGTTATGTTTCTGTCTCTCACCATTAACCTTTCTACCCCCTTTTGATTAGAAGATATAATGGTCTTGGAGTTCAACTGATTTATTATAGTCCAGATTAGATTGGTCAACCAGACTCTTGATAAACTTTTATTAGACAACTTAATAGCCTCTTTTACTACACCAAAAATATAAAGAAAGCAAAGAGTGTTGTTCCTCTCTTAAATTGCATTTGGTAACAGTTTTAGTCATAAACTTTTTATATACTTAACTTTTTGAAAATAAAAAGTGCTGAAGCTAGTATTAACTAGTATAAATTTTGTTATGCTAGATTTGATATTCAAATATTTGGGAATCAAAATATTTCGAAAAAAAGTATGCCTTACACAAGAACCATGATTTCCTTGGCATCCCAAAAAAATAAGATACCAAAATGATCTCTTACATATGCTTCATCTTTACAAGATAGCCCAAATCTCTAACATTTGAGAGATTGACCGGAAGGTCAAATGTTGAAATGGACATACATAACACGATATATGTAAAAATGAAGCACATGGATAATAAAAAGTATAGGAAAAAAATAAATTAAGGATCCTACCAATCAAAGGAAACTGAATGTTACGAAACTCACCCCCTGATTTATGGCCATGTGTAGAGTTCAGTTGGAGGGGAATCCGTCGAACCAATAAAAGCAACCACGTAACAAGCAACTTAGTCCTCCTCCTCCTCTTTGGTCGCTAAGGCACCGTCAATACCCAAACAACATACATTAAAGATTGAATTTATTTTAGGAAATTTCTTTTAACGAAAAGTTGTTATGGGAATTCTCTATAATCTAAGAGTTAGATTAAAATCAATTTAGAAATATTCTAAATGGATACTTTGATCTATGATAACTTAACAAATGTTGTTAAGTTATTAATTATTAATATAATTGTTAGATTAATATTTAATGAAACTTTGATGTTATAAGTTAATCTAAATGTTAGATTAGTTTCCATTGACAAGTGTTGTTAATGGAGGTAAAATTAATCTAAGTGTTAGATTAATTAATTAAAATAGTTTTAATTCATTGGTAAGTGTTGTTAATGAACATTAAACTAATCTAAAGGTTAGATTAGTTAATCTATAAGTGTCCTAAGTTAACATAACTTAAAAAGAGTTGTTAAGAAAGTGATAATTAATCTAAGTATTAGATTAATTTATTTTTATTTGGAGATTGCTTAATGGGTATTGTTAAGGCACTAATCATTAATCTAAGTGTTATATTAATTCATTTAGAATTGTTCTAGTTTTACATAGAATATTTCTAGAAATTAATTTCAGTCTTCGTGTGCACATATGATGTGTTCTTTAGTACTTTTAAATTAGATTTAGATACATGCTTAGAAAATGAGATTTTCGAAAATTCAATTATTCAATTTTGATTGGAACGTAGGTTTTGAGAAAATCAAAATTATAATATTTTCAAAATTTTAGCCTTGATGTGATGTGCTCAATCATGTGTGGATAGTTAAAATTTGTGGTGGTCATGGAACTGCACTTAGTTCATTTTATCATGTGATGATATATGTAGTTGTAGATCTTTTATGAAATAGTTTGTGGATTAATTAAGTATTAATTAATGAGGCATGCATGCCTCCGTCTCTCCCATTCTACTGTACTTCTACCTCTTTCCATACATGTACTTCGTCATAAGGCCTTCTTTTACAATTATGTAAATTGATAGTTGTGTCATTTTGTAATATAATTGATCGCGCTGACCGAGGAGGAACGAAGATGATCCACAAGTACAATCAGGAAAGCATCAGGAGATGAGATCATCAGGGCCTATGTGATTGCATGTTTAATTAATATAATTGCTATATTATTTGTAACGACCCGCCATCCTATGACCGGGGACCCGGTCACTAAATGGATGTCGGCCCATTAACTACGGGTTCACACCCGGATCTCACACAACACGTCTGGAGGAGTAAGTGCTAAATAGGACTAAATATGACAAACACACGGACCACAAGGTAAACAAGTGCGCAGGAAGGAAAATAACAATGTCCGTATACAGTCCAACAATAATTACATGTCCAACAATTAAATAAGTACAGGCAGAAGGAAGAACAACAACATCGGGGCATACCCCGGAACTACGACAGCTGCTGGTCCGCACACCGAGAAGACACCACGCTTCCGCTCGCCTCGAGGTCCACACCTGAAACCGCAGGGAGTGAGCCACACCAGAAATGGGCTCAGTAGGGATCATCCGATCCCCTGCCTCCCACTCACACACCCACAAGTGTAACAATAGGAATATATGGCAATTAAAGTAAAGCAGTAAACACAACACCCAACTCTGATGTGAAACGCACGGTAAGCAGTGTAACAAGAACCACTCCAAGTAACCCGAAGAACTCAACACAGAGTCACGACTCACAGTCAAAGTCCACGAAGCGACTAAACCACACTGTCGACCGAAGTCGAACGTCGCCTCCCAACACTACCACCACTGCTCACGCCTGTCCACCCCTACAGCGTTCCGGGGCACTGTAGGGTGAGGCAGCGAGCTAAACTAGGACTAGCTGGACTCAGTGTACCGCCACTGCCAGCTACGTGTGCACACAAGCAGTCTAGACTACTGTCCTACCACCGGATTGCCTCCACGCTAGGCCTCAGCGCTTCAGGAGGGCCCTGGGGACCGGCGAACCCCCGTCAAGCCGAAGCTACAGGAACTACCCGCAAACCCAACTCTCCCGGGCTGCGTCAGGCCAAAGGACTAAAGGTACCACTCGTAACCTTGATCACAGGTCACATCAGGTCCAATGGCTAAAGGGTAAACCAACTCCCACCAGAAACACCACCAGCTCCACAGCAAGAAACACGCCAGAAGCTGTCACGACAACCAAGGGAAACCCCGACCCGCTGAGACCAAACAGCAATCCCTCGGATAGCACACAGCTACTCCGGCCCGACGGGCTCAAGGTGGTTCTGCTTGTCTCAGCCAAGGGTAAAACACAATAAGCACCCCTCCTCACAGACACCATGGCCCTTCTCCCATCAGCCCATGGTGACAAACGTAAACCACAGTCATATCGATCCACAGTTGCACAAGCACGCACACACACAGCATGATTCCATTCGCACAGTAAACCACTGTCTCAGCGCACAGTTGAAGCACACACGCACCCACACACACACAGGTGATATAATTCCACTCACACATAAGTCCTCAATCCCAGTATACAACATAAAACATGCCTCAGAACCTTCAACAGCGAAACACATGCTAAAACCAGGAAATTAACACTTCTGCCTTGAATCGCGTCGACCGAGGTCGACGCCATTCAAGTCTCTCAGACAGGTTCAGTTAAACATCAGATTTTTCCTTAAAACGCGTCCACCGTTGAAGTCGCCATTTAAAACGCGTCTGGGTGCCCCGACGCCATTCAACCCAGAAATCCAGATTTACAGAACCCTTAAACGGGGACATTTCCTACCTAAATGGCGTCATGATGGCCTGACGCCCTTCTGAAAGGCGTCGTCCATCCATGACGTCATTTAGCGCAGAACCCCTAACTCAGGAAACCTCACACAGGGAGGTTTCTGGTCTAAAACGCGTCGTACTGACCCGACGTCTTACGGAAAGGCGTCGACCAGGTACGACGCCATTTAGCGCCAGAAACCAGGTTTCCTGGTTCGACCCGAGGGCTTCACCCTTTAACCCCGGGTACCCCGAAAAACCCCAAAACCAAAGGGAGAAGAAGAGAAGCTCAACCACATGATCATGCCACGAAACCACGGTCACAAACACCGCTATTCCCACATGGAAAATCCCCCCTAAACATGCTCAATCTAGCCCCAAACACGCCGCATCATGCCAAGAAGCAAACAAGCACACATGCAAGGTTTCGTCCCCCTACCGGTTCTCGAACTCCGCCAAGCTCCTCGCCGCCGACCCGCTCGCCCCACGCTGCCGCCGGTACCTTCGGGGACGCCGCCACTCCGCCGGGACGTCGGCCGCCGTCCGGAGAGTGGAACACCGCGAAGGAAGTGGTGGAGGTAGAGGTGAGGGGTAGGGAAGAGTAGTTGGAAGAGGAAGAAGAGGAAAGGAGGGGAGGAAGATCGCCGGAGAGGCGGAGGGGAGTGAGGAGAGAGAGTGTGAGGGTGAGAATGAGGGAAAGAAGGGGAGCCTCGCGGGGTCAACCAGAATCCCGCTAAAACGCGTCGATCGAGGCAGACGCCATTCAGTCAGCAAACTCAAGACCCCTCCAAGGTCCAAACCAGGGGATCCGGCCCGAACCCGACCCGAATACAGAACCCGAAACCTGGGTCGCTACATTATTTGTGGTGATTAACCGTATGGCTCCAATTAATTGCCGTGCAATCTATGACTGCATAAATAACATGTATGGTGATGCATGCAGTTTAATTTTGATTAATGAATCAAATTCGATTACTTAGGTATAGTTAAATATATGCGATATATTTATGTACTATCACCTAGGATAAAACCAAGTTAAAACTTATTAAATCTTTTGTTTTAAAGTTTAAGCCGTAGCACGAGTCACTAAGAACATATCGTGTGGTCCTCTATCATTATAGTTTTAGGACTTAAATCACTTTGGGCGGATTTGTTGTGCTATCCACAATGTATGTCTAATTGGGAGGAAATACTAAAACTATGGCACAAAGATGTCTTTAAATGGGGTAGAGGACGGCGTTACTAGTAGTATCTGAATCTATTGCTATAACGTGACGATGGTAAAGCTTAGACCAGACTTTAATGGCTTATTATGCTATGTACAAGGCCATTTAGCTTTGGGGACCGAAGTATGATCAGATATTATAACGAGTTGCAAGTCCCATGAGATGGGTGCTCTCTGATTATATTATAGTTTGTTGTACTATCCACAAGACTATAATACAAGTTAGTGAGATTCTGATCCTCGCTAGGAGACCATCGGAGTTTCTCGTTTTATATAACTGAGGATTATACAATCCGCCGAAAAATAGTGAGAGTTTATTTAAGATAAAAGTTCATGTCTGAATTAATAAGGACTATCTGTTTAATCACTTTATTTTATCTGAATGTCTAAAATGTCGCCAAATAATATGATATACGACATATTAGATGCCATAAGATTGACACGTTCAACTCATTCAGACTGGCTTGACGTATATGAAGAATGTCTTTAGATCCAAAGAAACCCGATGATCTCTTACTTGGTGAGACCAAGGTGAAGAGACAATCAAAGGTAAACTTTTGGAAAAGACAAGCTAGTTAAAAGGGAGGAATACTTACACTACCAAGTATAAAGACACTGAAATAGGCAAACGCTTAGAATATAAAACTTGGAGAAGCTTTGAATATTCTAATTATTAAATTTTACCTACCCATTAGAGAATTCAAATCTTCAATATGAGATACTGGATATGCTTCTCATATTTATAAGAGTATACATGGACAAGTGAAAGAAAGTTTAAAGTTAAAAGAAATTCACTTGAGATCTATGTAAAAGTTGCGTAGGTTGTTGTGGGACAGCAAACTTGAAGATATTTTCAGTAGACTTAATAGACTTACGGTTCTTTTGACTACTTAATTCAAATTAAAGAAGTATATATCAAATCCAACGATTCAACATGGTTTTATTCGATTTGAAAAAAAATTGATTTGATTTGTAATGAATTAAATAATTTGTGATTTGTGAATTTTGCAAATAAATTAAACCAAATAAATTAAATTACATATAATTAATTGCAATATTTGAAAATCTATAAATTAAAATTTCATGTTCATATTTATATGTTAGGTATAAATTTAAAATTTAGTCTTTAATATGTTTAATTTAGTGGCAAAAAAAGATGTCTATTATTAACCCATTTAAACACTTAAATTGAATTACAAACAGAACCACATTGGAATATTTTGATTTGGTTTAATTTGAAGAAATTTTAACTTGGTTTGACTCCGAATATTTATGTTCTTTTACTTTGTTTCATGAAAGTTCTCACAAAATCGAACCAAACTAAAGGTTTGAACACGTCATGTCAAATTTGGGTTCTTCAAATATTAAATGTCATCTCATTTATTTATTTTTACAAACTTGCTTGGACTATTAAATATGACAAAAATATACTAAACATGTTATTAAATGATATACGTAATATATTATATGCATATATATAATAATTATCTGAGCTATTAAGTGAACACTAACCAACTATTAATCAATGCATTTTTTGTTGATCTTTATTTCTGGTTTTCTTAGAAAATAGTTGATCATACGAATCAAGGGCATTATCGGATGATCTTTGGTTTTTTCTTTTCTCTTTTTTAGAAATATATAGTTAATATGAGGATTGGTATGCTAGATAAGTTTATTATTTGTGCTTAGTAGAAATCCGCATAACACATGAACCAGCTACCTAGTGCAGTTGGTTCACTCCTTGCCTCTCAATTGAGAGATCTCACGTTTCATTCTTGGTCGGAGCTTTAAAGTTTCCTTGGAATATTTATCTTCGGTCCGTAAGATTACTTCTTCTGATGATCAGCTAGACCTGAATTTTTCACCGAATTAGGCAAAATTATCAACTAATTCAAAATTATCTCCAATTCTCGAGGATCTCTCAGACTTTGCTCACAAATATCTGTACCAATTCAAAAAAAATAAAATCCGCATAACACATGAAAGGCAGATTGATGCCGAGTATTTCCATATAGTTTTATGCAATATGCTGAGAATTTCCCTCGAGTCATTATGCAATTCAATTCATGTGTCTATGTGCAAATACATTATGCACATAGACTCACTTTAAATCAAGTCACATAGATCATCATCGACTCACTTTAAATCAAGTCACATAGATCATCCATCTACTTACTAAAGTCACGCATCCTCTATATATGGAAGAGTTTTGCAAGAATACCATCTTACACCAACCAATTGGTACTCTTGTAAGATTAGGATACATGAATGGGTATTAACCAACTTTGGTCCACCCATAGATCATCTACTTGCCGATATGGATTTGACTTCTTGAAGTGCCTTGCTAAGACTCTCCTTGCAGCGTGCTTAAAGCTAAAGCACATGGGTGGGCAGGCTGTAACATTAAATTGGAGCACATAAAAATTAACTGGTTTTTCCCTTGTTGGTGAAGCATATGATTAAGACAAGACAAGAGGGAGGAGGACCGGAGTAGGACAACCTAATTAAACAGTAGCTTGCACGCATCAAAATTTCCACTTGAATTGGTATCTCCATTAAATTGACAAGGTCATCTATATCATGCACAGGCAAGGTTTTGCCAACCCAAAGATACGTTTGGTTCATATTTATCAGGAAAAGTTTACCAGATAACAGGCCGAAATCCGCATTTGAGGAATATCATGGTGTCACTTTCTCTGTCTTATATTTTATCACCCTCAATTTTCATTAGATTTGGAAGTTCGATGATGAAAAAGAACAAATTAAAACACGATACTTCTAGTATCGTGCATGTCTCTACTATCTGATCTTTAAATCGAACAGTCAAGACGAAAGTGATGAAAAAGAAGGCAAAAATGTGACACCATTATATCTCTCGGTTTAGTAACAAGATTATCATGAAGTATGGATCGAAATTTCGATCAGTTCATTTCTGTAGTATGTTAACTTTTAAAAAAAAAAAAGAGGGGTCCGAATCCAAAACCACGGATATGACTACTTTTGATGCTGATCAATTATCAGAGTAGTTATCAAACAGTTCTGTTAATTTGGAAGAATTTTTGTGCAAGTGGAACTAGGCATAAAATCAAACTAACGCAAAATTTAACGAAAAAACTCATTGTGATTCGATTTGGTTCAACTTTGAGCATATATATATATATATGGCACGAAGATTTTCCAAAAAATGGTTAACATCCATTGATTAAGTTTATGATTTTTTTGGCTTTGAGCCCAAGAAGATGACTGGCCTGCCAATGTCAGAAGCAGAATTCTGCAATCGACCAGTTGCATGGAATCTTCAATGACCATGGAAGCCACCCTGGTCACCTTTCAAGAAGATGCCAAAACTTCCCAAGTGTAGAAGCAAGCAAAGGAAGTCTAGTAAACTTTGAAGAGTGCAAGAAAAGATATTGAGCAGGAAGAAAGGATAAAGACAAGCATTGACATTTTTGTTACTTGAATTAGGGAAAAATCTAAATAAAAGGACTTCTCTATAGATTTATGGTCTTTATAGGTTAATAGTAAGATAGCTACTGTGAATTTTTCTTAAAAAAACTTATGCCATTTGCCCACATCATCACCTGAACAGAAAGCATGGAAAATTTTCGGCACTTTTAATATTTTGCCTCTTTAAGTATGATTGTCCGACAATAGAAATTTGTCATTGGTTGGCCCATCAACAGCTTGGAGGATCATCATACTTAAGGGAAAAAAAAAAAAAAAAAAAAGCTTTGTCCTAGTTGCAAAACATCTAGTATACTACTCGAAGTTCCATTTTATAATTAGTCAAGAATCTTTAAAAAATAGGAACTTTTTTTTTTAACCTTCCCCGCTCCCGTCCTGTCATAAGAGGCGTAAGAGATGGGCTCACAAGATGACATACCAACGTTGTGGAGCGGACGGAGTACACAATCTCAATATATATGTTGAATGAGACTAGAAAACGCATTTAATTTAAAATGTCATCTCCTTCCTAGACATGCTATAAATTACGATGGAATGACAATTTAATATTTTACTTTATGTTAAATATTATTTTTAATCATCTTACCTTCGGAAATTAACATCCTTCAAAGGTTGTGTATCACCAGAAGTATTCCTCTTCATATACACACCATCATGCATTATTATAACATTTTCGTAACACCCAAGGAAAGGGCCGGCTTGACAAAACTTGAGATCAAAGGCAAGCATCAATGCGTGGGAGAACTGAAGATGCGGATTCACGTTGAAGCAACTTTTAATGAGTAATATTTGACGTAATGAGGGTGCATGCTGTGGGTTTAAAAATGATAATAATTTTTTCTAGGTCGTCTCCGATGTACTTTAACCGTCAGTACAGTACATTACCGATCGAACGGCCCATAAAAATCTGAAAAATTAAAAATCGAGTCCAATGAACAGTTAAAAAAAAATTTATTTTTTACTGTTCATTCGGTTCAATTTTTTATTTTTAAAATTTTTTTAGATCGTCCAATCAGACAAAAAAAACGTACAAATGGTTAAGATTTGGGGGTGACCTAAAAAAAAAATTAACTTATTACAATGACGGTGCGTGTAGCAAATATTACTCACTTTTAATAGCAGCTTCTAGTGGACGTTGTCAGCGCCAAAACCAAAGCTATCAATTAATAGTTGCGTCTCAAATTAAGATTTCAATTTAGGGCACTAATTATGTTTGATGTTGGACGTTGTTCAGTACCCTACCTGCAAATTGTCATAATCACCCATTCCCTTATCTGGTCCAAAAAAAAAAAACAAAAAAAAAGGGAGGGCACCCCTAAGGTCGTCGATTCTTCCACAGTTTTACTCGTTTTAAAATTGTTTGCAAAATTCTACCCAAAATTAATGAGCCAGCAAAAGGGTTGTTCTCTCTTAGCATCCCTAAAGTGCACCCATGGGAAAAGCTTGGATGTTGAAATGGTAAATAAATAACATGGCGGATGAAGAGTACATTCAACTTTCAATATTGTTTCTTATGTGGCCAACTTCTAAGGAAATTTCATCTTATGGAACTCACATAAACATGCTCTTGAGGGAATGTGTTTGATTGGGTGAAAGTTTCACCTGGCCCAAAATGATCTGTGAGCCGGCCTAATATCGCGGGCTTGAGACAAAACTCATGGACATGCCCAGTAACAGAGCCCTGCCACCAATCGTGTTTGGCTCATTGATCTTAGCCCACCGAAGGAGTATATGAGTCCTTCCCCTGATAGAACCTCAGAGGTAGATCAAGTGGGGCCTCATCTCCTCGGACAAAATCTGATTTTATCGACCAAATCCGACCTTGAGCAAAAGCGGATCAAGATAAACTCATAAACCAGTTCGGATACAAATTTGTGGGGTACTCCTCTCATTTTTCGATGGATCACAATGAACTAAAGGAAACTTTTTCAAAAAAATCCTAACAAACCCTAAAAGTTATGAATGGAGTCTTTCCCTTGTTTAGCTAAACATAATGAATTTGAAATAGTTATAATCAATCAAAGGCTTCACGCTAAACATGTTTAGATTTTGTTTATATTGGTTCCTTTTTGTTAACCAAAGCATGGTTCTTACCATGCATATGCCCACGTAGGGGCCAAGAGTTGGTTATAGGAGATGAGGGGGAGTGGTTGAGGGAGTGGTTGTGGGGAGTTACCCACACTTGAGAAGCACCCCTTGGATATAACCATTCCCCCCTTTATTTGAAAGGTTAGGAGAGAGAGATATAAAAGGGATAGAGTGGCATTACGTGAGAATGACTCTTTGAAAAATCTGCAGAACACTCACTTTGGGCAGCCCTCTTTCTCACTCTAGAATCCTCTCCTTCCTACACATTCTCTCTCCCTCTCTAAGGTTTGCTCTCCAAGAGGCTATCACCAAAAGCCTAGGATTTGCAGTGTGAATTTTTGGGGAGAAGCCCGTCACGTGGTTCTTATCCTCGTCCTCACGGAGCCGTCGCCGTCCGTCTACGAACGTCGCCGTTAAGGTACGTTTTCCGTTACGATCCATCTCCGTGCATGCTTCCGCTTGTTCATTTAATGCATGGAGATATTATGTTTTTATCAACACTTTTAAACATAGTGAATTTGAAATAAGTCTTTGTATCCTACATATTTCGATATGAGTTCTTATAAATTTAAAATTTTTAGTTCTTAGTCCTACCATTTGCTTTTGTGAGCTTTTCTTGACTCTACTATAGTTAAACATGAGTGTAAATTTAACTTACTATAAAACAGCCACTTATGCCCCTATTTAAAATTTGAGTTTTACTTGCTACATAGGCAATTAGTACCATTCCGGCTGCCGACTCAGCGACAATTAAAATTTTTAAATTTTTTAGGTTGCCCCAAATATGCTACATGTATCATCCGGATAACTTGATCTCCAATTAGATGATTTAAAAATCTAAAAAATCAAAAATCATTATTATGTTTGACCCATGAAGGTCATCTTTTATTGTTTATTGGGGCTAATTTTTTTATTTTCTAGAGTCATAATTTCGAATATTTTCATCCACTTTAACGTTTGTTTGAAGAATATTCATATGAATATTTGCTTGCTTTAAATGATTCTAAATTAAAAGGATTTATTATCAACTTGTATTAAATTCATAAGGACTAATATGAAAATACCTCAGAAGATACAAAACTTTATTTCAATTTTATTATGTTTATAAGGATCGGGTATCCATATAGCCCAAATATATTTATGACCAACGGATGTACGATAAATACTACGTATATCCCAGCTTCATCCGTGTTTTGTTAAATTGCATCGGAAGAGGGTATTGGTGTCTTCTCGAGGGTGTACTTTGTACCACTTTGCTGTAATGTGGATTATAATGTATGGCATAACAGTCGTTCAAATCCGATCCGACGGCTACAGTCTAAATTTAGGAGGCCGTTTGAGAGGTGTTTTTCATTTTTTTTTGTTTTTCTTGTCGGACTTTTTAAAAAATTTTAGAACGTCCGATAAAAAATTCGACGGTACATCCGAGTTGCTCGGGTCGGCCTCGATCCGATTGTATATTTTTCTAAAAGAAAATAGACACAAACCTCGATTTACATGTAAAACATTTTTTTTGTTTCAAATATATCGGGTCAGCCCCGACCCGAACGACCCGACTATATCGTCGAATTTTAAATTGGACACTTTAAAAAAAATTAAAAAAATCGACAAGGAAACAAAAAAAAATAAAAATTCAAACTACTACTCCTAAATTTAGACGGGCTTACATAACAAGCATCCGATCCAAATCCAGACGGACGACTACTGTGCCATGCATTGACAAATGGGAAACAAGTATTACCCTAAATGTTATTTTCCTCTTCTTCTTCTTCCTCTGCCCCTCTGCTCGTCGAGCTTCTCGAGAAGCAGGCATGGCAAATGCGGAACAACAGTGGCTCAAGTTAGCAGCACGGAGGCATCGGAAACAGCAGCCGCAGTAGCATGGACACAGCAACCCCCATGCTCTCTATCTTGCCGTCTCCTGCCCGCCTGCCTGCCAGGTGACCAGCAAGCAAACAGGGAAAAGAGCAGCAGCAACGTACGATGGCAACATCAATGTCAGATGTGGCATCCCAAGCTCACAACGTTGTTTCAGTTCATAAAATATCCAACTCTGATACTACTTAAAAATTCTAAAGTTGGAAACAGAAGTGCAATATTGAAAATAGATGTTTTTAATTCTTAATTTTAATAGCGAATTTGGTTATAATTCTTTTAAGTTTTTCACGAAATTTTTATCTTTTTAAAAATAAGACTTATATTTGGTTTAGATTCTTCTTTCGATAGAATGTTCATTCCACTTCGCTTCCTCTATCCATTCACGACCATCAATATCTCGCGTGTCTCTCTCCCTCTCACATATAGTTGGGTTTTCATAATTTTTAAAAATAGTAATTTTAGCAAACAAGTAATAATTAATTACATTATTTATAAAAATTGAAATAAAATTTTTGAATGAAATAAATTTTAAAAATCAAATAGCTCCAAAATAAAAACTGCTCTAAAACGCTTATAAATCTTCTTATTTAAGAAAAGATAAATACTCACTGCACCACGCATGGCAAAGCGAGCGGCACGTGTGCCACACGTAGTGCAGCGTCGGGTTCGGATCGCGAAAGTGCACGGTCCCTTTTTTTTTTTTTTTTTAACAGTACGATCGAAATAAATTTTAAAAATCAAATAGCCCCAAAATAAAAACTGCTCTCCAACACCCTGTAGATCTTCTTGTTTAAGAAAAGAGAAATACTCACTGCACCATACACAGCACAGCGAGCGACGCGTGCTGCACACAGTGCAGTGTCGGATTTGGATCGCGCAAGTGCACAGTCCCTTTTTAAAAAAAACAAATTAACTGTCGGATCGGAATAAATTTTAAAAATCAAATAGCGCCAAAATAAAAACAGCTCTCAAATGCCCCATAAATCTTTTTGTTTAAGAAAAGAGAAATACTCACCGCACCACGCGCGGCGCAAAGTGTCGCGTGTCACAACTCACACGCGGTGCAGTGCCAGGTCCGGATCGGGCAAGTGCACGGTTCCTTTTTCTAAATTTCTTTAACCGTCTGATCTCTGATCAGACAGTACAGATGCCGAGCTGGGGCAATTTTCTTTTAAAAAGAAAAATACTTGCACGGCAGCACGGGCAATGATGCAGCAAGCATTTCTCTTAAGAAAGAAGGAAAAGAGCTATTTTTGACTCCATCACTGACCCATTTACAGCCGACGGTCACAATCCACAACAGATCCACGACCAACAATCCACTTTCGGCAACTAGATCGGACGGCAGCGCGGGTGTCGTGCCCCGGTGCAGCAACCATTTCTCTTAAGAAAATAGGAAAACAGCTATTTTTGGCTCCATCTCTGACCCATTTACAGCCCACGGTCACTATCCACGACAGATCCATGACCAACAATCCCCTCTCGGCAACCAACAAGCGCATGGGTTCCAAACCTGTGCAGCGCCTGAGGCCAAATCCATTTTCAGACGAGGCCCAATGGCAGCACTTGGACACATTGCCAAACATGGTGAACATTGCACAACTGGACTTAGGGCTAGAGGAGGTACGAGAGTTCTCATCAAAACTATGCCACATTTATTTGGATTATCCACCAACAATCCCTTTGGTATCAACATCAACATCTCAGCTCTTAATTACAGATCAACCCAAGCAAGACAAAACAAGACCGGCCCGATTACCAAAGCCTGGTTTATTTCATGGCAAAACTGCAGGACTTTTCAAGTTAACTACAACCTGGACTCATGAGGGAACACAAGTAAGATATTTCACTCTCAGACATAAGACATAATACTGGGTTAGGCTATAAGATGTACCTATGGGGCTTGGATTTACACTGGAAGAGGTAAACATCCATAGATTGAGATCGTCTACTTCACCTTTTCTACACCATCAGTGCTCCACTTCATCTTATTGGTTCAGTTATTATGGTGGGAGAGAAATAGAACATAAAAAAGAGAAAACTTTCTACTTTTTTAAAGATTCTAGACCAATCAGAATGAGTGGAGTACAAGAGGTGTAGAAGAAATGGGGTAGACGATCTCAATCTGACATCCAGAAGGTTGCGCTGCCGCCTTTAAACGCTCTCTCTCTCTCTCGACCAAGATCCTTATTCCTTTGCCTGCTGAAGATGGAAAGCATCCATGACTGATGGGAATAAGAGTGTAAGACCATAATAAAAACTACTGGAAGGCCAAGATCAGAAAGAAACATATCAGCCAACCTCAGGATAGCAATCTTGACTGGCGATGATCTGGTTGTCCACATCCACGTTGATCGCACAGGATATCCTTCCCTGAAGACAAAGAATAAAATGGAATGATCATGAAGATCCATGGCAAAAATGTCATGGGAATATGGCTACATTAATGTTGTAAATTCTACTTGTGTACATAGAATTGTCAAAAGATGAAGTGTTGGGACATGCCACACAAAGTTTGCTATGATAGAATGATTTAATTATTTATGAAAGACCCAAGAAATTAAGGAGAGAATTATGAGCACACTTGTCTTTCCTTTGCTAGACAGTTCTTTATCCTCTATGACAATAAAATGCAAGAAGTCAAGGCAACAACATGCGATGTTAGATTCTTTGTAAAGAACCACAATGCATGAGGCAAATGGATAGAGATCAGTAGTAAGCTAGTAAGGTTATGAGCCAAGTACCCAATACACATATTAGATTTCTCTAGCTAATTAAGACTTGTGAGCAAAAGTTGATGCACTAGCAATTGAACAGAGATGATGATCCGACAGCAAACATAATCACAGTGCTATATATTAACCTTGAAATCTAGAAAATAAGGTCTGCTGTAATGTACAAACTCACAAGTTTGTGGCAATATAAATATATAATTTCCTGATGTGATATTAACAGCTCAACAAGAACTATAACACATACGATGGCTTGTAAAAAAAGTTCGTATCTGAGGCCGTTTAAGGAAGAATCATTCTTATGTTCATCGAGGTGAAAAAAATTAAGTTCAAGGTTGTGATAAATGATTGCCTTTCTGCGTGTAATAAATAGACATATTCTGAATTTTCTCCAACTTAATTATCTGACTAAAGGGATTAGAATCCATCTAAAAAACCACAAGGAGCGAATCTTTCCTCCCATTTGAGTAACTGCAGAAGAGTCTAAGACTTGAACTGATCAAAGACTTCTCTTAGGAATAAGAGAGCTCATACCAGAACCTTTTTGACAAAAAAAAGAAAAAACGTCAAAAATGTCCAAGTCCCCAATGACATGTCATATTAAGTTTTCCCATCAGATTTTTAGATCAGAAAGTAATGGTTAAGTAAACTTTTTCTTTTCTTGGAGTTGAAGAGCAACAAAATTAAGCTTAGTACTCGTTATCATCTACTGTTATACCTGCAGCATTACAATTCACGTAAATTGCAGTGCTCCAGGTGCAGTGCAACACCCCACTCAGATAGGCATGGGCGGGGCTGAGTAAGGGTTTTTTTTTCTTGTTATATTTGTGGATATTTTTTTATTTGTTTGGAGACAAAATCGGATGATACAGGTGAGTTGGAGTCGGCCCCCACCTTGTTATATAAATTTAAAAAAAAAAAAAACTTTTTTGCACACCTTCCGAATTTTGAGAAAATTCTTTTAAAAAAAGAAATATATAATGAGGTTGGGGCAATCTTAGCTCATTGCTTATGCCGTCCATTTTTTTTGATTGGATGCTCTAAAAAAATTAAAGAAAGAAAAAAAAAATCTACGGAGAAAGCAAAAACAAAAGCAGGTCTCCAATCTCACCCATATCCATTTAGACGGAACGTTACATTATTGTTCAAATCAAACGACAACATCTGGGACATTACAATCCAAATGAATTGTAATGTCGCAAACATTGAAGCAAGGATTACTCTCCATCTAGAGATCGGATAACACTCCATCTAGAGATCGGATGCAATGTGACTGAAACACCTTGGCCTATATCTTGGGCTGTGACCTTCAAGTAAAAAGTTCTCCCCTTTCAGTAGTGCTGCTGGATTCCGGTCCAAACGTACACCGAGAAGAACGCAATGACACAAGGATTGTATCTAATCAGTATCAGATTGGTAACCCTACCTGCATGGGGATACCCCAGCCGAACACGTGAACTCTCCCCTTTACCCTCGTCACGGTGCCCAACGGGATCATCCCCCTCGCTACGTCCTCCACCAGCAGGGCGGTGTCCTCCAGCACCCACACGCCCTCCACCCTCACCCTCGCGCCCACGCGCGACTCCTCCCTCGCCCTCAGCCACGCGCCGCCCACGTCCACCGCCCCCAGCCGCCGCCCCCGGTACCCCACCTCCACCGTAACCCTGTGGTAGCGGAGGGCGTAGAGGTTGGGGTTGCGGACGCGAGCCTCCAGGCCCAGGTCCACGTCGAGGGCTACGCCGCCGTGCCGGTTGGTGTAGACGCGGAGGGAGCGGAGGTGGAGACGGGCGACGCGGACGTCGGGGGCGGCGGGCCAGAGGAGGGTGCCGGCAGCACCGAGGAGGAGCGCTGCCGCGAGGAGGGCGAGGAGGGAGGAGGAGGAGAGGAGGGCCCCGCAGCGGCGCCGGCGCCGGCTGGGGCGGAGGGGGACGACGATGTAGTGGGGCGGCGCCGGCGCCTGGTAGCAGTCGGCGGGAACGCCGTAGCAGGGGGGCGGCGGCGGCGGGGAATGGTGGGGGGTGAAGAGGAGGGGCTCCTGCGCGGTGGCTGCGACTGCTCCAGGCTGGGACATGGCGGCGGTGGAGACGGAGGTGTGGAGGTCCACCGGCGATCCTTCCCCTTCGACGGGCTTAAGAGCCCGTCTGCTGCGAGCGAGGGGGGTTCGGCGTCCCTCCGCTCCGGTTTCAGAGTGGTACGCGGCCACACGGATGCCGGGGGACTGATGCCGCAGCTGCTGCTTCCTAAGCTACGAGTGGGCCAGGAGGAGCGAAGCAGCACTGACGTACGACCAGATAGCCATTACATCAGGGGGCAATCGGACATGGTTGCACGAATAATGTACGGAAGCAGGCAGGTAAGAAGATGAGTGAAGGGATCCAACCATGTATACCTGGACTAAAGAGATCCTGCATTGCATCGCAAGGATAACTCTGTCCAGTAATACTAAAGTTGGAGTGTTCTTCCAAGTTGGCAAAGAAAAGTGAATGTATATATATATATATATATATATAAAAGACTCACCCGTTTTTGGATCAAAGTGATCACATGGCAGCCGCCCTAGTATTACAACCACGTGGGTGGATTTGCAATGCCCGAACATTGCAACAAGTATTTCTCAAATAGGTCAAATTCGAATCGCTCCACTAATATTAGATTTGAATCTGATAACAAAGGTCCAAATCGAAACAATGGATTAATCAAGGTCTAAATCTTATATTTTTCAAAAGTATTTACAACGCCGTGTTAGCGAAGAAGTGCAACAAGTGTATAAGATTCTATGGAACAAAAAATTCTACTTTCAAGGTTTAATTGGTAAACTCTTTGAAGCTAATGTCTCTACGTTTTGTATTTATTAAGATAATCGGTAAACTCTTTAAAAAGGTTGGAATCATACACGTCCATCAAAGTATAGTGAACTTCGATGGAATATGTCAAAAAATCCTATAAATACTGGTGTAGAAATTGGTATATATGCAAAATTATGGTAAAGTCAGATATATATATATATGTATAGCAAAAATATTTGAATCTTTTTTACGTATTCTGTTAGAGTTCATGGCACCTTGATGAAAGGGATATAATCATAACTTCTTTTGAATATGTTAGGCATATTTATAACAATACGCGGGAGTATGAGACATATGTATACAAATATAATAGTTTTTAGAGGTACATGTACAAAAATTCTATTATTTAAGTTGGCAGCAATTGCAAAGGAGAACAAGGAGAATTAAAATAGAATGCATATTCCATCAGATGGCCAGATTTTATGGAGGTCATCTGGGCCTTCTGATGGATTCAACTGGCTCCATCAAAACATTAAACCCCACCACAAGCCTCTGATGGATTTGAAGCAACTTTCTAAGAAGAGTGCCTTGCATATGTAAAGCATTTTTGGTGAGATGATGCAAGGACCATTGATCGGTTTCAAGGTTGTCTAGTCTCTATTGGAGAATGATGTATAAGGTTTTCTAGTCTCAAGTCTCTATGCAAAAAGTTGAGTGGATGCCAAGGTATTCGTTCCCACTTCACCTAATTGGGTGGAACTCCTCATCTTTGCGAGGAAAAACCCTCTATTTTGGATAATCTTTCAAGTTCTCAAATATTGTAAATCTGGTTTGTTATGGGTTTAAGATAAAAAGTTGTTACGAAATGACAGCATTACGAAAATTAGAAACTCATATGGTCATAGTGATGCAATTTTGCTCTTTACAGGTATTGCCTATAGTTTTCTTCTTCTTTCTCACAGCCACCAAGCAAGGATGTGTCACCTCCAATCTCTCTCTCTCTCTCTCTCTCTCTCTCTGTGTATGTGTGTTGTGCAAATGGCTTAATGTACACAGGTAGAATCTGAGATAGACTCAGATGGCTTGATAGGAGTCAAATTTGGAATCTAGTTAATGTTGGGGGGAGTCCAATTGGGACCTGGAAGCGCCATATGCAAGAGTCTAATTGGGACTCGAATTAGAGAGGGGTTGCTAGTTTCTCCCTATATAAATATGGTTGTAAACCAAGGGATGGCTATGATTGCTGGCATCAGATGTGCAAGGAGGCACTACGGAGAAGGGCGTAGACCTCTTTCTTAATAGAGATAATAGGAGGTGGCGCAAATTAGAGATAAAGTTGGGTCAGGCCCTGCTCTGATATCATGTTACAAACCACAAAACCCGAGTGTTGAGTTTGAAGGGGTCCAAGATTATAAGCACTGACCACAACTGAAATTATCCGATGTAAGACTAATATATAGCTGCTCCAACACTCTTTCTTAATAGAAGAGTTTTGCTTCAGGTGAAGGTGATGGTTGCTCAGGACTCACTCAAGTTTGAAAACAAGAGAAGGTGGCTCCCAAGTTCTGACGGCGGCAAGCACAGGTGGGTGGTGGCACTGCAAATGCTGTTGTAGTGCTACTGGTGCTGATGCAGAGGTGGTGACAAGAGAAGAAAAGGTGCAGGCCAATGACAACGACATCACTACTTGCGAGTTGTTGTTGTAATGGCCGATAACAATATGGGAGGCTGCTAGTGGCTGGTGACACTAGGCTGAGGCCATGGCAACACTAGTAGAGGGCTCTCCCTTCCTTTCTTATTAAAATAGTAAGGAAGAAGAAGAGGGTGGAGGAGAAAGAAGAAGGAAGGTTCTGGCGGTACCGATGGCTGGTGAAGGCCAACTATGAGGGTGTGACAGTAGGCGGCAGCCGTAATAGCCTATGGGGCTGGCAGCTAAGGCCTCTCATGTCCCTTCTCTTGAGGTGTCATGGAAAAGAAGAGGGGAAGGATAGAGAAGAAAGAGGACCCAGGTGTTAAGTAGAGACAAAAGAAAAAGGATTAACTTCATCCAAGTTAGTCATTTGGTGGCGTTTTGAATCCTTTTAGTTAGTGACTCAAAAATACATATCACGTGGATCCGGATTATTGGGTCTAGGTAGAGCTAGTGGATTAATGGATCATGTCCATATCTGTTAACAAGACAAAAACTCACATGTTGAAAAGGTGCAGTAATCTGACAGTCGAGGCTGTTTTGACTTGATCAAAGGTGATTGGTGGCAAAATTTGGCGATTCTAGAGTCCATCCTTATGTTTTGGGTGCTTCAAATGCGTCGGACAATGTAGGTTGAGTGAATTTTGCTATTTTTGGTTGATTTGCATAGCGCCGGTGAGGTAATCGATAGAGATCAAGGTGATTAGTGGTGATCATGGTTGACCAAAGAGCGTTAATGGTAGACAAGCAAGTCACATAAAGGTCATGAGCTTCTACATGGAACCCTTCAACATGTACAATGATTGCATTTTATGCAGCAGCGCCTGAAGAATATCCTCATGTGAGAAGGATTAGTAAACGCTCTCAACAAGAAGAGTTAGAAGCTAGAGAAGCTATTGGTCGAGGCATGGCAAGACATACAGGATTTTGGCAAACAATACAATCCAATGTGTTTAACAAACAACACACTTCACCAGGTAGTAGACTTAGATGATCCAACAGAAGTCGGAGAGGAGGTACACGTCTAAGTCACTAGCAAACATACTGTTTCTATAGAAAAAGTTATATGACTTGAGGATGTTGGAGGGGGCACGATTAAAGGCACAACTAGGTAAGCTGGATGAATTCAGTAAGATCCTGATGGTGGTGCATGTCCTAAAAGTAAAGATCAAAAAAGGAGGACAAGATGCATCTCATGTTGGCATCATTGCCTACATCATTTGATCATGTAATGACCACATTGCTATTTAAAAAGGATAATATTAGCGATCGTTTTGCAATGGAGAGACGTTAGGTGAGGGACATACTTTGGTTGCACGTAGAGGTTAAGAGAGATTCCATAAAAGCAAAGTTCTTAAAGTAGCGATCTAGATCACAGGCTCTTCGAATATGTTACCGTTGCAACCAAGCTGCCCTAAGCAGGAGGAGGATGCGAAGTGGCGAAAGGAAAAAGGTAAAGAGAAAGCAAAAACATCATTAGTCGAGGCAGTTGTGGAAGATAGAAAGGAAGAGGCAGAACTAGTCTTATGCATGACATCTGCAGATGAGGGAGATTCAGGTTGGATTTTGGATTCTAATTGTTTAGTTTACATATGTTTAGACAGAGAATAATTTATTGAGTATCAAGTATGTGATGATGGCTCATCCAATCGATAAACAATGCACAGTGCAAGGTTATTAGAGTGGGATTGGTGAGGGTTTGCATGTTTGACGAGGCGATGCGAACCCTTATAAAGGTCCAACATATACCAAATTTGAAAGAAACCTGATCTTGTTGAAAGTATTGAGTTCAAGAGGTTGCTGATCCACTCTTGAATGTCCATGTTTGATTGCGGGTTAGCCCATGAATAACCCGGGTTAACCCACTTTTAGTCTATGTTGTAGTTTGATTGCGGGATTAATCTATCCAAGTTAAAAATGGGTTAAATGAATGCTAACCAGGTTTTAGCCCGGGCTAACGTATCCCACCCCCAGGAGTGGGATAGAAGGGGTTAGCCCATATATTAATGTTCTATTTAAATATCAATAAATGTTAAGTAATAGATGTTAACTATTGTTAATAATATTAATAAAATATTATATTGATTAATACATATTCATAAATATTAATTAATATTAATAAATGTTAATTAATATTGATAATATTAATAAATATTATTGTGATTAATACATACTAAACAATATTAATACAGATTATTATGATTGATAAATATTAACTACTATTATTTTGATTAATAAATACTACTAAACATTAATCATAGTTAATTATTAATATAAATTTTATTATACTCCATTTACATAGTATTCCATATTAAAAATGTTAAGTAATAAATGTTAATTATTATTAACAATATTAATAAATATTATTAATAACCATTAATTCATATTAATAATAAATATTAATTCATAAATATTAATATTAATAAATATTAGTATGATTACTAAATATTATTTAATATTGTTTTGATTAACTAATATTAATTAACATTAATCATAGTTAATTATTAAGATAAATTTATTATGCTCCATTTATTGATAAGAAATTTGAATAACAATTAACGTTAATCATAGTTTATTATTAATTTAAATAGTAATATACTAATTACTAAATATTATTTAATATTATTTTGATTGAATAATATTAATTACCATTAATCATAGTTAATTATTAAGATAAATTTCTTATGCTCCATTTATTGATAAGAAATTTGAGTAACAATTAACGTTAATCATAGTTTATTACTTATTTAAATAATAATTAATATTATTTTAATGTATAAAGCACATTTAATAATTATGTGAAAAGATAATGATAAAATTTATTATATTTTTTATTTTTAATAATAAAACTTATTTATATAAATTATTTAAATAAATATTTTATGTATTTATCATAAGCTAACTTCTACTTTGAAATATGAACTACTTATCCTAGAATAGTCAAAAGTGGATTAAATCAAGACTATCTTGATCGGGTTCCCTTGGGCTAACCCGGGTTAGCCTTTTCCCTATCCTGAAATCAAACAGGCCCCTAGGGTTTGCAAAGGAACATGGGTTGTGCTATGGAGACTAATGATGGACAATGTGCATATCCTTATAGGGAGGTTTGACACAGAAGCAACTACAGTGGTGTCCTAGGTGAACGGTATGGATCGACAAAAGGCTTAGTTTGCTGATGGTAGAGCGCAGAGAAAGCGTGTCACTTTTGCTTTAGATATTGATGGTGGCAAAGGTCTCTCATGTAAACTGAGAGAGGTAGAGCCACATCAGGTCGTTCAGCAGTGCTGAGCTATACAAATCACCGAGTAGGGTGTCGGTATCTGGACACAGGATGTGGGCATGTTGGTGGATAGCAAATAAACAAGTTTATAGATTTGACACTGTGTTGTTCTCGAAGGTGACTTATAGATTCAAGTCAATGTAGAGAATATTGTGTAGATGACTTGATCTACAGGAGTAGAAATCAAGATAGACTTAGATGGCTTTAGTAGCAGTCAAATTCGAACTTTGGTTGTTGATGGGGGGAGTCCAATTGGGACTTGGAAGGGCTATAGAGAGGAGTCAGATTGGGACTACCATTAGAGAGAGATAGCTAGTTTCTCCCTCTATAAATATGGTTGTAAGCCAAAAGGTGGCTATGACCACAGATATTGGATGTGCGCGAAGCCACTTGAGAGAAGGTCGTAGACCTCTTCTTTAATAGACAAGTTCAGCTTCTCCAAATCTCACTTTCTCATTCTCTCTCTGTGTGAGTGTCTGTGTCATCTCCCGTGCTTGTGGTTTACTTCTCTCTCTCTCTCTCTCTCTCTCTCTCTCTCTCTCTCTCATGCATGTATGATTTCATGATGAATATGGTCTCACAATATTGGGAGAATTTTGTGATTATATTAACATGTTGCATGTTGATCTTGACCATAAATTCATATTGAAAAAACATGTAGGTCCATGTGTCCATGAAGTCTTCTTTTGATTTCCATGAGATCTATGATTTTGAATTTTTGGATAAAAGTTTTGACACTTGGGGTGGAAAACCTTGATTTTGTGTCACTACATGGTGATGTCATATTGTAATTCACACCTTCCGCCTTTTTCTGATGAGACATTATTGTTGGGTGACATAAAATCGGAGAAAGGCATAATAATGTCATACAAAACCCAACCTAAATGATGTGTGTTAGGAATGTGATTTACTATATTTATATGTTGCATATACTATGATGATGTTGGAAAATAGATGGATGACCAAGCTCATTGCGGGCCACACAGAGTACGAAGCCAAACACAGAAGAAATGAAGATTGACAATTTCATTCAATCACCAGGAACTCATCAAAGAAGTCACCTGAGATGTTTAAGGGGATCCCTCTGATGGTTAAGTTAGACAAGAAAGGTGGAGAAGTTAAATTATTTATATCACACTTAGCTCACACTAAAATAAGATGACTTGTGGGATGAATTATCATGGTTTTGTATGTGGGATTAACGTATTGGCATTTCACATGGCAGCTACTGGGCAATTACCTTCAATAAACCACCTTCGGATGACCTTCTAGGACTCCTAAGAGAAGGCATGCTCATATCCAGTTTAGATGTCTGAAGAGTTCGAATCCATGTACTCAACATGTTGGTATACTGTAGTTTGGACCATTGAGGTTTTGCCTATGGAATTGACTTTCTAGCAGGATTTTGTCAATGTATTGTTTTGCACTCTAAGTGATACCCACTAGAGAATATGCCCTCAAGAGAAACAACCTCTAGGATCCAAGACTAAGGTCTTGTCCTCGTTAAGCAAGGTTATGTGTTAGTTCTTGGGACAACCCCACTATGTCATTAGAGTCAAGGTTTGAGGAAGTTCTAGCTAGTTAGGATGTGGTAGAGATTGCCCATGCGTGCACATAGCTAGTGGCATTAACTTTGAGATCTAAGATCTCTGATCCCAACTACTGTAGTGCATAGCAACACTCTATTGAGCAGCCAAAGGTAGGTAGGAAATACATCACTATAATTGGCTTAGGTGAAGTATCTAGTGGACGTACCTACCAAATAGTACCTTTGAGATTGTGCATTGGTGAGTAGTGACTAGATTATATGGTTTTAAGAAAATAACCTGTTGCACTGCCAAGTGGTGTTACACTGCTTGGTGGTGCTTTTACTTTTTTTTTAAAATGAAATTTTCTTTTGAAGGACCTCAAGCTCCCCTACATGATCATACAATCTATTTTTTACTGTTCATTTAGGGTAAGTTTTCGATTTTCATCTTTTTTTGGGTCGTCTTGTACGATCATATAGGACACTATGGAGCCTTCAAAAAAAAAAATTATTTTTTTTAAAATTAAAAGCACTGTCAAACATCGCCTAGGAATGCATAAAGTTATTGGTGGAAGTGGCTCACTAGCCACTCAAGTCAGCATGCGTGTACCTGCCCCATCTCCCCTCCCACCTGCCCCATCGTCTTCCTCGTTGGGTTCCCTTTTGAGGGAGGGTGAGTTTCCTAGAGAGGTGCCCCTCCCCCCTCTCCCATCAGGGAAGTTCCATCCCCCTCTTGGGTGATTTGATCTCATTTGGCAGGTATCCTTTCATGTGAGCCTACAACTCCTCGGTTTTTAGATTCATTTTACTTCTTATTCGTCGATGTTATTTCTCTTAGTTCGTTAATCTCCAACTAGCACCTTGGCCGTCTTCATTCCCATATCATTTTGTTCAAGATCCTTGGAAACTCCCTTCTCTTATTCGTCGATGGTATGGTACTGACGTGGTGTGTTTACTTTGGTCTTTTATATGTACTTATGTGGCTGAATGCAATGACCTCTTTGACCAAAAAAAAAAAGTCAGCATGCATTTGTCTCCCAACCTCATGTAAGTACCTCGTTGGAGTATGCGTGCATGTGTGTGTGTATAATGTTAGTGAAATTTACTCTATATCTTTGGCAAGAAGGACCACCCGTGCTAGAGTTAGGACGCTGTTCATGTTTTTCGACAATTGATGGAGTTTTTGTGCCAAGTGTATGATCCTGACGGACTATGTACTGCTTTCATTGTGCCTTTGCGGTTGTGACTTAGATAGGAATGTTATGAACTCTAGACTATACAATAAGCAACATGTAATCTTTTATTTTTTACATGTTTTATAATTAAGGAATAATCACATGTACAATCTTATTAAAAATAACATTATAGATTTGTCTTCTCTTATTTTGATGTTATTACAAATAACCTCATTATCTCGCAATACTTGCAAAAATGCCCATACGGTTAACTTTCATTAAGGATATATGAAATGTTCTATTTCCAACCAACCATTAAAATGTCTGGACAAAAATACCCCTAAAAAAAGTGTAGGTGCAGATTGGGGCCTACCCTCGGCCCACCTGAAGGCCCGCAAACCGGGCCAACTTGTTGACAGCCCTACTTCCCTTTGCTTTGACTTCCATCCTCACTCCAACCCTCACGCCTCACCAATGGTGATGACAGTCGCCTCCTCTTCTTCTTCTCCTCGTCGTCGTCGTCTTTTTACTCTGCTTCTATCATAATTGTGCAATGTGATTAGGGCTAGGAAGAGTTCAAGGGGCTAAATGATGTATGCAAATTAAGTTTTGTAGAAGCCTACATTGGAACTATTTACAAACCCTTTATGATGATATTTTCACTTAAAAATCTCACTTGAGAGCCTAATTTATCAGAGAGTCCATGGATAAAAGGAGATGGATGGGGATAGAGAAAAAGGTGAGAAGAAATAGAGAATTTTTTTCCTTTTAAAATCTTCTCTCTTTTCCAAAAGTAATACCAACCCTTTCCCAAATCTTAGAAGACGTGTATGAGTCAATCTCTCTTCTCAATAAACAGATCAATTCAAATACCACCTTATTCCCATCCTCATGTCTTCAGCCTCATCAAACTTGGGTAATATTCTAATATGTCTCGTTTTTTTTAATCAAGTTACAATTCGGTGATCGGGTGCAATACCCCCACTCCAAAGAAGAAGCGCCTGTAAGATTGCACCACCTCAACGTGGTGTGTGTGTGCCCTCCATGTTAGGAGGGGGGGGGGGAGCACCGGAACTTCACATCGGAGGGGGGGTACCGGCGGCGGATGGGGAGGCGCCTGTGCCGGAGAGGATCACCGGATGGATGGCTAATAGGGCATTGGAGTAGGAAGGGTTCCAGGAGGGAAGGAAGGAGAGGCCAGAGTTTCCCTGTGTTGACTCGCGTGAGCCAATCAGAAAAGGGCGTCCGGTTAGATGTCCTCCAACCCAACAGGACTCACCGTGTGTCCGGACTCCGGTTAAATACAAAAAAAAAAAGCGTCACATGTCAACGTCACGGCAGTTCCATTGGCCACGCACACCGAGCCACGGCGCCCTGTAAGTTGTACCGGTGCGAGGGGATCAGGGCCCGCCTCCGGGGGGACGGTTACGTGTCTTTACGAGCTTCTCTTCTGTGTGTGTGTGTGTGTGTGTGAGAGAGAGAGAGAGAGAGAGAGGGAGAGAGTTGTAGGTTGTGGAGGGAGCAGCTGTACGTACCTGGATGGGGAGCTGAAAGGAGAGGAAGCGGAGGTCGCCGTCCAGGTGAGTGACGGTGTCGAAGGGAATGTTCCCCTTGAGCAGGTCCTCTATCAGGAACAGCGCGTCCTCCAGCACCCGTATCCCGTCCAGCCTCAGCTTCGCCGCCGCGTACAACTCCCCCCGCGCCTCCACCGTCCCCCCCAACGCCACCGCCGTCCCCAGCGTCCTCCCCCTGTACTCGATCCCCACCGTCACGTTGTCGTAGTCCAGCGCGAACACCGCCCGGTTCCTCACCCTCACCCTCACGTCCATCGCCACGTCCAGCGCCACCAGCGTCCCCTTGTGCTTCGACGACACCTTTATCGACTTCAGCTTCAGCTTGTCCAGCCGCACCTCCGGGTCCGACGGCCACAGCACGAAGGCGGCGCTCCCCAGGAGGATCCCCGCCACGAGAAGCACCCGGAGGGCCGCGATGGGCGCGCCCGCGCCGCCGCAGCACCCGCCGGGGCGGCCCCCGATCTGGCGCCGGCCGCCGCCTCGGTAGAGCGGGATGAGGAGGTAGGGCCGGGGGGACGTCGGCGGCTCTTCCGGGTAGTCGCCGACAGGGACGCCGTAGAACGTCAGCGGCGGGTGGCGGTGGTCGTGGGGCGGGGGGACGAGGGGCTCCGCCGCCTCGGTGTACACTGCTCCGGGCTTTTCCATGGCAAACCAGAACGACCTCGACGGTGGTGGTAGTAGTTGTGATGTTTCAAAGCGTCGACGGCGTGATTTGAGGGGGCGCGTATCGGGGAAGAATCCGCAAGTGTACGGATGGCGGTTCCGGTTCGGATCCCGGGGTCCGCCCGTAGCCGATGTGGCGGTTTCTAGGAAGCTTCCGATGGGGCCAGGGCAAGTGATAAGTACACTCCGGCTTTCTTACGTATTGGGTTATCATCATTATCACTACCGTTCGGAGTTTGCTTTTCCTAGTGCGGACGTACGAATGTGTGTCTCTATTCTTGGAGCGAAACGTGATAGAAAAGGCGTGGAATTAGCAGAGAATACCTCCACATGGTTATCTCGTACGGAGGTGTGGAGACGAACCGTCCATGTCCATTAATCTAGTTAGAGTGGGGTCCACCCGGGACTCCCAACCGGGCACGCATCCCGGCATGGGCGGGGCGCCTCGGATGCGTTGCACTCTGTACCGCCTCGTGGACACAAGTTTACGGGAGTCCACCGCAACTGGGACCGCTGCAAATGGATTGGGACGGATCAGGAGATAACTTTATCTACGTGTGATTCAGTATAGATTAGCAGTCAAAATTTTAATCCAAACAGTATAGCGGATAGGATTAGATTTGGTTACTCGCACGTATTTCTTTTCTCATCTGCAGATTACAACGAATGGATTAGATGAGGATTTAATCCAAATACGACCCACATTTTGCGTAGATTGTAGCGAATTCTGCTGTGGATTATTATCAACTACAAAAAATTGTTATTTTGAAGATCAAAACACATCTGTACAATAATAATATGATGCCAAAGAGCTTTAAAAACCTTAGAATTGAAGTCTCATATGTTGTTTGCTTTTTTTTTTTGGCCTCTTAGATCATTTATGCCATCACAATTGCAAGTTTCTTGTTTGATTAAAGAGGAGCAACAATCATGTTCCACATATATTCTTAAATTACATGTGGAATAATATCTAAATAATATTAATAATTTATTTATAAAATACACATAAGAGCAGTTATCCCCGTACGCCTGCAGGTTTAGATATTAGAGATTCAATCCAATCCATAATAATGTATGATTAGATTAGGCTAATTTTAAACTAATCCATAACCCAAGAAGTGTGGGTGAAGTCTTTCGACGCAAACACTAATCCAATCATAACTTTCATATTAAGCACTCTTGTACGTTAAATTTTAAAATTGTCATGCTTATCTAAGGATTATCCAATATATCATCCTAATATGTATAATGTTTCATAATTACCACTTCAATGGTATATTTGATACGCATAAAGGTTTCGCATATGCAATGAGATGACATATTTAATAAATATGTTATTTTGTATGTACATGTAAGATAATATGTACATGGCATTTTTTAAAGTTTGACATACAACAATGATTACTACGAGACTATCCCTTATAAATAATCTCACTGTATCACAGTAGTAATAGTTGTAAGAAATACCCCTATTGGTACCGCCAGTTAGTATTATGTTACAAATCTCGCATCTAACGCAAATTGACGTTTAGACAAACTTTAAAACGTGCCAAACACTCTACCCCTCTATCTCTCTTTCTCGCTCTTTGGCACCATATGTTAATCAAAAGAACTCTTTTTTATAGAGGCATTGTCACCCAAATATTAAATTTGATAATTGAAGAAAGAATATCTATTGCATCCTCAACAAACATTACTGATAGGGGAGAATCTAGTTAGACCCAACACTTGGGGGGCCGGCCCGACAGGCAAAAGGGCCGAAGCATACTCGGCCCACTAAGTCAATTAAACAGGAGCGGCCCAAGCGTTGGGCTCAATAAGCGACCATATTCGGCCCCATCATAGCGAATAAAGAGCCGAAGTAGGTCCGGCCCATTCCAGATAACTGCTATCCAGCCATAAGCCTATTAATGGGGTATTTCGGCAATTTTTTGTCAAACCTCTAAATAGTCCTACATCGGCCGCAATCAGAAAAAAAACCATCATTCCCTGCTATAAGAAGAACACTGCTCACTACGAAAAAGGTACACCATAAGCACTCAAGCTTCTTCTCTCCTTCTAATTAGTCTGTTACTGAGACTGACTTTACCATCGGAGGGGGTTCTCCTAAGCCGAAACCCAGGACCCTCACTGACTGGTATCTTCCTCCAACAGGAGTTTCGGCTTCGCTCTCGGCCAATCTCTCCGTCCGGATCCCTCTCGGCAACTGGTCTCTCGGCTGGTATTCGGATTCTGCTCTCGGAATCCATCAGTGATAGCTCCGGCAACATCACTTGGTGCCGCCTGTGGGAAAGAAGCATTACAGCCATATCTCATCGACCAGTGACAAGATGATCCGGCCAAGATGAGGCGGAGACGCCAGCGGCTCCGGCACAATCACTCCACACTGAAGGTGCTCCGTCCGTCCTTCCGCAAGATCCCGTCCTCCCAACAATACCGGAGCCTCTCGCTCCCAGAGACGACCGAGTGGAAGAACTCCAACAGTAGGTAGCTACGCTGGCCGCTACCGTTACTTCTTTTGCACCTCTGCGCGATATGGTTTTTGCCATCGCCCAGTATATGGGGCTGTTAAATTAGCCCACACAGAAGATGCCCCCCCTTCCGCAACATTGCCCAACTACTCAACTTGTAAGGGGGCAGCTGACGCCCTCGCGGGCGTTCCACAATGAAACAGCATCGGCGCATAGTGAACCATTCGGGCCGCAAGGCCGAATTCCTCGCGCCAGCCATCTTATGACGGAGCAAGACAATGCTTCGTCCGGAATCCATCCAACTGAGGCCGAGGGACGTTCGGTCGCTACTACAACAACTCCGGAGCTGGACCGGAGATTAACTGAGATGAGGAAGGAAATGCAGCAGATGGTCTCCCGGCCATATAGAGTACCTCTCGCCAGCACTATCCTGGAACAAACTCCTTTCTCCCCGGAGCTTCTGGCCACCGAGGTACTTTCCAATTTCAAACTACTGAAAGGTCCTTTATATGATGGCATGACAGATCCAGTCTACCATTTCCAGAAATTTAACTCCTACCTCTCTGTCCGAGGGGTTTCTGAGTCTCTTCCCTCTCACCTTTGAAAAAATAGCCTCTACTTGGTTTGAAACATTGGCTCTTAATTCCATTCATTCATTAGTACAATTAGGCCAATTGTTCATCGACCAATTATATGATGCCACTCGGCAATGCAAAACCTCGGCCAATCTGCTCGCCATTCGGCAAGGACCGACCGAGACTCTCCAGGAGTATTTCACCAGGTTTCGAAACGAAGCAGCCCAGATTCTGAAACTGGATAATTCAATTGTTGTCTCGGCCATAATCAGTGGATGCACTGACGAGGGGCTTCTCAGCTCCATCGGAAAGCGTCATTCTCCTACCTTCCAAGATCTAATGGCACGGGCCCATAAGTATATCAACCGGGAGGCCCTAATGATGTCCAGAGGTAAGAACGCCGTCGAAACAGTCTCGGCCATTGCCCCTCCAGCACACCCTCGCTCCTAAGACCATCAACCCTCTCGCAAGAGGTACCGGAGAGAATAATGGGGCTGAGACAAGCGTCGAGATCCGCAACAGCGGTACCTGCCACTACTAACTCCTCCCTCCCGGATGCTTATGGAGGTGAAAGGCATGCTTCGGCAGCCTAAGCGCATCAAGGCTGATCCTCGCCGGAGGGACTCCCGGAAATGGTGTGAATATCATCAGGAAACTGGGCATTCAATAGACGAATGCCGACACCTTCGGGAGGAGATTGATCGCCTCATTCGGGAAGGCCGCCTGCCGCAATACCGAAGAGTGCAGCCTCAACAGAGGCAAGGCCGAGGCGCCCCCGCAGCGCCAAGGCAACCTCAACTCCCAGACAAGGAAGCGCCACCTCAGCCGAAAGCTACTTCGACCACGGCGGAAGCGTCGCATCAGCGACCTAGCACCGGGTCAATCATGGTGATATCTGGAGGACCGGGAGAGGGAGCGCGGCGTCGTCGTGCTGAAGCATCATCGGATGTAGCAGCGATCAATGCTGATCTGAAGCGACCTCGTCAAGAAGACATCGTCTTCGGCCAGGAGGATCTGACTGACGTTCAGGTCCCTCATGATGATGCTCTCGTATTAAATGTTTTATTAAAAAATTACGATGTTCATCGTATCTTTGTTAATAATGGGAGTGCACCTAATGTGCTTTTTTATGATTGTTTCTTAAAAATGGGTTTAACCGAAGCTGATATGAAGGCTCACCGAGGGCCCTTGTTCGGTTTTAATGGTGCACCCTGCCGAGTGGAAGGCATCGTCCGGCTACCTGTGACCCTCGACACAGCGCCGAAGCAACTAACCATCGAGACCGATTTTTGCAGTTGTGAAAATCGACTCGATCTACAACACCATTTTCAGACGAAGGCTGATCGGAGGAATCGGAGTTGTGCCTTCGTCCTATCATCAAAAGCTAAAGTTTCATACTGGTCATGGGATCGGCGAGGCAAAAGGAAATCAAGAAGCTGCTAGACAATGCTACATGATCTCGGTCAAAGGGAAGTCTGCGGCCGAGTCCCTTTCGATTGAATCTTCAGTCGAAGCATCTCCAGGAGAAGAGCTTGCAACTATTCCAGTCCTAAGAGGAGAAGATCGAACACTTATGATAGGCTCCGGCCTTGAGAAAGCCGAAGCCAAAAGACTTACTAGCTTCCTGAAAGAAAACCTCGATGTCTTCGCCTGGTCTCCTTCGGACATGCCTGGAGTCGACCCGGAGGTAGCAGAGCACCGACTGCATGTCAATCCGGATCAACCTCCGATCAAGCAGAAGCGGCGCATCTTCAATCAAGAGAGGAGAATGGCCATCCAAGTTGAAGTACAGAAGGGGCTGAATGCGGGACATCTCCGAGAAGTACATCATCCGAAATGGATTGCCAACATAGTAATGGTACCTAAAAAAGACGGTAATGTTAGAATTGGGTGGCCTCAAAGCCAATCATTGTACATTCTAGTTCAAATTATTAATAAAGGCAATCATTTCTTCATTTATAGTTCTCGCAAAACGACTATCGTAATGAAGGTCCATAGACAAATGTATGGGATATTGAATCATGATGAGATCATGATAGTGAGATCAATATCCTCAGTCAATTATCTTAAACAGTTCTCGATCATAGGATATTTGAGATGGACATTAAATATTCGATAAGAACGACACAAGTTATGTCTGCTCATATGATGAGGGTGAATGATCTCACATTCACTCGTGTGATGACACTAAGACAAACAAGTGGGTGCTCATTAGAGAATGAGTTCACTGAACAGACCCAAATAAGAATTCCTGGATGGTAATTATACCTATTAGTCAACCAGGGAATTCAATCTTTGCAGTAGCACAGTTGGTCCTTTGACCTGAGTCACCAATGATACCTTGTTTGTGAACCATTGTATCTTGATTATCTGACTAGTGGACTTTAACCATTAAGTCCACGATAGTCGGTCTTTCAGATACAGTGGAAAGCTTGCGAAGGTAATTGAGTGAACAACAAGGGATCACTCACTCTTGGTATAAGACTGGAGAGAGAATGTCCTATGGATGTGCACACAGAAATCCCTGGCCAGGGTCAAATGAAAGAGATGTCTTTCTAGATATTAACTGAGTACTGGAATCCATCTGGATAATGCGATAGAGGGTTTGACTATAAAACCATACCCTTGCGTTATTAGGACATTGCATGAGTGAAGGATTATATCTGTGCGGTATCTGCAGATGGAAAGGTTCAATTAAAGGGAACAGTATCCCTTACATCTTCTGGGATTATGAGGTAGTGTTTGGTGCTGTTCATGATCAGAAGGCCAAGTGAATTAATCATCAGATGATAATTCACTTGTTTATTAAATTAATCATTTAACATATGATGTTTAAATGTTAATTAATAAATATTAAACTCAAGAAACAGTTCTAAGTTTAATGGGCCTGCAACCAGACTGATATATGGGCCTAAAGGGTCACACACATAAGAGTTATCGTCAGACGGTGAGAGACGTTAATTTTCATGCTTATCTGGGTTTTTATGAAAAGCCGCAGGATAAACATGAAGATTTAATGGAGAATTATCCAAAGCCAAACTCTTGGATAATCATGAGGATTAATCCTTGTGCTTATCCTTATTTCTACATAAGGAGGGCCAAAGGGGAGGGGTAAAAAGTTGGTTGGACGAATTTTACACCCCAGATTCTCTATCTCCTCTCTTTCTCTCCTTTTCTCTCTCTTGGAGTAGATCTGTCTCTCTCCGCGCATGGTGGATTTGAGATCTGGTCGGAGCACTCAAGTCAAGGAGGAAATCGCGTCTGCTGCGGGAACTCGTGTGGATACCTCTAGAGATCGTGCGCGTGCACGATTACCGAGTCGGCATCATCCACGGGAGATTCGAAACCCCGCAAAGGTGAAGAACCGTTCTTCCCGCGTTTATTTTAATGTCCGTTTTACTATCCCAGCAGCCGATACATAGGAATCGATTTTCCGCTGCGTTCTTGGCGATTCCTTACAGGTAAGTGGCGAATGTGTGTTGATTTCACTAACCTCAATAAGGCTTGTCCAATGGACAGTTTTCCGTTGCCTGGGATAGACCAGATGGTAGACGCCACTTCTGGCCACGAACTACTCAGCTTTCTCGATGCCTATTCGGGCTACCACCAAATCTAAATGCATCCTATGGACGAGGACAAAACAAGCTTTACAACAGACCTCGGCCTATATTGCTACACCCGGATGCCCTTCGGCCTGAAGAATGCTTGAGCAACTTATTAGCATCTCGTCAACAAAATGTTCGCCCCACAGCTCGGCCGAAACATGGAGGTCTACATCGACGATATGCTGGTAAAAAGCCGTATCTCCAGTGATCATTTGGCCAATTTGGCCGAGACATTCTCTACCTTGCGCAGGTATAAAATGAAGCTGAACCATGCCAAGTGTGCCTTCGGCATAGCCTCCGGAAAGTTCCTCGGTTATATGGTCACTCGCTGAGGGGTGGAGGCAAATCCCGCGAAGGTTGCGGCCATCCTTCAAATGCGCCCTCCGGCGAACATCCGGAAAGTTCAAAGGCTAAGCGGACGAATTGCCGCACTAAGTCGCTTCATGCCAAGGGCGGACCATTGTTTCCCTTTCTTCAAACTACTGAAGAAGACCAGCAACTTCTCATGGACAGACGAATGTCAGTTGGCCTTTAATCATCTAAAAACATATCTCTCTAATGTTCCCGTCCTGTCTAAACCGGTCGAAGGAGAACAACTGTTCATTTACCTCGCCACTTCAGAAGCTGCTCTCAGTGTTGTCCTTATCCGAGAAGAAGATGGTATTCAAAGGCCGGTTTACTACATAAGCCGAGTGCTTCATGGAGCGGAGCTTCGGTATCCATCTCTTGAGAAACTAGCCTTGGCCCTCGTCGCCTCTGCGAGAAGACTTCGCCCATATTTCCTCGCGCATTCAATAAAGGTCCTCACATATCAACCTTTAAGGCAGGTCCTCTCTCGGTCGGAAGTATCCGGGATATTGGCTACATGGACAATCGAATTAGGAGAGTTCGACATCTCCTATGGACCTTGGACTGCAATAAAAGCTCAAGCTTTAGCCGATTTCATCGCTGAGCTAACCCCCGTGTCATCTTTGGCCCCGCAATCAGAAGTAATCGGAATAAATCCTGAAGACGAAGTTGCTTCGGCTCCAATATCTTCAAATAAATGGCAACTATTTGTTGACGGATCCGCATGCTCTTCGGGCAGTGGCGCTGGGTGGATCCTGGCATCTCCAGAAGGGATCGTCACCAAGTATGTCATGTGCTTCGCCTTCCCGGCCACTAACAATGCCGTCGAGTACGAAGCCCTTATATCAGGCCTTTGGGCCGCTACGAGGCTCAGTGCACAAGAAATAAAGGCGTTCAATGACTTTCAGCTTATCATCAGCCAGATCACCGGAGAGTACGAGGCCCGAGACGTATTGATGACGTCTTACCTTCAGGTAACCCAACAAATCATTGCTGAATTCATTTCTTTCGAGATTGTACGGATCCCTCGAGCCGATGCCCTCCCTCGGCTGGCATCGACGCATAGTGGGGGAGGAAGCCGAATGGTCCTAGTGGAAGAGCTATCTGAGCCAAGTCTTCAAGAATCCAAGGCTATGCAAGTAAGTGATTCCGAAGGGGAAACCTGGATGACTCCATTAATCGCTTTTATCCTCCGAGAAGAGCTCCCGTCCGAACCAAAAGAAGCAAGATGCATCCAGCGGCGTTCCTCTCATTTCTTAATTCTAGAAGATGTGTTGTACAAGAAGTCCTTCGGCCGGCCACTCCTCCGATGTCTCGGCCTGACCGAAGCCAATTATGCCATTCAGGAAATACATGAAGGAATCTGCGGAGCGCACGCAGGAGGTAGGACCTTGGCCCATAAACTCCTGAGGCAAGGGTACTGGTGGCCGACACTACGAGAGGACGCAGCTAGTCTCGTCCGCCGCTGCAACCAGTGTCAGAGGTTCAATTCTCTCATTCACCAATCGGCAACCATTTTATCACCTCTATCAGACCCCTGGCCTTTCGCCCAGTGGGGGATTGATATTCTGGGTCCATTTCCCATGGCCATTGGCCAGAGGAAGTTCCTTATAGTAGCAGTGGATTATTTCACAAAATGGGTTGAAGCCGAACCCCTTGCGTCTATCACTGATAATAATGCCTGGAGCTTCGTATGGAAGTCTATTATTCGCCGCTACGGCATCCCTCGGATGATTATATCAGATAATGGCAAACAATTTGACAACAACCGGTTCATGGACAACTGTTCAAGCTTCGGTATTCTGTACAAGTTCACTTCGATAGCTTACCCTCAGACGAATGGTTAAGCCGAAGTTACTAACCGAAGCATTTTACGAGGACTGAAGACTCGTCTCGGCGAGGCTAAAGGCCGTTGGGTAGAAGAGTTGCCGGGTGTACTATGGGCTTACCGAACAACAAGCCAAGCCCCTACTGGAGAAACTCCGTTCCGAATGGCCTACGGAGTAGAAGCAGTTATTCCGATTGAAATCGGCCTACCTTCACCAAGGGTTCTCGCTTATGATCCGAAGAGTAATGATGAAGCCCTAAGGGATCACCTTGACCTCACAGAAGAAACTAGGGATTAGGCTCGCATTCGGCTGGCAGCATATCAACAACGCATGGGGAGATATCACAATGCTAGAGTGAAGCCTCGAAGTTTTGAAGCCGGAGATCTAGTGTTGCGAAACGCCCATGCTTCAAAGCCGGCCGAAGTTGCGGGTAAATTATCTCCAAACTGGGAAGGCCCCTATCGGGAGAAAGAAATAATCCGACAAGGGGCCTATCGGCTGGAGACCCTCTCGGGCCAGCCTCTCCCTCGTACCTGGAATGTAGAGCGCCTTCGGCGCTATTTTATGTAAAATGTTTTCCCGAGCTTCAACCGAATACATTGAATAAATACATTGTTCTGAAATACTGTGTTCGGCATTATTCTAAGTCCGTGTAAACCGTACCGGGAGTGGCTTCGGCCTTGCAAACCGTATAGGGAGCGGCATTATTCTAAGTCCGTGTAAACCGTACCGGGAGTGGCTTCGGCCATGCAAACCGTATCGGGAGCGACATTATTCTAAGTCCGTGTAAATCGTACCGGGAGTGGCTTCGGTCATGCAAACCATATCGGGAGCGGCATTATTCTAAGTCTGGGTAAACCATACTGGGAGTGGCTTCGGCTATGCAAACCGTATCGATAACGGCAGTACGACGGAAATGGCCTCGGCCACATACAAGATCGAACCCGGGTTTTAGATTATCCGGAACGGCGTACTACGATTGATCCGCCCGAAGGGTAACGTTCTCGAAAATACTCAGACGAAACCAAATGCGTAAGATAGAAATTCAAGTCATTTTTATACATGCGGAGGTATAGAAGTCGGCCTTATACTCGGCCCCGGCAACTCCAAAATAGTATCCGGGACAAGCCCCTAGATTAGCTATACATCAACACCCTCGCCTTCTACATCGACGAGGGAGTTGCCCGGAGTCGTAGGAGGAGAAGAAGCATGGTCCGAATCCGCCGCCGCATTTTCTGGAGAAGTCGGGATTCTTTCGGCCTTAAGTTGCTGCCACTAGTCTAAGAGCCGATTGCCCTCGTCTTCATCGGGGAAGCCGAAACCAGTTAGATCTGTGTCCGGACAAGCCCTTTGGGTAATAGCCATCCCCAGATCAAACATGGTTGCGGCTGCTCTAGCCCCGGCATCGAGCATTTCCTCGGCATACTCCAGACCTTCTTTATAACTCACCACGGCCACGCGAGCCACGTCATCAGCCTCTTTGGTCTTTGCCTCTAGTTCCGCTTTCAGGGCCGAGACGGTTTCGTCATGCTTGCGGCGTTCTTCGTCCAGTTCCTTCTCCAGCCGAGTTATCCTCCCGGCGGTCTCTTCCTCCTTGTCCTGGTTCTGGGCCTTTAAAGATTCGACCTCCGCGCAGGCCCGACCCAGTTGACTCTCGGCCCTTTCTTGGGCCTCGGAGGCCGTCCGAGCTGCCTCCTTCTGACTGTCCAGGTCAGACCGCAGCCTAACAGTTGCTCCAATAAGGGCATCAATGTTGGCCTCGAGATCCCGCTGCACCGAGGCCACATTGCCTGCGGCCAGCTGATCCGCGGCCTCGTCCACATCCATCAGCTTCCGCTAGATGTGAGCCTGGCGGCGAGTGAGAGCCTTGCACATGATCGCGGCCTGAAGAAAGAAAAGAGACATAAGACGAAGCAACAAGAGAGTAAGAAGTATTGAGGTAATCGAAGTTCACTTACCTGGACGGTGTAACAAACACACTGCCGGGAAAGACCCTCCGAGGACAGCTCCCGGATTTCATCCTCAGCCATTGGGATGGCCATGCCCCGTGCAAGGTGCATGCACGTCCGGGAGTCTTCCAGACTATCGTCCGCGAAGACTCTCGTGTCCGGACGCCATGGCTCGTGCCCGTACTCCCGGGACCTATGGGTCCCGGCCTGTCCGAACGAATAGGATATCCCCGTATCTGTCGTTGCAGTCGCGGCCAGAGGTGAGTCGCCCCTCTGTGGCTGGAGAGGAGACGCTGCAAGCGGCGCCTCTCGACGTGCGGCCATCTTCTTGGCCACTCGGGCAGACTCGCTCTCGCCATGATTGCCCCGACGCTTCCTTCTGTCGGAGCGCTCACTTCTGTGGGCTACGGCTTTGCCCTTCTCTCGGCGCTCCCTCTTAAGAGCAGTTGCGGCCGCCCTTCCTTCGGCAGAGGCAGTCGTCTGTCGGGCCGGGGAGGCATCCGACACTGATATAATGTCGGCTGACCGCCCTTCGACCGAGCGCGGCCTAGACGGATGGGAGGGCATGGACTGTCGGGAGATCCGGGCTATGAGCGACCCAAGGCCAGACATATCTAAAAGTAAAAAGAAGAATTAGAAGAAATTCGGTGACAATCGTATGACCCAAAGCCGACTTACCCTCGGCTATAGCTTCGGCACCCTCATTGGGCGGACGATGGGCCTTGGCCGGGGCCCTGGTTGTTGCGGCAGCCCTCGCCATAGTCTATCCCGAGGCCTGACCAGGAGGAAGATAAGGAGAGGCCCGGGCAGGAGAATGCGACGGGTTCGGCCAAGCTCCCATCCCAACAAGCCTGTCCTCGTCTTCTAGAAGCTCAGCTATATTGAAGGGAGCGTCGTCCTCGAAGAGATGGGAGTCGGCGAGCTGCTCGAGGCTGAGGGAAGGGCTATCAGAAATCCCCTCGGCTAGGGGTCCCCATTTGGTGGGGAAGGGCCATAAACTTTTTTCCCCCTTCGGGAGAGAAATGAAGAAGAAACCCTCTTTCCAATGATGAATAGACGAGGGCTTCCCGGAGAAGATACTCCGGCCGAAGCGGAGAATGAAGTAGAACCAAGAAGATTTCCCCTGGAGTTTGATCTTAAAAAGATAGCGAAAAATATTTACAGAAGGGGAGAGACCGAATATAGAATTAAGAGCCAAGAAAGCATATACAATCCGCCAGGAGTTCGAAAAAAATTGGGACGGAGCCAGTCCGTAGAAGTTCAAAAGATTATTAATAAAAAGATGAAGGGGAAGACGAAACCCAGCTCGAAAGCTATGTTTGTAGACTGAGAAAGCACCCGACCGAGGGGAGTTGGCCCTCGTATGCCTCTCAGGCCAGATGGGTGTCATCTAGGAAGGAATCAGATAATAAAGAGTAATTTCCTTCAGCGATTGGGTGCTAAGGGCAGGAGCCACGTCCGAGACTTGCTCGGCCGAATGGCGGCCAGAAACGGAAGGCTCAGCGGGAGCAGGGACTGATTCGGTTTCACCCGCCATATCAGAAGGGAAGGAGTTCAAGGAGAAAGGAGATGATAGAGAAGGCTGGGGAGCATGCTTAGACGAAGAGCAGGATGAACTGCCCTCGGTCGAAAAGGAACTACTGGACATATATCAAAAGTAGAAAAGGCTGGACCTGAGGCTTACCCTCAGATTAGGGACTTTCCAACGATCGACAAGACATTCTCAGACCACCTCGATGGAACACTCGCGGCCGGAGGAGAAGGGACGTTCGCGGTGCAGCTCGTAAAAATGCTCTGACGCAAGAGAGTTGGAGAAAGAGAATGCAGGAACAGTTCTGAGGCAAACGAAGCCGGTATTTATAGGGGAACCGTGAGGGGTCGGTTGGCGGACCAATGGCCGAGATCCTTCAACCCTTCGGCTAATCCTTGCTCGGATGCTTGCCACGTGTCCCGTCTTTTGTTATGATGACGAGTGGGCTGCACGATCAAAGAGAAATAATCAATGGCTGGAAGCGGCCCAACCTTTCGGTAACTCTTCCGGATACCCGCCACGTGTCCCTGATCCCCGTACCGGGGGCCGGAGCGGTGGTGATCCGGGTGAGTTCTTGGGCAGAGAGCCGAAGCGGCGGCAGTCCGAGTGATAACTTCTGACGGTAGAGATCTCCTAACTTTTCAGCTACCCGTCCGGATGCTGGCCACGTGTCCCTTGCTCCTCGTGGAGCGAGCCTAGGAGCGGGAGATTCAAGATCATTCCCGCCATCATTTGGCGCCCAAAATGTTCCGACAAACCTATCAACTCTCGGCTTGGGACGAGACTATTTATCATCAACTCTCGACTTGGGACGAGACTGTTTGTCATCAACTCTCGGCTTGGGACGAGACTATTTATCATCAACTCTCGACTTGGGACGAGACTGTTTGTCATCAACTCTCGGCTTGGGACGAGACTGTTTGTCATCAACTCTCAGATCGAGATGAGGATGTTTGTCAATAGCTGACAGTTTAATATGAAGGTTGCCTATTGGATTCAAAGTATCCTTCCATCAGGGTTTCGGATCTTACTCTCGGTGTTTCACAAAGTTGAGAACGACTAGAGTAGGGGGCCCTGTGATAGGGGAGAATCCAGTTAGACCCAACACTTGGGGGGCCGGCCCGACAGGCAAAAGGGCCGAAGCATACTCGGCCCACTAAGTCAATTAAACAGGAGTGTCCCAAGCGTTGGGCTCAATAAGCGACCATATTCGGCCCCATCATAGCGAATAATGAGCCGAAGTAGGCCCGGCCCATTCCAGATAACTGCTATCCAGCCGTCAGCCTATTAACGGGGTATTTTGTCAATTTCCTATCAAACCTCTAAATAGTCCTACATCGGCCGCAATCAGAAAAGAACATTCATCCCCTGCTATAAAAAGAACGCTGCTTACTACGAAAAAGGTACATCATAAGCACTCAAGCTTCTTCTCTCCTTCTAATTAGTATGTTACCGAGACTGACTTTACCATCGGAGGGGGTTCTCCTGGGCCGAAACCCAGGACCCTCACTGACTGGTATCTTCCTCCCGCAGGAGTTTTGGCTTCGCTCTCGGCCAATCTCTCCATCCGGATCTCTCTCAGCAACTGGTCTCTCGGCTGGTATTCAGATTCTGCTCTCGGAATCCATCAGTGATAGCTTCGGCAACATCAATTACCTTTAGAGATATTTTTGAAGTATTGCAATGTAGTGAAGTTATTTATAATAATATAAAAATAAGATAAACAAATCTACAACTAAAATTTAAGAGGCTTGCTTTTGCAAAAATTCCTTATCTTTTTGTATATAATGATTTATATCTTAAGTTATAATCAAGTCTAACATAAAGCATTGCCAGGAGCTAGTCCTCAGGATAGCTATCAAGGGTAATACTGATGTCTTTTGTAACGACCCGCCGCCCTATAATCGGGGATCCGATTACTAAATGGGTACCGAATCATTAAAATTTGGAGCCAAACCAGGATCTCGATAAATCTAGGAAATAAACGATAAACTAAGCTAAACATTCACATCACATTGAATTGTAAAGGTAGTGCAGGAATTAAAAATTATTACAATTCAACTTGACTCAGCAAATAATTACATATTCCAACTTAAAAGAAGTAATTAAGCGTACAGGCCTGAAAAGAAATAACAACAACATCGGGGCATACTCCGGAACAATGGCTGCTGACGCACAACCCGAGACAAAACCTTCCTCGCTACGCCTGCTTGGAACCCTTACCTGAAAACCGCAGGGGGTGAGTCTCATCGAAATAGACTCAGTAGGGATCCTTCGATCCCCACCACCCACTCACGCATCCACTAGTGCAACAACACGAATAAAGGCAATTTAAATAAATAAAGCAGTAAACACAACTCTGAAACCACTCCACCACGGAGTCCACAACCAACGTCTCGGCCAAACACGTAAACCACGCAGCAGAACGCGGAAAACACCGACCCGCTGAGACCAAACAGCAACCCCTCGGATAGCGCACTGGCTACTCCGGCCTGACCTGGCTCAAGGTGGTTCTACTTCCCCCAGCACGAGTGACACTCCGAATGTACCACTCCCACATCGGTACTAGCTATACCCCGGGGTACACCAGGTGACCCTCTCTCTAGGCGTCACCCCACCACTCCCACACCGGCGCCGTGTCACTCCCACACCGGCACAGAGTGCCTAAGCGCTAACTACTGTCACTCTAGGTCTACGATCGCATGAAACACAATACAGTGCGATCTGATCACGTATAAACCCTCGTCCTCGAGTATGTTTTTAAGCATGCATTTAATCAAATTATCTAACAATGTAAACACATGTTAATTGCATTGATTAATGAGGTTCTGTCTTGAATCGTGTCGCCCGTGGCCGACGTCATTCAACACTCCTAAACTGGTTCATACGAAAACTGGCCTCAGAATAGCATAAAACGCGTCGTGCAAGGTAGTCACTTTTTAAAAGACGTCGTTGTTCCTAGTCGCCTAATCACGACAGAAACAGAATCAGGCATCGGGGTGATCAAAACTAAATCGCATCGTGGGAGGCAGCCACCATTCAAAATGACGTCGCTGTCCCAAGACGTCATTTAACGTTCGCTAACAGGTTCCCCCTAGCCTTCTAAGTATAAAAGTGGAATTTCTTCTCGAAAATCTCCTAAACATGCTCCAAAACAGGAAAAATGTGGTTTTAATCAAAACACAACGGAGATGGTCACCCTACCGATTACTTGAATTCCTCCGAGCTTCAAGCCGCCGGACCGCCACGCCACAAACCGCCGCCGGTACCGCCGTGGACACCGTTACTCCACCGGGACGTCGGCCGCCGTCCGGAGAGCAATACGCTGCGGAGGAAATGGTGGTGGTAGTGGTGGAAGTTAGGGAGAGGGTTTGATGGAGTGGAGGGAGAGGAAAGGAAGGAGAAGGGGGAAGAGAGAGCGAAGGGTTCGGAGAGAGGGAGGAGAAAGAAGAAAATGAGAGAAATGAGGGAAAGGAGGGAGGGTTCGTGGGTTTAAACCGAATCTAGCTAAAACGCGTCGCCCAACACCGACGTCATTCAAGTGACAAGACCAGGGCCGTACTCTCGTGGCCCGAAACTGGCCCACGTGGCGTCCACGTGGCACCGACGTGGCACACTATAAAACACGTCCCCCAAACAGGACGCCGTTTGAATCGCGTCTCACAAGCTCAACGCGATAAAGAACCTATGACCCAGCCCCACAAGGGCCCAAACCCAGGGGTCTGACAACGAAATTGACCCAATAACTGGATATGAAACCTCAATCTTTACATCTTTATTATTTACCAAGCAAAGAGAAATGCATGCTGCACTGCGGGCATTGCAAATCCATGTGGATTGCAATACCGCTTTAGCTATCATCCGATCACGCTTTGATCGGACAACTAGGGGATGCACGTGTTTGTCTCTATATATAACGAGGTCGAGGCTCACCACATCTTACTGTCTGATCTTGAATTAGACGGTAAGATCGGGTACTCCACAACAAAGAAAGGGACACCTCTCGAGCAAGCAATGTATGCAAGTAAAACTCCCCAGTGTGGTAAGTATAACTCTAGAGCAGAAGGGCTCTTTATGCATGCAAGGCTTCCCAGGGATTCTGGCCTAGCTAGGAGTCACTAGCGAATGGGCTTCCAGTCGATTTCCAACTATGTAATATCGTAACCCTCCGATTCACAATTTTTGACTCGGTTTACTAGTTTGACCCTATTTTGACCAATCATTACATCGGTCTAATTTCATTACAAATGATTTATTATAATTGTATATCTTTTGTGTGGTTAATAGGTATATTTTATGTGCAATTCGTAAGGATAGCACAGGGAGATCAAATCAAAAATAAGTATATCAATTACCAGTGGAATTTAAAATTGCTCCCGTGGATTCCCAATTCGTTTCAGATAAATCGAACAATGAGGAACACGATTCTTCACCTTATGTAGAATTGAATCCCCATTTGTTGGGTTCCGATAGAGCGATGTCGTGAGTTGTGCAAGTGCTCGACTTCCAGCGATATCCACGCGATTCTCTGGTTGAGGGATCATCCTCGCTTCCTCTGTAGGTTTAGCATGACTGCTGATGCTTCTTCTTTTCGATGGTGGCCGTGGCATGCAGGCGAAGGCTCTAGTAGGTGGAAATTGAGGTAGCCGAGAGAGATAAAGGGGGCGCCCTTCACCAAGGAGGTCATCCAGAGGAGAGAGAAAAGAGGGGGATGGCCAGGTCTCTGGGGAATCTAGAGCTTTGCCCAAGGTTCCCATCTAACGTATATTTATATTAATTTAGGGACTTTTATAATATAAAATCCTACTTAATATCCATCAACCGAGAACCTTGTGTGTGTGACCCTCTAGGCTCAAGTGCCAACCCAGTTTCACGCCCAATAAGCCCAGTAATCCTTTATTGACTTAGAGTAATTTAATAAATATCTCAAATTAAATTAACACTTAATCAATTTATCATCTCATGATAATCGACCGAACTTTCGATCAAGTTAGGTGCCAAGCAACACTGTATGATTCTGGAAGAGATTGAGGTTCAACAACCTGCTCAAGGAACCTTTCCATCATATGTTATTCTACGGATATAATCCTTCACTCGTACCGATACTCTCAAGTGAACCTAGGGTATGGTTAACTGTCAAACTCTAATCGATTCAGTCACTCATATTAGATGCCTCAAAATATCATCAGAAAATATCTTTTCTAATATGTTATTCTGCCCTGATCAGGGACTCCTGGACATCACTCAATAGAGAATTCTCTCCCTAATTATAGAGAGCGAATAATCCCATATTGACCACACAATCACCTTCGAACATATTTTGTTGGATCTGATCACTTAACTAATTAAGATCTCATAATTAGAGATCTTTGAGCTAAAGTCAACATTTAAAAGTCCATCGATAAGATGTATTTCATATCTCAACTTCAAGGACCAACAACGCTACTATGACGACTGATTGACAGTTAGGTAAATTATCATCTAGTGATTCAAGTCTGCTCAATTCAGTAAACTCATTCCTCAATGAACGCCTGCAGATTCACCTTGGTATCTCTATACAAGTGACTATGAAACCAATCACTTTCATCTTATGAGTAGGAAGAATTTGTACTAGTCTTACTAGATATTTGATGTCCTTTTCAAATATCCTCTCACTAGAAATATTTAAAAATATGTGTTTAAAGAATATTAATCTTGTTATTATGATCTCATCATATAATATCTATTACACATATTCATAGATTTCATTATGAAATGGTATATCGAATTACACATAATGAATACCTTTATTATTAAAAGAAGAAGACTATACAAAAATTATGTAGTTGACTTGACGGACATAGATAACTAACACGATTAACTTGGGCAAATTAAACATTAATGGATTTTGAAGCGAACTTTCCTCTTTGAGTGAATTTGATCTAAATTGGATAGTTTGTGGACCAAAATAAGGAGGATTTGAGAAATAATTTTGGATAGTGTTTAGTGGGCTTATGAGAAAGTTTTTGCTCCATTAAGTGAGTTTTAGAAGGCTCATTGGTTTCCTATCAGGTAAGATGACTATTTTAGCTAATATGAGGACTATTGTGCAAATGGGGTATGCTTAATATATGGGTGTAAAGGGGAGCCCGACCCCATTCTTCTTATCTTCTCTTTCTAGCTCTATTCTCTTCCCTTGCACCATGTGAGAGGGATTCTTGGAGTGCATGACTATCATGGTGATGGAGAAAGCTCCCTTGGATGATTTCCAAGTGATTGGCCCTATTCAAGGCTGATGGTGGTGTTAAAGTGAAAAAATGGAGGAAGAAGATCCCGAGAAGCTTGGAGCGCATAGATGATCCTCAACTTCTCCTTCTTCCTCTCCACTTTGATGTGATGAAGGTGGATTCAAGGCCCAAGGTGGTTGGTGGAGATCAAGAAGAGGTTGGGTGATGTCTATGATGTGTATTTTGATTTCCCTTATGTGCATGTTGGTCTAAATGGTTCCTTGTAACATAAATGGGCTTCAATTGGTGACTGACATGATGATCTTATAGTTTGAATACTTATTCGTCCACAGAAGTGAGAATTTAATGTGTTTCTATATAATTGGTTAGCATGATTACATGTAGTTCAAACTAATAATTTTAGTTAAATTGATTTGGCTGTTCTAGCATAATGGCTCTATACATTGTCATTTATGTTATAAAGTTTGCATCTTGGTATGTCTAGTTGCTCCAATTAGAATTTCTTGCAGTTTTGTGAAGGATTGAGTGAGCTCCATTCCTATCTTCATAAGTGTGGAGTTGACTTCAAAATCTAGATAGTGAATTGGTTTCTTAGCCACTATAGCTTAATAGATGTATTGATTGACTTGCATGTTTTATATAGTTAATATATAAATACTCCATACCTATGAAAAGTTTTGAATTGGATGAGTCTTCTTTGAATACCATGAGTGTGAAGTTTGAGTTGAGTTTCAACAGATTGAACTTAGAACTTCTCTATAACATAGTCCATCAAAGATTAAGTTGATGCACATGATTTATATTAATAAATGCTTTGAAATTTTTGATCATGTCCCATTTAAATTTTATTGGGTTTGGTCAATAAATCATGAAGATGTGCCCTCATGTTTAAGGGTATGGGACTGTTCGCGAATTTTTTGATAGGGTAGTATTGTTTGAATTATAGTTCACTCATTTATTAATATTTTTTTCTAAAATTTGTATACATTGTTCCTAACATATGGATATAAATACCAACAAAATTTCATTAAATTTAGAGTTCATTTGATATGCATTTTAGTCAAAAGTTAGGTCAATGTACTAGACAATGCAAAAAAATGCACAAAATGCAGTACATGAACCCTATATAAAAACAGTCAATCGATTTGCCTAGAGTGCCTTATTTTGAGATAAAAGGGTGAAGGTTTGGCCTATAAATATCAGCCAATAACATTGGGCTTGTTTAGGATAATTATGTAATCTACTTGCGAATGATTATGATGTTTTGACTTAGATTTACGTACTTTCACATGGTAGTTTAGTCCCTTTAAGAATTTCATATAATTGCATACATGAACCATATTATATTTTATTCAATAAAGCAATCATATAAACCCGTATGGAAGGATCATACAGTCATACTTTGTATTTAAAGGTGAGAGTCATCTTTGCATTGTCTCACGAAACCTTCAATTTCATAGTGTCCATATCAAGACAAATTCATATCTATCATATGTTCATCAATCATTATTAAACTTGTATTAAGGCTAATTCATAATTTCACATGTTATTTGTAAGGACTGAGGCTTTCGGATTCGGTTTTCGGGGTCGGACCCTGTAGTTCAGGCTCCAGTGGGGCAGAGACTCTGTGATGTTTCGCGTCGAGCCCGCTCGACGCGGTTTAAACGGCGTCCACCGTTGCAGACGCGTTTTAGGTTCTGCCACGTGGGTGCCACGTGGGCTGGCTTTGGGCCGCGAGAGTACGGCCCTGTCGTGTCGTCTGAACGGCGTCCGCATGGGACGACGCCTTTCAGACTGCGACTCTGGGATTGTCAGAGTACGGCCCTGACAAGTCTTCTGAACGGCGTCTGTATAGAACGACGCGTTTCAGAGTCTTGTCAGAGCGGCCGTCACATCACCTGATAGGCGTCCGTCTATGTCGACGCGTTTTAGCCAGTCTCTGGTTAACCCCGCGAGCCCTCCTTCTTTCCCCCATTTTCTTCCTCCTCTCTTCCTCTCCTCCCTTCCGGCGATCCCGGCGGCAGCCCCTTCTCCTCCCTCTTTTCCTTCCACCATTTCATCTTTCCCTCCACTCCATCCCATACCTAGCTCCCACCACTACCACCTCCACTTCCACTGCGGCGTTTTACTCTCCGGACGGCGGCCGACGTCATGGGGGAGTAAGGACGACCACGGCGGTACTGGCGGCGGCGTGGGGCGAGTCGGGTGGACGGCTTGAAGCTTGGAGGAGTTCAAGTAACCGGTAGGGTTACGGTTCCCGTAGTATTGTGTTTGAAACCATGTTTCCCCCGTTTAAAGCATGTTGTGGATCTTTAGTTTTGGGGGGTAGAACAAGCATGTTTAGGAGCTCTTCTTGTTGATATGGGGGATTTCTATGAATGTGGTTTCCTGACGGATTGGATACGCCCCTCTTTCTCCTTTGTTTTGGGTGATTTTGGAGTTTTTGGAGTTGAAAGGGGGAGCCTCGGGCTCATGACAGACCCGGTTCCTGGGGTTGAAAGACGTCGTGCATAGACGACGCCTTTTTGAATGGCGTCGAGCCATCGTGACGCCTTTTAGGCAGGAATCGTCTTACTGAGGGTCTGTCAGTTCGGGGATTCTGAGACTAAAAGACGTCATGGGTGGGCGACGCGATTCGTAATAGCGTCGGGTAACCATGACGCTTTTTAAGGCCGAAATCCCCTGATTAATGTCTACTGCATTCCTGGATTTCTTTGCTGAATGGCGTCTGAGGATGTCGACGCCTTTCAAAAGGCGACCACTGGTGTCGACGCCTTTTAGGCCAGATTCTGAGGCCAGTGTTTTATATAAACCAGTACATGGAGCTTGAATGGCGTCGGCCTTGGGCGACGCGATTCAAGACAGAACTACACTAATTCATGCCAGTAAAATGTGTTCATACTACTAGATAGTTGGTTAGTGCATGCCTTAGTGTACTCAGTAGAGATGAATTCTTCATGACCGGATGGTATTACATTATGTGTTATGCGATCGCGGACTTTTCACGTGACCGGATCGTACTGTGCTGGGTTTTGTGTTACTGTGGACCTGGAGTGACAGTTGTAGCACTTTATCACCCTGTGCTGGTGTGGGTGGAGCACAGCGCCGGTGGGGGCGTGGGCGGGGTGACGCCTAGTGAGAGAGGGTCACCTGGTGAACCCCGGGGTCAGCTAGTACCGGTGTGGGCGTGGTACATTCGGAGTGTCACTCATGCTGAGGGAAGGAGTAACCACCTGAGCCAGTTGGGCCGGAGTAGCTAGAGTGCTATCCGAGGGGTTACTGCTTGGTCTCAGCGGGTCGAGGTTTTCCCACTGTCGTTTGCGTGGTTGGCGTGTTCTATCGAGACGGCGGTTGTAGGTTCCCTAGTCGTCTGGTTTAGAAATATGCATGTTTAATACATTTCGACTGCATGTGATTTCACGTTGAAAATTAGGAATTATACTTACCACTGTGCTTGTTACTTTACCGTCGGCTGTATTTTACACTTGTGGGTGTGTGCGTGGGCAGTGGGGATTGAAGGATCCCTACTGAGTCTTGTCTTTGAGACTCACCCCTGCGGTTTTCAGGTGAGGACTCCCAGCAGACCTAGCGAGGAGAGTGCGGCCGTGTGTTGAGCGCCGTCAGCAGTTATTCCGGGGTATGCCCCGACGTAGTTGTTATTTTATTTCTGGCATGTATGTTTAATTATTTCCTTTCTGTTGGAGTATGTAATTATTTGCTGTATCGAGTCGCATTGTAATAATTTTTAATTCCTGCACTTTCATTTCAATTCAATGCGATGTGAATGTTTAGCTTAGTTTATTATTTATTTTCCAGACTTACTTAGATCCTGGTTTGATTCCAAATTAATGATTCGGTACCCATTTAGTAATCGGATCCCCGATTATAGGGTGACGGGTCGTTACATTATTGACCTATTCCAAGATTGATTTACATATCATATTGCCATCTCTGGCTAAAATCACAAGAGTCATATCACATAATAATTCTACACTGATGGGGAACTACACTAGCATCAATCTTATTTATGTTTATGTTCACATTCACATATGGGTATCGACATCTCGAAAGATTCCTATTCGGTCCATGCCGCTCCACCCTTTTTGTGTAAAGACTGAGGTTTTGGATCCGGTTATCGGGTCGATTTCAGTGTCGGACCCCTTGGTTTGGGGCCTTGTAGGACTGGGGCAAGGGTTCTCAACGCGATTTTGAACGGCGTCAGCCTTAGGGAACGCCATTTAGGAGCTTTGTAGGAGTGCTGCGTGGGCGGGCGAGGGGGCCGTGTGTGTACGGCCGCGGTCTGATCGTATGAATGGCGTCGACCATTGGAGACGACATTCAGACATCTGCCAGTGTACGACTCGCGTCCTATTGTATGAACAGCATCTTCCTAGAACGACGCAATTTAGGCGAGTTTCGGTTGACGCTCCGAAGCCCTCCCTCTTTTCTCTCATTCTCTTTATCTCTCTCTCTCTCCTCCCCCTCCCCTCCGAACACCTCCGATTCCCCCTTCCCCTTCTCCTTGCCTTCCTCTCCCCATTCCTCCTCTTCCTCCACTCCATCAACCTCTTACCCCTCACCACTACCACCATCATCTCCTCCGCGGCGCATTTCTCTTCGGACGGCGGCCGACGTTCCGGTAGAGTGACGGCGTCCACGACGGTATTGGCGGCGGCTTGTAGTGTGGCAGTTTGCGGCTAGGAGAACGGATGAGTTCAAGTAACCGGTAGGTGACGATCCTCGCGGTGTTTTGTTTAAAACCATAATTTTTCCGCTTTGAAGTATGCGATATGTGTGGATATTTTCGAGTAGAAAGCATGTTTTAAGGGGGTTTTTAAGGAAAATAGGCATTCTTATAAATAGGGTTTTGTGTGATTAATTGGTTATTAGACTTCTCCCTTGTCTCCTTTTGTGTTTTTGAGTGTTTTTTAGCATTTTTGGGGAGAAGAGGGACCCTTTGGTGTGGCTCGGTCTTGGGCGTAAAACACGTCCACTCAGGCCGACGCTATTTGAGATAGGCGTTGATTTGAGTCGACGCCATTTACGGCCCATTTCTTCTAGTTGTCGAGGCCAGCGCGGGATAATGAAATGAATAGTATCGGCCATAGGCGACGCCATTCAGGCCAGTATCCCTTGTCTCAATTACTCTACGAAATTTGAATCAGTTTAGGGGTTTTGAATGACGTCGGCCACGGGCAACGCGATTCAAGACAAAACTCCATTAATTCATGAAATTAACATGTGTTTACATTATTAAATAAATCGGTTAAATATATGTTCGAAGCCGTACTTTGAGGACGAAGATTTCTACGTGATCGGATTCGCATTGTGTTGTGTTTTGTGCGATCGTGGACCTAGAGTGACAGTTGTTAGCACTTAGGCACCCTGTGTCGGCGTGGGAGTGACACGGCGTGAGTGTGGGAATGGTGAAATGATGCCTAGAGAGAGGGTCACCTGGTGTACCCCGGGGTATAGTTAGTATCGGTGTGGGAGTGGTACATTCCGAGTGTCACTCGTGCTGGGAAAATAGAACCGTCTAGAAATAGACAAGTCGGAGTAGCCAGCGCGCTATCCGAGGGATTGCTGTTTGTCCCAGCAGGTCGATGTTTTCTGCATTCGGCCGCGTGGTTTGTGTGTTTAGCCAAGACGCTGGTTGTAGACTCCGTGGTGGAGTGGTTTCAGAGTTGTGCATGTTGCATTTAAAAATACATGTATTTTATATCGGAATTTGAGAATCTTTGGGAGTTGTGTTTACTGCTTTATTTATTTAGATTGCCTATATTTGTATTGCTGCACTTGTTGATGCATGAGTGGGTGGTGGGGATCAAAGGATCCCTACTGAGTCCATTTCGATGAGACTCACCCCTGCGGTTTTCATGTGAGAGTTCCAGGCAGGCATAGTGTGGAGGGTGTTATTTAGGGTTGCGCGCTAGCAGCCACTGTTTCAGGATATGTCTCGATGTAGTTGTTATTTTCCTTTCAGGCCTGTATGCTTAATTATTTCTTTTCAGTTGGAATATGTAATTATTTGCTAAGTCGAGTCGAATTGTAATAATTTTTAATTCTTGTACTTCCTTTACAATTCGATGCGATGTGGAATGTTTAGCTTACTTTATCATTTATTTCCCAGATTTATCAAGATCCTGGCTTGGCTCCAGTTTTAATGATTCGGTACCCATTTAGTAATCGGATCCCCGATTATAGGGTGGCGGGTCGTTACATCTTGGATCTTCGAAAATCCTTGAACGTATGATAAGGAAGCAAGGCCAACTAAATTTCATGATTCACATGTCATGTAGTCCAGCCCCCAGTTGAGGTGCGCACATAGGTAGACTCCCCTATTGCCTTTGATCAAACAACAAGTCGGGTTCAGACATCTAAACCAAAAAAAAAGGTTAAACCAGATCCTCACCTGACCCAAACAAAAGGCTTAAACCCTTATCCCCATCCCCAAAGGATAGAAACAAAAGGGTACCCATTAGTGAGTAGTCATTCTAGTCAAATCATCATAATATGAGCCAGTCATACAAAATAATCATAAGCCTAAAACATGATATGAGAACATAGATTCATAAGTGTTAAATAGCTCAAATAATCTCAACTAGATCAATTATAAATATCATGTATGAATCCCAAAGTCGAAATGCATCTATCGGTGGTCAAAACTGCTCAAAACAATGAGCTTTCATCGTTCTAGGTCCAAACAGTCGACCGAACTAGTAAAACGGTCGACCATTTGGCCAAAAAAAAGTTAGACAAGGGTTTCTGATGAAAACAGTCGACCGTTTTAGTCAAATCGGTCAACTGTTTCCGTCAGCACAACCGAATTGACAGAAACTATCAGCAGACCGTACTGTGCACCTCCACTTGAGAGGGCTATAACTCACAATATATACATCTAAATTAAGATCCATTTTTTTCTTGTATGAACGCTGACTAAGAAATCTATGACATATGAAAAAATCAAGTCAATTGGAGCACTATACAAATCAAGGTAATTAAAATACTCATTATTGTCCTATTTTTGGAGTCAACCTCATACCTATGAAAATAGAGTTGGACATCACTTAAACCAAAGTCAAAAGCCACGAAATTTAAACTGGAATAATTAGACATATGTATCTACAAATTCCATAACATGCATGCCAATCTATTTACTATAGAGATCACATTAAGCATCATAACATAAACAATATTTCATTTTTCGACTGCACTCTTCCAAACTCGAAAATAGTGGTGTTCACTACACAAACCACAATCATTGCTAGACATTAAGAACTTAGAGAAAATGATAATCATAAGAAATATAAATTTAGATATGTGTAAGTCAATTAGAACTCATAAAATTACATGCACACAAGAAATCAAATAAAACACTTCATGGTGTCACTCTAACTCAAGTTGAGATGCTAGCAACCCAAAGGGGTCTTCAAGAACCAACCCAAGCTCAAGAGAGGAAAAAGAAGAGAACTCCCATGCTTCCTCTATGAATTCTTGCTTCTATGGTAGAGTTCCACTAAGGAAAGTTTCAAGAACACGTCTCCTAGATCTCCTAGGCTTCCAACCCATGCAAGCCTCCAAGAGCAAGCTCACCTATATGTACCCAATTGTTCCTCCAAACCAGGTAAGAGAGTGAGAGATGTGGTGGAAGAGAGGATGGGGAGGAGAAGGGAAGGCTACATTGGTACTCCCTCTCTCACCTATATATAAACCCATTAGAAATTGCATCCATACCCCTAAACTTTCAAAAATAGGTCCCCGCACCTATCTGTATCCAATGGGTATGGGCTTGGTGGTGTTTGGCTTGGGCTGGGTGCGGCGACGGAGAATCACAACATTTGGCTTCTTATGTTGCGAGATTGTGGTTATGTAATAATGTCGTTTGAACCTTGAAATTTTGTGTCTCTTCCTGGATATGTATACATGGTCAAATGTTTGAAATTCTTATCGTACTTGTGTGCGATTAAATTTATTTTGTCTAATTCAAACTTATCATCTCCAATATGTGAAACAACTACGACGGGTCTCGACTTAGTAACGTGTTGAGCCAAAGGAACCAATCCAAAGTGTTCGATATCTTTTGGACCAGGGTATTGCATAACGATATCTTAAGTTCACTTAAGAGCATTATATTGAATAAATGATTATAGTCATGTGGTAAATGATGATGAAAATGTTCTATGAGTGGGTTGTTAAACCTAGTGCCTTTAAGATCATGTTGTGTTGCTTGACATCCAACTTGATTGATAGTTGGATCGATTAATCATAAGATGATAAATTGATTGGGTGTTTATTTAATATTAGATATTAAATAAATTACTTTAATTTAGTAAGAGATTAATAAGCTTAATGGGCTCAAAATCGGACTGGCACTTTGGCCTAAAAGGTCATCCGCATAAGGTTCTTGGTTAATGGAAATTAAGTAGTAATTTATATTAGTTCAAGGCCTTCTATAAAAAGTCGCCAGAATTAATATAAATGTAAATCAGAGAGAAACCCTAGGCCAAGCTTCATGATTTCTATTAGATACGGCCGCCCCCTCTCTCTCCTCTCTAACCTGATCATCCCTCCTTGATAAGGGTGTCCCCTTTTGTCTCTTATCCATTTTAGTTTTCACCTGCCGAAGATTGTGCTGTGGGCATCTGTGGAGAGAAGGAGAACTCGCAATTGCATTGATCGTATAGGAGAGTCGAGGACGATCCCTCAACCAGAGGACTACGTGGATATTGCTGGTGGTCGGGCAAATGCGGGGCTTGCAACATTGCTCTATTAGAAGCGATCGAACGCGGATCCCATTCCATGTAAGGTGAGAATCGGAAACTCCGACTCGAATATTAGTTTTGCTAAACGAATTAGGGAACACACAAAGATTTCATTTATGTTGTGTTATTTTGATTATTAAATTTTAAATTGCATCTCTCAGTGTAATCCTTACAGAAAGTTGGTGAATATCCATGAGTTTTAAGCTCCAAGGGTCTTCTTCCATCAACTCCACTTGATTTTTGCTAGGGGCACCAATTGGGGCCTCAAAGTGTCCAAGGATCACTCTAGAAATCCTCCTTCACCATAACTCGCATTAAGGTTAGGAGCCTATCCACTAGCTAGAGAGATGGGTAGAGAGAGACAGAGAAGTTGGGAAAGGTGAATAGGGTCAAGCTCCCCCGCTTCTCATCTTAAAAGCCCTTGTCAAATTGCGTAGAACCCCCGCAAAAGGTCAAAACAACCATCTCACCCCTTAGCCATTCACCTGGCCTTCTAATCCATACCCAAGCGCAACCCAATAGATTCTAAAGCCAATTCCAAAGTCTATGGCAACTCAACTCATAACTCTCTTAATTGGGAACTCCACTAAAAGACAAAAATATGATTCTAAAATCCATTATGCCTCACATAACTTAAGTCACTAACATCTAATTAGCACAACAAACATTATAAAAGTTATTTATTTATACTAACTCATGTTCAATAAAAAATCAAGTTAATCTAGCAATGTATCAAATCGATCAAAAATCATGAACAAGAGGGCCGAAGTGTTACAAATGATTTCTCTTCTCTTTCCATTCTATGTTTTACACATCATTGAATGGTTGAGAGGAGTGGTAAAGGCACGCAAGGTACCTCCACATGTTGATACATGTGATATGAATAAATAGATCTACATCAAGTATATAATATGTATATTTTTTGCATTGGCCTGCATTGTGGAGTGAGTTTTGCTAGTTATGCGGTAACTCATGTGTGGAGATTTGATGCTTACTAAGTTGACTCATAATTCCAGTATCTTTTTTCAAGAAAGACCAATTCAAAATCCGATTAAGAGGTGATAGACCAGCTTGGATCTTTTAAAGGACTTTGATTATTTTAATTTTAGTTAGTTATTTGATCTTGAGTTTATTAGATTAATGTTGTGTGATATTTTGAGAGATTTAATGTACTTTTTATTTTGAGAGTCGAGAGTTTTGCAATTTGTTATTGCTTTAGTGGATTCACTATATTGACTAGTAATATAGATTTTATTTGGAGTTCTAGATGGTAATGGCGTTTGTTTTATTTGGGGTGTGATATGTGTTATCGTTCATATTTGTTTTACCTCGACGTTATGCGCTCATAGTTCAATATAAGTTAGTATAGTGAATTGGATTTGAGGGGGATAATAAAGCTAAATTCAAATGATGTATCTTAATTATAATAAAATAGAAAATTATAAACCTGATACATTTCTGAGCCAAGAAGATTATTAAATTTTTTGTTAAATTTTTATACTTATTTAAATTAAGTTTCATGTAAAAAAATTGGGATTACATATTGAACTATTCTCTATTTTTAGAATGACTTGTAAAAATTATTTGAAATATGAAATGATTATATTTATTCTTTAAAACTTTATGATATTTAATCTTTTCTATGTGATAATTTTGAAGAAAACTTTACTTTCTTTTGGTACATTCTTTTTTATAATATTATACATTCTTTCTGAAATTTTTGTTGTTTCATTTGATATGAGGTGGTTGGAATTTCATATAACCTTCGACTTTGGATCTGAGCTGACTTTTACTCTATCTAAAGATGATTAATATTTATAATTATACACAAAAAATAAATGGCACCATTTAGCCAATTAATTACTAAAAAGCATAATTCTTATATAAGGTTGTTAAATTTATTTGTATTTGTATTTTGTTATTTTTATTTGGTGTTATGTACTATGGAAAATGTACATGAATAAGGAGAGATATATATTTATTATGAACCACTTTGTACGTTACATATTACAATAATATTCTACATATATTCATAATCCTGTGGATGTTTTTATCGTTTACTGAGTTTCGGTTGCAGTGATACTCATACCCACTTAATATTTTTCAGGTGAATTTTTTGGAGATAATATAATATTTATTTAAAGTAAAAGTTTGTATAGAAACTAAGAGGACCAGGGAAAGAACCGATCATGTTGTTTAGAAGATCCTATAAAATAAGATGGCCTATATTGTTTTATAGATAAGCTGTGAAGATGTTATTAGCTTGTTATTCTTTTTCTTGGCTTGTATTTTGTAGCTTTTGCTATGATATCTAAAAATATGTATAAAGTTCTAAAAAACGTAGGCATCTTAATATTTCCTAATTTAAACTAGTTTCACATTGGAACTAATTTAACGTCAACAAGTGTGGACTAGAATGGAAAGTAAATAAATATACCAGGAACAACAGTGCCTTCACAATGATGGCAAATGTAGGTTAAAAAAAGAGAAATATTTTTTAAGACATATTTGTTATTTATTAGTCTTTTAGTTAATAATTAACTAAGGGGCTACTGCAATGTCAAAGGTGTAACATAGGCTTGGAAATCTGCATATGTAAATATTGTAAGGAATGCTACAATGTTATCCTTTATTTTCCTTTTATCACGCCATTTCATACTTACATCTGCCCTCTGAACTCAAGCTCGATATCATAGTTAAGGGTGTTAAGATGGCAAGAAAAGAGTGTGCAACTAGGGTGATACAAAATAGGAATTTTGTGGATAGCCCTTTGAAAGATTTTGCATTTGTAAAATTTACTGTATGATTCATATTTGCATATGACTCTCTTAATTATGATATTATTGAATTTTAACTGAATTAAAATATTATTACTTCACATACCATATGTGAAAATTATTAAATGAATATATTAGTAATATCCTTAATTAATATGCAAATACCTTACAAGAAAATCACACAAACATACATTCATAAGTTCGTTGTATGCACTTAACATAAAAAAAAGTATTTCTATTTTTACATAAAATCAAAACATTTAACTTAGATAAAATTCAAGACAAATCATATAGTTAAGAGGATTGTACATAAACATTACATAAGTATGAACTGTACATGCAGTTGTCTACAAATATAAAATCTTTTAGGGAGTTAAACCATCCAATAAATAATCTTCAAATTGATATAAATATATATATACGGGTCATAACTCTTATTTGAATTGATGATTTTTTTATTTATTTGGAAATATATAATGAAAAAAAAAAACTCAAAAAGGTGATAGATAACTCGGCCCAGGAGAGCGGGCAGTGTCGAGAGTAGAGAGTTGAGGGCCGCCTACCTCCCGGCAAACTGCCTTCCTTCCCCGTTTCCACCCAAAACATCTTCCTTCCTCTTCTTCCGTTTCTGTTTGCTCTCCTCCTACTCCTTTCTTCTTCTTCTTACTCTTCCCAGTTCCTCCATTAATCCGTCCAAAGAAGCGCTCCATTTCCACACCAAAACATCTTCAAAAGATCATCTTTTTGATCCCCACCAGCGCCCACAAGGCCGCTGCAGGCGCCGCCACCATATATGGGCTACACCCTAACCTCTTCGCGCCAGCTCGGGTTCCGCTTTGGGCCCCTCCTCCCTTGCCCTCGCCGCCATCACAGCGCCCACCCCGAGCGGCGGCGGCAGCAGCAGAGGCAGTTCCTGTGGCCGGGCTTCCCGGCCCAGGCGCCCAAGGGGCAGAGATACCGGGCCCTCGCCCCAAGGGCGTCTTCCGGGCCGGGGAGAGGCGTGGCAGCGGCGGCGGATGGAGGCGGGCGGCGGGTCTACCGCGCGACGCAGGCGCAAGGGTCGCCGCCGCCCCTGCTCGCGAAGCAGGTCCCATCCTTCGCCCTCCCCGCGGGCGTGCTCGTCGTCTTCTCCTTCGGTGTGTGCCTGCACCATTTCAAAATCTCTTCTTGTGGGATCCTTTTTTTGGGGTTCTTCTCCATGTTTTGGTTTCGTAGATTCGTTCCATCTTCAAATTAAGAAGCTCAATGGAAGTCATTGTGAATTCAAATGGGCAGTTGTAACCGGCGCGAAAAGTGGTTCTAAAAGAGAGATTATGTATGCTGTCCGCTTAATGAGATTACATTTCCATTGAAAATGGAAGTGCAACTGAATTTGTATACGACACTGTAGAAGTGACTGTTGAGAATTTGTGGTATGGCATTTTCATCATACATAAATAATTCAACCAGAGAAGTTATGCAAAGTACACTGCATGTAGAAAACCAAATCTGACCTCAATTCAGGTTGAGGTAAAGTCTTGATCAAGTTCCTATTCCTAATGTAAAAAAAAAAAAACTATTTATTAAAATTTAGATTGATCGTTTGACCTTGTTTTGGATATAGTTGCAGGAAGGCTGATGCTTTGTGAGTTCTTAGAGGGCGTCAACTTGAGCTTCAATGTTCCGGCTATATAGAGAGTTTTGTTTGTACATGAATTTGATTAGGAAAATTTGGTCATAAGCATATCCTGGTAAAGGTGTTGGGCTTCTAGTCCACTATTAAAACATTTTGCCTTTTGTTGTCTTATTTGCTTCTTATAGTGATGCCTGTAATCCATCTTCAAGCTTCCAATCTTTTCCTTTGTGCACTGCATTAACAAGATCTGCTGGCATTGAAGCATTCCTTTTTTTTGGTTCCTTGAGAGTGAAGGAACTCCTTTCTATGTATGCAAAGAAGAACATGTTTCATTGTCATCATTGTGGTCATTGTCATGACTCATAATCATCATGCCTTATCCCCTTATCCAGTTCAACCTAGGGTTTGGTCATCTACACACTCTCTCTCTCTATATTTATACATATATCATATATATTAATATTAATGCCAAGCAAAATGTTTGTGTCTTGGAATTCTCATGTTCTAGATTCTGCTTTTGTGTGGTCCTTGCTTGATGTGGTTGATATTTGACTTGATTAGGCAAATTAGGAGACAGTCTCATCCACTTTAGAAACTTGTATGTGAAATGAAAGAAATATATTGGTCATACAACTCACTCATCTTCTTTAACACTAAAACCTAGTTCTTGCATTGACATTTTTACTTTTTAATCAATAGTGTTATGGAAGGTGCTTCAAGCATCGGTAAAGCCAAAGTCAAGTGGATCATCTGCTGTGTCTGTGGAGAGTAAATATTCATTTCCTGGGATGAAATGGTCAATTGCTCCTGGATCAAATTTACCATCAGTTTCCGGTGTCACACTTGACGGGGAATCGAAACAAAGGCTCAAAGAATTTTCAAAAGAACTTCGGACTTTTCAAAGAGTTGACATGTCAGGTACCCCGTTCAGATAGTCATGTTCTTAATTCTATTTGTCAAGTTTATGAATGAGTTCTCATTCTCGAACGTTTTTTTCCCCTAAATGATATCAGTGCTTTGAAATAACGGTGGTCTAAATATTTCCTTGGTAATGGTGTTTAGTTTGTCTAAGCATTTTCTTGACAATAGATGATTGTTGCCATAACCTGCTAACTCTGACACTAACTTTTCCTACACCAAAATTCTAACATGTGGATTTGTCTTAACATTTGAATGCTCTTAATCTGCTTGCAAAATTATATATTTACTGTGCAAATTTCTTTGAGTCTTTGTTGATGCCAAGCCGCAGCATATATTCACAGGTCACAACTTTGGGGATGGGGGCCTTATCTTTCTTGCTGAAAGCCTAGCGTACAATCAGGTTGGTTCTTTTCTTTCATGCTTCAATCTCAAAGAGGTTGCTTACTGCACGAGTCTGTCCATTTTTAAGCCGGAGTGAAAGTTCCATCAGATTTATGCTTTGTTTTTACCTATGTCATCATATTAGTAGTATTAACGTTTGATTTTTCAGTCTGCAGAGGAAGTGGACTTCTCTGGCAATAGCATTACGGCCACGGGAATAAAAGCCTTTGATGGCATTCTTCAATCAAATTTTGTTCTAAAAACTCTCAATCTCTCAGGGAATGCTATTGGTGATGATGGAGCAAAGGTTGTACTGATCTTATGGTACTAGTGTACTGTTTACTTTCAGATAATAAAAAATAACCGGCTGTGATTGATGGCAGTTGTTTCTTTTAACCCGTCATTTGAATACTTGTCTGTCTAACTTTATTCTCTGAAAAATGAGGAAATGTTAACAAGCATAAGATAATGAAATCAAGTTGAATAAAGCTTTTAATTCTCAGGACATTTTCTCTTCACAGTGAGGGCTGGATAAGTAGGAAGTAGGGGCATTTCTATTTCTCCACTCATTTGCTTTCATCAAAGATGCCCTTAGTCCATATTTGCACTGTTTCACATGAATGGCTCACACCAAAGGCTTTAATGTTGGAGGCAGGGACTTGGCTTTTGGTTTATAGATGACATGTTTCATTATCCCTTTTGGGGATCTTTTCTATGAACTTATCTGTTTATAGCACTGGCACATTCAAGAGGCTAGAACTTGTTTACAAGGAATTGAAGTGACAAGTGATGGGGTAGAACACTGCAAGACTTTTCTGCATACTAGCTTGTCGAATTTCCTATCACCAATTCAGCATTTCTGCCATGAGTGGAGATGCGGTTGTATTTCCTATGATTAGAACTTGTTTTCTACAATAGCATGGCAGAATGAACTGGGAAATCATCCTAGGGAGGTTCCTTTATTTACCTAAGTTTAGTTTTGGATCTTGATATCTATTTCCCCTCAGTTGAGCACATTTGTGATTGTATACCCAATTGCCCTTACTTTTGAGCCCCCCTAGCTGCAGCCCAGTTCTAAGTCACAGGCTGCTATTAGGAGAAAAGCTATTTGGGAACAGTCCGGGCGACACGTGACTTACCTGTTTCGCACGTGTGTTGTAGGCTTGAACTGAGACCCAATCCTAGCCTCACTCTTCACCCGATTACCATTGATGCCTCCTTTGAAGATCTACATATTGCTCCAAGAGGAGCAACATCCTGTGCCGGTTACCCCTGTGTCCTCTGGTGTCTCCCATTGGGCGAGTCTTGAGGATCTGGGGTCCTTGGAAGCCAGGTTTTCTTTGTCGACGGCCCAGGAACCCTAGGTTATAGTGTCGGGACATGCCCTGCCTCAGTCTAGTAGGAGAGGTTGCTAGAAACCCTTTTTTTTTGGGGGGGGGGGTCGAATTTCCTTTGCAATCTCTGTCCGCCAGATAATTGCTACCCAGACCTCCCTTTGAAGCCTAGCCTCGCATTGAGCCATCATGTGAGTGGCTGGGAGACCTCCGCGGCAGCGACCTTACCCAAGGGGACCTTCTGCTCGTTGGGTCAATGTGCATTGTGCGGATCCTGCCATCCAAACTTCTCTTGAAGGACTCTAGTGCTCAAATACTTTGTCATCACCTATGCGGGGACGAGCTTTACAAGGAGGTGGTTGGGGAGGTGGAGAATATGTGAAGGGAGATGTTGTAGGGGGCAACGGCTTAAAATCCTCAGATACTTTAATTTGGAGGGTGTGGTGGCTCAAGGGAGCAGGCATGGAGGTCATGGGACCTCCTTATATGGTACCTGATTCTCTTTTGGATAGACATGTGAGGGATGCTGCAAGGGCTACCCAGGCCTTGGAGGTGTCCCCCACAAGTGAAGAGGGTTTGAAAGAGGAGATGGAAGGGCTGGGGGTAGGGGTATGAATAAAGAAGAAATCAAAGAGCTCATGGCTAGGGCTGCTAATGAACTAATATGCTCCACGAACAACTCATGAGAGGGCTTGATAATAGCTCGACTTGGCTCATTTATTAAGCTGATTATACAAGTTTGGACAAAAAAGTAAGCACTGTTTATTAAATGAGCCAAGCTTGAACATAGGTAATGTTGGCTCGATTATGTTCGCGAACAAGCTTTTAAGTACTCGTTAAGACTTCATTACCGTACCATTAAGAGCTCATTTAAATACTCATTGTGACCTCTTTTAAGTACTCATTTAATGAACTCGATTAAAATCATGGATGGATCAGCATGGATCGGGTCTAATCGGTCGATCTAATCGGATTTGGACTAGATCGATCCGATCCCCTGATATGGGCCAAGGATCAGCCAAATCGGGCTGGATCGGCTGATCCTTGGCATGGATCGGTCTTGATCAGTCCAAGACCGGACCAATCTGCTCGTTCACCGCTGAGTCCCCTCCCTTCCCCCTTTTAAAACACCACCCCCTCCCCCCTCACGTAACCCTCTCATTCCCCCAATCAAAAAAGAAAGAAGAAGAAGAAGAAAAAGAAGAAGAAGAAGATACCATCGTCGCGGCTTCGCCGTCATGGCCTTTGCATTGTTGCTGTGGCCTTTGCATCATTGCCACCTTGCCGTCGTGCCTTTGTGGCCGTGCCTTCATCGCCGTTGGCTTCATTGCCGTGTAACACCAACGATCCCTCTCTCCTTCTCCTCCTCCTCCTCCTCTTTTTTCCTCCACCGTAGCTGCCGATAGCTGCATTTGGATCAGGGTTAAGAATGGGGGAAGGCAAAGAAGGGTTGGTAAAATTATATAAAAATCCTTAAGAAATTATCTATAAACATATGAATATGTAAAAATATAGAATGAAAAAAATGTTAATTCTGACCCAGATCGGATTGGCCAATCTGATTGATCTAGGATCGGACCGATCCGAGTCTGATTCACAATCCTGCCTTCCTTGATTAAAATTAGTTGAAGCAAGTTTGAACAGAGTAAAACTCGGCTTGACTTAGCTTGTTTGCAGCCTAATTTCTGGCAAAGGTTAGCCGGGTAATGGGGGAACATGTGAGGGAGGTGGTTGAGAAAGTTGGAGTCTCTTTTGATGGATTATAAAAGGAGGTGTTGCAAGTCTTCTTAAGACTTTAAAAAAGATGGCAGTCAAGGAAGGGAAGTCGGCTAGGAGGGAGAGTAAGAGAGGGGAAGATGAGGATGCTAGGGTAGTTTGGCGGTTTGATCTAGATCACATTTATCACCGTTGCGGAGCTGCTCCGGCTTCTCTTTGGCTTGAAGACTATCTTGAGCTAGCTTGATGGTTAGGGATATTTTCTTTGATTTTGTTTGGCCCATTTATAGCCCATTAGGTGTTTTTCTACTTTCCAGGATTTTTAGGTGTGATTTTCGCATTAATTACTAAGGTAGTAGTTTAAGTAGGCTTTAGGGATAGGAGATAGAGTTGGATTGCTCGTTTATGTTTGAGTAGGATTCTATGGGGTGATCTATATAAGCATGTGTAGACTTTAATCGGAGAGGAACTCCTCTGTTTTAATCATTACTTGAAATAATGCTGTGAAAAATTTAGAGAAAAGAACCTGGAATTCCGAGTGTGTGCGTGCTTATGCTAAGGAGTCACCTGCCAGTGCGACATCGACATCTTTGTCCTTAGTGCAACATTGGAGAACCCATTCCCCCTGTCGGTGTAACACTGGTGGGATCCCCACACTCCACTGCTTCTTCCCTCTTCTCCTATCCCCTATTTTTTCCCTCCTTCCCTCCCTCTCTCTCTCTCTCTCTCTCTCTCTCTCTCTCTCTTGCTCTCAGTTTCGTTGCAACTCATATGATGAAGTAGTAGTAGAAGAAGAAGCAGGGTCAGTCGGAGGGAGGGCCCCGCCCTGCCATTGCCAGTGGGACTCCCCTTAGGCTGCCATTGTCATAGTCCCTCTCCATCGCTGTTCGACATCGTCGGGATCACCGCTGCACCCCGTCGTGCCATTGCCCTGCACCACGATTGTTGTCGCTGCCCCTTGCCGCCATTACTGCCATTTGTGGTCGTCGCTGGTGGGATCCGTAGTTGCCCCTAATCCCGCCTCCCCTTGTTCTCTCACTCTTCTCTGTAATTAGGGTTGAGGAGGAGAGAGGTGAAAGGGTGAAGGCGCATACTCTGTGCCTTTGTTACTACCTTGGTCAAACCAAGTTGGACCGGGTCAAAACCAAAAGGGTATGAGCGCTTGGTCCGGGCATAGATGGCAGTATCGGCCGATACATATCGGTATCAATAGGTGCCAATATAGGGGGTTACCCTGATACTAGTCTTTACAGTTATATATATATATATACTTTTTTTTTTTGTATCGGACGGTACCAAGCTAAAATGGGCCGGTACCGGGCCGATACACCCGATACCATTACGTATTGGTGTCGGTACTTACCGGTACCAAGACCAATACCGATACTACCATCCTTGGGTTCATATTTTCGCACCACCAATGTCATAGCTTGCCTAATAGGGCCCAAGCCCTAAGTTCCTATCTGGTCTGACCAAGGTCCAACCCTAGTTCGAACCAAGTTCCATATGTGGTTTGAGCCATTATCACCTAGACCTGTGCGCCCATATCAAGAAGTTGTGAGCCAGGGACCATTGCACCAGGTAGTGCAATAGAATATGTTAGTGCACCACCCTTGTTTTCAACTCGTTCATGCTCCGATTAGCATGTCATCTACGTCGATGGCTTTGTCTCAGCGAGGCTGACCTTGTTCCAGCATGTTCCACCTGATAGTGCCTCGTTTTACGTACCACCTTCACATGCATCCTGAAGACATTTTTTACGCATCCTAAGGCGCGCATCAGTCGCCTCGATTTGCATGTCAACATTCGGGGACCTCCGACTTTGTGGCTTGCTTCTCGAGACAGTATCCCAGCAACACATGCATTGTCCGTGGCCTATCAACTTCTATGATTCCTTCCCTGACTTTATTTATTTATTATTTGTAGTTTGTGATCTACCTGCAAGGAGTGGGCCTTTCTTGATTGTACTTTGAGGGTATGACACGCGCCGCATCGAGTGGTCTTCTCCTACGCACCAACGTAGAGGTATGTGCTTTTCTCTCCTACCACAATTTGTTTTTCTAGTATTTGCTTTCATCTGCCGTCGATTTGTGAGGTAGGATACCTAGCTCCGTAGCTTGTGATACATCATCATTACTGGCTTGAGAATGCATTACACCTATTCTGAGAGTTTTAGCAACACTTCGGGGTGGTTCTAATTCCGAGGCTTGTAGTACTTAATCAACTATTAACGTGTCCTACGTTTTCTCATCGCGAGAGGGACGTTTACTCGGCTAGCTTTTGTTATTTGGCGTGGTTATCTAACTTTGCGACCGTACGATTAGGTTGCATTGTTTATTTCTATATTGCATTGCTTATTGTTGATCTCTAATTGTCGTTAGTGAGCTCGTTAGTTCCGTTAGCCGCCTCACATCATCTTTTTAATATCAGAGTTAGGTTTGCTTGTCTAGGGTGTCTTTTAAAGTCTTACTTGGAGTCTAGTGTCTGCATGCCCATACTTAATGCTGCCGATTATCATCCATTTGCAGTCATGTTAAGGTCCCCCATAAATCCCCCACAGGTTCTCAGACTGGTTTAGGAGTCCAAACATGTCCTAGTTGATACGTGAGCTTACAGATACAATAGGTCATATGAACTAGCGCTTCGTTTAGCGCGTTGATCAGGTTGAGGGTTTGCGTAAGATTGTTCAGGACATGATGAGTCAGATTGATCGTTCAATCTAGGGTGTAGCTGATCGAGTCACTATGTTAGAATAGCTCCTTATAGTCCTCCATAGCCCATGAGAGCCCAAGATCCTGAGCCCATGAGAGTTGTTAAGGATCAGCCACCCCCACCTCCCCCACTGGTCGTCCGTGCCGTTACAGTTGATGATAGAAGCGGTCACTGGCCTGATTACAAGGATGATCCATTTAAGGCGGATATGAATGGATTTCGTAGAGTTTTGCCTACATCGAGAGGTCCTCGACTTGATTTTAGGTGTGCTTGGGAGCATAAGTTTGAGCATAGGCCTTATTGTAATCATGAAGATCTAGATTCCCAGGCCATCAAGAGTGTGAAGGTGGATGTGCCTACCTTTGATGGATCCTTGGATCCTCAGATCTATTTGGATTGGGAGGTTGGCATGGACCATTACTTTGATTGGTATCAGATGTCTGATGGTTAACAACTCCAATTTGTCAAGATGAAGTTGCTGGGCTAAGCTAAGACCTTTTAGTCTAATGTCGAGGCCCTCCTCATGCAGCAATATTAGGAGCCTATAAAGACTTGGGATGAGATGAAGGTGAAACTTCGAAAGAAGTACCTTTTGGCCACATACTGTCATCATTTTATTGATAAGTGGTGGAGTCTCACCTAGGGGAGTCGTACTGTGGTTGAGCACATCTCTAAGTTTATTACTTAGCTTTTGAGATATGATGTTCGTGAAGATCGTTCGATGACCCTTTCACGCTTTTGGAGGGGTCTACGTCTAGCTTATCAGCGTGAGTTGTTTAGAAGAGATGTGTCTATATTAGAGTATACTTATTAAGTGGCGTTAGAGGTTAAGTAGTTTGAGATTGAGAGTGAGTCCTTCTAACGCTCGATGCCTCTTTTTCAGCGTCCTTCTGATCCTTGAAGTGCACTTGTATTCCCACAAAGAGGATCCATGGCTAGACCCTTGGAGCCAACCCGTTAGGAGGTGCTTGCCCTTAGACCTTGTTGTCCCGTATGGGAGTAGCCGATGCCACCTTTTGCTCCTCTTGCTCTCCCTCAGGCAATAGCTCCACCAACTTGGCAGGAGAATAAAGGAAAGGCTCCTATGACTAGAGAGTCCTCCACCTTTACTGGCCTACGTGCCCAATGCTTTCGATGCAACGGGCATAGCCATTACACGTCTCAGTGTCCTATTTGGGCCTTGACCGTTGATGACATTGAGCTCGAGGAGCTCCCATTAGTCACCGATGAGGTTTAATATAAGGCAAGTGAGGATATGACCAATGAGTTTCAGTCAGATGTTGATTTGGTTGGCTGTATTCAAAGAGAGTATTCCTGGGTAGAGGATATTTAGGAACTTCGAGAGGTAGGTAGGTTAGGCATGATGCATTTTAACCCAGCCTATGGAGAGTGATGATTGGCATAGGACTGCGATCTTTCATACCTAGTTTTAGCATGATGGTAAGGCCTCCAAGGTGATCATTGATAGCGAGAGTTGCATTAATGCAATCTCCACGAGTACAGTTGCACGCGTTAGCTTGACCCATGTGGATCATCTGAGTCCCTACTGTGTGTCTTGGGTGAACTCGACTTCTATTTCGATTCGGATGAGATGCTTCATGTCATTATATTTCTACTCTTATGAGGACCGTATTTGGTGTGACATTTTGCCTATAGAGGTTGAGAGTAGTATTTTAAGCATGCCATGGATTTAGAGGTGGATGCAATTCTTTATGGCCGGTCCAACACTTATGTATTTAAGTTTGATGATCGACGCATCACCTTGCATCCCTCTTGGCCACGAGCATCCACTTAGCAGGAGTCCACTCAGTCTAACACTCCTAGCGCTTGTTCTCCTAGTATGTTTACTACTTCCAACACTCCATCTAGTACCCCAGACACACCTAACATAGTCCAGTTGAGCACTCTATCCATTCCCAGCTCAACTCAGTCGAGTAGCATTCCCGTATGAAGGGCTTCTATTCTTGGAGAGCCTCAATTTAAGACCCTGCAGATGATCAATGCAAGGGAGTTTAAGGGCGAGTGTGTTGGTAGTGATCAGATCTATGCCCTAGTCGTTAGGGAGATTGTGAAGGAGGGGGTTTCGAGTGAGCACCCACCATAGGTTACTATTGTCCTTCAAAAGTTCTAGGATGTGTTTCAAGTAGACTTACCAGACAGCTTACCCTTGATGTGTGATATCTGGCACACGATTGATTTAGTTGTAGGGTCCACGATTGATTTAGTTATGCGGTCCACTTTGCTCAACCTGCCACGTTATTGGCTCAACCACACTGAACATGCAGAGTTGCAGAGGCAGGTTGAGGAACTCCGAAGTAGAGGTGTGATTAGGGAGAGTATGAGTCCTTGCACAATTTCTGCATTACTAGCTTAAAAAAAGGATGGTACTTGGAGAATGTGTATGACAGTCACACTATAAACTGAATCACTGTCAAATACCATTTTCCCATTCCCTGTTTGGATGACATGTTAGATATGATGGTGGGAGTTCATGATATTCTTTAAAGTTGATCTTAAGAGTGACGATCAGCAGGTGAGAATCTGTCTAGGTGATGAGTGGAACACGGCCTTCAAGACGAAGGGCAGTCTTGAGTGGTTTGTAATGCCTTTCGGGCTATCCAACGTCCCTCGTACCTTTGTACGGCTGATGACCTAGGTTCTTTAACCCTTTATTGGGACATTTTTGGTTGTGTATTTTGATGATATACTCATTTATAGTAAGACTGGGGAGGATCATATGGATCATTTGCGTCAAGATGGCACCGTCTTTTGAAAGAAGCAGCCATATGACAATCTCAAGAAGTGTGCATTCATGACTGGCATGATAGTCTTCTTGGGGTTCATTGTATCCTGTGAGTGTGTTACTGTTGACCTAGAGAAAGTTAGAGCGATAATAGAAATGGTCTGAGGCTCAGAGTATTCATGATGTCCTAGTTTTCATATTTTGGCTACATTCTACCGTCGATTCATACGTGGGTTTAGTACACTTATGGCTTCGATCACATATTGCATCAAGAAGGGAGTCTTTGTTTGGACTAAGGTTGTCTCATCAGCTTTTCGTGACATCAAGGAGCGGATGATCTAGGCACATATTATTCAATTACCTGATTTCTTTAAGGTGTTTGAGGTCTCTTGTGATGCTTCCGGTGTTGGCATAGGTGTAGTATTTTACGTATGATAAGGAGTTTTATATTGTAGTCTAGGCTTTGTGTTATTGGAGGCACCATCTCCTGTCCAAAGAGTTTGTCCTCTACTTCAATCATAAGGCCAGTAGGTTTTTCCATACCGAGAAGAAGTTTAACCCTAGGCACAGTCGTTGGGTAGAGTTTCTCTAGGTGCACACATTTGTCCTCAAACATCGGGCGAGTGTGGAGAACTGTATAACTGACGCACTGAGTTGTCAAGCTTATCTTTTATCTACTGTTAACGTTGAGATTATTGAATTTAAGAGGCTTTGAGAAGAGTACCTTGATTGCCTTAATTTCGGTCCAATCTAAACTGCACTTCAATAAAGACCTTCAAGAGAGTCTAGTGAGTATGTTCTTCAAAAAAATTATCTTTTTCGTGGAGATAGATTATGTATTCTACGGACTTCGGTTCATGACTTTCTAGTTTGGGAGATCCATGTTGGTGGTCTAGCTGGTCACTTCGGCCGCAATAAGACCATCGAGTTGGTAGAGCATCGGTTTTGCTGACATAGCCTAAAGCGCAACGTGGCATGCATTGTGGCTCAGTTTTACACATGCACTACGGCTAAGCAGAGGAGATAGAACACCGATTTGTACACCTCTTCTCTTGCCAGATAGTCCGTGGCAGGATGTTAGTATGGACTTTGTCTTAAGCCTTGCCACGAACGGTCCGTAAGCACAATTCCATCTTAGTGGTTGTCGACATGTTCTCTGAAATGGATCATTTTATCCCTTAAGACTACCGAAGCGTCTAGGGTAACACTTTTGTTTCTAAATGAGGTTGTCTGTTTGCATGGGCTATCAAAGGTTATAGTCTCTGATAGAGATGTCTGACTTACAAGCTATTTTTGGAAGACTATATAGCATATGCTAGGCACAAAGCTCAAGTTCTCCACAGGTTATCACCCTTAGACTGATGAATATACTGATGTGGTCAATATGAGTCTAGGAGATCTATTGCATTGTTTAGTTGGAGATTACGCGTGCAATTGAGACTTGATCTTATCTCATGCAGAGTTCGCGTATGATGATTCGGTCAATAGGTATACAAGTATGAGTCCTTTTGAGATAGTTACTAGCCATTGACCTAGGAGACCCATAGATCTAGTTCTCTTCCTCATTCATGTTCGTGTATCAGAGTTTGCTGAGTCTTTAGTTGAGTACCTTAAGAGTTTGCATGATACCATCCATCGTCATATTGAGATTAGCAATGAGTATTAAAAGAAACTAGTAGATATACACCAACATCCACAGGAGTTTTAGGAGAGTGAGTATGTCATGATTAAGGTTCGCCGTCTCGTGGATCCGGATCGGATCATGTTCAGCCAGATATGAGTCGGATACGATCCGACTCGGGCGACTCGGGCTGACTCATACGAGTCGGTCCGGTTCAGGCCGGTTCATTTTTTTTGAAGAGAAATCTTCAGTTTATTGACATAAATATGTAATTTTATAAATTTTATTAGATATTTTTATTACGGTAAATGATTATGAGTCACATTTAACAAGAAAACATCAATTTCATGCATTTAATTATGTAAAAAAGACCGTAGGTTCCTAGAATACTAATTAAGAAGAATTGAAGATAAGAAACATCATTTTGTAAAAGAAAGTGCCATACTAAATCTCATAGAAGGATGAAAATCATGAAATATAAAATTTCAAGCATCAACACTGAAAACGTATAAATTTTTCAGACATGATATTATATATGACAAGATGACATGCAGTAGCAGCAGTACATGAGTCATAAAATCACTCAATCATCCTCATCAAAATCCTCAGAAGCAGCAAAAGATCCCTCATCCTCTCCACCAAAGTCTCATTTAATCTGAGTAGGAGGTGGGATATGTGGCTGTCTATGAATACATTTAACCATCTGAACAAATGATGGTGTGTGAACAACAATAGATGGAATATGACTTTAAAAAAATGCTCTTACAACATCCACGATCTCTGCTCTAGATCCTCCAGTAGACGTAGATGACGATGGACGAGTCAACGATGTAGGCGGTTTGGCTGTCGGGTGTGTACGTCATGTGCTAGATGATGGCTCCTTCTGCCTCAAAAACTGCTGGAACTGTACACAGACATCACGAGGGACTGAAGAACATGGGATGCTATCTTTGCGTATCTCCGGAAGATGCTCCGAGAAACGATGGATCCTGCTAACAAGGTGTCCACAGTAAAGACAATGGATCCGTCGATCTCCTGGGACTGTGTATCTGTGGTCCCATGCTGGATGACGTCGCTCACGTAGCATCTACTAAAAAGAATTGAAAGAATAATTTAAGAACATGATCTTCATTTGAAATTTGGAACTATTGAACCATATTAAATTATTAAAATGAGACAAACACATTAAGACTTAAGAGTTTAAAATCACAGCAAAAGTAAAGAATGAAATACCAATAATGGCCCCAATATGGATATTGTGAAGGCATGGCATAGCTGTAAGTCCCTGTCGGAGCATCTCCTAGTAACCGGACCTGATAGTTGGACACCACATATTCTTGATATTGACTCCAAGTCATATATGAGGTATATATTTGATGAAACTCTACTGAGCACTGTTGATATGCGACATCACTTGGTCTGTATATGATTGGCCGTGGTACTGCAAGAACATAAGGTACGCCTTCACGATAACTGGGACCACCATATGGATATGCATCTGAAGTAGAATATCCATATTGAACTAATGTTGGTTGATGGTATCCTGAGACCGAATGATTACCACTGTAAGAAGATGTACTTTCATATCTTGTCTGTGGCCGCCGTTGTGAGTTGGATGCATCAGAATTATAATGTCCCACACCCGAGCTTCTCTCATCTTGTGTATTCGGCCCATCAAACTCTCTCATCATGTAATGCAACCTGTACTCATACATAATCGTGTCAAGGTCAGGATTATAAAAATACTCATCATCTGAGGATGAGTCAGTGCGCATTTGATCTGGTATGTCTGCCTGCTGTCCCCTTTGACGATATAGAACCTTTATCAGAGTATGAGGTAGTGCCTCCATAACGTCATTTGGCACACGAGCTCCATGGTTGGTATCTTGAGTAGTGTGTGTGAACTCTTGCTCCCCAGTATAAAGGGACCCTACCTCCCCCACCCCCACTACCACGGCTACCACCAGCTCCACCCCCATTAGTATGGCTGACACCAGGATCACCACCACCACCACGAACAACACCCTGACCAGCATCCCTACCACCCCTCGCGCCACCATCATCTGTATCATCTCCAGCTGATGAAGAAGATCCACTATTTGGGACTGAGTATCAGAAGGAGATGGTGTCTCATCTTGAGCATTAGGATCCAATGTTTCTAAGTCTGCAATGTCAAGTGGATCATCTGGGACTGCATCCTTCTTCTTCTTGCCCTTTTTAGATCCTGTTAACACCTTTGACATCTGGGACTTTATGCCACTCCATCTCTTCTTACCCTTTGAACTCATTTCTTTACTGCCTGCTTGCTTCTGTATTACACATGCAGGGAGACGTACTGAAGGGTGTACACTGGAATGACGTGAACTTTGACTAGAAAACTGTCCCTGTGCATGTCCACTCTGTACAGGTTGAGATCTGGATGGATGTCGAGATGCTAGTGCAGCTGGAGGACGCTGAGGTGCATGTGCAACTGGAAGACACTGAGGTGCATGTGCAACTAGAGGACGCTGAGGTGCAGGATTCTACGTTAGCCGCTCCCACTCTGCTGAGTCATCCCGAGGTAACTGTGCTTTTGCCCCTTGTGACCAACTGATCATCATCATCATCATCCTTTAAGTCAACCTCCTGATCATGACCTTCTGTATGTTCCTAATCATGACCTGAACTAGCAATATATTTATCATCTTGTTCTTCACTTGCTGTTGCTGCTGTTGATATTTCTGCTGCTAAGAAGGTGTTTGGACGAGGGCCCTCATCAGGATCTACTGTCTCTTCGAGTTCTGGCTCTCCACGATCTGTTGTTCTGGCAACCTATGCAACCATAGGATCCTCATCATTTTGAAGGTAATTAAGATCAGTGTGATCATAATCACCCTCTCCCTTCTTTGCATCATATTGCAAATGTTTAATCCTTAGCCTCATATTATAGTGGACATACACAAGCTTGTCCAAGCAGATGTGTGACAACCGATTCCTGATCTTTGTATGTATCAGTGCAAACGTAGACCAGTTCCGCTCATATCCACTGGAGGAAGAAGTTTGCGACAAGATTTTGATGGCTATGTCTCTCAACGTTGGTGCATACTTTCCATAATTTAACCACCAATCAACAACAAAACAAATAATAGAAGTATATCAAAATATGAAAAATAGAAAGAGCAGTATGTGGAAGTGTTTTCTAAACAAAGTTCTTTTTATACGAGAATCAGATCTCTCATGGCCAGCTATAGCTGATGGCTCTGCAAATGTCCCTACTGCCTCTTTAAAGATTTTTATGTGTATAATTATCAATATTATTACGACCTTTGCATAACATACACAAAGAAATGATAGAATAATAGATTGGCCACCCTATTTTATTAATTGCCTCTCCTGCTGCATTCGGATCACCCACAAGTCGGTTGACCACCATTGTCACAGCAGCAATCAAGTCATCATTGTACGCCAACGAATGAACGTATTGAAATGCCGAATGGAGATAATACGCTGTAATAAAAGAAAATCACCCATCAAGTATCATTATAAAAGTTAAAATTATCATCAAAAGTCATGAAATATAAATTGTTCACCTGCCATATGCAACTCTCTGCCCATTTGGAAATCCCACCTCCTTTCTACAATCTTCAATAATTTCTCTGCATACTGTCTTGAGATTGTAGGTGTCTTCCTCTTTGCAGCCTCTAATTTGGCATACACCAACCCTAAGGTTTGTGTCCGATCTCCATCTATACATCGCAAGACCTCATATAATGGCTCAATAAGCTGTACGATAAGTTTTACCTTAATAAAAAAATCACTGTTGTATACCAAGCTTTCAATCTTCTTTCCCTCGTCTGTCCAAGCAAATGTGGAGTGCATCCATTTGTCACTTCTAAACATTTGTTTCAAGTCTTTCATGTTTCAACATACTTTGCAAGGCAATGAAGTTGATGGCAAATCTTGTAATTGCAGGGCTTAACAACTCACCATGTGTATGATCCCTCATCAATCGCAATACATAAGAATGGTTGTAGATGTATCGTGTAATCTTCTGTGCTTTGACAACATTCTTTTTGATAGGATTCAGCTGTCTAATTTCTTTCAGCATCAAATCTACACAGTGGGCTGCACATGGGGTCCAGAACAAATGAGGTCTGCGGAGAATTAGCTCCTCTCCTGCCTTCTTGTACGCGGAGCCATTATCTGTCACCACTTGGACAATGTACTTCTCGCTAATTTTCTCCACGACACTGTCCATTAATTGCATAATGTATTCATGATTGTGTATTTGATTTGATGCATCCACAGACTTATGATAAAACACTAGTTTGTTGCAATACACAAGAAAATTAATAAGACCGCTCTTGGTGGTCCCTGACCAGCAATCACACATTACGGTAACCCCATATTTCTCCCACTTTTTCTTAAAAGAATCAATGTACTGCTTGATCTCCTTTACCTCATCATCAAAATATTTTCCTGCCAGTTCTTTTGGAGTGGGGGTTTTAACATGTAACCCTTGAGCTTGTGCTTCATGGATCATACTAGAATAGTAAGAGATATTTGCTGCATTGAATGAGATGCCTGCATGATGCCAAAATGTTGCCACTACCCTTCCCAATATATATCTTGGACCACTCTTCTTATTGTAGCTATCATCAACCCTTGTCTGTTTTCTATGCTCCCTAGAAAACATATAAGGGTCAACCTCCTCAACATGAGTGCTTGATTTGTGCTTCTGAGGCCGAGTTGTAGGTGCTGGTCCAGTAGTAAAATAAGAGGATACACTCCTCCTAGGTTGAGCCTGTCCCCTAGAGGAACTCCTACTAGCACCTGATGATCCACCAACACCCTGCTGTGTTCTCATAAATTCTCTCTCCCGATGCTCATGCCTACTGAGCTCCAACACTCGCCGAGTACGTGGAGAAGGAGGCTCACGTCCATGTACCTCATGAACATCATCGCCATTCAGACTCAGTTCAGCCTCCTTCTTCATCATCATCTCCTCCACCGGCAACTCCATAGATCATGCGTTCTTCCATCTCTTTGACTGCAGTCTTCTTTAAGCGCACTTCCTTCAAACTTTTCAAGTGTTGAGTCATCTGCGTCCTAACCTTCCCAGGAACATTTTTACAACCAACTGCTTCATTATACCCAACAGTTTTTCCTCCTGCAAGGTGCTTCTTCAATCGAGAAACACCACCACTCTGTCCTACAAACTGACAGTAGTTGCACTTGAACTTGTGCCTACTGCCATCAACCATGCTCCCATGCTGCCATCTTATGTTTCCAGACTCTCGACGAGGGGGTGGGGCGGCCATCTAATGACAACAAACAAGAAATAAGAACAAACAAATACATTAAATAACAAGTAAGAATAGTATGATTTGAAATGCGGTTAAAATTATCCTTACATTAATTTTTTTTATTTTTTATAAAGTATAAATATTAAATTACAGAAATAAATAAATCATTAATATATACTTAACAAATTAAATAAATTACAAATATTAATTGAACCTATTTATAAAAGCATAACTTAAAGTGTATGAAGGACATAAGTATAAGTTGAGGGCATGTCCAAAATTTATATACAAGTATCACATTTAAACATTATTAAGTAATAATATATTGTACCATTAACTAATTTAATTACTTAAAAATAAGATTTCAAACTAAAAATTTTATACTTAAAACATACAAGTTAAAACATAGATGTAAATCTAATCATTTTTTACTTTTAGAATATAGAGTAGTCAATTTATAAATTATTTTACATTTTAAATTTTATTTTATATTTTAATAATCACATTAATACATTAATCTTCATAACTTAAGATTTTGAATGAAATTTTAAGCAAACATGTGAAATTCATAGATCTATGCCCATTATCATATAAATATATCATTTATTTATTTTTTTGATTTTTTCGGTATCTTTTTGATATTTAATAAAAATTTACCTCAAATTTGAACAAATCTAGATTTTTTCATGTCAAATTTACAAGGAGATAATAGATCTACCTCTTCTTCATCTCTTAATACCCTAGTAACATCAAACAATAAGAAAAGAAGATGAAAAAAAGAAACTTAGGGTTCGGATGTTTATCTTCTTGAAACCGGATGAAAACGTTCAAAAGAGATAGAAAACCCCTTTCCTTTCCAACAAAATCAACTTCAAACCTTCAAAAACGCTTGGATCTCCCAAAAGCACAAAGAGAAATAGAAGCAAGAAGAAGGGGGAAGGGTTTGGAAGGGTGCGGCTCCTACGTCTGTTGTGTTTATGTCCGAACAGAAACGCTGCTGATAGTTTTAGGGGTTTAAAGCCCCGCATCATATCGGATCTCAGCGTATCGGACCGGATCTCAACGATTCAAACTGTATCGGGCCGGATCGCACCGGTTCGCTGCGAGACGGTGCGATCCGGCCTGATACAAGCCGAGTCAATGCGATCCGGTGACGGTTCAAAGTGAATCGAGCGAGCCGACTGTGCCAGCCCATAGGGTCGGCCCAGATCCGAGTCGGCACGATCCGATATGATACGACCAACCTTGGTCATGATTAAGGTCAGACTTAAGAGGTTTCCATTTGGAACCATCAAGAAGTTGCAAGCTCAGGGACCTGATCTTTTCAAAATCGTAAAATGGATAGGGCCTAATACGTATATTGTTGATTTACAGTCAGATTATGGTATTCACTCCACATTCGATGTCTCTGATTTGGTACTATACCGGTACACAACAGTGATACTTAGTGATCCATTTGAGTCTTCTCCTCCCCTTGTAAGCGACCCCACATAGGAGTGTCCACCTGCAACCCCCATACTTATTCAATGTGAGTGGATTGAGCATGTACTCAACGAGCATGTTGTTACATCCCAAGAAGGAGTGCATGACCGATACCTCGTTCGTTGGAGGGGACGGCCGCCTTCAGCTGCCATTTAGATTACTCGAGCTAAGTAGCAGAGTATCGACCCTAACCTCTTGGAGTGCTGTTGTCACCAAAAAATTGAACAAGGCAAGAGCCTCAAAGATCAATCAAGAAGGCCCAAACCAAAGGAAGTTGAAGGGCAGAACCGAGTCCATTAATTAAAGCAAGAAAGGTCCACCAATTTTCAAAGAAGGCCCAAATGAAGAAGATCTAATGGACAACAGTCATGCCCATTTTTACAAGCCAAAGGAAGTCAAAAAGGGGTCACTTTGAGCCCAAATGATGAAGAAATCCAAGGGGGCAGGCCCGGGCCCATTATCTCAAGCAAAAGAAGCCCAATAGGGCCAATTTGGGCCCAAAAGGTAAAGGCCAAAGCCCAATTTCGTGGCAGCCTCTAAAGGGCCCCAATGGTCCCCCCCATGGCCTATTCTTACCCCTTTGGCCAATGTTCAAATCTGCCCAAAGGTGGATAAGAAGAAAAGGAAGTGGTCCCCCCTTCAAAATTCTTCTAGAAGGTGGTAGGTGAAAGCAAAAAGAGAAGCCAATCATGATTCTCCAAATGTTGTGGCCTCATTGGAAGACTCCTAAGATGAGTTTCTTATCCCTAATCTAAGGCTAATGGATGCCTAATCTATCTCCCAAAAGTAATCCAACTTTATGTATAAAAGAACCCCCATCTTCTCCAAGAAAGAGTTAGAGACAAAAGCCCACAAAAAAGAAGAAGAAGAAGAAAAGTGAGAGAGCTTGGAGGAGCACGTCTCCCTCCTCTTTCCCCTCCATTTCCTGCATCTCAAGAGAGAAAAGAGAGTTAGAAAAGAAGAAGAAAAGAAAAGAAGAGTGCTAGATAGGAACAGAGTAAGAGAGTTGGCCCTTGGAGCCATTTTCCCTCCGTCATCCTCTCTTCAAGGTAGAGTGGGGATGGGGGATGATTCTTTGTTCCTCATGTTCTTACTTTCCTAGCTTTTCTTTCATTTTTATGTCATTAGAAACTTCTATCTCCCCTTTGATGTTCATCCATGGTGATTGAAAGCAATAGAAATACATGTTCAGATTTTTGCTCTGTCTGTGAATCTGCTGACTTTTATGCATTTTCTATGATATTTTTTCCTTCATAAGATATGTGTTTCTTGTGTGGGGATGGTAAAGGGGCCTTTCTAGTTTATAGAAATGGTCTCCTCAAACCTCAAAGCCCCCTAAATGTAGAGATATGGCCCGAAATCTAAGTTGCTATCCTGGTTTCCTGAACTTCATATTTTATGGTTTTGCATTTGGTTTTGGGGTTTTTCAAGGTGGCTTGGCCTTCCATGTCCCTTCGGAGTACATCCTCTCCATGGATGATGCTCCCCCAAGGCCAAACATCAAGAGAAATCCCCAAAGTTTCATAAATATTAAGATCTAAGTTTCTGTTTTTATGTTTTAACCGAACCGGTTTTGAGTGGATTTCTTTTCTTTAATGGCTAAGGGTTTGAGCCCTAGAGGTTCTCAAGGAGATTTTCTCACTAGTTGGGGATGATCTTCTTGGAGTAGAAACCCTCTAGCATGGAGCCAAGAAGGAAGATCCATAGAAAAGATGAAAAACATGCTTAAAGTTTCATGACATTCATATTTAAGTTCTCCATGATATTTTCTTAAGAAAATATATCTAAAATATATTTTAAATAGAGATTTTGAGTTTTATACCTTTTATACTTTATCTTATATTATTTGGATTAGATTTAAACCCATTTTTTCACCAAAATTCGGGTTTCAGCCTGAGTCTGCGGTCTGTAGTGCTACAGTGTTTGAGTCTGCGTTTCCCTGCGCAGACTCAGCGCCTATGTGCAGTTTTGAGTCTGCGCCTCTTTCAGTTGGGTTTTTGGGTTTGAGGTGATTCTTTGATCCTCCCCCAAGTTGTCCAAATGTTCTTTGGACCTAGGGCTGTCCCTTTGAGGCCCAATGAAGGTCCTAAATGGCTTGGACTTTAGATCGTTAAGCTCTTAATGTTTCAATCCGAAATTTTGTCATATATTTTAAGATTTTAAGTTTCTTCCGATGTTTCTCAAGGATGTCCCGATCTAAGGGTGCCAACAATCCAATGTTGGGTAACCCATTTCTATGGGTTCATTTAAGATGATATGTCCCGAAGTCCCAATGAGTTGGTGGAGTTCCTTGCTCCCCGAATGTAGAAATAGAATGGGTGATTCCCTGTGGATAACCCTTACATTTCGAAGGCATTAAGGGCACCCTTTGGGTGAGTGGTTGGATGCTCGGCACGCCCCCTTTTATAGTCACCTCTATGGTTCATGGCTACATGTGATCTTCTAGGGAAATTGGTGGAATTCCTTGCTCCCCAAATGTAGAGATGCTTCTAATTACCCCTCGTGGATTTTTCTTACATGTTGAAGGCATTAAGGGCACCCTTTGGGTGAGTGGTTGGATGCTCGGCACGCCCCCCTTTACAGCCATCCCTTTGGTCCATTAGTCATTACATATCCCTTTAAGGGAGTTGGTCCTTCGGGTCCCTTCATGCCATGATCCTTCATGAAGATCTTAAACCTTTGTTGGGTTTTCCTAAATAAAGGTTGAAATTCAACTTGAAATCATTATATTAAGCATTTTCAATGCTTTATAAAGTGATCCAAGAAGAATGGGATAAACATGAAGAAATCATGTCATTTGAAGAAATCTACATAAAGACCATTCCTTGAAAAGGCTTTATGAAGCCACACTCAACTTCTGAGATTTCTCAGTATTATCCTCCTTAAATTTGTGGTGATTCTTGAATCACTTTAAGTTGAAAGAGATATAAAACTGAAATTATGTTCAGATTTCGAGTCTACGCACCTATAATCATGGAAATTCGATTGGGCATTGGATACAATTGGTTTTTCTCGACTCCGGATTTCATATTATAACCTTGCTGGTTGAAACTAACCTTTTGAACTACTTAAATGCAGCTTGAACTGTGCAGGAACTTCAAAAATCACTTTCAGACTCAAGTCTGCGCACCCATGTGCAGACTCAACCCAAAAACTGTCAAGTGATGGATTCTTGGACTAGGGAAATTGGTTATGACTTAAATGATTCAAAATAACTAAATTTAGATCATATCTAAATCAAAAAATGTTAAAAGATGGACATTCTTCTTTTTAAATAAATACAAATCTTCAAAACTCAAGTTGAGTCTGCGCACCTATTTTAGGCTCAAAAGATAAAAAAGATTGGTTAATAACTCCAAAATCAAAGTTAAAACTCTATCAAAATCATATTCTATGGCACACAAATCAGGATTAGCAAACTTCTTTCAAAATTGACTTTTGAGTCTGCACACTTTTCATAAGCTCATTTCAAGTGAAAAAGTCAAATAAACAGTAAATAAAATTGCATAAATCACTCACAATCATTTCTCAAAACACTCTATTTCATTTAAATAAAAAATCTATTTACAAAAGGATCCAAATCTCCTCAAAATAAATAAAAAATTACAAGTTCAGTTGAGTCTGCGCACCCCTTGTGCAGACTCAAACCCATTTTCTTGTCTCCTTGATCTCTGAAGCTCCTCAACACTTTGAAAGTCTTGGAATTCCCCTCAACCTCAGGAGATTCCATCTTTTTAAGAATCTTGCTCAAAATCTTCTTTAAACTTGAGTATGCGCATCAATCTCAAGGCCAAAACCTTATCTCTTAGCCCCTAAATTATGCCCGCAGCTCCAAATCTGTAAATCATCACTAAACAAAACATAAAATCAAGTTATCCCACCAAAAAACCAATAAAACAACTCATAAACAAGAAATTCACAGTTTAGACTTGAGTCTGCGCATCCTGGCGCAAACTCAGCCCTAAAATTTACAAAAAATAAAATATCAACTTCCCGTCCACTTCAAGATGATCTAAAACTCTTTAAAAATCAAGTTTATTCTTATCTATCAGGAAATCAAATAAAAACATTAAGTTGTTCTTGAAAAAATGCAAAAAATATTTGAAAACAAACTAGTGACAAATGAGTCTGCGCTACGCTGCGCAGATTCAACCATGAATTCCCAAAATTGGTCTTTTTGACCTTAAATTCTCTCCAAATTAAATCAAAAAATTTACATAAAAATTTTATACTTTATATACGTCAAAAACCTAAATAAAAGTTTGAAACTCCTTTTGCAAAAAATATAAAAAATGTTTAAACACTTTGATAGCCAATGAGTCTGCGCCCTATAGCGCAGATTCAACCATAAATTCTTAAAATCTGGTAGTTTAGCTATTAAATTTTCTTTAAATCAAATCAAAATCTTAAAGATAAACCTTATATTTTTCACAAATCAAAGCCCAAACAAAAATGCTAACTTTTCTCTTTGAAATTATCCAAAAAATATAAAAAACAGGCTTGTGACTAATGAGTTTGCGCTCCCCTGCGCAGACTCAATCCCCAATTGTAAAAATCTAATTTTTCAACCTTAATTCTTTTAAAATTAAATCAAAAACCCCAAGATAAGAATAAAATACTTCCTGTAAATTAAAAAATCAAATAAAACTCATTTTTCCCATTTGCAAAAGATAAAAAATACCTAAGAAAAGCCTCACTTCAATAAACTTTGTGACCTTGTTTATTCTTTAAAAAACCTACAAAATTCAAAACATAAAAAGTATAAGTATTTGAAGCATCTTTCACTCAAATCAAATAAGAAAACATAAAAAACGCTTTTCCATACTTTGCAAATCAAATATAAAATCTCTTCACTTCAAATCTGAAAAAGACAATAAGAAATGTTTATTAGACTTCCTTGATAAAAAATGTCATCCACTTCAATCAAAATATCATAAAAAAGATTTTAATTCCTCTCACAAATTAAAAAATCAAAATAAATATAAACATTTTCATTGGTAACAAATGAATCTGCGCATCTTTGCGCAGACTCAACTTCATGTTCACTTCCAAATATAAAAATTCAATCAAATTTTCAATGTATCCACAATATCATTTTAAAGGATGTTATTCTATTCTTCCGACGATTAATCAAGGGTTTTCCTCTTAGGAGGATGTAATTAACGCTATTCTATTTATGAGTAGCGGGATCGGGTCGAAGAACTACACAATCATTTGATTGAGTCAGGTAAAGCGCACAAATACAAATCTAAATCTAAATAAAAAAAATCAAGATCAAGTGCATTTTTTCCTAAAAAATGTACGACAAGTGCTATCAGAGCAGCAACAACCTTTACTCGACAAGGTCGAGATCCTCCCAAGCAGGGAGGATTGGTGAGGACACCAAGGTAGTTCAATAGTTTGAACTAGATCACGTTTATCGCCGTCAGAGAGCCGTTCCGGCTTTTCTTTGGTTTAGAGATGATTCGAAGCCCGTTTGATATTTAGAGACATTCTCTTCGATTTTGTTTGACCTATTTTGCGGCCCATTATGTATTTTTTTATTTTTCTTGGATTTTAAGGTGCAATTTTTGCACTAATTACTAGGATAGTAGTTTGAGTCGGATTTAGGGATATGAGATAGAGTCAGATTACTTGGTTTATGTTTGAGTAAGATTATATAGGGTGATCTATATAAGCATGTGTAGATTTTACTTTGAAATAATGCTATGAAAAGTTTAGAAAAAAGAACATGGAATTCTGAGTGTATGCATGGCTCCGCGAAGGAGTTACCCCCTGGTGCGATGCCGCCATCTTCATCCTCAATGCGACGTCGGGCAACCCATCACCCTTGCCGGCGTGATGCAGGTGGGATCCCCACCTCCACTGCTTCTTCCCTCTCTTCCTATCCATATTTTCTCCCTCTCCCTCTCTCTTGCTTTTGTTGCAACTTGCAACCCGGACGAACAACAAGAAGAAGAAGCATTAGAAGAAGAAGGGTTAGTCGGAGGGAGGGCCTGGCCCTACCGGTGCCATTGGGAAACCCCCCTTGGGCTGCCACTGCCAGTCGTAGTCCCTCTCCACCGGCATCACTGGGATTGCCGCTACACCCTACTCCACTGTCGCCGTCGCCAGTGGGATCTATAGCAGCCGCCAATCCTGCCCCCCTTGGTTCTCTCCCTCTTCTTTGCAATTAAGGTTGCGGAGGAGAGAGGTGGAAGGGTAAAGGGGATGGCTTGCCTTTTGTTACTAACCTAGTCAAACTAGGTTTGGATTGGGTCAAAACCAAAGGGTCCGAGACTTGGTCTGGGTCGCTCGCACCACCAATGCTGCTGCTTGTAGGGCCTTAGACTTAAGTTCCTATCCGATCTAACCAAGGTCCAACCTTAGTTCGAACCAGGTTCCATATGTGATCTGAGCCAATATCACTTAGACCTATGCGCCCAGATCCGGAAGCTGCGAGCCATGGACCATTGCACCAGGCGGTGCAATTGAAGTTGTTAGTGTACGATCCTTGCTTTGAGCTTGTTTGTGCTCCGATTCACGTGCCATTTGTGCCGTTGGCTTCGTCTTAGTGAGACTGACCTCGTTCCAACATATACCATCCTAATAGTGCCTCATTTTGCTTGCCACCTTCATCAATCGCCTCAATTTGTGTGCCAACATCTAGGCACCTTCGACTTCGTGGTTTGCTTCTCGAGACAACATCTAAGCACACGTGCATTGTCCGTAGCCCGTTAACTGCCATGACTACCACCTTGTACTTTATTTATTTAGTATTTGTAGCATGTTATCTCCTTGTGAGGAGTGGGCCTTTTTTTATTATACTTTGAGGGTGGTATACGCACCGAGTGGTCTTCTCCCAAGCACCAACATGAAGGTACGTGCTTTTTTCTCCTACCACAACTTATTTTTCTAGTATTTACTTTTATCTGCCGTCAACTTGTGAGGTAGGATATCTAGACTATGATACCAAACAAAGAAAGATTTTGGGATCAGGTATGGATCGGCCTGATCCGGACCCATCAGACCAGCCGATCTGATCTCGGACCGATCAGGTCCGATTTGCTTCTCCTTTATATAAATTATAAGGGCTCATAAAAAAATAAAAAATATAAAAAAATCTTAAAAACTATACAAATGATTATCTTTGTTCAAACCTTGATTTCTTCACTTTACCTTGCTATCTAAGGTTGTGTTTGATAACACTAAAGACTTAATTATGAAATATGAGATTCACATCTTAAACCTGAGTAGGGTAATATAAGTTCTGATTGCTGAATGAACTAGCTTCTTTGGAAATAACAAAGATGACCTCTGAGTGGATGACATATTTATTTTTTTATTTTTTAGTTTGTAATTTTAGAAAAGATGATAATTAATTCTATTAATGAACAAAATTAAAGTGTATATACCTAGGTAGAGATAAGTTATACCCAATGTACCAATAAGACCACAATAACAAACATACCCCAAAATAATACCTATTCTAACACACCCCCTCAAGCTGGAGCATATATGTCATACATGCCCAGCTTGCTACACAAAACATCAAACCGACCAACTCCAAGTGCCTTGCTAAAAAGATTTGCAAGTTGATCCTCTATAAGAGTGAACATGGTACTAATCTTCTGAGACATAACTGCATCTCGAACAAAATGAGAATCAACTTCTATATATTTCGTGCGCTCATAAAACACATGATTCTTTGCAATATGAATAATAGCATGATTGTCACGTCTCATCACCATAGGACTACAATGAGCTACACCAAAGTCTTCCAAGAAGGATTTCAGCCACATCATCTCACACCCTGTTTGAGCCATCTCCCTATATTCTACTTCAGCCTTGGACCTAGCAACAACACTTTGCTTCTTACTTCTCCAAGTGACAAGATTACTGCCTACATAAGTGCGAAAACCTAAGGTGGATCGTCTGTCCATTCGAGATCCTGCATAATCCGCATAAGAAAAAGCCTCAATAAGCATATGACCCTGTTTCTTATATAGGACACCCTTTCCACGAGCTCCCTATATGTAGTGTAGGATCTTCAAAGCTGCTGCCCAATGACATAATTTTGACATCTGCATGAACTAGCTGACCATTGACACATCAAAAGTAATATCAGGACGAGTTACTGTCAGATATATCAACTTACCATAAAGCCTCCTATACTGAGTAACATCAGAAAACTCAGGACTATCCTCAACATCAAGATCAGACTGAGAGACTGTTGGTGTATCAGCAGGTCTACATCCAAGCAATCCCATCTCCTGTAACAGGTCCAAAGCATATTTTTCTTTGTGACAAAGAAACACCATCAGGACTATATGCAATCTCAACTCCAAGAAAGTAGCATGGTTTCCCAAGATTTTTAGTAACAAAGTGACTTTCAAGATATTTATGAACCTCCTGAATACCATCAATATCACTTCCCTGTTAAAAGCATATCATCAACATAAACAACCAAAATCACTATACCAGCCCCTGTACATCGAACAAATACTGAATGATAAGTTTGACTTCTTTTCAACCCAACTCCAGATTCCACCTGACTGAATTTATCAAACCATGCTCGTGGACTATGTTTCAGGCCATATATTGCTTTATGTAATTTCCATACCATCTCCCCCTGAGTAACATACTCCTTGCTCCATATATACTTCTTCTTTAAGATTACCATACAAAAAAGCATTCTTCACATCCATCTAAAGCATGGTCCAACCCTGATTAATAGCAAGAGAAAACAAAACTCGAACAGAGTTAAGACGGACAACTGAAGAAAAAGTCTCAAAGTAATCAACCCTATATGTTTGAGTGAATCCCTTTGTTACAAGTCTGGCTTTGTATTTGTCAACAAACCATTCGGAGTGTATTTTACGGTGAAAACCCATCGACATGAAACATGAGTAACATCAACCGGCGGAGGTACAAGGGTCTAGGTACCACGAGATAATAAGGTAGACATTTTCTCATCCATAGCAGCTTTCCACTCAGGTTTTACCAGTGCTTCTAAGACATTCTTGGGAATAGAGGTTGTAGAAATAGACAAGGCAAAGCAACGAAAAGATGGAGACAGAGCATGATACGAAATGAAATCTTCAAGAGGATGCTTAGTGCGGGATCATTTTCGTTTACAAAGAGCAATAAGAAGATCCAGATCAGAAGAAGGAACATAAATCTCACCAACTAGTGGAGGAGCCTCTACAGACGAAGATGACAGTGGCAATGTAGTGGCCGGTGTACTGTGAGACCTTCGTTGATAAACCTATCTAAATCTGGGATCCTCAGCACCTTGATCAACACCACAATCAGGGGGGGGGGGCGTAGACTCATCCAGGGAAATAATATCAAGAAGCACAGGGGAGGAAGAGGTCTGTGCTGGAGGAGTCTGTGGAAGAGAGGAGGAAGCATAAAAGGGTATTGACTCAAAGAAACTCACATCAGCCACCACAAATGACCTTTTAGACCGAGGGTTAAAGTAACGATCCCCTTCTGGATTCGAGAATATCCCATAAAAATACAAGGAACGGATCTGGGAGACAACTTATCACGACCTGGCCCAAGAGCATGAGCAAAGCACTTACATCTAAAGACACGAGGAGTAAGAGGAAAAAGATTGTCATTTGGATACAAACAACAAAAAGGATTTTTTCCATCAAGCACCTTGCTCGGTATACGATTAATAAGATAATACGAGGTAAGAACGGCATCACCCCAGTAATATTTAAGAACATTCATGTGAAACGTGAGGGTACAAGCAACATCAAGCAAATGCCGATTCTTCCTCTCAGCAACACCATTTTGTGAGATGTACAAGAGCAAGATGTTTGATGAATAATGCCATTCATAGAACAAAAAACGGCAAAAGAATACTGAACATACTCCTTGGCATTATTAGTGCGGAAAATTTTGATAGAGGTAGAAAATTGAGTTTTTATTTCTGAATAAATTTTTTTGAATACATCAAACACATTTGATCTAGCTTTCAAAAGGAATGTCATTCGAGAAAAAACATCAATAAAAGTGAAAGTAACGAAATCTTAATCTGAAGGTAATCGGAGACGGTCCCTAGATATCAGAGTGCACAAGATGAAATGGAGCAGTGCTCCTCTTATTTTCGCTGAGAGGAAAAGGAACCCTATGATGTTTCTCAAGCTCACAAGCCTCACACCAAAAATTAGTCACTAAGGAAGAAATAGGAACAAAATCCCACAGCCTGGAAAGAGACGGATGCCATAGTCGACAGTGTCACTGAAAGGAAGTGTCAAGAGCAGAGGACGCCTGGTGTTTTTGGAGAGGCCCATCTAGGTAGTACAATCTGTCTGACTCACGACTGCCACCAATCTGCTTCTTCGTCTGTAGATCCTGAAACACAGAATAGGAAGGATAGAACGTCACTAAACAATTCAGAGAGCGAGTCAAAGAACTAATGGATAACAAACCAATATGAAATTTTGGGACATAAAGAACATCTTTTAGAGTAAGAGACTGGGTATGAACAATCCCTTTCCCTGCAACATAAGTGTAGGAGCCATCTGCCACATCCATTGGAGAATGTGTATTAGACAGGTGTAGAGAAGAGAAAATAGAATGACTACCTGTCATGTGACAAGAAGCTCCAAAATCTACAATCCATGATGAATTATTGTAAACAACAAAAGCACTACCTGATGTGATGGCATGAAAAGATGAAGTAGATGCCGAGGAGCCTTTCAGTAGATGCTGGAAGGCCTCATACTCCTGAACCGACAATGTAACTCCTTTTTCAGACGATGGTCCCGTAGGTTGCTGATGCACCGGCTGTTGTATAGACTCTGTGACAGATGATCGAGACTCACTAGAGGCTCCAAAATTAGCAGTAGGATGTAGACGTGAATCACCTCTACCATACTTTTCCAACAGAAATCTGATTGATGTCCGGTTTTGTTACAATGAATAAACGGTGATCCACGACCCCGGCCACGACCGCGACCTCCAGCAGCAAGAGCAGAAGTACTGCCAGACTCTCCCGTCTCACTAGAAGTGGTTCCATTCAGGTTTAATTTGGTACTCGCTCGAAGAACACGAGAATAGGCACCAACCAAACTAGGTACCTGAGTATCAATAGGCAAATTATCTCGAACGTGTTTGAGACTATCATCCATTCGAGACAATTTTTTTGCAATAATAAACTCTTCCTTCGGCTTTTCCAATTGCGCAGCATCAACAACAACACGTTCGTATACCTTCAATTAATTCCACATACCTTGAACTTCAACAAAATATTGAGAGATGGTTCTTCCTTCCTGCTCGGGATTAAACAATCTGGAATATATATTGTAAATATGAGATATATTATGCTCAACATAATATATTTTCTTGAGTTTATCCCACATCTCCTTAGTAGTTTTAAAAAGACAACAATATTAAAAATACTATGTTCACAGTTATTCAAAATTGAAATCTCCATTACATCATCAACTTCCCAGGCATCATATGCCTTCTTGTCCTCCTTGGTAGGTGGATCTTGTTCAATATGTTGAAGCTTCCGTAGAGACAACAACAAGAGGCGAAACGACCTCGCTCATTGGAGGTAATTAGTCTCATTCAACTTCGTGGAAGTAGCCAACTTATGATATAGCTTCCCGTTGGAGGTCAGAACGGGAGCGGAGTTTGTCGATTCCGCCATTGCAACAATAAAAAAATATATATAGATCAAAGTCTCTACTACAAGCAAACACAAACCAACCACACAGTCTCACCGCAACAAATTGACTAGACAATCTCAACGCATAGGAAAAAAGAGACAGACAAACTCATAAACAAGTATGTTCTGACCATACTAGGACTGTAGCCACACGCCGAGAAACCAACCATGTGGCGACACGAACCAGGTCGGGCGCCTTCCCCGGCCAAGCGCCGTTCTTGTGCTCTTCTGATCTCTTTTGTGGCTGCTGTTTCACTGCCTTCTGTGCCAGCGAAGATGCAGAACGAGGGGCAGACAATGGATCTCTACATACCCAGGAAGTGCTCGGCCATGAACAAGCTAATCACAGCCAAGGACCATGCGTCTGTCTATATCAATATTGGGTGGTGCTCGTGGTCAATGGAACCCGGCGTGGCACTAGAATCAACAGGGTCGAAACCAAACCCCACCCCCCCCCCCCCTTACAGCACGAACGAGGCGCCTACGCACCCCAGCAACCCCCTCGACAAACCAGGCGCCCACGAACCTCAGCAACTCCCCCTCCACGACACGAGTCAGGCGGAGAGAGAGAGAGAGAGAGAGAGAGAGAGCGGTTGGGAAGAAGGGCGCTGGAGACAGGAAAGACGACGGTGTACGGCGGCAGTGGGCGGTGCAGTGACAGGGGAGATTTACGCCCTAACCCATCGGTTAGGCTCTGATACCATGTAATTTTGGAAAAGATGATAATTGATTCTATTAATGAACAAAATTAGAGTATATATACCTAGGTACACATAAGTTATACCCAAGGTACACAATAAGACCACAATAACAAACATACCCCAAAATAATACCTATTCTAACATAGTTAATAATCATAGGTGATGATGGCGACCATATGTTCTTTATTTCATAGTTTAATATACAATGAATAAATTAGAAATTTTAAAAATATGAATATATACAATAAAATATAAATAAACTATATTAAATAAATGTTTTTATAATAATCATGCTATAAAATATAAAGTTAATAACAAATATAAACAACAAAAGTTGGATGTACTGTCCTTACATTGTGCACATGTCTTTACTCATGCAAGCGCAAGCCTAAGTTGTATACACGTACAATCAATTATGTACATTGTTTATTCACCATGCTTAACATTTCCATGATTTTATCTTTTTTCGATATAATTTATAGGTATAATTATAGTCTATTTTGATTGATAATTTATTTTACTTATCTATTATTCTAAAATATTAATTAAATATGTAAATTTACATTTTTTTTAATATTTTGACATCGAATATGTTGCTATTTGGATGAAAAAGTAAATTATTTTAATTCAAGTTTGAAAATGAAATATATTTCTGAAGTAAATATCTTATATAATGTTCATTAAACAATGTAAGAGCATACAATATTAATTGTATTACTTTACTTTTTATATTTAATACTTAAAATATTTTGATAGAGAGGGAGAGAACGGATGTTAACTGTTAAGCAATTAATGTAGAGAATGATGGGGTGGTGGATGATTCATGCGTTAACACATGGATAATAATGAAGAAATGGAGGGGGCAGTGAGGCTAGGGAATAGGAGAACGTGGTCTTCTAATTAAACGTTAAGCTTTATCTCGTAGCTTAATGGTTCAGAGGTGTTTTGGACAATTGTTGAAGTTTGAGTACTTAAAAGTTAATTTTTATCAAACACACTATATCAAGTGTTGTTTGACTACTTAAGATATAAGAGGATAATTAAGAGTCATCAAACACAACCTAAGTCAACTCTATCTTGTTTCCTTAGTAACTAGTCTCTCTATAACACATACTCTCTCTGTATTTTTCATCTCTAAAATTTTCTATATCTCACTTTTTTTTCTTCTCTTATATATATTAGTATTAAAGGTTCTCAATAGTAAATAAAATCAATAAGTTTGTCAAGTTGTTCTTTGGAAGAAAGTTAAGAAATATACGCTATTCCTTTTTCATGTTGAAGATTATCTGATTATGAATATAAACAACAATAAGGGTACTAAAATTCATTGAATTTTTTTTATCAATGACTAAGATACATACCTCTTTTGGTATTAGGACTGCATTCTCTTATACATTGACAAAAAATTTTCAATAAATTTTAATACACTTATTCTCATTTATATGCAAAACTAGATAATCTTCAACATAAAGAAGAAATGGTGCATATTTGTTATTTTTTTGCTAAAACATAATTTAATAAGCTTATAGATTTTATTTACTATTGAGGATTGTTAATGCTAACGTATCTAAGGGAATAAAAAATAAGAACAATAAAGAGAAAATTTTAAAGAGATTCTTAAAGAGGGTGTCTTATAGAATGACATCTTGCTTAAAAAAAGCGCCTTGAAGAGTCTACCCGATCGTTTTAGAGTGTCCCTTCTCATAAACAAGTTGATATAATAAAGAGTCTAGACTTTAGACTTTTAGAAAGAGAAAACATAGAGAGAAAGGGAGAAAAATATTAATTAGATAGAAAAAATTTAGAGAGAGGGAGAGAGGTATTAATTAGATAGAAAAATTTAAAGAGTGAGAAATATTAAAACTCAACTTAACTCAACTAAGCCATAATCTCAAATTAATTAGGATACGTTATATGGATTATTTGTTTCCACTCTAAACGGTTTTGGACTATCTCTTCTGAAAGGTTTAAAGCCTCCAAATCATATTGGACTATCCTCTTCCAAGTTAATCTAGGTCTACCCCTTCCTCTCTTCCCTTCCTTTATCCTAATATGCTCTATTTTTCTAATTGGAGCCTCCATAGGTCTGCACCTAACATGTCCAAACCATCTTAATCTCCCTTCTCTTAATGTGTCCTCAATAAGTACCACTCCTACCTTTTCTCCAATATGCCTATTACAAATTTTATCTAGTCTAGTATGCCTGCACATCTATCTTAACATTCTCATCTCGACAACACTCATCTTAGAGATATGTTATCCCTTCATCGCCCAACACTCACTGTCATACAACATTGTAGGTCTTATTGCCGTATGGTAGAAATTTCTTTCAACTTTATTGGGATCTTGTGGTCACACAAGACTCCGATGGCAAGTTTCCACTTAACCTCCTGCTTTAATCTTATGGTTAACATCCTCCTCGCACCTCCATCTTCTTAGAGGATCGAACCAAAATATTTGAAATAGGTGCTTTGGAGTATTGTCATCCCATCCAAGCTAATTCCTTCGTCCATTCGACCTTCACTAAACTTACAATGCATGTATTCTGTCTTAGTTTTACTTAACCTGAAATCCTAGACTCTAAGGTGCTCCTCCAAAGCTTTAGCTTTCTATTAACTCCCTCTTGCGTCTCATCTATCTACACAATATCGTCCACAAACATCATACACCATAGAATGTCTTCTTATATATCTTTTGTTAAATCATTCATAACTAATGGGAAAAGGTAATGACTTACTGTTGATCTTGGTGCAATCCACCTGAAATAGAAAATTTTCTTGTTTCCCTTTAACCGTACAAACACTAGTAGTTGCTTTTTCATACATGCCTTTTAGCACTTGTATGTACCTACTAGATACCCTCTTGCGCTCTAACACCTACCATAAGACATCTTTTGGAACTCTATTATGGGCGTCCTCCAAATTGATGAACACCATATGCAGATCTTTCTTCATATCTCTATGTTTCTCTATCAAGCTCTTAATGAGGAAGATAGTTTCCATAGATGATCGGTCTGGCATAAAGCCGAATTGATTCATTGAGATAGTTGTATCAGAACGTAAACGATGTTCTATAACTCTCCCACAGTTTCATAGTTTGACTCATGAGCTTAGTTCCTCTATAATTTGAGCAACTGTAAATGTCTCATTTGTTTTTAAAAATAGGTACGAGTTCTTTTCCTCCATTCATCTAGTATTTTCTTAGAGACTTAGATCTTGTTATACAGTCGGGTTAACCATTCCACTTCTACATCTTTCAAACATTTCCACACTTCAATACAATTCCATCGGGGCCACAAGTTTTACTTACTTTCATCCTCTTCAGTAATCCTTCTAGTATAGTTTATATTAGGCTCTATTGTATCTTCTATGCTCACTATGTTTCCACTGTGACTATCATTAAAAAGATTGTCAAAATAACTTCTCCACCTTTATCTGATATCTTCATCTTTCACCAAAATCTTTCTTTCTCTATCCTTGATGCACCTAACTTGGTTAAGATCCCGACTTCTTTTCTCTCTCATCCTTGTCAATCTATAAGTATCTTTTTCCCATTCCTTAGTTACAAGTTTCTCATACATTTTTTTTGAAGGCCCGAGCTCTTGTCCGACTAACTGTCTTTTGTTACTTCCTTTTTTACTATCTTGTATTGTACATAAGTTTCATTATTATCACATTTTGACAATCTTTCATATCATTCTCTTTTACTTTTCACCGCCTTTTGTACTTCCTCATTCTACCACCACCTCTCCTTCGTGGGTGGGCCATGTCCCTTAGACTCTGCAAGTACTTTTCTAGATACTTTTCTAATCTTTGAGGTCATATCTATCCACATAGTATTGTCCTCCATATCTGACTTTTAATATCTTATCTTGAGAAGTTCATTTTTAGAGATCACTTACTTCATCCCTTTTAATTCTTACTACCTTGTTCTAGTTGCAGTCTTCCTTCTAAATGTGCATGACTATCTCTTGATCTTAATATCTAAGACTACGAACGTATGTTGACTTGTTAAGACCTCTCCGCAGATAACTTTGCAATCATTGCATAGAGTACGATTTGTCTTCCTTGTGAGAAGGAAGTCAATTTGACTTCTAGTTTGCCTACTTTTAAAGGTTACTAAATGCGATTCCCTTTTTGTAAAGTGGATATTTGCTAATATAAAGTCGTAGGCCATAGCAAAATCGAGAATACTTTTCCCCTTTTTATTTCTAGTCCCAAACCAAAAACTTCCACGAACCTTCTCATAATCCTGATGTTCGCTTCCTACATGCCCATTGATATCCCCACCAATAAAGATATTCTCTTCATTTGGTATGCTCTGTATAAAGTCATCTATATTCGCTCAAAACCTCTTTTACTCTCACTATCTAATCCAACTTGTAGAATATAGACATTAACTACATTAATCGCATCTTCTTCTATAATTAATTGTACTAGGATAATCCTATCTCTTACTCTCCTCATCATTATTACTGTATCTTTCAAAGTCTTATCAATAATAATACCTACCTTATTCTTATTGCTCCTTTCCTGTGTTCCACAATTTGTAGCCTGTATTTTCACTTCTTTACTTTTCTCTAGTATCCATTTAGTCTCTTGAATGTAAGTAATATTAACTTTTCTTCCCTTCATAGTGTCAACAAGTTCTATCAACTTTCTTATAAGAGATCCGATATTCTAAGTACCTACTCCGATCCAACTCTCAACTCGCTCTTTCCTAAAATTCTTTCTATAGTAATATCTATTATTCTCTAAGTTTGTCCTATGTCCTATTTTCTATTCGGTACTATGGACTAACTTATTTACCTATACTCGTCTATGATGTAAGAACCTTTGCTCATTTAACACCACATTTAGGCGCCGACGTAGCATGTCGCTTGCAGAGAACGCCCTCCACCTTTGCTATTTTTTAATTCTTACTACTCTCGCGCTCCGGTGTAGTGCGTCGTAAGTAGAGGACGCCCCAATATTAATATTGATAAAATCCATATCATGAGATGTGACAAGATTTTTACTGGCTGTCACTTACGGCAACCCTCCTCCTTTATCTGGGTTTGGGACCAGCCAAGCATGAGAGGCTCATACTTAGGCATAATTAGGGAGAAATATTAAAGACAAAAAAAAACTTAGAGGGAGAGAGGAAGAGAAATATTAATTAGATAAAAAAATTTAGAGAGAGGGAGAGAGATATTAATTAGATAGAAAAATTTGGAGAGAGGGAGAAATATTAAAGATTGAAAAAGACTTAAAGAGAGAGAGGGAGAGAATATTAATTAGATAGAAAAAGCTTAGAGAGGGAGAGAGAAATATTAATTAGATAGAAAAATTTAGAGAGAGAAATATTAAATTATTAATTAGATAAGAAAAAAACTTAGAGAAAAAGGGAGGAAAAAAGTTAGAGAAAAAGGGAAGGGAGATAGGGAAGAGAGAGAGAGGAGGGCATTTGGATAGATGGGGTGGAGAGTGGCTTTGAGGTTTATATAGACCCCTCAAGGTCTAAACTAGCCATTGGGAATGTTCCTAACGTCTAGTTTGAAAGCTGGCCATTGGGGATATGATTGGCCTGGTCCAGTGTCAATTGGCCGATTCGGACTGGGGATTGGGTGATCCGCATTGATCCCATCCAATCCTCTCGATCCCGATCTAGGATGAAGGATCGGGGATCAGGATTGATCCGAAAGCTACGGATCGGCTGATCTGATCCGATCCTTGCCGATCCGACACACCATATGTGATATATCATCACTACTGGCTTGAGAGTGCCTTACATCTATCCCGAGTGTTCCAACAGGACTTTGGGGTGATTCTAATTTCCTAGACTTGCGATAGTTTCTTTTGCGATAGTTCCTCAATTGCTAATAATCTCACATTTCCTCATCGCGAGATGGACGGTTACTTGGTTAGCTTTTGTTATTTGGCGTGGTTATCCAACTTTATGATTATGCGATTAAGTTTCATTATTTATTTTTATATTGCTTATTGCTGACTTTAATTCCGTTAGTGAGTTTATTAGTTTCGTTAGCTGTCTCGCATCAGAAGACAAATTAAAGAGTAAGGAGGTAGGTCGAGGGTGGGATGGAGAAGGACGGAAAGCTTTTTCCTCGTGAGTATGGATTATGTGGAAATGAGAAGAGGAGGGTGGTGAAGGGCTTTGTGAGGAGATGCAAATTGGCTATATTTTGCATCTAAGAGCTTAAGTGTGAGACTAAGGGGAGGAGGTTATGAGGGAGATTAAAGGTGGTAGACATTTGAAGGATGTAGCCTCTTGGCTGTGGGTAGATCAGGTGGGATCATGATTCTTTTGAATGAGCATGTAGTGGAAGTGGTGTTCGGGTTCAGGCATGTGGGGTGCTTTGCCATCTCTTTATGATTTTGCATCTTAGTGATGACTTTGTTTGGGACTTCTCCTGTATGTACGGCCCCCAGGCTAGGGTTGACAAGAAGACCTTATGGGTGGGTTAGGGGTTTCGGAAAATGGGATGGACAAGTCCACTTTCCAGGAAAACTAGTTTTCCTTGGATTAGGAGTTTGGAAAAGAAACGATTATGGTAAACTTCTTGTTCCCTGGTTCGGAAAACTACTTGGAAAATTTTCCTACCTGTAGGCCTTGGAAAATTTTCTTTTCTAGGAAAAAATCAAGCTTCTCTCTCTGTCCATAGATCACTCTCTCCCTCTCCAAAGAATGGTTGAGATTTAACATTAACCCCATACAAGATTTGGCTTTTCCTAATAACCCATAACTAGGGGAAAATTATATTTTCTTTGAATAATTTTTAATCTGGGAAGAAAAAAATTTCTTTTCCCAAGGAATAAAAAGTTTTCTTAAACCCCTAACACACCCTATGGGAGGAACTTCTTTCCTTTCATCTATAGGTTGGTAGTGCGTGGTGCCTTGGTAGGGACTTTAATGCCGTTGTGTCTCCAAATAAGCATAGTGGTGCATGTATCAGTTATAGGGGAGATGGGCTTCATGGACTTCATTGAAGAAGGCAGCCTTGTTGATGTGACAACTTCTACTGCAGTGATTCACTTGGTCCAACTACATGGAGGACCCTTCTCTTTCCAAGCTGGACATATTTTTGGTGTTTGTTGACCGGGAGGACCACTTCCCTCATTTACGGGCTGAAGTGCATGCCAAGAACGGCTTCTAACCATAAGCCTATTCTTCTCCAGTCTTGTGGCATGACCTTCAAGAAGCTGAGGCTCAGGATGGAGAGATATTGGTTGACGGAGGACGGTTTTGTTGATCTAGTCAGGAAAGTGTGGAATAATTCTGAGCAGGGCTTTAATACCATGGCTAGACTTACCCTTAAAATGAAGACTCTTGCTTAAGCATTGACCCAATGGGGGGCCTCTAAAACAATAAAACCCACCCCAGTGGTGAAAGATAATATTCTGGAGTAGCTAGATGCTTTGGATTCTCTAGAGGAGGCAGCCTTTTGGATGCGGAAGACAACGTAAAAGGGGAAAACCTAAGGGCGGAATTTGAGGAGATCCTTCTCAAGGAGGAGATCTACTGGAAGCAGAGGTTTAGGGGGAGGTGGACTAAAGGAGATCATAATATTGTGTAATATTGTGTACTTTCATAGGGTATAATCTGGCAGGAGGAGATTGAAGCAAATGAGAACTCTCAAGGATAATGGTCAGCTCCCTTCGCATGCTTGGGAGTGGGGGATCAAGCATCATGTTCAAGACTTCTACTCCATGCTACTTATTGAGGATGTTCGCTAGCAACCTTCTATTGCTGATGATCTTCCCCCTTCCTTCTTGACGAAGCAGAGGGTGTGTATCTTTTCTCCCTTCTCAGAGTTTAGGAGGGCAGCTTTTGCTCTTGCGGGTGATAAAGCTCTAGGTCCTGATGGCTTCCCTCTACTGTTCTTCCAAGTTCTGACATTGTTGGGATGCCATCAAAACAAACATTGCTGAGGCCATGTTGGAATTTTGTTGGCCACAGCCTGCAGAATTGGCCAACTTTATTATCCTCTACCTCTGATATTAATCAAGACCTACATTTTACTTGTTCATGGTGGATTGCTTCCTTATGTAGCCTTTTTCCTTGTGGTCGAGCTAAGTCCTCATCCCTCCTGTAAGGCTCTTTCTGGAGTCTGGACTTCATTGGAGATCTCAACCATTAAGCCTTTCTCTTAATGTTGATGGCGACCCTCACCAGAATGCACTGGGTGCGCTGTGCTATGCACATGTCCAGAGAATCTGTTTCCTTCCCTCCATCTCCCCTCCCCCCCCCCCCCCCCCCCCCCCCCCCACCACCACCACCGCCAACAAATCAAGGGTAGGTGAGAAGCATACCTTGCCCACTTATAGAGCTTTAGATGTTCTGAAATGGGTTCATAGTCCATGTTTTCCAAACCAATGGGATTCCAGACAACTGTAGCTTGTCCAAAGTCCAAACCTGTGCTTGCACATGGTTTTCCACATCTATGTTACCAGCCTACGTATCTTTTCTGAATCTGTGGGTCCTCATGTTTTTCTGAGTGCACTCTATTTTTATATATTCACCAGCTAGCCATATAACATTTTCTCTTCTGTTCACATGCATGTGCTTTTCATGTTTGCTTTCAGCTGTATTGAGTGATTGGGTTTCTGCTCACCAGTTCTTATGCACCACAAGGTTTTGATCAATAATCTAAATGTTTTTTCTGTCTTTCAGTGCCTGTCAGATATTCTAGTCAACAATTCTGGTATTCAGAAGCTGCAGCTGAATAGCACTGGTCTTGGAGATGAGGTTTGATTGGTGGTCTTATTTTTGTTTGTGTTTACTTACTGGATTTGCCTGGAAAGGAATTACTATCTCTCTTGGTTCATTATTTATTCATCCAGCCTGTACTGCACAGGGAGCGAAGGCTATTGCAGAGATGCTTAAAACGAATTCATGCCTGCGTGTCTTAGAACTTAACAACAATATGATTGACTACTCTGTATGCATATCTGATTTATCACACTTTTGAGGAATCTGTTCAAAGCAATTTGATATATGGTATACAGTTCTCATTGTCTGTAATTTTTTGGGCTCTTGAGACAGGGATTTGCAAGTCTGGGTAGTGCACTTCTTGAAAACAAAACCATCCGCTCTATACATCTCAAGTTAGTGACTACTACTTCTATGACTCAGTGCAGTTGCTTGTCACTTGCTCTGGCTTGTTCTTTTGTATATTTTATTGCATCCAATTTATTCATGATCTGAGGGTCCATAAGAAAACCTGTGCAGAAACAAAATATCCTGTAAATGTTTGATATTATAGACAATACAATGTATCACATGTTATGAATACATAATTTAGCAGCTATCCATTGATATGTAGATGCATATCGTTCTTGTAAAAGTTTATATGCCTCCTGGGACCTGTATTAAAATGTTATTTCCAATGTATGAAGGCAGCAATACATGCTTTTGCTTGTCTTACTAACCAGTACTGCAATCTTTTTCTTGATCATTTTTCTAGCGGTAACTATGGTGGCGCTCTTGGTGCTTCCAGCCTAGCCAAAGGTATTGAAGGCAACAAGTCTCTAAGGGTATAAATTCTCCTCGTTTAAAATTTGCAGCTTTGTAGATTTCATCTTTGAGTAAGTGTTACTGGGACTGTGCCTGTTATCTTTGAAGTGATTGTAAATTGTTTCTTATTTCCTAAAAATCTGTATGAGCCATTTCCATGATATAGTTTTGGACCTTGCTATCATCTCTGAAAAGTAATCTACCCCATTTTAGGAGGTAAAACTGAAGAAAATAGAAATATATCAAATCTCTAGTTCATTAGGATGAGGAAAACACTCGAATGTCATTCTAAAAAGCAAACAATAGATGCCTAAGACATCATGACATTTAATTTGTTCTGGAATTGGCAACTATTTGTGCAGTTTAAGGTCCTTATCTGTGGGAGATAATGCCATTTGGGTTGTCTAATGCACCAAAAATTTACAAGTGAAAGTTGATAAGATATTAGCAAGATTCTCCGAGTTTTGAGAAGGACGTATGGATGGCAATAAATGTTTTGGTCCTGATATTCAAATTATAGATTTCTTCAATTGTAAGACAGCAAATAATGCTGCTTGAATTAACAAATAAAGCTGCAAATGAAGCAAAAGGGAAAAAATGTGGTAGCAGTAGTTGGAGAAAAGAATATTGGATGTCTATAAGCCATCCTAGGCTCCTAGCTTCCCAGGAAATGATGTGAGGAGAGAATGTGTAGGTTTACCCCATGTGTTACACCTCTCTCGTATTGCTGCTGGCATCTCCATCATCCTTTTGATGTTGGTTGCTCATTGGGATGATCAGGCCATTCTTCAATACCTCTGTTGAACAAAGAAATGAACAAGGAGAACAAGAGGAGCAGCAGCAACAGTAGCAGCCATGCACATCAATAGCAGAACAAGAAAACAGGAAAAAAAGATAGAATAAGAGGATGATATCTAGGAGGGGAGAGAGGGAGAGATCGGAGCAGGAGCTGTAGTCTGTGGACCCACCTCCACCTCCTATTGGTGGTATTTCTCTTGTGTGCACAAGAGAATGAGAGAAAAAGAGAGAGAAAGGAGGAAGAAGGAGACAGTCCAAAGGGAGACAGGGAAGCAAGGATGGCAGTACCGGTACCGGTACCGGTATCGGTGGGTACCGGTCCGGTACCGGCCCGGTACCGGCCCAAAACCAGTCCGGTACCGGTGCCGGCCGATACTGCCATCCATGCAGGGAAGAGAATAATAAAGGAAAAGAAAACCCCTAGTAGGAGGTTTCTTCTCACACAAGGAAGAGAGGGATAGGGAGAGAGAGGAAAAAGGGAAAGAAAAGAAAATTCAATCCTGGCCAGTGCAGGGGTCTCCCCAATCCCCACCGGCCAAAGCTTGTGCATCCCTCTCTCTCTCGGACGTCCCTTGTAGTGACCTAGTCACGAGCCAGGTAGGAGGAAAGGGCTATCTACAGAGTAAGTTGGAGTGGAGTTGCCATGGAGTGGAGCCACAACTATATCGGAGGGTTGGGGTAGGATTGAACCGGATTAGTGTTATATCGAAAAATGAAAAAAGTTATTAGGCATATATGTGGGATTTAGATCTATAACTTCTAAGACACCTTTTGGGGACAAAACTATGCGGGCTTAGTCCTAAGTAGATAATATCTTAATGGTTGGATTGAATTATTACAAAATGGTATTAGTGCAAGACCCATGTGGTACGATATGGGTAGTTTGGACGAACTATATGGAAGCTGGTGGCCTATAATGACCTAGTGACGAGCCAGACAAGAGGAAAGCCCATAGGAAAGAACTACTTGTAAAGTAAGTCAGATTAGAGCTACCATGGAGTGTAGCCACCACTATATCTGGGGGCTAGGGCATGCGGAAAAAGAGGTTGGGCCATATATATTGGATATGGATCCATAATTCCCATGACATATATGCTGGTTTCTTCAACTTGCCGTTAGTTCCCATGACATGATAAGAGATTTAATCATCACAAAAGACATTGCAGGTCTTATTACTATACGTTAGAATTTTTCTTTCAACTTTGTTGGGATCTTGCGGTCACATATGACTCCTGTGGCAAGTCTCCACTTCACCCATCATACTTTAATCCTATGGCTAACATCCTCCTCGCACCCTCCATCTTTTGGAGGATGGAACCAATATGTTTGAAATAGGTGCTTTAGGGTATTTCCATCCATCCAAGCTAACTCTTTCCTTTTTGCCCCTCTGACCTTCACTAAACTTACAATGCATGTATTCTGTTTTAGTTCTACTTAACCTGAAACCCTTAGACTCTAAGGTGCTCCTCCAAAACTCTAGCGTGTTATTAACTCCCGCTTACGTCTTATCTATTAACACAATATCATCTGCAAATATCATATACTACGGAATGTCCACTTGTATATCTTTTGTTAAATCATTCATAATTAATGTGAAAAGATAAGGGCTTACTGCTGATCCTTGGTGTAATCTAATTGAACTAGGGTAATATCTTGTTTCTCCTCTATCCGTGTGGACACTAATAGTTGCTCTTTCATACATATCTTTTAACACTTATATGTACCTAGTAGATATTTTCTTGCGCTCCAAAACTCGTTACAAGATATCTCTTGGAACTCTATCATAGGTGTTCTCTAAATCGATGAACACCATATACAAATCTTTCTTCATATCTCTGTATTTCTCCATCAAGCTCCTAATGAGGAAGATAGCTTTCATGGTTGATTGACCCGACTTGTTGGTCGAGATAGTTATATCACAATGTAAACGATGTTCCACAATTCTCTCCCACAACTTTATAGCATGATTTATGAGCTTAATTCCTCTATAATTTGAGTAATTTTGGATGTCTCTTTTGTTTTTAAGAATAGGTTCAAGAGTGCTCTTCTTCGATTCATCTAGTATTTTTTTAGAGACTAGGATCTTGTTAAACAGTTGGGTTAACTATTTCACTCTTACATCTTCCAAATATTTTTATACTTCAATAGGAATTTTATCGGGGCTACAAACTTTACCTACTTTTATCTTCTTCAATGCTTTCTTGACTTTCGAAAATCTAATCCTCCTAATATAGTTCATATTATGCTCTATTATATATTCTATGCCCACTACGTTTTCACTATGACTATCATTAAAAAGATTGTCAAAGTAGCTTCTCTACCTTTATCTGATATCTTCATCTTTCACCAAAATTTTTTCTTCCCTATCCGTAATGCACCTAACTTGGTTAAGATCCTAACATCTTCTCTCTCTCATCCTTGCCAATTTATAAATATCTTTTTCTCCTTCCTTGATTATAAGTTTATCATACATCTCTTCAAAGGTCTGAGCTCTTATTCGACTAACGACATTTTTTTGCTTCATTTTTTGTTATCTTGTATTTTTCATAAACCTCATTATTTTCACACTTTGACAATCTTTTATACCATTTTTTTTTTACTCTTCATCGTCTTTTGTACCTCCTCATTCCACCACCACATCTCCTTCGCAGGTGGGTCATGTCCTTGACCCGATATTCCAAGTACCTATTCTAATTCTCCTCTCAACCTGCTATTTCTTATTATTCTTTCTATAGTAACGTCTATTATTCTCTAAACTTGTCTTATGTCCTATTCTCTATTTGGTTCTATAGACTAGCTTCTTTACTCACACCCATCCATGATGTGAGAACTCTTGCTCATTTAACACAACATCTCGGCGCCGACGTGGTGCATCGCTTGCGGGGAATGCCCTCCACCCTTGACTATTTCTCAGTACACTCGGGCTCTAGTGTAGCACGTCGTAAGTAAAGGATGCCCAAATGTTAATATTGATATAATCTATATCATGAGGTGTGACAAGATTTTACGTTGGTTGTCACCTACCGCTATGTTTGGGACCCCGACCTAGCTATGTCTCATATCGGAATTTTTTATTATTATTAAATCCTATCGTTTTGGTCTTTTTGTTTTATTTGGAGAAATATAAGTCGGTTTTATTTATTTTATTTCTTGGACTATGAGAGCTTGTGATTAGCCGTCAAGGAGTCCGAGACTTAGGATCAGACAGAGATCCGAGTATATGACTTCTCTTCACTGACCTTAATCAGTGTTAATTACGTCGAGCAACCACTCGACAACCCTTGATTAACCGTCCGTTGATGCCCTTGTAACATGCAACACTACTACTACAAGCAGTACATGCATATGAAGATATGTTTTAGGTTAAGCTCTTGGCCTCACCTAAGTTTAGGATGGGTTTATAATTGATTGTGAGACTTTTTTTTTAAAAGGTTTTGGATTGACCCCGAGTTATCTAGATTGATTCCAAGTATTTTAGACTCATAAGGGTGTTTTTGTAATTATGCCAAGTTGGAGGATATAGGGTTATTATGGTCACTTTAGTGTGTGAAGTGAGTTTCAATGATTTATGAAGGTTTCAAAACCTTAGGAGGTATTTTAAAGTTATTTTAAGTGTGTTTGGGTTGTAAGGGTATTTTAGTAATTTTACTTGGAATTGGATTTCTAGACTTAAAGTCTATTTTTGGGTATTTTTGTAATTATGTTGCATTAGGGTCATTATGGCCATTTTAAGTTTTTTAACATTTTAGGGAAATTTGAAAACCCTTAGGATGTATTTTAGGATCATTTTAGACATATTTAAGTTATAGGGGTATTTCGGTAATATTAGGGTTAAGAGGATATTTTAGGCATAGGAGAGGTTTTGATATTTTTCAAGAATTTTTTGTGATTTTTATGGATTTTTATCACGGGTGAGGGTATTTTTGTAATTTCATTAAGTTTTGGGGGGCATTTTGGTCATTTCGGAAATTTTATATGTTTTCAGATTTGGTTCTCTATTTTTTACTGGTGTTTACTGAATTTTACTGATTTTTTTTTATTAATTTTACTGATTTTTATTTATTAATTAAATATATGAAGGATATAAGTAATGTTTTTGGGTTTATGTAATTTCCAGATTTGGTTTTCTGATTTTCACTGAGTATTACTGATTTTTTTATAGAATTTTTCTGATTTTTATATTGATTTTACTGATTTTAAATAATTTTCATAGATTTTTTTAATTTATTAAGCATGAGGGTTATTTAATTCATTTTTTAACTTAAGTATATTATTTTATGTCTCAATATTTCATTATTGAGTTTTGGTTATAAGTCCAAGTTTAGTTATGTGTAGGGTAAGGCCAAGGATATTTTAGAATATTTAATTATATACTTATGTATTTTAATTAGTTATTAAACTAATTAATAAATTAATTATGTATGTGAAAATATAATAACATAGTGTTACTTAAGTAATAAGTTCATGAACACACATGCACACACATATGCTCAAAGAATAATATTGGTATTTCATTCATCATTTTGGCATAATCCCGTCTTATAGAATGACGATTTTATAACATAAATTCAGCAGAGCTTCCCCTTAGGAAAAAAACCTTAGGAAGAGAGCCCTCTTTGAAAATATATCCTCCAAACCCAGCAAACCCTTTAGGACGACACATCGCTTCGACTTGCCATGTATATGCTCTATCTGAGCTTATCTAGGTCCCCATGACCCTCAATTTTAGTATTTAGACACCTCAAGATACACCCCGGATGTCTTGTTTTCATAACTTTTCGACTCTCGGATATATTGAAAGCGTCCAACCCCTTTAATTATAGAAATCCTCTTGGCCTTCACGACTTGGTGGTTCCCCGAGAGTTGATGCCGTTCGAATCTTTCGACGTTTACTTGGTTTCTGGGGGATCTCTTGGCCTTTATGACATGGAGACTCCTTAAGAATACATAGGCGAGTCGTTTGATTCTTCCGACATTTGCTCCATCTTGGGGGTATCAATACCTTATCTTGGCATTTCCATGAGCTCCGCACAAAACGTTTTGGACTGGCCTAATATCTGGTGCATAGCAATTTGACTGTCCTATGACTTCATTAGGACTTGGTCGATTTTTTTTTGTTTTTTGTTTTTGTATATCGAGACTTTTATTGCAACTCTCTGGCGCTGATTTCCTCTCTCTATCTTCTTGCAGCTTGCTGTCTTTGTCCTCATGGCCCACAAGGGAGTTTCTCCCATGGCGGGACACGGAGAGGAAGATATTTTAGTCCCGCTAATTGTCGAGTAACCTTTTGCCAAAGCGGGCTGAGATTGAAGCTATTGAGGCAACTAATGCAGCTCGGGTTGCGGAGACTCCTATGCTCCAATATCAGAAGGGTATTGTCCTTTCTGGTATCCCGGACGCCTAGATTGCTGTTCTGCGCATGCAGGCACATATTCTTGAAGCTTTGTTTGGAGGAAGAACTCCTATTTTGTGGCAGCCATCGACCATCGCTTCGACTGGCATTGCGGAGATAGAGCTGAATTTCTTCAAAGGCTTGAAGTTTTCCATTTGCTGGTAGATGGTCTATTGCAGTCTCTGGCGGGACATGGCTTTTCCCTAGGCCAGAGTTGATCTGCTATTTCTCTATTGTAGTTCTTATTGCCTCCCATTTTGTCTAAGAACTCGAGCTACCCTGCGGGCTTGTCTCGAGTTCTGCCATTGCTCCAGTGTATTACTTCTGAAGATCAATGCTAAGCTTGAGTGGTATAAACTCTTTGTTCTATGTTGTCTGTATTATTATTATTATTATTATTATTATTATTATTTATAACTAATATTAGCGCCTTTTTAAGTTTTCGCCAGCATTAGCCCCTTCTTATTTTTGCCTGTGCGCCCTTGCGGGTTTTCACACAACGGGGTTACCTGATTTTGTCTAAAGTGCCCTTTCAGGTTTTCACCTTAGTTGGGTTTGAGACTTTTTTACCCTTAACCGATCCCTTTGGGGGCAGGATTGATCTATGTTATCAAAGGTGATCGCCTCGCTCGCCTAGGCAATGAAGAAGGTCGAGGCGAGTCAACGCCTCACCTCGCCTTGTGTTCGCCTCATTCACCTAGGAACTTGCCTTAGCCTATGATGTCTATGCCAAATGTTTGTTTCTTTTTTAATTATGTGGCATTACTTTTTCTTATTCTTAATTATTCCAAAGTCGCTAATGCTTCTTTTAACAATGTCCAGTACCCTTTTTCTCTTACATGTTACCACATTTTTGCTTATTTTTGATGATTCCAAAGCCCATCAACTACTTATATGAGTAGTAGATGGTCTTAGGATATTACATGTTGGACATAATCAATTGTTCTCAAAGTTTTACATATGATTATGTTAGATGTTTTCTTTATTTTCCTTATATTGTCATTTTATTTCTTCATAGTGATTTATGGGAGAATACATTGCCTCAAACGCCTAGGCAATCGCCTAGGCATTTGAGGCTGAGGCGAACCCCTGGTCGCCTTGCTCACCTCTCGCCTCTGACTACGTAGGGATTGATTAAGTCTATCGGGGCACCTCATTTTTTAAGTCCCATTTTTTTTCCTTCTTTTTTTTTTGTTCGGTAGGAAATTGAGTCTTCCCTATGAGCCGCTAAGGAATGTATGTAGGGAACCGAGGCTTCCCCGAGAACCGCTAAGGAATTTCTGTAGGGAACTGAGGCCTCCTTGTGAGCCGCTAATAAATTTTTGTTGGGAACTGAGTCTTCCCTGAGAACTGCTAAGGAATATTTATAGGGAACTGAGGTCTCCCTGTAAGCCGCTAAGGAATATCTGTAGGGAACTGAGTCTTCCCTGATAACAGCTAAGAAATATCTGTAGGGAACTGAGTCTTCCCTGAGAACTGCTAAGGAATTTTTGTAGGGAACTGAGTCTTCCCTGAAAATCACTAAGGAATATCTGTAGGGAACTAAGTCTTCCCTGAGAACTGCTAAGGAATATCTGTAGGGAACTGAGGCCTCCCTGTGAGCCGCTAAGGAATATCTGTAGGGAACTGAGGCCTTTCTGTGAGCCGCTAAGGAATATCTATAGGGAACTGAGTCTTTCCTGAGAACCGCTAAGGAATTTCTGTAGGGAACTGAGGCCTTCATGTGAGCGGCTAAGGAATATCTGTAGGGAACTGAGGCCTCCCTGTGAGCCGTTAAGAAATATCTGTAGAGAACTGAGTCTTCCCTGAGAACCGCTAAGGAATTTCTGTAGGGAACTGATGCCTCCCTGTGAACCGCAAAGAAATATCTGTTGGGGAACTGAGTCTTCCCTGAGAATCGCTAATGAATTTCTGTAGGGAACTGAGGTCTCCCTGTGAGCCGCTAAGGAATATCTGTAGGGAATTGAGGCCCCCTGTGAGCCGCTAAGGAATATCTGTAGGGAACTGAGTCTTCCTTGAGAACCGCTAAGGAATTTCTGTAGGGAACTGAGGCCTCCCTGTGAGCTGCTAAGGAATATCTGTAGGGAACTGAGGCCTCCCTGTGAGCTGCTAAGGAATATCTGTAGGGAACTGAGGCCTCCTTGTGAGCCGCTAAGGAATATCTGTAGGGAACTAAGTCTTCCCTGAGAACTGCTAAGGAATTTATGTAGGGAACTGAGTCTTCCCCAAGAACCGCTAAGAAATTTATGTAGGGAACTGAGTCTTTCCAGAGAACCGTTAAGGAATATCTGTAGGGAACTGAGGTCTCCCTGTGAGCCGCTAAGGAATATCTGTAGGGAACTGAGTCTTCCCTGAGAACTGCTAAGGAATTTCTGTAGGGAACTGAGTCTTCCCTGAGAACCGCTAAGGAATATCTACAGGGAACTGAGGCTTTCTTGTGAGCTGCTAAGGAATATCTGTAGGGAACTGAGTCTTCCCTGAGAACCGCTAAGGAATTTCTTGAGTTTCTTAGAAAATGAAGCTTTAGGTAGCCGTGAATTTTGGGATATAACGACTTGGAGACCAAGGATTTTGGGATACAATGCCTCCCGGGGGCGCAAGGGTTTTAGTTGAATTTTGGAATACAATGCCTCCCGGGGGCGCAAGGATTTTGGTTGAATTTTGGGATACAACGCCTCTCGGGGGTGCAAGACAATTAGTTGTTTAGGATACAACGCTTCTCATAGGCGAAAAGGAAATTTTTGGCTTTTTCTGAGATATATCTGTCTCCCAAGTGGGCAAAATTTTGGCCTTTTTGGGATATATCTGCCTCTCAAGTGGGCAAAATTTTGGGGTTTAATGCCTCCCGTGGGCGAAATTCTGGATTTTGGGATACAACGCCTCTTATAGGCGAAAAGGGAAATTTTGGCCTTTTGGCACGCCAGTGGGACTGGTGTATGCCAGGGACAATTTTAGGATACAACGCTTCGGGGCAGAAAGAGAAATTTTCGGGATATAATGCCTCCTCAGGGCGGAATGGAAAAATTTAGGATGCAACGCCTCCTCGGGGCGGAAAGAAAAATTTTAGGATACGACGCCTCCTCGGGGCGGTAATTGGAGATTTCAGGACACAACGTCTCCTTGTGACGGTAATGGGAAAACTTTTGGATACAATGCCTCATCGGGGCGGAAAAATAATTTTGGTCGAATTTCGAGATACAATGCCTCCCAAAGGCTCAAAGTAATTTTGGTTAAATTTTGAGATACAACGCCTCCCGGGGCGCAAGAAGTTTTGGCTGAATATTATGATACAACGCCTCTTGGGGGCACAAGGATTTTTGGCTGAATTTTGGGATACAACGCCTCCCGAGGGCACAAGGATTTTGGTTGAATTTTGGGATATAACGCCTCCTAGAGGCTCAAGGATTTTGGTGTTTCGGTATGAATTGTTGACAAATATTTTTCCGGTGGGACCAATGATTTTAGCCAATATGGTGAATTGCTCTTCTTGGCCTTATCAAGTGAGGAATTGAGATTCCCACTTCCTTATCGAGTTGGGAGGACGTCATCATCGTCGCCTCGGTCGTAACCCTTGATGGAATAATTTTTGTATCACTTACCCAATGTAAAGTGACACTAAGGATTTTCTCGTCATCGGCGACTTTGACATCCTCCCTGGGTAGGGATGTGGGAAAACTCGATCCCCGCCTGAGACAGGCCGAAAGAGTTCTTCTCCTATCAAGGTATGGCTATATACATGTTTTTGAACACACTTGGTATGAACGGCCTCGGTGAGCCATAGCCCAGTGAGTTGCTGGATGATGATGATTTTTTTTTTTTCACTAACATTGGCGCCCTTACGGGTTTTCATTGAAGCTAGCCCCTTCTTATTTTTGCCTGTGCGCCTTTGCGGGTTTTCACATAGCAGGGTTTCCCCATTTTTGCTTGAGGTGGCCTTTCGGATTTTTACTTTAGCCGGATTTTGGACTTTTTTGCCCTTAATTGGCCTCTCATAGGAGTGGAACCAATCAAGTCTATCGGAACACCTCGTTTTTAAGTCCCATTTTTTTTCCCTCTCATAATGGCTCTACAAATTACGCTCTGCGAATTACATTCACTGTGTAATCGCATGTGACTGTGGGGGATTCATCAGGTACTTCCCCATATTTATCTTTCCTTCTTGAATCATCTTTTCTACTTCATCTTTGAATATGAAGCAATGTTCAATTGGATGGGTGATGAAGTGGTGGTATGGGCAGTAGTTTGGTGCATTTGTTCGATTTATTTCTTCTTTTTTTGGTTTGGGTAGAATAATTGCTTTTCTGCTCATACGTAACTCGAAGATTTCTTGGGTCTTTTTCTTTGGGAAGGAGTATGGTCTCTTGAGCTTTTTTGCAGGGGATTCAATGTCTTTAAAGCTTATCCCTGTTTTTGCACCAGCAACTTGTTTTCCCCGAGAACTTTGTCTAGCTGCAAAGGTGGCCTCGGGAGTATTGTCGTAACTTTCGCAACCTTTCCATTTGAGCACCATTCCTTCTTTGTACTGGGGTTCTGGTACTTCATTTAAGTATTTAAGTCTATGATAAGTTTGCCATTCTTCTTTAGAGGACGGCTACATTCTGGTCCTGACTCCTCAAAGGAGAAGGGCCTATTGACTCTGTCTATTGACAGGACTTCTGTCTATTGTCTTGCAAGACCTTCCATTACTTGAGTGAGTTCATACTGCTGATGGGAGATTTGTCGCAGACTCATTTGAATCCCCTCAAGTGCTGCCATGATGGGTCCCTCTAGAATGGAGGTTGCTGGAGTATATGATGGAGTTATCTTCTGCTCTAGTGAGATTTGCTGGTGAGAGAGCTATATCAGACTCATTTGAATCTCCTCTAGTGTTGCCATAATAGACCCTTTTGGAGTGGGAGTTGCTGGAGGGTATGATGGTATTGCCTCCTACTCCGACGAGACTTGCCGATGGGAGAGCCGTGACATACTCATCTAAATCTCCTCCAGTGCCGCTACGATAGACCCTTCTGGAGTGGGGGTTGCTGGAGGGTATGATGGTATCACTTCCTGCTCTGGAGGGGCATCCATATTCTTATTTGCAGGCTCTTTTTTTGAGGAGTTTTCATCCATGTGGACGATATTTGCTGCAAATGTTTGTTTGGGCATTCGATGTGGTTGAGGCGGGTCTATCAGGTCTTTTCCCATCTCTACGACCCCTTTTGGATGAGCATTTCAATTTCCCCTTTGCAGACATAGCAATCCTCTATTGCATGTCCCAACATGCGATGGTACATGCAATAGTTGGGTTCATCTATTTTGCCAATTTCTGCTGGCCTTTTTGATTTATGTAGCATCAAGAGATTTGCCCGCACGCATGCATCAAACTACTCTCTTGTATTCTCTCTGATGAAAGACTAAGGCATTTTCCTTCTCTTATTGAGGGTGATATATGATACCCTTCTATTGGATGTCGAGGCATTTGCATTGTTCTTGCCCCTTGTGTTTTCTACAGCCGAGGGAAAGTCTACGGCATGGACCTCTTCTGTGCCTATACTCTGCTTCTTTGGGACTTTCCCCCCAATGGAGGCAATGGTTGGATGGTTTACGAAGAATATTTCGACCTCCGTCACAATGTTATTTAGCTGATCAAAGTTCTTGACATTTGTGCCAATCAACTTTTCACTTATTTCGGACTTTAAGCCCCTTTTGCACAATCCCACCGCATCCGCGTGGGCCGGCGGATTGTCGCATTTCATGCAGAGGCTCCGCCATTTTTTGATGTAGTCGGTGGCGGGTTCATTCCTGCCTTGCTTTAGCGTCACTAGTTCAGTGATGGTGACCTTTCGTTCCGACACCTTGAAGCGATCAAGGAACTTTTTCTGCATTATCTTCCACCTGCTGATAGAGTTGGGTTTCAACTTTGCATACCTTTGGAATGCAGTGCCCGTGAGAGAGGTAGAAAAGAACCTCAGGAGATAGGCTTCATCAGTAGCCAGCTCTCCCAAGTCACTCATATAGTGGACAATATGTTCTTTGGCCGAGCCTTTCCCGTCATACCTGGTGAACTTGGGGCACTTGTTGTGATTTGGCAGGAGCTTCTTGAACATATGATGTACTGAGAATGACACTTTGTATAAATCGAATGTGCCTATTCTGTTGTCTTGTTCTGCCATTTTGGCTTCAACAATTTACTCGATAAGATGCTTCTGCAATGCGGTAGCATCATCTGCAGAAGTATGGGATTGCTGAGCATTATGTTGGGGATCCTCAACCTGATCTTCTTGTATCTCATCAGGGTTGAAGTTGACCTCTACAGCTTGCGGTCTTATCACCGTTGGCATAGGTACTGCGCTTGGAGGTGGTGTATTTACTAGGGGGACTTGAGCTATCCTTTGCTGCTCCTCCATCTTTTGTATTAGGCCATAGAGCAAGGCCCTGAGTTGTTGATTTTCTTGCCTCATCTCCTCTATGGTCTGAGATTGTATTTGAACTTGAGGTTGTTCTGGAGCGGCCTTGGTACTTGAGGTATTTGCCCCGCCTTCATCAGCTCCTTCAGTAGCATTGCCACTGTCAATTTGGGGTGGCTCTGCCCCCTGGCTTCCTTGATTCAGCAAGCGCATAGCCTGCTTCATTTGACGGGTTATGGGCTCGCCTCGTTGCACCAGATTGGCGACATCATTTGGGTCTTCCGGTAGGGAAAGTTGCCGGTTGGTGGTGCTGGAGGTGTAGCATGTGTAGACCCGTATGCCATTCTTTATCATTTTGACAGTTCTCTTCTTCTTCTGAGTCAATTGGTCAAATGCAACCAATCGCTCAAAAACAGATGTCCGCTGTCGGACTTGCTCGTGTGCCTTATGTGCACCTTTTTTCTTTTGACCTCGCAAGGAACGAGGCTGGGCAGCTGAGTTGGTTATCTACCCCTCAGGCTCTATGAGTTGTTGTTCTGCTAGGGTGATCCTAGCCTGGCGAATTTTGTGGGCTTCTTCTTTAGTTACTCATATTTTCTTTATATGGAGGCAACTATCCTCCATCATATTACCCCTAACTTGAGGCATAAATTTGCCCCCATTTCGAGGCGTGGAGTTGCCCCCTGCTCGAGGTGTAGCATTGTCCCCTACTCGGGGTGTAGCATTGCCCCTTACTCGAGGCATGGCAGGCTTTGGTATAATTATTGGCTCCCGACGAGTAGGGGCCTTTGGAGTCCTTTTCTTTTTTTTGAACGTTGCCCTATCTTGGCAAACCTTCAGTAGAATCATAAACCGATTCTGGACAGGAACTATCGGGATATGATGGATCTTGGGAATGATAGGTTGCCCGCCATCCAGACGAATGTGCAGGTTCCCCACCAATATAGTTTTCCCCGTCCTGGACGGGCTTGCGGATAGAGCCTTCCGCTTTTGCCTCTTGGTGAATGAGGAGGCTGGAGATATGCAAATGGTATTGGTGGTGAGCACTCGTCTACGTCGGCCGCCGTTGTTGCTTCTTCTGGTGCGGGAAGAGCGCTTCTTCTTCTTTTCCGGAGCTGGCTCCGGCGCCGGAGTTACCCCTAGAAAGTATGGAGATCCAATCACTGCGGAGAAGTCCCCGAAGCATGTTGGCGTAGTCAGATATCCACACCGTACGTGGGTCGCCACCATAAGTGGGCCATACGTGACCCTTACTGCCATTGTCGTCTTTTGAGCAAAAACTCGATCACCTGTATAAGACATGACAAAGTAGTAGAGTTGTGGTGAGGGCATCACCGGACGGAGAGATGAAGGGAAAGAGAGGTCCCACCGGGCGTGCCATCTGTTTGGATCCCGACCTAGTTATGTCTCCTATCGGATTTTTTTTTATTTATTAAAATCCTATCGTTTTGGTCTTTTTGTTTTATTTGGAGAAATATAGGTCGGTTTTATTTATTTTATTTCTTGGACTATGAGAGCTTGGGATTAGCCCTCAGGGAGTCCGGGACTTCGGATCAGACGAAGATCCGAGTATATGACTTCTCTCCACTGACCTCAGCCAATGTTAAATACGTCGAGCAACCGTTCGACAACCCTTGATTAACCGTCCTTGATGTCCTTGTAACATGCAACACTACTACTACTACAAGCAACACATGTATATGAAGATATATTTTAGATTAAGCTCTTGGCCTCACTTAAGTTTAGGATCGGTTAATAATTGATTGGGAGACTTTTTTAAAAAAAGGTTTTGGATTGACTCCGAGTTATCTAGATTGATTCCAAGTATTTTAGACTCATAAGGATATTTTTGTAATTATGCTTAGTTGGAGGGTATAGGGGTATTATGGTCACTTTAGTGTGTGAAATGAGTTTTAATGATTTAGGAAGGTTTCAAAACCTTAGGAGGTATTTTAGAGTTATTTTAAGTGTGTTTGGATTATAAGGGTATTTTGATAATTTTACTTGAAATTGGATTTCTAGACTTAAAGTCTATTTTTGGGTATTTTTGTAATTAGATTGCATTAGGGTCATTATGGTCATTTTAAGTTTTTTAACATTTGGGGAAACTTGAAACCCTTAGGATGTATTTTAGGATCATTTTAGACATATTTAAGTTATAGGGGTATTTCGGTAATATTAGGGTTAAGAGGATATTTTAGACATAGGAGAGGTTTTGATATTTTTTAAGAATTTTTTGTGATTTTTATGGATTTTTATCATGGGTGAGGGTATTTTTGTAATTTCATTAAGTTCTAGGGGACATTTTAGTTATTTCGGGAATTTTATATGTTTTCAGATTTAGTTCTCTATTTTTTACTGGTGTTTACTGAGTTTTACTGATTTTTTTTATTAATTTTACTGATTTTTATTATTCAATTAAATATATGAAGGATATTTAAGTCATGTTTTTAGGTTTATGTAATTTTCATATTTGGTTTTCTGATTTTCACCGAGTATTACTGGTTTTTACAGAATTGTTCTGATTTTTATATTGATTTTACTGATTTTAAATAATTTTCACAGATTTTATTAATTAATTAAGCATGATGGGTATTTAAGTCATTTTTTAACTTAAGTATATTATTTTATGTCTCAATATTTCATTATTGAGTGTTGATTATGAGTCCAAGTTTAGTTATGTGTGGGGTGAGACCAAGGGTATTTTAGAATATTTAATTGTATACTTATGTATTTTAATTAGTTATTAAACTAATTAATAAATTAATTGTGTATGTGAAAATATAATAACATAGTGTTACTTAAGTAATAGGTTCATGAACACACATGCACACACATATGCTCAAAGAACAATATTAGTATTTCATTCATCATTTCGTCATAATCTATCGTATAGAACGACGATTTTACAACATAAATTCGGCAGAACTTCCCCTTAGGAAAAAAACCTTAGGAAGAGAGCCCTCCGAGAAAATATCTCCTCCAAATGCAGCAAACCCATGCAAAAAGCACTTGGTTTGGTCTTCAAATGAGCAGAGTTTTTCCTAGGAATTTTTGGGCCAAATGGGCATGTCATCTTCTTACCCCTTGGGGGGGAATTTATAGGCCGCGGAAGCCTAACCGGTGGGGGTACCCATCGGAAATTTCTGAGGTGGGGGGGTGCCATCGGGGGATTTTTGGAGAGAGAGTGAGAGAGAGATTAAGAGGGTAGGAGGGGAGGGGGGAACTGGTGGGGGTGCCACCGTTTGGCACCCCCCCTCCCCGGTTATGGAGCCGGTGGGGGGGGGGGTGCCACTGGTTTGAAGAACCGGTGGCTACCCCATCCCCCCCTTTTTTTATATATAAAAAAGGTCCCAGACGCTACTCTCCTCCTTTATCCATGCTTGGGACCAGCTAAGTACTAGAGGCTCATACTTAGGCAGAGTTGTGTACTAAACCAATCATAATAATTGGAATTACAGCAGATGCCTTCATTATGGTGGCCATCATCATAACATGTAATATTCGTAATCAATGAATGATCAGTTCATTATTATTATTGTTACTCCTTGTGGTGTTTATGTTTATCTATTTCACATGAATTTCATTTATTGCATGATTAGTTATAGTATCACCAATATGAGGTTAATCAAGGGTTTGCCGTGACTTCAGTAGTGTAATTAACATCGACCGATGTTAATGAGAGGGGTCCAAATACAAATCCATACGCTTGATTCAATATTGTAGCCGAGACTCATTTTGAAGTCCTAAGCTTAACTCGACTCTTCATGTATGAGTCGCAAATCAAACGGAATTTTCACATTAAAAGTATAATCTCTTTTATATTTTTACACTTATCATTCCCACACCTCCCCATTTTTACTTCTCCAATGATCTTGTTTTACGTGAGAATCCTCCTCCTAACAACTTGTCCACTTTGGAGTTTGGAAGAGAGAGGGTGCCACATCCGGATTAGTTATGCAACGTTCTGCTCTCACTTTGTTTAATCTTTATGTTTAAGATTGTTAAAATAAAATTATTAGTTCTGCTCTTCTCATGTTAAGATGTGATTTGTACCGTGTTGATATGAATGTACCGTATTGATATGAATAACATGTTTTATGCCTTCTAATTCTAGTGGATATGCAAATAATTAACATCTAGCATGCATCTTGGCACTCGTTGCATGCCATGTGTATACAATATTTTATGTGTAATATATGATTGTATTTACTTTGTATTAAGAAATCTGATTTGATAGTTATACAAATAGTTCATCTTCTAAGTTTATAGTTTTTTATGTGTGTAAAGAATAATATAGTATTATTTTTTGATTTTATAATTTATTTTATAATTTCTATATATTATAAATTGTTTGAGACAAATTTAAATAACTAGGATGAGGATATTTTGGTTACAATTCTTGAAGTACTTCTATCATTATGTCTGTTTTGTGTTCCCAAACTCCTTTTACTTTTGAAACAAGAAGTGCTTCTCTTCGAAGTCACTTCTATTTGGAGATACTTCTATGAGAACTACTTCGATGAAATTCCCAAACGCTGCCTACATCATTAGAGTTATATTCTAGTTTCTTTTTTAATTTTCCAGATTTTCTTTATTGTCTGATTTTTTAGATTAAAAAATGAGGCTGATCCACAGATTGAGAGTTTTCCCATTACTACTTACCTTGATCTCCCTCTATCCCCAGGGAGTATGCAGAGATTGGAACAAACTTGTAAAGAAATTTGACTTTAGGATGGCTGGTTTGAAGGGCGGACTCTTTTCTTACGGAGGTAGGCTAGTGTTGTGTCAGTCAGTTCTAGACAGCCTTCCCATCTACTACCTTTCCATCTTCAAGATTTCTAAATCGAGCCACACAGTTGGAGGCTATTCAATGCAGGTTCTTTTGGAAAGGGAATGGAGATCAAAACAGGAAAGGAGGCCTCCATGTCGCCTAAGGAGAACGGAAGGGGCATTAGGTCCATTCTTGATCTTAATTTAGCCCTTTTATCCAAATGGATTTGGACACAATCTGGGTTGTGGTGGGAGGTGATCAAACACAAGTACTACAGCCGATCTAGGGGGTAGGATATCAATCCTGCCTCTCTACAGTCTCTCATGTCTAGAGAAATATTCTTCTGAGTGCTGATGTGGTCAGAACAGCCATTTCCGTTGCAGTGGGTGACGGTAATGGTTGTCTCTTCTGTCATGATAAATGGTGTGGACATCATCCACTCAGAGACCAATTTCCCTCTCTTTTTGCGATTGCATTACAACCTTTGGCATTGGTGAACCAACTCTATGATCACTCTATTTCTGTGGATATCTGGAATCCCTCTTTTAGAAGACAGCTGTGGGATGAGGAGATAGATGTTTTGGTATCTTCATGCAGGCTATCCAACACAACAAGGTGGATCCATCTACACAGGACAGATGGGTATGGAATTGAGAGACGTCGGGATCTTTCTCCGTCAGGTCAGCTTATAAGGTCCTTGTGGATGGCGGAGTTCGACATCCTTTTTATAAAAAGATCTGGTCAGCGAAGAGTCCCCTTGAAGTCAAACTGCTCACTTGGAGGATATCTTTACATAGCTTAGCAACTTGCGATAGGGTTGTTCGTTATGTACATGATTTACCTACTTTTTTGCCTTGCTTTGTGGGCAGGAGGAGGAGATCCATGTCCATCTTCTTTTGCTAATTTGCTCTGCACCTATGTGCAGGAGGTGTGGCAGTTAATGCTTGGAAAACCGCAGCTCCAGGCTGACTTCATTTTCTTTCGCACTTTGTGTATTGGCTCCTTAATACTGGGGGAAATCTGCATCTTCCCAAGACAGATGAGATGATGTGGTGGTTGGTTCTTCAAGCGACACTGTGGGTCCCGTGGGGGAATAGAAATAGAAGGCTATTTCAAGCATGAGGCTCTAGTCCTGGAGAGAATTGTCTCTTTTGTGTCACATGTTGTACGGGAATGTGCCCTACCTTTTTGTAATGTGCAATCTTCAGCCTTGTTTAATCTTTTGGGGCCTGAGTGACACTTGCACCACTTCGGTGCATTTTGTAAAGGGTATTTTGAGGGTTTTGCATTTCACTCTTGTACATTCTCCTTCTTTTGATAAATATATACGTGGCATTATCCACTTCTCCAAAAAAAAAAGAAGCTAATCCAAGAATCAGCTGTTTTCCTTTGGATTGGCCAATTCGGCTGATTCAATCCCGATCTGGATCGAGTTGAGACCAGGCAATTCCTGGTCCCAATCCGATTCTACATACTTTGCTCGGCTGACCCACTCATCTTCAACCTCGTGTTGTCCCCCCCAGTATCCCTTGATGCCCTGTACCCCCTGTATGGCTGGATAAAGCTGGATAAGCTGCAGCAACTAATCAACCTTGATTAATATTTTTCCATAGAAGATTATGGAATTATGGCCATTCACCGTGAACCAAGTCCTCTATAAGTGTAGTGTGAATTTTTTTTCATAATAACAACCAATCACGGAGTGTACCACGTCCATTTATTCAATAAAATTGTTGGTACAATCCAGTTCATTTCGATAAACAACCAATCATGGAGTGAAATCTACTATAGTAGTAACTATAATTTTTGTAATTTCAACACCACCCCAGATTCCCTGCATCATGAACAATGATTTGTAGGTGCTGTCCCACGAGGGATCTAGTCCCTCCAAGGGTACTCGCAAAGTCACTTGGAACTGTAGCTTCAAATTTGCTGTCTCCATCTGCTTTCATAATAGAGGCTATAGAGGATAGTATTTAGCAACATATATCATTTTTGACCCTGAGGAAATTACATCAATGGATAATCTTCATGGACAACTGTTATTAGCAGTACGAGTGATTCTGTTGATATTTAGTAGAACAGGGAAAAGGCTGCAGTGCCAAACTAGATGCTTGTTGACATATGAAACTTGTAAGGCACGAGCGAAGATTTTGCTAGATTAGATTCCTTCAATAAGCTGCTTTGAGTGCCTTGGAACTTGATTGATATCTTATGTGTCTATTTTTTTATGTGGACTCGAATTTTCTTGTATATGTGCACACTGATGCTTCCTGATCCATAGAATGTGCATTGCATACTGTTTGGTTGTTCATTAGGTCTCATGGCAAAAGGATTGCCTTTATATTGATAATATTTATCAAGCAGAAACATAGATGTAGTACAAATACGCTTTCTTTCTACGTCATGTCAATTCTCCAGTGAATGAAGGTGATCCCTTTGTTAATCAATGGAGGCATGGACTTTTATAATAATGTAACAGTGCTTACTGAAGCCGATTACATCCTTTCACATAGAGTTAACTCACAAGAGATCTTGTTATGTTTAATATGGCTTTTGTTTTTAGTTTGAACCCTTGCAAGTGATTTTTTGCATGCAGGAACTTCATTTGCATGGAAATGATATTGGTAATGAGGGTACAAGGGCTTTGATGTCGGTGTTATCTGCTCATAGAGGTATTGTTATTACTTTTTCCCCTATCCAACAAGTTGATTTTTTTTTTCCTAGAAGCTTTCTTGTCATACATTGGTCATATTTTCTTCTGTTTCTTTCATGGCATGGGTAATTTTATTGTAGGGAAGATTACACTTTTAGATATTGGGAACAATGATATTGGTTCTGATGGTGCTTTTCATGTCGCTGCCTATATCAAGAAAACCAAATCGTTGATGTGGTTGAACCTTTACAGTAATGACATGGGTGACGAGGTATTCTTGATATATGACAATTCTTTGATCTTTTATCTTCCTGCTATATTGTTTCCTTTTAGTTCGCAATGTTTATCTTAATGTAGCAAGTGATCTTGTAGTGAATCGGTACATTTTTTCTATATCATTAAAAGTAATCTTGCCAAGTATTGGTTCTGCCAATATTGAGACGAGTGGTCCCTTATCATTCTTGATTTAAGTAAAATATCTTATGGCAAGATCTAAGGGACACATTGCTACAGGGAGCATCAAAGATTGCGGAAGCTTTGAGGGAGAACCGCACTATAACTACCATAGACTTGGTAAGAATACTGATATTTAAAGTAACCTCCTTTGTTGATTAATTGTTCCCGGTTCACTTTGTTTGCAGAATAGCTTAAACCAGAATAAGATTCTGGGGATTTCTTAAACCAGAATAAGAATTATTTTGATTTGGTATGTTGTTGGTATTCCACCCAGAATAAGGAGAATTACACTTGTGCTATTCCAAGTGATTTGGTAGGATAAGTGGAATAAGGAGTGAAATAAAAGGTAAAATTAGAAGAATTGGGAGAATTAGGTATTCCAGGTAGAGTTTGGAGAGTTAGGGGAATTAGGCATCCCCGCAATCAAATCAGAATAGGACCTTTATACCGGTTATTCCGGCCCTATTCCGCAAACAAAGTGATCAAGGGTTTGTAAGGTTTCAATAGCAGGCAGATTATGAGGCACTTTAACCATTTCTTTTGTTGTCTTTCTAAAACATTGATTTTTGTATCTCCGTTTATCTAATTTTTGAAAACTAATCTTAGTATTAATCGGTTAATAGCATGGCTATATAATTTAAAAATAACTACGTTAACAAGATAATAGGAAATTATGTAGATCGGCCATACATGTTTTGAGTCTATGCAGTGTGTACTGGAGTGAAGATACTGGTCTATTGTTTTTGCACTTATGATGTATGTTTCATTGATTCTTCAAATGGAGGATGAATTAACCCAAAAGTACTATTTTATCCAGAAATACTGGAGTGAAGATACTGGTCTATTGTTTTTTCAAGTAACCAAAACAGACCCAAACCTACACAGCCTTAAAAAGGCAAATTAACCCAAAAGTACTATTTTATCCAGAGAATGAAATAGTAAGTTTAGAAAGCTGGAAAAGAACAAACAAGGACTTCGCTGGCTGCCCAAATCAAAGAAACAAATTCCTCCATTGACAAGCCTTGTGAATGATAGAGGTGGGGTCACCGGTTTCTCCATCCTGGCAGCTTTACCCCATTCAATTACCCAGTTGATAGCCCTTCTCAAAATATCTGAAGCACTGTTGAACTCATCATGGGATCCTATATTTTCCTCACAGTCCATATTGCCCATAATATAGCTGGAAGAAACAGCAACCAAACTTCCTTCTCAGGGCGATGGATAGTTAAGGACCCACCATTGCATAATATCTGAAACATTCTGTTGCTGCACCCAATGAACCTGGAGAAGTTTACACAGAGAACTCCATAGAACATTAACAATGCCACAGTTACAAAATAGGTGATCAATGTCCTTCCCTAAAAGACCACAGAAACTACAAGATGCAACTTGGATTTGCAGATATGTTGAAGTCTGCCGTTAGTTGGATTCCTTTTCCAATCCACTCTCCACATAAAATTTTTTGATCTTGTTTGGAAGGATTTTAGACCAAAGTAGGTCTTTCCACCACTCTCAAAATAGGTGATCAATGTCCTCCCAAAAAAACTACAGAAAATACAAGATGAGACTTGGATTTGTAAGATATGTTGAGGTATGTCGTTAGTTGGAAGCCTTTTCCAAGCCACTTTCCACATGAATTTTTTGATCTTGTATGAAGGATTTTAGACCAAACTAGGCTTTGCACCACACTCTCAAACCTCCATCATCTAGCATTTTCATGGTAATATTAACAGAAAATTTACCCTTACGGTCCTGTGGGAATGATATTTTTTATCAAAATATAAAAATGAATTTTTATGTTTTAATGTGGATGTGGATATTTTGTTTGATTCACGACTTGTAAATAATGAGTTGGATTCGGAATCCAGCGTGTGGATTTGAATTTGGACCCCTCTCCATCGACCTTGATGGATGTTAATTACACCAGTGAAATCACTGGAAACCTTTGATTAACCCCTTTATGTGTAATACTGATAATTGCCATAAAATTCGTACGAGCAATGAGAGACGACACAATGTGCAGTAATGAAAATAATAAATGAATGAAATTTCATTAATCAAAAGATGTTACAAATTACAATGAGGCCCCACTGAGCAAAGACATTACAACATGACAAAAATTTCTATTTGTAACACCCAATAATTACATCAGGAACTATAAATATTGATCAGAACTTTGATCAATTATAACAAATTGTGCTCCAGAGTCGTAATTATTGTGATCGAAAGATCATTCTGATATTAACAAATACAATCAGAGTGATTGATTTGATTAAACAAGATTAACGATCTTGACTAGCATGGTCAAATTGTTAGATTTAAGAAGATGGACTAGATTGATAAAATCAGACTGTCAGATTATGACGACAGTCACGATCGATATGATCAAATCGTCAAATTATGAAATCAGGTCAAGATCATAAGGATCAGATTATTAGATCGAATGTCTGGTCAATATTGGAATGATCCAACCATTAGATCTGAAATATGGTTGATCCAGTCATCAGATTAAAGAATTAGATCACGATCATGAAGATCGGACCATTGAATTATGAACTCGGGTCGAGATCGTGAAGACCTGACCGTCAAATGTGATCGGGTCACAATCATGGAGATCGGACCGTTATATTTGAGGTTCAGTCGATATTGGAACGATTTGACCGTGGGATTATAAGATGAGATCGAAATCATGAAGATCAAATCAATAAATCTGGAATTTGGTCGATATCTGGATGATCCGATCGCTAAATATGAGATCATGTCAAGATCGTGAAGATCTAACCGTTAGATCTGGAATTCGGTCGATATCAGAATGATCCGACTGTTGGATATGAGATCAGGTCGAGATCGTGAAGATCTGACCATTAGATCTGGAATTCGGTCGATATCGGGATGATCCGACTGTTAAATATGTGATCAGGTCACGATCGTGAAGATCCGACCGTTAGATCTTGGATTCGATCGATATCATGATGATCCGACCATTAAATATGAGATCAGGTCGAGATCGTGAAGATCCGACTGTTAGATCTGAAATTCGGTCGATATCGGGATGATTCGATCGTTGGATATGAGATCAGGTTGAGATCGTGCAGATCCGACCGTTATATCTGAAATTCGGTCGATATTAGGATGATCTGATCGTTAAGTTATGGGATCAGGTCGAGATCGTGAAGATCCGACCGTTAGATCTAGGATTCGATCGATATCATGATAATCCGTCCGTTAATACGAGATCAGGTCGGGATTGTGAAGATCTGACCGTTAGATCTAAAATTCGGTCGATATCAGGATGATCCGACTGCTAAGTATGAGATCAGGTCAAAATCGTAAAGATCCGACTGTTAGATCTGAAATTCGGTCGATATCGGGATGATCCGACTGTTAAATATGTAATCTGGTCAAGATCATGAGGATCCGACCGTTAGATCTGAAATTTGGTTGATATCGGGATGATCCGACCGTTAAATATGTGATCTAGTTAAGATCATGAAGAACCAACCGTTAGATCTGGAATTTGGTCGATATCGGGATGATCCGACCGTTGGATTATGAGATCATGTGATCCGGCCATTAGATTATGAGATCTGAAATTCGGTCGATATCGGGATGATCCGACCGCTAAATATGAGATCAGATCGAGATCATGAAGATCCGACTGTAAGATCTGAAATTCGGTCGATATCGAGATGATCCGACCGCTGGATATGAGATCGGGTCGAGATCATGAAGATCCAACCGTTAGATCTGGAATTCGGTCGATATCGGGATGATCCGACCACTGGATTATAAGATCGGGTCGAGATCATGAAGATCCGACCATTAGATCTAGAATTCGGTCGATATCGAGACGATCTGACCGCTAAATATGAGATCATGTCACGATCGTGAATATCCGACCGTTCGATTATAAGATCGAGTCACGATCATGGAGATCGGACCGTTAGATCTAAATTTGGTCGATGTCAAAACGATTCGATCGTTGGATTTGAAATTAGATCAAAGACATAATATGATTGCCTGACCGATGTAGTTAGATTCAAGATATAGTAGACCCTACCATGATTGACCTAGTTAAGTCATTTGATCAATGGGTCAGGTTGTGAGTGGACTTAATCAATGTGACTAAGTCATTTAACTAGTGAATTTGATGTCTTATGAATATAGTTAACCATATATGATTAACACATAAGGCATATGATTTAATAACATATGACTTAGTAACATGTATTAATTACGTGTTAATAAATTTTATGTCACCTTAATATAAATGTGACATATGACTTAATAACATGTGTCACATGTTTATGTCACATAAATAAGTTACATGTTAATGGACTTTATGTCACATTAACATGTTACATGTTAATGGACTTTATGTCACATTAACATAATTGACTTATTGGATTAAATTACACCCTCCTAGATTTAATTCCCTAGGTGTAATTAATCATATATGATCATTACATATAATGTGGCATATATGATCATGTAATGTTTATATTATGTCATGTTATATTTATATGTTATAACAAACATATAATATAACATAACATATTAAAACGTTGGGCTAAGATAAGACTTAAACCCAAATAAAAAATGAACGAGAGGGGGCCGAAGCCTACCACTCTCAAAGCCAAGAGTCCTTACCACAAAGAACTCTTAACTTGCCACCTCTTTTCGTTCTTCCCAAATGAGCCCCCCTAGGGGGGTATTTATAGTCTTGTAAGAGACAGTTAAGGAGCCAAAGAGGCTACCCTCACTGGGTGGCGGTTACTAAAAAATCCGGCTTCCAAAATTTAAAAGAAAAAAGAGTTACGGGAGGAGGCGGGCATATGCTTCCCCCCCTACCCTCACCGGGTGACTTCTTTCCACCTTGTGACGGTAGAGATTTTACTTGGACTCCTAACCCCTCTTCTTTTTACTAAATATGCTCTTTTTTTTAAATCTTTTTACTGCATTCTTTTTACTAAATCTATTTTTTTTTTGACCTGTTACTGTTCACATTTTTCCTTTATTTACTGTCCTACTGTCCTTGGACAGTTGGCCAAGAGGAGGAGAGGTGCGCATGCATGATGCATCCGCACACCCTCACCGGGTGGATTCTCCACCCGGTGAGGGTCAAGAACCCACACAAGGGTTGACTCTTGCCCTCCTCATCTCTATCTTTTTTTTTTTTTTTTTTAAAACTGTTATGGCTTGTTTTTTTTGTTTTTATTGTCCCGGGACAGTTACAAGAGAGGAGGGGAGGGCGCATACCCTACTACCCTCACCGGGTGGTATTTTCCCACCCGGTGAGGGTCAAGAGTCTACCCATGGGTGAACTCTTCTCCCCCCATCTCTATCCCTTTTTTTTTTAATAATAGCCAGAGCAGACTCCCCCTCCCACCTTTTTTGCTGTGCGTTGGGCTTTTGCTGCTGCCGTGTTGCCTGCGTCCCCAACTGCTGCTGCTCCTGCTGCCGCTGGGCCCAGGAAATCCTTCTAGTGCACTTGTTGCTGCTGCCAGGTGTTGCCATGGCCTCTTGTTGCTACTGGCGTGGGCCCTTGCTGCTCCTGCTGTTGCTGTGGCCCCTTGTTGCTGCTGGTGTGGGCTCTTGCTGCTCCCGCTGCTACCGCCAAGCCCAGCTGAGGTTTCGATTATTGCTGCAAGCCCAGGTGAAGTTCCAAGTGCTCTTCTTCTTCTTCTTTTTTTTTTTTTACAGAAAACTATAGACTCTAGGGTTTATCAAGTATATGATTCCTAGATCCATAATCTTCGCCATGATCATTAGACCCCAGAGTTTATATCGTGTTTGCTGTGGCTATCATTATATCTTTTTTTTTTTGTCATTCTGAAATTTAAAATTTTCAAAAATCTCTAAGTTTGAAGTTTGCACAAACTGAATTGTGCTCTTTTTCTTTTGGTCTTATTTGTATCAATGTTGATCATGCATTTGATAAGAGAATTTTGTTATCCTCATGATTTAGATCTAAATCTGATTTGTTATTATTGTTTAAGGTCTCTTTTAAGACTTTTTCTTTTGATCATCTTGTCAACTTGATTCATAATCAGATTACAGAATTTTAGGTCTAACAGGTCCCAAACCCAAACTCTTCTGTCCACTTGGCTTCTATTCAAGTTAACATCCACATTCAGAAATTCATCCATTTGTCCGTCTATAGGATCCCTCTTAAATTTCGGATTCCAGTGATGATGTCATCAAGGGAACAAACCTCAGCTATTGTCTTATGCTTATCCGCTGCAATGTGATATATGTTGCTGAATTGAATAGATAAAGGCATATTTGAGCACCAATCACCATTTGTCCTCTCAGAATTTGGTGAAATCCCTATTCCCACCACTGACTCTTGCAGCTGAATGAAAAATGTCCTGCAACTTGATTATATTTCTCCATATAGTTGACAGAGAGGAAGTCCTTGTAGGAGCAATACACCATGTAGAGGAGCTAGGCTAATACTTGTCCTTTATGATAGTAACCCAAATTGCATCCACATCTTCCCCCATTCTCCAAAGCCATTTGACCAACATAGCTTTGTGTGAGACTTCATTTTTCTTTAATGGTTATTTATTCTTGAAAAATTATTTTTATTTAGAAAAGAGGCTTTTGGTTTTGAAAGAGAATTCTTGGAGTTTTGAAAACATGTTCTTCTCTTTTATTTAATGTAGACTTTGAGGATTCAGGATCAGTCCTTAAGTCTAAGATTTTTTGGGTCAAGCATAGATCCATGTTCTTGACCTCTCCCCACTGACCTCGTTTAGTGTTAATTATGCCAGTTATTAATTAGCAACCCTTGATTAACCGTCCATTAAGGCCCATTAATATCACATGAATGAAATAAATGAATTGACATTAAACATGCATAAGTAGAATTGAACTTGCATCGATTTTATTTGCATCTACTTTTTTTGTTATGATACATCACTTTTGGCCACTCCATTGATAGGAATGGATCATTTGAGATCTAGTCATTTTACCAATAAGGGTGAATTATAATTTCATGGTCAATCCACCATTAGGAAAGAACCGAGCAACTTAATAATCATTCTACCAGTATGAAAATTGAATATTGGCTACTCTACCAATAAGAGCGAACCACACTTCATGGCCAATCTACCAATAGGAAAGAACCACCTCATTTTTATAGCCACCACATCGATAGGAATGAACCAAGAATCATGATTATTGGTCACCCTACCAATAAGAGTGAACCACAACTTCATGGCCGGTCCACCAATAGGACATAACCACAACAGTTAATGGTCACTTCACTGATAGGAATGAACCGATCATAATTATTGGTCACTCTACCAATAAAAGTGAACCACAAAAGTAAATGGTCAATCTACCAGTAGGAAAGAACCACATAAGTTAATGGTCACTCTATCAATAATAATGAACTATAAACCATGATTACTAGTCACTCTACCAGTAAGAATGAACCACAACTTTATAGCCGGTCTACCAATAGGACAAAACCACAAAAGTTAATGGTCACTCCACCAATAGGAATGAACCAATAATCATAATTATTGGTCACTCTACCAATAAGAGTGAACCATGAATAAAGTGGTCAATCTACCAATAGGAAAGAACCACAAAACTAATTAATTAACGTTCCGGCCATTCAACCAATATGAATGAACCATCCACAATTAATTAACAAGAGACTTTGACCATTCAACCAATATGAATGAACCACATTTTTTAATTAGCAAACAACTTTGGCCATTCAACCAATATGAATGAACCATGCATAATTAATTAATATGAAATCACATAATTTAATCAACATGAAAATTTAGCCATTCAACCAATATGAATGAACCATGCATAACATTAATCAACATGAAATCACATAAGTTAATTAACATGAAACTTTGGCCATTCAACGAATATGAATGAACCACATATTTATTAAAATTTTGGCCATTTAACCAATATGAATGAACCATCTCTTAATAACATTATTACAAGATTATAACAAAAAAAACTAGTGGGTCTTTGTTCTTATTCTTCTTCCCACGCACAGAAAACTTCACAAGCTTCTTGTTCTTCACACAAAATTTCTCCAGAGCCTCCTCCCTTTTTTTCTTTCTCTTCTTCTTGCTCTCTTTCTGTGTCTTCTGCTGCAAGCCTGCAACCCATGGGGGGCTTTATATAGAGGAGGCTTGGGGGAGAAAAGGCAAGGAGGGAGGGCCGGTGGCACCCCTCCACCGGTGGGGGTTGCCACCACTGCCGCCCCCCCCCCCCCCCCACACATACACACACCCGTGGGCTTCCACCAGGGGGGCACCGTTTGGCTCCCCACCCCCTGCTCTTTTTTTTTTTTTTTTTTGCCCCTCCTCGCCTCTTTTCTTGCTCTCTCTGTTTCTTTCTGCTGCAAGCCTGCAACCCATGGGGTTTTATATAGAGGAGGCTTGGGGGAGAAAAGGCAAGGAGGCAGGGCCGGTGGCACCCCCCACTGGTGGGCACGCCACGCCATGCCCCCCCCCCCCCCCCCCCCCCCCCACACACACACACACACACACCGGTGGGCTTCCACCAGGGGGGACACCGGTTGGCTCCCCACCCCCTGCTCTTTTTTTTTTAAAAATTTGCCCCTCCTCTCCTCTTTTTTTGCTGTGTATTTTTTTTTTTTTTGCAAAAAAATGTTTCAACACTTTGTTTTAAGCCCACAACCTCCTTGATCCTTACTAGAACAAAGTTTATCCCAGGAGGCCAAGTGGAGACCTTCTTATCTCTCTTTTCCCCTGTCCAACAGAAGGAGCTCGTTGATTCTATACTTCTCTCTACAGTCTTTGGGATTTTGAAAATGGAAAGATGATAGTTTGCCAATGCCGAGAGGACAGTCTTGGACAAAATCCATTTGCCCCCCACAGAAAGAAACTTAGCCTTCCATCTATCAAGTTTCTGCTCAAATTGCTTGACAAGAGCATCCCAATCCCTCAACCTAATTGGTCCATTGGTAGGTGCCAGACCCAAATATTTAATAGGGAACTTATGAACTCTGCAATTCATGATGTCAGCCTTCTCCATCACTGATTCCTGCTCTAAATTAATACCAACTACTACTGATTTCTCCAAATTAATCTTCATGCCTATGATAACTTCCACTAGAATTAAAAGTTTCTTCACGTTAGCTAACATAAGTTCATTACGTGAAGATAATGTCTGCACACTATAAACGCGTCAGCTGTAAACCATTTCTCCCAATACTGAAACCATCCTTGAGGCCTTGTTCAGTTGTCCGATCCCAAAGAGAACCCCAAACCTGCCCAATGATGAGGAACAAGAGAGGTGAGATTGGATCACCCGATATCAACCCTCTTGTGCTGCTGAAATAACCACATGGCTCACCATTGAGTAGAATAGAAAACCGAGCAGAATTGATACAATGCATCACCCATGAAATCCATTTCTGCTTGAAACCCGTAAGAGCTAGCAATTTCTAAACACACAAACCAACTAACGCTATCATAGGCCTTCTTGAAATCCAATTTGATAACAACCCCTACCCTGTTGCACAGTTTTTGGTTGTGAAGAGCTTCAAGGCAGCCAAAATAATTGTCTAAAATAAAATTCTCTTCCTTAATGCAGACTGATGCCTACTGATGATATTCACCACGACCTTTTTCAACCTGTTTGCCATGACCTTCGTGATGAGTTTATAACAACCATTTAATAAACTAATAGGTCTGTAGTCCGACACATTCACTGGTCCTTCTTTCTTAGGAATGAGAACAATATAAGTGGAACTGAAACCCTTAATGCTGTAAGGTCTCTCTTGAAATTCCTCAACCTCCTTCATGAGAGCATCCATAATGGTATCCCAAAAAAATTGATAGAATCCCAACGGAAACCCATCTGGACCAGGAGATTTATTAGCATTCATGCTAAAGACTGCATCTTTGACTTCATCTTCATGAATCAGCTTGATGACTGTCAATTTTTGGAAGGATACCTTCTTCCAAATGTGGTTTCTACAAGTGATATTCGGAAAATAGCTTTTTGTAGTATGCAATGAAGACATCTTTAATCTCCTCCTCTGACTCAAGCATATTATCTTCAAACTTGATCTGATCAATCTTTAGTGTTCTCCTTCTAGCACTGGCTACAACATGGAAAAACCTAGAATTCTTATCACCTTCGGACAGTCAATGTTCCTTGGCCCTTTGCTTCTACTTTATTTCTTCTCTGAAAAGCCAATCATTGTATTCCTTCTTGTGAATCTTCAATTGTTGAAATTCTTCAGCAGACAGGATTTGAAAATCGGCCTTTGTTTCCAGCTCATCAATTTTCTGCAATAAGTGTTATCTAATACCTGCATTTCCCCCAGAAGTCTGATTACTCCACTTTTTAACATAATCTCTGACCCATTTAAGCTTCTTTGAGAAAGTCTTGGTAGCAAAGTCCGCTTTCGAAACTTCATTCCACCACTTGATAACCAAAATTTTAAATTCCTCATGAGACTGCCAAGCCAATTCATATATGAAAACCCTTCACTTCTTTCTTTTATCTTATGTTATCAACATGATTGGGATATGATCAGAGATTGATCTATTCAGTCCTTTATCATGAGAAAGAGAGAATGCATTGAATCCATGGATGGCAGTACCGGTACCGGTACCGGTGCCGGCCGGTGCCGGTACGTACTGGTACCGGCCGGTACGACCGGTACGGGCTTAAAGGGGTCCAAAAAAATCAGAAAAAAAATAAAAAAAATCAGAAAAATTCAGAAAAATCAGAAAAAAATCAGAAAAAATGTAAACAATTAATTAGCTATGTATTGGGTGTGATAAAAGTGGGTTAAGACAAAGAAGTACACATAACGCATACAAAATGACTATTTTCATACATATTAAACATGAAAAATATTATGTTAATGTACTAAATATTTACAACAATGCAAAATATTAACGAAATCAAATGATCCTTACCTATGAAAAACATAAGTGAGTATACTAATATGGATAATAACCCGTAGATCCTTCTGATTCATCATCTGGTTACTGTTGCTGGTATCCATAATAAAGTTGCATATGTTCCCTTTATTCACCATAACTAAACAATGATGCAGCCAAATCGTGCATCCCTCTTTGAATCCCTCTTGGAGTATATGCTTGTTGACTTGATGAAATTCCAGAATCATGATGCAAAGAAATAGCATGAGGATAAGAAGAAGACCCTGACCCATAACTGCTACTGGGTGGAATCGGTGGATGGAATTGAAAGCCTTCATACTCTACTCGATCTCCCCAGCTATATATGCCTGTTTCTTGTTGGTCACCTCCATAACCTGACTGTTGTCCATACTGACTTTGTGAATCATAATCTCCTTGACTTTCATGTTGTCCTCTTCCTGTGTCAATATGTAAGGAGAAAGAAGGTGCATATACTCCGCCCCCGGTAGTAGCACCTGCAGCTGCACCAACATCATCATTAGGAGACTCTGGCCCATCATCATCATCATCTTGATCATAATCAACAATTAACTTTCTTTTAACATTACTTGATTTTTTCTTTTGTGATGCTTGTTTTTGTTGGCTTTCTTTTCTTTCTAAATCCTTTTCCTCGTGGTGTATGCCTCACATAAATTTGCTTCATCTCATTAATGGCAGGATCGTCTCTGGCAGCCAGATTAGTCCTCTCCAATGTAGATGTACTCCTTTTCAAGAATGATGGTGGCCCAACCATTCTAGGAGTGACTGCTCTACTATCTGATTCTGAGTGTCTAGCAGGTTCAAGCTCAGTATCAGGTGCAAATAAAGGCACATGCTCAGTATGACTCTGATGCTCATGTGAAGGAGGAGGTGAATTTTCTTTTTGCCTTTTCGGGGTTCTTAATTATGGATCTTTAGCAACAGCTCCATCTAGTATGCCTTCTGCCCATTCTGTATCATCAGGATCAAAAATTGGCTCATCGACAGTTGCTCGTGTCTCAACCCAAGTCTGCAAGGGATTATCATCATTAAATAACTCTTCCACATCAATTTGGCCAACATCTTCTGCGTGCCCTGCAGCACGTTTCTCCCTCAATTGTTGTCTCAACCGGATGTTTTTGATCATCACTCTCATATTGTAATGGCAGTACACCAATTTGTCCAATCGTTCAGCCTTTAACCGGTTACGAATTTTTAAGGCTGAACGTGGTCCAGTTTCTTTCACATTGACTTGCTGACGTCGTCTGACTCAAAACCCTCACTGCAACGGAAGCCAATGGATTATAACACTTATCTCTGTTGTACATCATTATCCACCACTCAGCTGTGCCATCATTAAAAGAAACCAAAAAATTAATCAATGTATGTTCTCGTTTCTTATGCACATATGACAACAATGCAATGACTAAGTATACCTGGGCTCACTTTCTCTACGGCAATTTGCACACAGTCTTCATTATATGTCTCCAGCCTTAGCCTATAAGCCTCCATCTACAAAGATGGAATTAACAATTAATAGAATTCATAGGCTCTTCAAATTACAAGTAATTGGATAAATCTTAAAGTCAGATCTTCACTAAGTATACATGTCTCTCTGCCTCAATCCTATCTTCTATTGTCCTCGACAAACGTGCAATCACATTTAGTGTGTTTTGAATCACCTCTCCATCAATATGCACTTGACGACTGTACATTACTCGATGATTTAAAAATAACCTGCATTTAGGTGAAAAATTACTAATGTCAATTTAATAAATAATCTCCCATGTAATAGTATAAGACTTCACTTACCAGCTGCATGCAAGTCGTGGTGTAATGTGTTTTTTCATCTGACATCAATAAGGTCCCACCACTTCATATAAGTGTTGGGAAATGCGTTCTTGATGTGCACCTTAGCAATGTCAATTGTCTCGTACAAATATCCCATGTAATTCTTATCATCCCCATCCACCAATTTTAACACATGTACGAGAGGTTCCACCAACTTCAGATAAGTCTCCATATTACTCCAACATTTTTTATTCTCTATGATTTTTCTTACTTCCAAATGTTTAGATTTAGATTCATTGGAGGTGGTCCGCATATACTCCAAGAACTCCTTATTAAACATAAAACCCTTTATCTCATTCTTGAATTTGTGCAAAGATTCTAAAGAAATAAAATTAGATGCAAATCGTGTAGGCCCCGCACGGATGATATCTCGACCTCCAGATGCTTTTTCTCTGAACATATTCAAGATCCTGGGATGACCATAAATAAATTGGGTAATTCTTTGGGCTCTTTACTGTCTTGCTGATAGTCGGATCCTTACCAATGTCTTCAAGCATCAAGTCCAGACTATGCGCTGAACATGGAACCCAATAAAGGTGTTTGCGCTTGTCCATTAACTTCTTCCCTGCAGCTTTATAACTTGGTTCATTATCGATGACCACCTAGACAACATTTTTCTCTCCAATTTCCTGCACCATCCGATCCATCAAACCAAATAAATATTTTGCATTCTTTGAATAGTTTGATGCATCAACAGATTTCATAAAAATTGTCCCTTCTGTGCAATAAACAAAAAAATTAATCATGAACTTCTTCGTGGTACCAGTCCAGCCATCGCACATAATTGTGCATCCTCTCTCCTTCCATACTGCCTTAAAACTTTCAACCCATTGTTGAAGTTCCTCGTATTCTCCATCAAACCCCCGTCCATATATGTCTCGACGTGTGGGGGCTTTGAACCCACTACTATGATCTGCTATCGCATCAATCATAGGCTGAAAATAAGGAGACTGAGCAGCATGTGAGGGAACACCTGCATGCAAAAACCATTTGCAGATGCTTTTAAAAGTATGTCCTGCCGCTTCAGCTGATTTTTTTACTCCTCTCATTGCTTGCTTGATTTTTGGCTGAGTAGAACTCTGTCTTCTAAAAAGATAACTGTCCATAGGACCCACTTGGCCTGTAGGTTGACTTGTGCCTCTTGTTGATGGTCCATCACCTCTCCTTCGGGCTTCGTCTTCTTGTTGATGCCACAAACTCTCTCTTCTAGCTGCAGCCATCTCAGGATCATCATAATCATCATCACTAGAATCTACAATTTGTTCTGCCCTTTGCCTCTCACGTATAAAAATGCCACTGGGCGCAGTATATATCCCTTTGCCTTTTGTATTATGTCTACCTGAAATTTCGCCTTGGAGTTCAACCTCATCTTCATTCTTTTGTTCTTTTTGTGCTTTTCGGCCACACAACAATTCACGCATCTCGTTGGCAACTTGTCGGAGACAGACTGTAAGGACTGAGGTTTCGGGTTCAGTATTCGGGTCGGTTTCGGGTCGGATTCCCCGGTTTGGATCCTGAGGGGTCTTGAGAATTTCTTCTGAATGACGTCTGTCATGCACGACGCCTTTCAAACGGCGTCTTGCTGGGTGGACGCCATTTAGGTCTGTTGCCATTGCGTCACGTGGGCGCCACGTGGGCGGGTTTCGGGCAGCGAGAGTACGGCCCCGGTCTTGTCGTCTGAACGGCGTCTGCAATGGACGACGCCATTCAGACTGCGACCCTGCGATGTCAGTGTACGGTGTCGGTCTTGTTGTCTGAACGGCGTCGGTAGTGGGCGAGGCGTTTCAGAGCTTCTGTCAGTACGGCCCGTCCTGTCATCTGATTGGCGTCTGTCTCGCATGGTAGTTTGATTGCCCCCCCTTCCTCTTCTGTTTTTGTGTGATTTTGGGGCATTTGGGATGAAAAGGGGAACCCTCGGGTAGAGCTGCAGAACCAGGTTTCTGGCGCTAAATGACGTTGTGCATGGACGACGCCATTTAGAATGGCGACGGGATAGCACGAGGCCATTTAGGCAGAAATCGCCCTGATTGAGGTTGTCAGTTTGGGATTCTGGCACTAAATGACATCGCGCCTGGACAACGCCATTTAGAATGGCGACGGGCCAGCACGACACCATTTAGGCAGAAATCATCACAATTGAGGTTTCTGCAAGTTTCGGGTTCTGTGGTGAATAGCATCTGAGGACAGCGACGCCTTTTAAAAAGGCGGCTTCCCAGGATGACGCGTTTTAAGTGATTTAGCTGTGGCCTGTCCCTGCGCCTGTTGCTATCAAGCGACGAGGGACAGCGACGCGTTTTAAAAGGCGGTTACCTGTAGCGACGCCTTTTACGCCATATTCTGAGGCCGAGAGTTCATGAACCAGTTTAGGGTGCTTGAATGGCGTCGGCCTTGGGCGACGCGATTCAAGACAGAATCACACTAATCTATGCCATTAAAATGTGTTTACACTGTTAGATGGTTGGTTAAATGCATGCTTTAAATACACTCGATGATGATGGATTCTTCGTGACCGGATAGCACTGCGTTGTGTGTCGTGCGACCGCGGACTTCTCACGTGATCGGATTGCACTGTGCCCGGGTTTTGTGTTACTGTGAACCTAGAGTGACAGTTGTAGCGCTTTATCACCCTGTGCTGGTGTGGGTGGAGCACAACGCCGGTGTGGGTGTGGCGGGGTGACGCCTAGTGAGAGAGGGTCACCTGGTGGACCCCGGGGTTAGCTAGTACTGGTGTGGGTGTGGTACCTTTGGAGTGTCACTCATGTTGGGGGAATGAGTAACCACCTGAGCCAGTTGGGCCGGAGTAGCCAGCGCGCTATCCGAGGGGTTACTATTTGGTCTCAGCGGGTCGGTGTTTCCCACTTTCGGTTGTGTGGTCGGTGTTTCCCACTTTCGGTTGTGTGGTTGTTGTTTCTCACTTTCGGAGGCGTGGTTGACGTGTTTTGCCAAGACGCGAGTTGTAGGCTCCTTGATAGAAGGGTTCTAGAGATATGCATGTTATATTTCGAATGCATGTGGTTCATATCGAGATTTAGGAATAGTGTGTTACAGCTTTACTTGCCTTAATCACCTATTTCTTTTTATTGCACTTGTGGGTGTGTGAGTGCGAGGCAAGGGATCGGATGATCCCTACTGAGCCCAATTATGGTGTGGCTCACTCCCTGCGGTTTCAGGTGTGGACTTCGTGGCGAGTGGCGGCGAGTGGTGTTCTCCTTGGTGTGCGGACCAACAGCTATCTCAGTTCCGGGGTATGCCCCGATGTTGTTGTACTTTGTTTCTGCCTGTACTTATTTAATTTCTTGGGCTATGTAATTATTGTTGGACTGTGTACGGACATTATTAATTTACTTCCTGCGCACTGTAATTCCTTGTAGTCCGTGTGAATGTTATATTTAATCTTGTTTAACGCTTACTCCTCCAGATGTGTGTGAGATCCGGGTGTGAGACCGTTGGTTAATGATTCGACACCCATTTAGTGATCGGATCCCCGATTATAGGGTGGCGGGTCGTTACAGATGGTATCAGAGCTCAGTCTGGTCGAGTATGTGTTAAACTGGGTTAGATATCGTAGTCCAACAATAAGTACGAGTCTGTATAGGCGATGGCTGCTAGTGTAGATTGATAGGTTTTGACGTGTTTGTGTTGATTTTTGCGTTCGTGGGGTAGTGATGCCGCCGAGGAGGAGAGTTCTGTCGGCTCGTGGTACGAGAGCAGACGACATTAGTTCGGGAGTAGAAGGGCATAATGTGGATCGTTTAGTGGAGGCTATGATTGGGGCTATGTCTAGATACCAGTAGGGAGACGGTAGTGAGGGATCCGATTCCCGAGGTGACCATTCCACGGTATTGGAGCGATTCTTGAAGTTGGAGACCCCTTCTTTCACGGGTCGACCAGTCCCAGTCGAGGCAGTTCGTTGGATTAAGGAAGTGGAGAAGGCATTTGATGTTCTTGAATGTGCTGAGAATGACAAGACCTTGTTGGCAACTTACTTGTTGAAGGACAATGCATACGAGTGGTGGGTTACTATCAAGAGTATGATGTTTGCATATAGATCCTTGAGAGAGATCCCTTGGGAGGTGTTTGTGAGAGAGTTTACAGGGCAGTACTTTCCGAGGTACGTTCGGAAGACTAAAGAAATGGAGTTTATGGAATTGGTGCAGAATGATATGTCAGTTCTAGAATACCAGACGAAGTTTGTGGCTCTTGGAAGATTTGTTCCCCATCTATCTTAGTATGAGGAATTTAGAACATAGAGATTTGTGGGTGGACTCCGGTATGATCTAAGGACAATAGTGGCACCTCAGGGTTGTAGAGATCTGGCGTCAGCGGTTCGATGCGCGGCAGCGGTGTAGACTCAATTTCAGTAAATGGCGAAAGAGTTGGAGCGATCGGCACGAGAGAAGCAACAAGGCAAGAGCAAATCAACGGTCCTTTCGGCAGGCGGTTCGAGTTCCTTTGAGTTCGGGTCCCAAGAGACGTTATGTGATGAAGATGAGGACGGTTCAGCTCAGCAGATGCAGACTGTGGCTAGCAGACAGCAGGGAACGAGACGAGATGCGGCAGATTATTGTCCCCGTTGTGGTAGGTATCATGGCAATCGGATATGTCCATTGGTCACCGGTAGCTGTTTTGGCTGTGGCAGGAAGGGACATCTTGCGAGGAACTGTCCCCAAAAGAATAAGAGAAGTTAGGAGCCGAGTGGTCAGTAGGAGCCCGGTACCTTATGTGTTGTGTTGTGTTTTTTTCAGTGGAGGCCTGAGATGCTGGGCTAGATGAACACTCTTATCTTGTCTTATTAGGTAGCAGTTGTGAACTCTTATGGCACTCTTTATGTATTTTTGGGTCATGGTGGTGAATCGGTATTGTAATGTGTACTTTGTAAGGTTATTAATTAATGATGTTAGTCTATCAATTTTGGCGAAATTGTGGAACATAATTAACTTAGTATTGATTTGATTGACCGGTTGTATGGAGTCCCGTGTAAGGATGTGATCGGTAAGAGTGATTGTTGTGATCTGTGTTACCGGCGTGGAATTGTGGGATGAGGGTTCAGTCAGGTTAGAGGTAGACTCTATGATTTGACCGTGGACGACGTGCGCAGGTGTGTCCTTATTGAGGCGCACTGTTCTAGATATATAGTGCTTCCCGGAACGAGTAAGACGTATCATTATTTGAGGTGGTCTAGTAGGAAGAAGGATATAGTTGATTTTGTGGTTAGGTGCTTGAATTGTCGGCAGGTTAGGGTGGAACATTAGAGTGGCGCAGCGGAAGCGTGGTTGCAGTCCTCGTCGATCCCGGTATAGGAACGGGAGCTTGTGACTTTGGACTTGTGTTGGGATTGTTTTATCCCCTGGTGGTGGGAACGTGATCTGGGTTATCATTGAGTGATTGACCAGGTTAGCACACTTCCTGGCTATCAGGAAGGACTGGTCAGTCGGTAAGTTGGTTAAGCTGTTTGTGAGTCGGATCATCTCTTTCTGCAATGTGCCCTTATCCACCATGTCACATCGGGTTTTAAGATTTACTTCTAGGTCTTGGAAGAGTTTTCGGAAGGCCTTGGGCACGCAGTTAGCCTTCAGCCCGGCCTATCATCCCGAGGCTGATGGGCGGTCGGTGAGGGCCATTCAGATTCTGGAGGATTTGCTCGGGGCATGTTGCCGAGACTGAGGAGGTTCTTGGGAGTAGCGTTTGTTTTCAGTGGAGTTTGCGTACTATAACAATTACCATTCTAGCATCGGCATGGCGCCTTATGAGGCATTGTTCAGATGGCCGTATCGATCCTCTGTGATTTAGTATGAGATTGGCAAGAGGCAAGTAGCAGGATCAGAGTTAGTATAGCAGTGTGCTGAGGTTGCCAGAGTGGTGTAGTGGAATTTAATTACAGATCGGGCAGACAGAAGAGTTGTGCTATCATCGGTAGGAGACTGATTGAGTTCGAAGTTGGCGACTACGTGTTTTTCCAAGTCTCGCCCTCTAAGGGTGTGATGAGATTTGGGAAGCAAGGTAAGCTGGGTCCGCGACGTGTTGGACCTTTTCCTGTTCTTGTTCGAATTGGGGAAGCGGCATACCAGCTAGCCTTGCCGTCCAATCTTGCAGGGGTGCACGATGTGTTCCATGTTTCGTTGCTGAGGAATGTTTAGGAATCCACCCCAGGTGTTAGAATTTTCAGAACTAGAAGTCGCTGAGGACTTGTCCTTTCCAGAGTGTCTAGTGCGTATTGAGAATCACAAGTGACAGGTCCTCCGGAACAAAGTTGTACTTTTGGATTAAGTGATTTGGCAGTATCGCTCCGGGAGCGAGGCAACCTGGGAGTGCGGAGTTGAGATGTGGGAACAGTTCCCTACCTTTTTTGGTAAGTTCCCATGTGAGTTGGTAGTGGCTATATTTCACCCTCGTTACTTGTAGCAGGCAATTTTAGGGACGAAATTCTTTTAAGGGGGGGAGAATGTAAGGACTGAGGTTTCGGGTTCAATATTCAGGTCGGTTTTGGGTCGGATTCCCCGGTTTGGACCCTGAGGGGTCTTGAGAATTTCTTCTGAATGACGTATGTTCTGCACGACGCCTTTCAAACGGCGTCTTGCTGGGTGGACGCCATTTAGGTCTGTTGCCGTTGCGCCACGTGGGCGCCACGTAGGCGGGTTTCGGGCCGCGAGAGTACGGCCCCTGTCTTGTCGTCTGAACGGCGTCCGCGATGGACGACGCCATTCAGACTGCGACCATGCGATGTCAGTGTACGGTGTCGGTCTTGTTGTCTGAACGGCGTCGGTAGTGGGCGACGCGTTTCAGAGCTTCTGTCAGTACGGCCCGTCCTGTCATCTGATTGGCGTCTGTCTCGGACGACGCGTTTTACCCTGTTTCAGATTGACCCCGCGAGCGTTTCCTCCTTTCCCTCACTTTCTCCCTCTCACTCGCTCTCTTCCCCCTCTCCGCCTCCTCTGACCCCTCTCTTCCCCTTTCCCTTCCTCTTCTTCCTCTTCCACCACTCCAACGCCTCTCTACCTCTCACCACTACCACCACCACTTCCTTCGCGGCGTTCCATTCTCCGGACGGCGGCCGACGTCCCGGCGGGGTGGTGACGTCCTTGGGGGTACCGGCTGCGGTCTGCGGTGCGGCGGTTCGGCGGCACGGAGCCAGGAGGAGTTCAAGTAACTGGTAGGGGGACGAACCTTGCATAGATTATGATTGTCTTTATTCGTGAATTCCAAGGTGAAGCATGATGTGTTTGGGGTAGAATGAGCATGTTTAGAGGGTTTTTCTTAGTGATATGGCCGTGGTTCTGAATGTGGATTTATGAGTTTCACATGGTAGTTTGATTGCCCCCCCTTCCTCTTCTGTTTTTGTGTGATTTTGGGGCATTTGGGGTGAAAAGGGGAACCCTCGGGTAGAGCTGCAGAACTAGGTTTCTGGCGCTAAATGACGTCGTGCATGGACGACGCCATTTAGAATGGCAACGGGACAACACGACGCCATTTAGGCAGAAATCGCCCTGATTGAGGTTGTCAGTTTGGGATTCTGGCACTAAATGACGTCGCGCCTGGACGACGCCATTTAGAATGGCGACGGGCCAGCACGACGCCATTTAGGCAGAAATCATCCCAATTGAGGTTTCTGCAAGTTTCAGGTTATGTGGTGAATAGCGTCTGAGGACGGCGACGCCTTTCAAAAAGGCGGCTTCCCAGGATGACGCGTTTTAAGTGATTTAGCTGTGGCCTGTCCCTGCGCCTGTTGCTATCAAGCGACGAGGGACAGCGACGCGTTTTAAAAGGCGGCTACCTGTAGCGACGCCTTTAGGCCATATTCTGAGGCCGAGAGTTCATAAACCAGTTTAGGGTGCTTGAATGGCATCGGCCTTGGACGACGCGATTCAAGACAGAATCATACTAATTCATGCCATTAAAATGTGTTTACATTGTTAGATGGTTGGTTAAATGCATGTTTTAAATACACTCGATGATGATGGATTCTTTGTGACCGGATAGTACTACGTTGTGTGTCGTGCGACCGCGGACTTCTCACGTGACCGGATCGCACTGTGCCGGGTTTTGTGTTACTGTGGACCTAGAGTGACAGTTGTAGCGCTTTATCACCATGTGCTGGTGTGGGTGGAGCACATCGCCGGTGTGGGTGTGGCGGGGTGACGCCTAGTGAGAGAGGGTCACCTGGTGGACCCCGGGGTTAACTAGTACCGGTGTGGGTGTGGTACCTTTGGAGTGTCACTCGTGTTGGGGGAAGGAGTAACCACCTGAGCCAGTTGGGCCGGAGTAGCCAGCGCGCTATCCGAGGGGTTACTGTTTGGTCTCAGCGGGTCGGTGTTTCCCACTTTCGATTGTATGGTCGGTGTTTCCCACTTTCAGTTGTGTGGTCGGTGTTTCCCACTTTCGGAGGCGTGGTTGGCGTGTTTTGCCGAGACGCGAGTTGTAGGCTCTTTGATAGAATGGTTCTAGACATATGCATGTTACATTTCGAATGCATGTGGTTCATATCGAGATTTAGGAATAGTGTGTTACAGCTTTACTTGCCTTAATCACCTGTATCTTTGTTATTGCACTTGTGGGTGTGTGAGTGGGAGGCAAGGGATCGGATGATCCCTACTGAGCCCAATTCTGGTGTGGCTCACTCCCTGCGGTTTCAAGTGTGGACCTCGTGGCGAGTGGCGGCGAGTGGTGTTCTCCTTGGTATGCGGACCAGCAGCTATCTCAGTTCCGGAGTATGCTCCGATGTTGTTGTACTTTGTTTCTGCCTGTACTTATTTAATTTCTTGGGCTATGTAATTATTGTTGGACTGTGTACGGACATTATTAATTTACTTCATGCGCACTGTAATTCCTTGTAGTCCGTGTGAATGTTATATTTAATCTTGTTTAACGCTTACTCCTCCAGATGTGTGCATGAGATCCGGGTGTGAGACCGTTGGTTAATGATTCCACACCCATTTAGTGATCGGATCCCGATCATAGGGTGGCGGGTCGTTACACAGACAGTACACCTTGTCACATGTCCTGTCTTCCCTGCTAAATGTTCTTTCCCTCGAGTGATTCCACCACCCATCTCTTTGCCACAATATTTGCATTTCACTCTCCTCTTTGCAGTATTAACTAAGGTGATATGGGCTCACCTTGGGTCTTGCTCTTGCTGTTCAGCCATGTTCCTACAACACATAAAAAAAAGTAGAAACAAATATAAGAACATTTGGCATTATGCTCCTAGTTTAAAACATGTAATGAAGTTTAATTAGGTTCCAATTGATGTTTAATTTAAGTAATTAGACAAAAGTCTCAATTTTTAACTGCTAATTAAGGCCAAAATTAGGGATTTCCCCTAATTAACCGTCGATCAACACAATTGATAGCACACTCCTATTTTAAAACATGTAATGAAGTTTAATTAGGCTCCAATTGATGTTTAATTTAAGTAATTAGACAAAAGTCCCAATTTTTAACTGCTAATTAGGACCAAAATTAGGGATTTCCCATAATTAACCGTTGATCAACACAATTGACAGCACACTCCTATTTTAAAACATGCAATGAAGCTTAATTAGACTCCAATTGATGTTTAATTTAAGTAATTAGACAAAAGCCTCAATTTTTAACTGCTAATTAGGGCCAAAATTAGGGATTTCCCCTAATTAACCGTCGATCAACGCAATTGACAGCACTCTTAGTTTAAAACATGAAATGAAGCTTAATTAGGTCCCAATTGATGTTTAATTTAAGTAATTAGATAAAACTCCCAATGTTTAACTGCTAATTAGGGCCAAAATTGGGGATTTCCTCTAATTAACCGTCAATCAACGTAATTGACAGCACACTCCTAGTTTAAAACATACAATGAAGCTTAATTAGACTCCAATTGATGTTTAATTTAAGTAATTAGATAAAAGTTCCAATTTTTAACCGCTAATTAGGGCCAAAATTAGGGATTTCCCCTAAGTAACCGTCGATCAACGCAATTGACAACACTCTTAGTTTAAAACATGCAATGAAGCTTAATTAGGCCCCAATTGATGTTTAATTTAAGTAATTAGATAAAAGTCCCAATTTTTAACTGCTAATTAGGGACAAAATTGGGGATTTTCCCTAATTAACCGTCGATCAACGTAATTGACAGCACACTCCTAGTTTAAAACATGCAATGAAGCTTAATTAGGCTCCAATTGATGTTTAATTTAATTAATTAGATAAAAGTCCCAATTTTTAACCACTAATTAGGGCCAAAATCGGGGGTTGTCTATTTTATCAAGAAAATGAACTTAAATAATCTAAGAAATATGTAACAAACTAAAAAATAATCACTACATTAAAATATAAATCATACCTTCTTTTTTTCTTCCACCCAAAATGGTGAAAACGTCTCCGGAAAAGGGTGAAAACGTCTCCGGCGGCGGTGGCGGGCAGCGGCGGCGGCGGCGGGTGGCGGCGGCGGTTCTTTCCCCTCCTTCCCCTCCTCCTTCCCCTCCTTCCCTTTCCCTCCCACTACAAAAAACTAGAATCCCCTCTCACAGATCTATTTCTGTGAGAGGGGAAAGGGGTGTTTCACGGGCGTACCGGCCCGGTTTCGAGCGTACCGGCCGGTACGCCCGAAACCGGACCGGTACCGGTCCGGTACAGTCATATTTTTTTTTAACGGTACCGGCCCTAAATAGGGGTACCGGTCCGGACCGGTACGTACCGGTACCGGCCGAAACTGCCATCCATGATTGAATCTAACCACATAGTCGAGACCATGACTCTGTCAATACGAGATTGAGTGTTGTTTTTTTGCATGTTGGAGCAGGTGAATCTTCTATTTGGAATTTCCAAATCAACCATACTGCATTCTCTAATCCAGTTCCCAAGCACTCCATATCCTTGTTCCATTTCTGATGCCCTGTTCTCTCAAGGAAACCTTACACAGTTGAATTAATCCAGATAGCTTGGAATCAATCCAAAATCATATAAATACATCCTAAACTTGGGTGAGGCCAAGAGTTTAAACCTAAGATATATCTTCATATGCATGCGCTGTCTATAATAGTAGTTTTGCATGATTAAGGGCATCATACGGACGGTTAATCAAGGGTTGCCGAGCAGTTGCTCAGCGTAATTAACACTGACCGAGGTCAGTGGAGAGAGGTCATATACTCGAATCTTCGCTTGATTCGAAGTCCTGGATTCCCTGAGGGCTAATCCCAAGCTCTCATAGTTCGATAAAATATAAAACCGACCTATAATTATCTAGATAAACAAAAAAAATGGATTCCCGAATAATCCGACATAGGAGAGATGTGTCTAGGTCAGGTCCCGACGAAGGTTAGAAAAATCTTCGCGCAAACACAATCCTATTGACTATAGGTATCTTATATTTACTTTTATTGGATCATAAAATAATAAAATATCCAATTCAATTGTAAATCCTAATTTACTGCAAATCAATAACTATCCTATGAAGAATAATATAGTATTGAACAGAAAGCTGTTATACCAATGTCTACAAACATGCGAGAATCATCTTTGAAGCCCCATGATTGTTGCTGGTTGCAGTTTTTACAGATGAGGGAAGTCTCCACGTAGCTGCACTCCCCGGTAGTTGCTATAGCAGGGCATACAAAGAATTGTGTCCTGCGTGAAGACAAAATGAACCTTTCATCATGGCCTTTATGGGCATGCGACATGAATGAGATGTATTTATACAAAGGCCAATTTTCAAGGCCATATATGAGTTATTGGTAGGGGCATAACGGTCTTTCAACAAAAAGTGAAGATGTCCAACTAAAATCTCATAAAAAAAGACGAGTTGGTTTCCGCCATGGATGGCAATACCGGTATCTAAGGTACCGGTACTGATATGTACCAGTATTGGTATCGGTATCAGCCGATACAATGTTTAAAGAAAACTTGAAAAAAATAGAAAAAATTAAGAAAAAATCAGAAAAAATCAAGAAAAAAATTAAAAAAAATAATTGGATATGTGCTGAGTGTGACAAAGGTGGATTAAGGCAAAAAAAGTATGCATAACGCATACTAAACGACTATTTTGATACATATTAAATATGAAAAATATTTTACTAATGTACTAAACATTTACAAATAATAAATGTTAATGAAATGAAATGATCTTTACCCATGAAAAGCAGGAGTGAGTATACTAAGATAGATAATAACCCGTAGAATCTTCTGATTCATCCTCCGATTTTTGTTGCTGGTATCCATAATAAGGTTACATCATATGTTCCATATATTCACCATAACTGAACAATGATGCAGCCAAGTCGTGCACCCCTCTCTGGATCCCTCTTGGAGTATACGCTTGTTGACATGCTGGAATTCCAAAATCAGGATGGAAAGAAGCACTTTGAGGATAAGGAGAAGATCCTGACCTATAATTGCTATTGGGTGGATAGCATTGAAATCCTTCATATTCTGCTCGATCTCCCTAGTTATACATGTTTACTTCTTGTTGGCCACCTCCATAATCTGACTGTTCCATGTTGATCTTGTCAATCATAATCTCTTTGACTTTGACTTTGTCTTCTACCAGTGTTAATGTGCAAAGAGAAACTAGGTGCATATATTCTGCCATCAGTAGTAACACCTGCAGCTGCACCAACATCATCACTAGGAGACTGTGTGCCATCATCATCAATAATCAACTTTCTTTTGACCTTGTTTGATTTTTTTGTTTATGATGTCTCTTGCTGGCTATTCCTTCCTACTATATCCTTTTTCAGTCGATCAAATACTATTTTTCCTCGTGGTATAGTCTCACATAGATTTGCTTCAGCTCTGCAATTGCGGGGTCGTCTCTGGAAGCCAGATTAGCCCTTTCAAATGTAGATGTGCTTCTTCTCATGAATGATGGTGGCGCAACCATTCTAGGAGTGACTGACCTGTTATTTGATTCTGAATGTCTAGCAGGCTCAAGCTTAGTATCAGGCACAAACAAAGGTACATGCTTTCTCTAACTCTGATACTTATATGAAGGAGGTGGATCTTTTTTTTGCCTTTTTGATGCTCTTAATTCTGGATCTCTAGCAATCACTCCATCTAATATACCCTATGCCCATTCTGTATCATCAGGATGAAAAACTGGCTCATCAACAGTTGCTTGCATCTCAACCTAAGTCTGCAAGGGATTCTCATCAAATAATTCATCCACATCAATTTGACCAACAACATCTTTTGTCTACCTTGCAGCTTGTTTCTCTCTCAATTGTTCTCTCAACTAGATGTTTTGATCTTTAATTTCATATTGTAATGGTAGTACACCAGTTTCTCTAATCGTTCAGTCTTTAACCGGTTATGAACTTTTGAGTATATAAGACTGAATGTGCTCGAACTTCTTTCACATTGGTTTCTCGATGTCGTCTGACTTAAAACTCTTACTGCAACGGAAGTCAAAGGATTATAGCATCTGTCTTTGTTGTACACTATTATCCACCACTCAGCTGTTCCATCAGTAACAAAAAAAAAAAGTGAATCCATATATGTTCTTGTTTCTTATTATTGTATATATGACTATATTGTAATCACTAAGTATACCTGGCTCACTTTCTCTACAGCAATTTGTACTTGGTCCTCATTATATGTCTCAAGTCTTAGCCTATACGCCTCTATCTATAATGATGGAATGAACAATTAATACAATCGATGGAATCTTGAAAACAAGTAATTAACTATATGTTATAGTGATTTCTTGATATAATTGATAAACACCTGTCGCTTTGTCTCAATTCTATCTTCTACCATCTTCGATAAGCATACGATCACATTGAGTGTGCTGTGAATCACCTCTCCATCAATGTGCACTTGACGACTAGACATTACTCTCAACTCAACGAAGTCTTAATCCCAAACAATTGGGGTCGGCTATATGGATTCTCTGTTTCCACTCTAAACAATTTTAGGCTACCTCTTCTGAAAGGTTTAAAGCTTTCAAATCATATTGTACTACCATCTTCCAAATTAACCTAGGTCTACCCCTTCTTTTCTTCTCCTTCTTTATCCTAATATGCTCTGCTTTTCTAACCGGAGCCTCTCTAGGCCTACGCCTAACATGCCCAAACCATCTCAGTCTCCCTTATAACGACCCGTCACCCTATAATGGGGATCAGATTACTAAATAGGTACCGAATCATTAATTTGGAATCAAACCAGGATCTTGATAAGTCTGGAAAATAAATAATAAACTAAGCTAAACATTCACATCGCATCGAATTGAAAAGGGAGTGCAATAGTTAAAAATTATTACAATGCGGCTCGACTCAGCAAATAATTATATACTATAACTGAAAGGAAATAATTAAGCATACATGCCAGAAAATAAAATAACAACTACATCGGGGTATACCCTGGAACAGCGGCTGCTGGCGCGTGACCCAAAGCAACACTCTCCTCGCTACGCCTGTCTGGAACCTTCACCCGAAAACTCCGGGGTGAGTCTCATCGAAAAGACTCAGTAGGGATCCTTCGATCCCCACCGCCCACTCACGCACCCACAAGTGCAGCAACACAAATATAGATAATTTAAGTAAGTAAAGCAGCAAACACAATTCTTAAATTTCGATATAAAATACATGCATTCGAAATATAACATTCACAATTCTGAAACCATTCTACCACAGAGCCCACAACCAGTGTCTCGGCAAAACATGCCAACCACACGGCCGAACGCGGGTAACACCGACCCGCTGAGACCAAACAGCAACCCCTCGGATAGCGCGCTGACTACTCCGACCTGACAGGCTTCAGGTGGTTCTGTTTCCCCCAGCACGAGTGACACTCCGAATGTACTACTCCCACACCGGTACTAGCTATACTCCGGGGTACACCAGGTGACCCTCTCTCTAGGCGTCACCCCACCACTCCAACACCGGCGCCATGTCACTCCCACACTGACACAGGGTGCCTAAGCGCTAACAACTGTCACTCTAGGTCCACGATCGCACAAAACGCAACACGGTGCGATCCGATCACGTAGAACCCATCGCACATAAGTATGATCTCAAACATGAAATTAACTAAACTATCTAACAATGTAAACACGTGCTAATTGCAGGAATTAATGAGATCTGTCTTGAATCGCGTCGCCCAAGGCCGACATCGTTCAAGTCTCCTAAACTGGTTCATGTGAAATCTGGCCTTGGAAGAAGGCCTAAAAGGCGTTGTTCAACAAGGTCGCCGTTTAAAAAGCGTCGCTGTCCTTAGTCGCCTGATAACGACAGAAACAGAGACAGACCTCGGCGTGATCTGACTTAAAAAGCGTCGAGCATGGAAGTCGCATTTCAAAAGGCGTCGTTGTCCCTGGACGCTCATCAATCCAGAGACAGAGTCTGTTATTTGGGCTTAATCGCGTCGCGAGTTGAAGCCGCCTTTCTAAAAGACGTCGCTGTCCTCCGACGTCATTTAACTCTTACAGACAGGTTCTTCCTCCGCAATCTCCCAATCTACGGGGTGGGATTTCCTCTCCCAAATCGTGAAAAAAAAACTAAAAAGTGAAAAGGGAGGAGAAGAACTTAAATACCCATTAAAACTCCAAATTTCTCATTTCACGCAATTAGTGTTTTCACCCCAAAAACCCCCTAAAACATGCTTCAAAGCGGAAAAAACATGGTTTTAAACACAATACAATGGGGATCGTCACCCTACCGGTTACTCGAACTCTTCTTAGCTCCAAGCCGCCAACCCGCCTCGCCACACGCCGCCGCCGATACCGCCGTAGATGCCGTTACTTCACCGGGACGTCGGCCGCCGTCCGGAGAGAAATGCGCCGCGGAGGAAGTGGTGGTGATAGTGGGGGAGGTTGGGAGGTTAATGGAGTGGAGGGAGAGGAGGAATGAGGAGAGAAAAGCAAGGAGAGCGGGAAGGGGTTCGCCGGAGATCGGAGGGAAGAGAGGAGAGAGAAGATAAAGGAGAGAATGAGAGGAAGGAGGGAGGGTTCGCGGGGTCAAACAGAAATCGGGGAAAACGCGTTGTCCAAGTCCGACGTCATTCAGATGACAAGACCGGGCGGTACTCTGACAAAGTAGGGTCGTAATCTAAATGGCGTCGTCTATACAAGACGCCATTCAGACGATAAGACCGGGCCGTACACTCGCGCCCCAAGGTCAGCCCACGTGGCGTCCACGTGGTACAGCCTAAAACACGTCCACATTGTTGGACGCCGTTTGAACCGCGTCGAGCAAACTCGACGCGAAAAGGAAACTAAGTCTCAGCCCCATCAGGGCCCAGACTAAGGGATCCGACCCAGAAACTGATTCGATAACTGGATCTGAAACCTCAATCCTTACATCCCTTCTCTCAATTTATCCTCGATTGGTACCACTCCTACCTTTTCTCTAATATACTCATTATGAATTTTATCTAGCCTAATATGCCCACACATCCACCTTAACATTCTCATCTCGGCAACACTCATCTTGGAGACATGTTGTCCGTTCATCGCCCAATACTCGCTACCATATAACATTGTAGGTCTTATCGCTGTACGGTAAAATTTTCCTTTCAGCTTCGTTGGGATCATGCGGTCACACAAGACTCCCGTGACAAGTCTCCACTTCAACCATCCTGCTTTAATCCTATGGCTAACATCCTTATCGCACCCTCTGTCTTCTTGGAGGATCGAACCAAGATATTTGAAATTGGTGCTTTGGGGTATTGTCATCCCATCTAAGTTAACTCCATCCTTTCCGCCTATCCGACCTTCACTAAACTTACAATACATGTATTCTGTCTTAGTTTTACTTAACCTTTAACCCTTAGACTCTAAAGTGCTCCTCTAAAGCTCTAGTTTTCTATTAATTCTCTCTTGCATCTCATCTATCAATACAGTATAATCCGCAAACAACATACACCACGGAATGTCCTCTTGTATATCTTTTGTTAAATTATTCATAACTAATGCGAAAAGGTAATGACTTATTGTTGATCATTGATGTATTCTAACAGAAATAGAAAAATCTCTTGTTTCCCCTTCGACCGTGTGGACACTAGTAGTTACTCCTTCATACATGTCTTTTAATACTTGTATGTACCTAATAGATACTCTCTTACGCTCCAACACCCACCATATGACATCTCTTGGAACTCTATCATAGGCCTTCTCCAAATCGATAAACATCATATGTAGATCTTTCTTCAAATCTCTATATTTCTCTATTAAGCTCCTGATGAGAAAGATAGCTTCCATAGTTGATTGACCTGGCATAAAGCCGAAATGTACCGAGATAGTTGTGTCAGAACGTAAACGATGTTTTACAACTCTCTCCCACAGCTTCATAGCATGACTCATGAGCTTAATTCATCTATAATTTGAGCAATCCTGGATGCCTCATTTGTTTTTAAAAATAGGTACAAGAGTGCTCTTTCTCCATTCATCTGGCATTTTCTTAGATATTAGGATCTTGTTAAATAGTCGGGTTAACTATTCCACTCCAACATTTTCTAAACATTCCCACACTTCAATAAGAATTCTATCAGGGCCACAAGCTTTACTTACTTTCATCCTCTTCAATGCTTCCTTAACTTTTGAAAATGTAATCCTCCTAGTATAGTTCACATTATGCTCTGTTGTACATTTTATGCCCACTATGTTTCCATTATGATTATCATTAAAATGAGTAACTTGCATTTAACTGTACATTACTTGATGATTTAAATCATAACTTGCATTTAGGTGGATGAATTAGTAAATAACAGTTTAATGAGTAATGTATGATTTAATGATACAAGACTTCACTTACAAGCTGTATGCAAGTCGTGGTGTAATGTACTTTCTCATCTGATATCAATAAACTTCCACCACTTGATATAACTTTTGAGAAATACTTTTTTGATGTGCATCTTAGTAAATATCAATTGACTCGGATAAATATCTCATATAATTCTTATCATTCCCATCCACTAATTTTAAGACCTTTACGAGGGGTTTTACCAATAAGAGATAAGCGCACATTGCTCCAATTTTTTTTGTTATTTATGATTTTCCCACTTCCAAATGTTCAGATTTAACATTAGAAGAATTATTGTGCACATACTCTAATAACTCCTTATTATACATAAAATCCTTGATCTCATTTCTGAACTTGTACAAAGATTCTAAGGAATTGAAATTAGATGTAAATCTTGTAGGCCTCACACGGATGAGATATCGGCCCCCACTTGCTTGTTTTCTGAACATGTTCAAGATCATACGATGGTCATAAATATATTGGGTAATTCTTTGTGCTCTTTTTACTGTTTTATTTACATCCGAATCCTTGTCAATATTTTCAAATATCAAGTCTAGACTATGCACTGCACATAGGACACAATAAAAGTGTTTGTGTTTGTTCATTAACTTCTTCCCTGCAGCCTTATAGTTTGATTCATTATTAGTGACTACTTGGAGAATCTTTTTATCTCTAATTTCTTGCACTATCTGATCTATCAAACCAAACAGATGCATTAACAAATTTCATAAAAAATGTCCCTTTAGTGCAATAAACTAAAAAATTAATCATGGACTTTTTTGTAGTATCAGTTCAGTCATCGCACATAATTGTGCATCCTCTCTCATTTCATACAACTTTAAAGCTTTCAGCTTACTGTTGAAGTTCCTTATATTCTCTATCAAGCCCACATCCATATATGTTTGGACGTATGGGGCTTTTTAACTCAGGGCCATGATTTCCTATGGCGTCATCATAGGCTGAAAATAGGAAGATTGAGCAGTATGTAAGGGAATCCCTTCATGCAAAAATCATTTACAGATGCTCTTAAAAGCATGTCCTGCCACTTCAGCTGACTTTTGGACTCCACTCAATATTTGTTTGATTTTTTGCTGACTAGAACTTTGCCTTATAAAAAGATAATTATTCATAAGACCCACTTGATGTAATATCATATCCTGTTGTATCATGGGCCATAGAATCTTGGCCTTTATGTTGAGTTGTACCTGTTCTTGATGGTCCAAAACCTCTTATTTGGGCTTCATCTTCTGCCAAGTGCCACAAACTCTCTTCTAGTTGCAGTCATCTCAGGATCTGAATCATCGTTACTAGAGTCAACAATCTGTTCAACCCTCTGCCTCTCATGTAGGAAAATGCCACTGACCCCAATGTACAACCCTTTGCCTTTTCTATTTTGTCTACTTAAAATCTCCTCTTGGAGTTCAACCTCCTCTTCATTTCTTTGTTCCTTCTTAGCTTTTCGTCCATGCAATAATGCACGCATCTCGCTGGATACTGATCGGGGACAGACGGTACACTTCGTGACCTGTCCTGAGATCCCTGCTAAATGTTCTTGTCTTCTAATCACTCTACCACCAATCTCTTTGCCACAATATTTGCATTTCACTCTTCTCCTTGTAGCATCAATCAAGGTGATATAGGCCTACCTTAGGTCCTGTTCTTGTTGTCTCTCACTAGACTATTGATGTTCAACCATGATCTTACAACCATAAAGAAAAAAAGAGAAACATGTATAAGTATAATTGGCATCATGTTCCTACTCTAAAGTATGCAATGAAACTTATTTAAGTTTCAATTGATGTTTAATTAAGGTAATTAGATAAAAGCTCTAATTTTTAACTGCTAATTAGGATCAAGATTGAGATTTTTTCTCTAATTAACGTTCAATCAACGCTATTGATAGTATGTTCCTGCTCTAAAATATGCAGTGAAGCTTAATTAAGCTTCAATTGATATTTAATTAAGGTATTAAACAAAAGTCCTAATTTTTAACTATCAATTAAGGTGAAAATTTGAGTTTTACCCTAATTAACCCTCAATCAACACAATTGACAATATGCTCCTACATAGAGCATGTAGTAAAGCTTAATTATGATGTTTAATTAAGATAATTAGATAAAAGTCTCAATTTTAACCGCTAATTAGAGTCAAAATTGTGATTTTTCTCTAATTAACATTCAATCAACGTAATTGAAAGCATGCTCTTGCTCTAAAATATGCAATAAAACTTAATTAGGCTTCAATTTATATTTAATTAAGATAATTAGACTAAAGTCTCAATTTTTAACAACTAATTAAGATCAAAATTGAGATTTTCCCCTAATTAACCCTCAATCAACACAATTGACAGCATGCTTCTACTTTAAAATATACGATGAAGCTTAAAGATTTCAATTGATGTTTAATTAAGATAATTAGACAAAAGTTTCAATTATTAACTGTTAATTAGGGTCAAAATTGAAAATTTTCTCTAATTAACGTTCAATCAATGCAATTGACAATATACTCTTACACTAAAGTATGCAATAAATCTTAATTAGACTTCAATTGATATTTAATTAAGGTAATTTGACAAAAGTCTCAATTTTTAACCGTTAATTAGGATCGAAAATTGGGGGTTATGTCTATTTTGCTAAGAAAACAAATGTAAATAATCTAATAACACTTAACAACTCAAAAATAATAAAAATATTTAAAAAATATATATATACCTTCTTCTTTTCCTTTTTTCCCTCCACCCAAAACCTTCCCGGCGATGACAGCAGCATGCTGCAGTGGCGGCGGCTTCTCCTCCTTCACTTCCCCTCCCTCCTGTAGGCTCATTCCCCTCACAGATCTGTTTCTGTGAGAGTGGAAAGTGAAAGGCCCCCTTTTAAAGGGGCCTTTTATGTGTACCGGTCGGTACTGTCCCGGTTTCAAGTGTGTCGGCTGATACCGGCCCAATACGCCCGAAACCGAACTGATACCGACTGGTACATTTTTTTTTTTTTTGGTTAAGTTTTAATTTCGGTATCGGCCTTTTTACCCAGTATCGGTACTGGCCCCGGCTGATACCGACACGTATCGGTTGATACGTATTGGTATCGACCGATACTGCCAACCATAGTTTCTGCCTAGGCGGAATGGGGTGTGAACCGCCCAGGCAGCCCACCTAGTCGCCTAGCCGACTTTTAACTCGTTGCTGACAAGACAGAAACATATAGGTAGAATGCTGATATGCCTTTCTGGATCAGTCTTAGATCAAAGGACCTCAATCTGGATCTTTTGATGTACCCAATCTAGTTATCGTTTCAGCTAATTTGATTATCCAAAATCTTCATTTTTTGTAAATTATGACATCTTTGATTTCCTTTTTGTTTGTTCAGTTCCAGTTTTTGACATGATTCTTTGCTAAAGACTAAGGTTATTGATCCCGTAACTTAATGGAACCTACTAGATCGTGCCAAAGAAATACTTCCATCTATATTTCATTGCCATGCATATATAGATTTGCGAACATATACCCAATGTGTCGCACATGCCATCAGAAGTTTTCATGTGCAGAAGTTTTAAGTTGTACGGAATCTTGCAAATTGGCTGTTTTTGAATTGTGAAAATTGCCCATATTACATTTAAGTTAAATACTGGATTCATCTTCTGAGTCCTTCCAAATTTCAGGGTGGCAACAATATCCATGCAACTGGTGTTGCGAACATTGCACGGGTTTTGAAAGATAACTCTATCCTTACCACGGTGAGCTCCATGTTCTTGATATGTCTAAGAAACCTCGGACATTTGAATTCTATTGTAATGTGTTCCCCTTTAGTTGGAATTGGGCTACAACCCCATTGGACCTGATGGTGCGAAAGCTCTTTGTGAAGTTATCAAGTTCCATGGGAAGATAGAAACACTCAAGCTTGGGTGGTGTCAGGTAATGGTCCAAAGTATCTTAACTTCCTTAATGATTAGGTTTGAGTATTGCATGATGACTCTAGATTTGCAGATAGGACCTAAAGGTGCAGAGTATGTAGCGGATGCTTTGAAGTACAACACAACTTTATCCACTCTAGATTTACGTGCAAATGGACTTGGAGATGATGTAGGTGCCAGTAAGTGACGTTTTGTTGGCAAATGATGCTTGATGCTTGGCCTTTATTTTTACAAGACTTGCATGGTGTATGCACTTGATCAACAGGGTGCTGTCTGTTTGGCTCGTAGTTTGAAGATTGTTAATGAAGCTTTGACTTCACTTGATTTAGCTTTCAATGAGATAAGGGTATGTGTTTTCCTGTTACTGATATTTTGGTGAGCATCCTTACACGCCTTTCCTGATTCATCCTTTGGGGAAACAGGACACAGGGGCATTTGCTCTTGCACAGGCACTCAAGGCCAATGAGGATGTTTCACTCACTTCCTTAAATCTTGCAAGCAATTTTCTTACAAAATATGGGCAGGTTAGTTCAGTTTGCTTTAATTCGGCAGTTCCTTTTGCCCTCCCTTCACTTTGTGGCTTCATCCTATCTTTGCTTGCTGCAGGTTGCTTTGACAGAAGCCAGGGATCATGTCTATGAAATGAATGAGAAGGAAGTTGATATATACTTCTAGCCTCTCCCTTTTTTAGTTTATCCATGCTTGTTCAATTTTAGGTTTGCTCAGCATTTCGAATCTTCTCTATCAGTTTTGAAGGCAATGTCTTCAGGTTCAGTTCTTAGTATTGCCGTACAAGAGAGCAATATCATTGTGTAGAGCTTTATACGTAGGAAATTTTGGTAGATCTACTGTGTTTAACATTTATGTAATTTGGCAAAATGATAGCTCAGAGTTTTGAGTTTAAAATTTGTTCATCACCATTGTGGCTCTAGCAAATGGTACCAGGATCCCCGATCCTGGAGGTGAAGATGGACGATGTTGGAGGCTGAATATGTTTTTTGTTCCTTTCTGGATTGAAGAAACCAAGTAGAGGACCTTGTAGGCTTGTATACCAGTAAAAATAGACCCAGTGGTAACAAAATAGAACGTTGAAATAGATTCAGAGTTGGATTAGAGGAAAACTATAGTGACCCAGTCATGAGCAAGACAAGAAGAAAGAGTTATCTGTAGGAAAAGGTTACTCATAGAGTAAGTCAGAGTGGATCCGTCAGCCACCAGTGTATTTGTGTATTTGGGGGTTGGGGTATGAGTGAACTGGATTAGTCCCATATCGGAAAACAGAGAAAGTTCTTGCGTGATATATGTGGAATTTAGACCCATAACTTATAGGGTGCCTTTTGAAGATAAAGTCGTGTAGGCTTGGCCTAAAGCGGACGATACCTTACAAGGGTTGGATCGGATTGTTATAGAATGATATCAATTAAAGTGGGACCTGTGTAGTACGTGTGTTGGTTCAGTGACGAACCATACGTAAGTTGGTAGGCCTGTAGTGACTTAGTCACGAGTCAGGTAGGAGGAAAGAGTTACCTGTGGGAAAGGGTTAACAGTGGAGTAAATCGAAGTGGGGCTGCCACGGAGTGGAGCCACTACTATATTTGGGGGCTAGGACAAGAATGAATTGGATTAGACCTATATTGAAGAATAGAAAAAGTTGCTAAGCCATATTTGTGGAGTCTAGATCCATAATTTATGATGTGCCTATGGGGATAAAATCGTGTGGGCTTGGTCTAAAGCAAATAATGTGATGGGAATCCAAGTTCAGAGCAAGCTTTATTATGCGTAGAAGCTTCCGAAAGTCCATTTGAAGTGTAGAGTACTTTTAGAGGAGTCTATAGGTATTTTATTTGGCCCATTTAGAGCCCATTCAATATGTTTTTTTATTTTTCTGAATTTTAAACTTGATTTTCTATTTTTTAGATATTTTTAGTGTGAATTTTCGCAGTAATTATCTAGTTAGAAGAATTTGAGTCTATCTTAGAGTTGGGTAGTCGAGTTTGAGGCAGAAAGGCCCCTAAACATTATATATATGGATGTAATCTCTCTTTTCGAATTATGGAGGCTTATTTGCACGAATTATGGATATTTTCTTGTGTTCCTCTCTGCGATGGAGAAGATGACCTTTGACGGGGTAGAATTTGCCCTGTGACGGAGCCGGGTATGACGCCCAAGCCGTTGGTGCGATGCTGGAGGCCTCTCCACTGCTGGTGCGATGTTGGTGGTCTCTCCCACCCCCGTCATCCTCTTCGTCCCTCATCAAATTTGGTATCAGAGCCCAACTTCGATCTCCACTGCTATCCATTGCTTGCCGCTCACCACTGTTGCTGCCGTCCTTCTTTCTCTCACCACAAAACCCCCCACGGTTACTGTTCACGTGAATAGTGCTGGCCTACCACCCACTGTAGGTGCTGAAAATGCTCGTGTGATTAATATGAAAAAGTTATGTTGTTTAGTGTAAACTAACCTATTAAAAACAAACAGCAACTAAAGTGCAGTGATCGCCAGAAACTTTTAACTAAAAAGTTTCAAAAGAGAGTTTTGATCGCCTACCTGTTTGAACGCAGAAGAATGAGTCCTTGGTTCCCCTCCTTCAGCCGGCTGAAGAAAGAGAGCCCTTTCTTTGTTCTTTTGTTCTTGCTGTTGAGGTTGATGTTGAGGATCGTCCAGAAGTTCTTCTGGCTTGGTGCTTGATTTCCCCTTTTTGATCTCTTGTTGTTGTTGAGTACAGCAGAGATAGAGAAAGAAAAACGAAATGAAGAAACACTGATGAGAATTTTAAGTAGAAGTAATATCAAAACTAACTATGATTATAAACATGCTTAAATAGCAAACTCACTTGTTTAAATGGCTTTGAAACCCCTTTAAAACAAATAGGTTTTGGAAAATTAATGCTGTGGTGTGTGTTGCATGAAGTGATTATGAGGCATAAAACTAATGAAGATGTAAAATGAAATTAAAAAATGAAACACTTATGCCCAGTTGGTTTGAAGCCTTGAAAGGATGAAGATCTTGAAAAGGGACGCCGACTTCTGGAAATGGCAGCGCTCCGGCGTTCCGACGTTGTTGCTTCGATCTTCAATTCGCTATAACGCTATGGCTCAACTCAATTCAATTCTCTTTTTTTTTTTTTTTTTTAAACTCTTTGATATGCAAGGTATTTATAGGCTTTTTTTGCGTTCGCGATTAACATAGAAAAATCTAGGATTTATCTACCTTAACCGACAGATAAACACTAATTAATTCGTCTTTATATGTAATTATCTAAAACGCGTCCACCTTGACTGACGCCTTTCAGATTTAATTAAAATAAGGATAAATATCCGGGAAAACTTATATTTATCTTTATTAGCTAAAACGCGTCCACATATGTAGACGTCTTTTAAACTAATTAAGATAAGGATAAACATCCAGAAGAGAAGTTAAAATAGCTTAGGAAACCTAAAACGCGTCGACCTTTACAGACGCCTTTTAGCCAATAAATCAATTGATTAAAATTTAAATTTAAATGTTAAAAAATGAATAAACTCTAAATCGCGTCCACACATGTTGACGCGTTTTAGAATTTCTGAATCGCGTCCACACAGGTTGACACGTTTTAAAAAGAATTATGAATCGCGTCCACACAGGTTGACACGTTTTAGAATTCTGAATCGTGTCCACACAGGTTGACACGTTTTAGAATTCTGCATATTTTAACTGAAATTTGAGCTAAAATTAATTTAATTGATTAACTTAAACATGTCTATTAAACCCGACACTCAAAAATATCAATAAAAATTAATTAATGATTAAATATCAAACCATTATGAGGCATTAGTATATGATATGAAATTTACTCAAAATGACGTCAAAATTAGCGTGTCTACAGCTGCCTCACCTTGGCATCGTCTTTGCAAGGGAGTGAAATGGAATGGAATGTACTGAAAAGGTGATGCCAAAGTGTGATGAGACACGCTCTTAACATCACATGATTGAAATTTTTCTCAAAATCATCAATGAAGATAGCTCAAAAAGATCAAAGGAATTAATCCTGTCTGGATGAGGTAGACAAGGAAATAAAATAAGGTCGATCAACCTCATCGGAATGGGAAGTACCCCAGGTCATAGACACTGTAGGTTTCATCATGGGGAGCGTTTGCCAGCCAATGTGGACATGCTGCAACCATGATGGATCTTAAAAGAAAACAAGAATATTGGATAAAGAATCCAAGAAAGGATAGAATTCCAAGGATATCTTCAAGCGAACCTCAAAGATAATCAAGATACTCAATTCAGAATGGAATATTTCATATTATGTTTGAATTGTTCGATCTAATGGTCTGAAACTTAATCAACAATTAATTCTTATCACAATGATTTCAAAGTCCTACATGATGTATGCTGGGCTAAAAGAAAAATATAAAGTCAAATAAAATAGAAATTAATCAAGGATAATATTGTTAAATTGTCATTAATGAGTCAAGATACCAATTCTTATAATCCAGTGCTAAGCCGAAGCTCGTTTATCCATGCACCGTTTCACAAAAGTGGAACCATCGTCCTCACTAATTAACAATCCAACGGCCTATCCATGCGATTAAGAATCCTCTGGAATTATCACTGTTTTTGTTGTAGGGGAACTCAAATTCCAGTTTTATCAAAACCACAAGGTCCTTGATATACTCTAATAAATACTTATCATATAGTAATGTGAATGCAAAATAATTACATGAAATAATACAAGGGTAGAAATAACCGTCTTTTTAGCCACGGTCAGGACTTCATAAACTCCCACAGTGGGATCTTCTTGATATTTCCAGCTTTACTCAGGTTTTCTTGAATTTCCTGCAATCAAAATTATTAATAATTCCAAACCAACATGCAATTAAAAACCACTGAATTTCGGCTAAATCATAGAAAGGCTAAAACGCGTCGTGTCGCGCAGACGCCATTCAACGTTGAAACGCGTCAGTTCTCCTCGACACCTTTTACTCACAGAAACATGTTTCTGGCTGTTCTCTATTTGAATTCAAACTCTATCAATGCCTTGTGTCATGTATACAACTTGAACAAACATGTTAAGTATCTGTTTAGGCTTAGTCCTTTGCCTGGTTAAGTAACCGACTACTTGATCCTATCCTTGATAGAAGGGTCAAGGAGCATGACCTTTATTAACAAAGGTAATGAGAATTATAAACAAACTTAAGCAAAATGCAACATGCAAGCAGACAGATGCTTACTGAAAATAAAAGGAATGAAATACACCAAGTGCAACAAGTAAATGCTAATTGAAATATTTTTGTTGTTTTGAAATATTTATTTTTGTGTGGGGTTTTGAAATATATGTTTTTTTTTTTAATTTTGACATATGTATTTTGTTTGGTTTTTTGACATATGTATTTTTTTTGAATTTTTGACATACGTATTTTTTATTATTTTTGACATATGTATTTCTTTTTGGAATTTTTTTTTTTGACATATGTATATTATTTTTTGAATTTTGACATACGTATTTTTTTTGGATTTTTTTTTTTGAATTTTTGACATATGTATTTTTTTTTTATTTTTTTGACTTTTTGACGTATGTATTTTTTTTGGATTTTTGACATATTTTTTTTTTGAATTTTTGGACAAAAAGATCAGCATGGTATTTAGATCAAAAGATCATATTCATTTATTAACTTAATTCCCAAATTGTTCTTTAACAACTTAACTTAAAACCCATCGTGTTTGAACTTGTGTTTCCATTCGTGATCTCATTTGATGATTTGACCCTTAGTCAATCTAAGCTATTCCTTAAGTTTGAAGTACATCTCTTTAGAAAGAAAAGATGAATAAGTTTAGAAAGCCCATGAGAAGGTTCCGGAGACTTAAAAAGATGTCTCTTTCCTACCCTAATATCCGTTGGGGTTCGGTCATTTTCTTTCCGGAGTATTTATCGACCTTGCGTTCCCTTTTGTTTTATTTCATGGCCTTAATGTAATATTTGTAATGTAATGGCCTTTTGATTTGACATTTGGCTTTTGCCTATTGTCTTTTCTTTTCTTCTTTGCTTTTTTCTTTCTTCGGGACGGATCTCCCCCTTTTTTTTATGACGGCCTCCTACTAAGATGGCGGGTATTCTTGGTAGTCTATTCTAAGTCTCGTTCCGACATCATAGACTGAATTTAAAACATAATTTTTTCTTCAAAAAAGAATGATTTGTACTTTACACTTTCGGTCAAGCTTCCGATATTCTTTAGGCCTTGTCATCTCTTGTTACTCACGAATCAAACGTGTCAGTGTGTGCAGTAATGAGCTTGAAATTAAGTTATCCAGACTGATAAGGAAATTTGAGTTTATAAATTTTCTGATTCCACTGGTCTTTGTACCATACTGATCGACTCTTTAACCTAAGGGTAGTATTTCTTAAGATGTAAACCATTCCAGTGATGTTTTAGCTCTTCTCCTTCTGCATTAACAAGACGATAAGCGTTACCAGGAAAAGCGTGCGATACAACATAAGGTCCTTCCCAGTTGGGTTGGAGCTTAGAACGCGGACCACCAGGTTTTACAAAAATTCTTTTAACAACCATTTCACCGACTTTGAACTTACGTTCAATGACTTTCTTTTGATAAAAACGTGCTAGTCTATTTTGATAAACTTTTGCATGATTAGCAGTTGACCATCTTTTCTCGTCTAAAAGTTCCAATTGAGCAAGGAGTGCTGAACGATGTTCATCAATGGAAAATTCCTTATTCAATTGTACTCTTAATGACGGTATAAGGATCTCATATGGAACTACCGCTTCCATTCCAAATGTTAAGGAATAAGGAGTTTGCCCAGTAGGCGTGCGGATTGAAGTTCGGTAGGCCCATAGAGCCTCAACCAATTTTTCTGGCCAATCTGCGAATTTGTTAGATTTGCACGTCTTTTTAATGATTTTTATCAAAGTCTTATTTGTTGCCTCTTCTTGACCATTGCCTTGCGGATAATAAGGAGATGAATGATGCAATGCAATTTTATACATGTTACAGAGGTCCTTCAATTCCTGTGACACGAACTGCGGTCCGTTGTCGGTGACGATGGTGCTTGGAATTCCAAATCGGGTGATGATGTTCTTCATGATGAACTTATAGACGGTTGATGCTTTGATCTCCACATATGCTTCAGCTTCTGCCCACTTGGTGAAGTATTCCGTTGCCGTGAGAATGAAAGATTTTTGCTTGATGCCGGAATCTGGATTACCAAGATGTCCAATGATGTCGAAAGCCCACATGGAGAAAGGCCATGGGGAGGAAACATGATGGAGTGAAGATGCAGGAGAATGAATTTTGTCGGCATGAAGTTGACACTTAGCACACCTACGAACATATCCTACACAGTCTTCTTCCATAGTTGGCCAATAAAATCCTTATCTAAGGATCTTCTTTGCTAGCATCTGTCCATTGACATGACCACCACAAACTCCACTATGAGTTCCTTCCATAACCTTCCAAAGCTCATCTTCGTCTAGACATTTTAGAAGAACTCTATCAAAACCTCTCTTATACAATGCTCCTCCAACTAGAGTGTATCTTTGAGCAATTCTCCTGATAGCTCTCTTCTCCTCAGTTGTAGCTTCCTCAGGATAAGATTGATCTTCACAATATTTTGCAATTTCATAATACCATGGCTTCTGTTCATCATCCATCTCTTCTAACAGCTCCATTAACATGATTTCTCTTTTATCAATGATATCTCCATCTCTTACTTTCTTCAGCAACTTCTCCTTAGTTCTAAGGAATGAAGGATCTTTCACGGCGGGTGAAAGATGCCTATGAACTATGATTGATTCAGATTGTTTGCTGATTGGAAAATCAAGAGAAGATGCAAGTGAAGTTAGAGCGTCAGCTAAGATGTTTTGATTCCTAGGGACATGGACAAAGATCAATTTCGTGAAAAGCTTTGAGTAAGCAGAAGTAAGTTCTTGATAAGGCTTGAGCTTGGGATCGAGAGTTCGATACTTGGTCAGCACTTGGCGAAGAATTAATTAGCTATCACCTACAATCCTGAGTTTGGTGGCACCATGAAAATGAGCAGCCTCGAGGCCAGCACGGAGTGCCTCGTATTCAGCTATATTGTTGGTGACTGGAAAATCAAGTTGAAAGGCTTGTGGAATGGTGATACCTTCAGGTGATAACAGAACAATACCGATCCCTTTTCTATGAGAATTCAGAGCTCCGTCAAAATGCAGAGTCCACATATCATCTCTGATTTGATTTACGGACATCAGTTCCTCATCCGAAAACTCTGATCGTACTGGATCAAATCGAGGAAGGGGATGATGGGCGAGATGTTCTGCTATGGCATAGCCCTTGATCGCTTTCTGCTGAATATAAGTGATATCGAATTGAGATAGAAAGCTTTGCCATCGTGCTAACCTATCAGTAAGAACATATTTCTCCAAGAAGAATTTGATCGGATTCATCCTAGCGATGAGATGGACTTCATGGGCCAGAAAATAATGCTTCAATTTCTGAACAACCCAGACCAATGCTGCACATGTTTTCTCCATCACTGTATATCTCTATTCAGCGGGGTTGAGAAGTTTGGAGAGATAGTAGGCTGCCTTCTCTTTTCCTTCTTCATCTTCTTGTGCTAGGACAGCCCCCACTGCATCATCCAAGACTGAAATATAAAGTATCAATGGTTTGCCTGGAGATGGTGGTCTCAAAACAGGAGGACTTGCTAAATAGCCCTTTAATCCATCGAATGCCTCCTGACACTTATCGTCCCAATCGAATTTGACTCCCGGCTTAGTAAACTCGTAAAACGGCTTACACCTTTGTGAGTGCTGGGATACAAAACGGCGAATAAATTGTAACCTCCCGATTAATCCTCTCAACTCTTTCAAGTTTTTAGGAGGTGGCATTTCTCTAATAGCCTTCGTCTTGTTGAGATCGATCTCAATTCCCCGTTTACTGATAATAAATCCAAGCAATTTTCCTGAAGATACCCCGAATACATATTTTTTGGGGTTCATCTTTAACTGATATTCTCTCGATCACTCTAATACCCTTGCCAAAACTTTGGCGTGCTCAGCCTTTGTTTTCGATTTAACCAATAAGTCATCCACATACACTTCCAAATCTATGTGCATCATGTCATGAAATATTGCCATCATAGCCCTCTGATAGGTGGCTCCAGCATTCTTTAATCCAAATGGCATGACAACATAACAGTATGTTCCCCAAGGTGTAGTGAATGATGTTTTCTCTTGATCTTCTTCTGCCAGCTTAATCTGATTTTATCCTGAAAATCCATCCATAAATGATAACGTCTCATAGCCAGCAGTGTTATCGATGAGTACATCAATATGAGGCAATGGAAAATCATCTTTAGGACACGCCCGGTTCAGATCGCGGAAGTCAATGCAAATTCTGACCTTCCCGTCCTTCTTCATAACCGGGACTATATTGGCCACCCATTGTGGATAGAGGACAACTCTAATAAATTTGGCTTTATGTAATTTATCGACATCTTCCTTCATCTTTAAAGCCATTTGTGGGTGGAATCGCCTTAATTTTTGTTTGACCGGGTTAGCTCCGTCCTTTAATGTTAATCTATGTTCAACTAAAGATGAGTCTAACCCCGGCATATCTTCATAACTTCAGGCGAAAGTGTCCTTATAGTCCTTAAGTACTTGTACCATTGCCTTCTCATCATCTGTAGAAAGATTTTTACTGACGAGGACAACCTTAGGTTCGTCTTCAGTTTCTAAATTAATTTCTTTGGTGGGCTCTTCTACGGCAGCTGAGGGTTCATCAAATCTCTTCACTCCACTGGCATATGTCTCAGCCGCGTCCTCGTCATCTTCCTCTTCAACAATGGGGTCCTTTTCATGTACTAATTCATATACCCCATACCCATCATTGACTGACCCATCGTCCATACAGTCTTCTGGCATATGAATTAGATTTTCTAAAAGCTGAGGGATCAAAGAACAAGAAGAGCACTTTTCAGCTAAGTCCTGGAGGTATCTGTCTGGAATTTGCCTACCCTTAGGCTTCCTAACCTGACTAGACTGCCTAAAATTAGACTGCCTAACTTCACTAAACTCCCTATCATAACCTAATGAAGACGAAGCAGGATGAAAATCCTGGGGTACAAGTGGAAATACAAGAGAGTCCTCCCGAGGGGAGGGACAAAGTAAATCTAGGGGAGAAGTTTGACCGAAGGACCCGCGCGGCGGGGTGCAATCGGACAAGTAAGATGTTTCCTCAATGAGAATTTGGAAAGAATTTGTTGCCAAATTGGCGTTTTTTTTTGGACAATGAAAGAATTAAACATAAAGCAGGAATGAATACAAATGGGAGGAAAATCAGACGGAGGAAGTGGCACCAAGGCCAGAGGATTAGGGGGATCATATAGTAATATGTCCCAGATCAGATTATACAACCTCTCTAGATCGAGAGGAGGTTGTGGAATAATGTCCTGAGGGGACAGAGTAATCATGACGGGCGGAGCCCGTGGAATATCTTCAATTATGACCCGCGACCAAGTCGGGGTCAAGAGTAGTGTACGAAAAAGGGTATGGAGCATGAAGACATGTGAATGATATGTCCCCCTCCAGAGCAGATCTGTTGTGTAACCAGCTTCATAGGGGTCATCTGGCTCCCCTTCGTCAGTCTCTTCAGACAGCAGTATCCGCTTGTCAAATATGGCACCAGGGCTTTCAATCAATTCATCAATCTGCGGCGGCCACTTAGGTTCTGCAGGATCCAAGAATAGTCTGTTCAATGCAATATACAGGTCCCTCAGATCGAACCACCTGTACCATTCACATTCAGGATCATGAAATTTTCTCCTTTTCATAGGCCGCAGAGCCTCCAAGGATTAGTACGTAAGCAATTCAGAACAATGTCTGGCCAAGTCCCTCCCATATATATCATGGAAGTCAAGACAGGAAGTAATGACTACCGTATTGTCATGGCTAAGTATGGTCCCTTTCACAAAGTGCGTACACAGGGTCCATGTTAGGGGATCTCGGCCTTCTTTAGGTGGTGTAGACATTGCCTCCCAGATCTTCGGATCTTCTTTGATCTCTGCTTGTTTCAGTTTTATTGGCCTATAGCCCAGACCACTTCCAGGTGCTGCTCGATGATTTCTGACAGGAGTGGTTCTGCCTTGCAATTGTGTGCCCAGACCTTTTCCAGGCTCGTAGCCGTTCTTCATCATAATCCTCCATCCTGGGGTACTCATGCACTTCCCCCTCTGGATAGCATCTAATGGGTATGGAGAAATAGTGGCGGCTTTCAGAGGATCAGCCACTGGACGGTAGACCTGTAATACCGACAGAAAAGGTTGTCGGCCAGGTAAGACAACAGATTTAATGTTCAAGGTATGAGCAGCAGCAAGGATCGGCATGCTCGTTACTTTAATAATTCGTTCTTTATAAGGGAATTTGAGGCATTGATGATTCGTAGAGGGAATCGCCTCAAGAGTTTTAATATAAGGACGACCTAAAATGACATTTATGGAAGGGTCGATTTCCAGGATGTGAAATTCGACCTCCGCATGACTTACGGGGCCCAGCTCCACCTTTAAATAAACCATTCCCAGAGGGGAACGGGTAGAATTGTCATATGCTGTCACTGATATGGGGCTGGGCAGCCACTTTTCTTTGGGCACACCGCATAGCTCCAGGGTCTTCGGAGGTAAAACATTGATCGAAGCCCCTGTATCGACCAGGCATGCATCCACGGCCTTCTTACAGATGTTGACCGTGATACTTAGAGCCATGCTTGTGGCTGCCGGCGGTGCTAGTTCCGATGTATGAAATGTTATGGAGGGCTGATCCCCCTGAGGAACTAGTAGTGCTGCAATTTTCTCTACCGGCACGTCTTCATTGACCATCACCTTTTGCAGATATTCCATTAAAGCTTCTTGGTGACTCTTGGATCTTTTGATCAGTTCGAGTATAGTGATCCGTGCCGGTGTCCGATCCAGGTGTTTCAACAGGTCGTATTGAGTGCCTGGTGCACTCTCTTCATTATGGGCTTCCTCAGTTGGCTGTGATGGGCCGTCTCTTACTGTGGACTGAGGAAAGACCTTGTTGAAAATCCTTCCACTCCGGAGCGCGTGTTCCTCAACCGTGGAGGATCCGGGTGACACTTTAAGTACCGCAGGGTTGGATGGTGCGGATCGCGCAGAGGGTTGGTAGGTAGGTGATGGCGTAGGGCTAGGTGGTGATGGCGCGGTGCGGATTAAAGGCCTAGAGGGTTGGATGGTGGATGTGTAAGTGGTTGGTGAAGTAGGGAATGGTACGCGTAATAGCGGTCTAGATGGTAAAGGCATATCTGGGTAGGTGGTGGTGGTAGTGGGTGAAGTAGGAAATGGTACGCGTAATAATGGCCTAGATGGTAGGAGGGGCGCATTATTGGTTTGCGGGGGGTAATATGATGGAAGCGTAGGAGTACGGGGCGTAATGGGTCTAAGGAAGGCGGGTAGTGGTAATGGGTTATTGGGTGTAGGTGAGTGATATGTAGGTGTGGGTATAGGGGTGATAGTAACGGGTTGTGGCCTTGGTATGTGGATGGTGCGGCGTGGTGGTCGCTCTGCGGTACTTTGAACGTGACCCGTTGAACAAAGAGAGGAAGAGTCCTCTACTCTCCACTGCTGCCCACGACCAGCCTCAGACTGGCTGTTCGTCAAAATGGGAGCAACCTGGTTTTGGTTCTGGTTCTCCGGGAGTGGATTCTGCACTATGCCCATGTTGGGTGGTGCTGCTGCTTGTGCGGGTGGTCTTGTTTGCTGCTGCTGCTGCTCCGGTCTCCTCGCCTTCATGGTTGTTATGTACTTTTTCATCTCCTCCCAGTCTATGCCGCCCTGCTCGTTGAGATCATGAATACAATATCTGAACTGAAAGCAGGTGTCAATGGTATGCCCAGGTTGCCTATGGAAGTAGCAATACCTAGACGTATCGGCATTTTGAGGCCAGACGGCCTTTTCCCTCGGCAAAACTAAGGCATTGGCTGCCATTAAAGCGCTGAAGATATCCGTCAAGGATTCTGGGAGGGCCGGGTACTCTGCTCTTTTCGGGCCTGGAGGTCTCCTCTGCTGGTTGTAGTCACCAGGAGGAGGGACATTGTGGTACGCCGGCGGTGCGCGCGGCTGGTACTGTGGCTGTTGCTGTTGCTGCTGATGTGGCTGCTGATACTGCTGTTGCCGTTGCGGCTGTTGCTGTAGCTGTTGCTGGTTCTGATTCGGCTGCTGGGGCCGCTGGTACTGCTGTTGGTAATGGGGGTTCTGCTGCTGCCTGTACCCCTGTTGGCTCGGCTGTGGTGGCCTCTGATACTGCTGCTGGTTCCTCACGAACTGGGGCGAATTATTGTTCATGGTACTGACTTGCTCGTGAGAGAGCGTGCCCTCAGTAGTCGGACCTGTGCTGGGAGAATTTGGCACTGCAGGCTTCCGAGGTGGAGGCCTGTTCGGTCTGTGAGGATCAAAAACGCTAGAGAACGTAGCGTCCTTGAAGGCATTCTGGCAGTGCCGTGCTCTTTCATAAAGCTCTGCCATGTTAGTCAAATTGTTCAAGGAGAGGACCAGCTTGAACTGGGGCGTGGCGTTAGAAATTAACATTTTCACTTGTTCAGATTCAGACAAGTGATCCTTCACTTTTTCAGCCAGGCCCCGCCACCTGTCAGCGAAACTGACAAACTCCTCATCTGGTTTCATCTTTTCTGCAATGAGGTCCGTGATAGACAAGGAGGGTGCAACTCTGTCCTGGTATCGTTGGATAAATTTGCGTGAAACGATACCGTAATCCTCTACTTCGGAGGGTTCCAGAGAAAAGAACCACTCGAGGGCTGGTCCCTCTAGAGATCTCCTGAACAAGAAAGCCAATGACCTCTTATCATTCTGCCAGAAAGAGGATTTGTACATGAACTCCTTCAGGTGCGTGAAGGGGTTACCAGTACCGTTATACTTTCGATATACTGGCATTTCAGAGGGTGGTAGATGGAATACTGGCAGGCTTGGTAAATTGATTTCTGGCACAGCTTTAACCCCCATCATCTTCTAGAGGTTGTTGAACTGTTCATCCATGCGCTCCATCTTGGCCAGCAACGCTTGCGTGGTCAGATCTGCCTGGGGAGGAGGAGGAGGTGGAAGTACCTGATAGGCCTGCTGCCTAGAGTACGTTGGACAAGGAGGATAATAAGGATGAGGTCCGGCAGAGCTTCCGCCATGCCCGAGGGCATTTTGATAAATAGGCGTTTGCGGTCTAGCCGGTTGCCTGGATGATGAAAGTTGTGGCCCAGTTGGCCGAGAAGCAATATGAAGGCCTTCCATGGCCTGATGGATATAAGGAGGAGGAGGAGGAGGTTGTTGAGTAACAACAGGGGGAACCATAGGGTTCGGCTCAGCAGGCTGCATGGGTGCCTTCCCCTTCAAGATAGACTGGATCGCCTCGAACTGCTGAGGGTCCAGTCGGGAGGCAAGAACTCCCAGGGCGTTGACAAGATCCATAGGATCGGAGGATGAGGGATCATGCTGATTCATGTCCCCTTCTAGATCAGGATTAGGGATCGCATATTCATGCGGGGGAAGATCAGGATATTGATCGTGTGGATGAAAAAGAGGAGTTCGGACATTCCCGTCATGTCGAACTGGAATGGGGACATAATTACGGGAGGCATCAGCATCTCTCCCGTTCTCATAGTTGTAGTCTGAATCGCGAGGGGCATTAACATCTCCCTCGTAATTGATGATGGCGTCTTGGGCCATACTCAAGTCTCTGCCTGATCGCAGCAACATGATATTAGATTACCTTTTCAAAGATTTAATCAAACAAGTTGTACAGAGATTAATCAAACAAGTGGATGCTTAACGTGATTTTAGGGTTCCTTGTTGAGTTATTTGAATTGGATTAAACCACAATTTCGCTCAGGGAAGGATCCTAGTTTCAGTTCAGTTTCCACCGTTATTCTCTAGGGTTCTCTCTCACAACGCTTTCGGAATCTAGCCGGGACTTCAATTGGTACAACCAGTCCGATGATCAAGGAGGAATACCTTGATTTTGGGGACTTATGGAGGTCTCAACGTCAACTTCTCTAGTCTGATCAAGGGACCAACCCAATCAGAGAGAGTTGCTGACGTCGAGTAATGTGTTCCTAAGAAGAGGAGGGTTTTCACCTCAATGCGTATGCCCTGCGACCTGGATGGCCTATAATGCTTAATAAAATAATGGGTAGCTAGCACTCAAAACACAGAAATCTGGAAACTGAAAAATAATTAAGAAACTGTATGAATCGCGTCGATGATAGTCGACGCTATTCAAAACAGAGCTTAATTCTTTCGCAGAAACAGATCTGAAAAATAACTAAAAAACTGTCTGAATAGCGTCGATGGTGGTCGACGCTATTCAACACAGAACTTAATTATTTCGCAGAAACAGATGCAAACAGCAGAGAAAGTCTGAAGACTAAAAGGCGTCTGGGTGTGCTGACGCTGTTTTGAAACGCGTCAACGTTCCTGGACGCTTTTTAGTTCGCAGAAACAGATTTGCAGGAGGATTTTCTGGGTCGAATCCTCCTCAAACAGGGTAAAAGGCAGTAAACAATCGACTCATGCAAAGATTTTTAATTTCAGATTTTAAACAGGATGATTTACTAACTAAACAACTAGGAAATCACTCAATCACACATCATTTTTATCACAAAAACAACTTTTTTTTGAACTAATCAAGGGGAGGGTAAGATCTTGCCACTGGGGTGTGCACGTGGTGCACGAGGGAAATTAATTAAACTGAACACTCACCAATTGGTGAGAACGTGTCGAGAGACACAAATGGTGCACCGTGGGTGCCCGATATGATAATAGCAAGAACAAAAGGAAACTAAAAGATGGCGAGACCAAGTCCCACCGTGATCGCCAAAAGAGCTGTAGGTGCTGAAAATGCTCGTGTGATTAATATGAAAAAGTTATGTTGTTTAGTGTAAACTAACCTATTAAAAACAAACAGCAACTAAAGTGCAGTGATCGCTAGAAACTTTTAACTAAAAAATTTCAAAAGAGAGTTTTGATCGCCTACTTGTTTGAACGCGGAAGAATGAGTCTTTGGTTCCCCTCCTTCAGCCGGCTGAAGAAAGAGAGCCCTTTCTTTGTTCTTTTGTTCTTGCTGTTGAGGTTGAGGTTGAGGATCGTCCAGAAGTTCTTCTGACTTGGTGCTTGATTTCCCCTTTTTGATCTCTTGTTGTTGTTGAGTACAGCAGAGATAGAGAAAGAAAAACGAAATGAAGAAACACTGATGAGAATTTTAAGTAGAAGTAATATCAAAACTAACCATGATTATAAACATGCTTAAATAGCAAACTCACTTGTTTAAATCGTTTTGAAACCCCTTTAAAACAAATAGGTTTTGGGAAATTAATGTTGTGGTGTGTGTTGCATGAAGTGATTATGAGGCATAAAACTAATGAAGATGTAAAATGAAATTAAAAAATGAAACACTTATGCCCAGTTGGTTTGAAGCCTTGAAAGGATGAAGATCTTGAAAAGGGACGCCGACTTCTGGAAATGGCAGCGCTCCGGCGTTCCGACGTTGTTGCTTCGATCTTCAATTCGCTATAACGCTATGGCTCAACTCAATTCAATTCTCTTTTTTTTTTTTTTTTTTTAAACTCTTTGATATGCAAGGTATTTATAGGCTTTTTTTGCGTTCGCGATTAACATAGAAAAATCTAGGATTTATCTACCTTAACCGACAGATAAACACTAATTAATTCGTCTTTATCTGTAATTATCTAAAACGCGTCCACCTTGGCTGACGCCTTTCAGATTTAATTAAGATAAGGATAAATATCCGGGAAAACTTATATTTATCTTTATTAGCTAAAACGCGTCCACATATGTAGACGTCTTTTAAACTAATTAAGATAAGGATAAACATCCGGAAGAGAAGTTAAAATAGCTTAGGAAACCTAAAACGCGTCGACCTTTACAGACGTCTTTTAGCCAATAAATCAATTGATTAAAATTTAAATTTAAATGTTAAAACATGAATAAACTCTAAATCGCGTCCACACATGTTGACGCGTTTTAGAATTTCTGAATCGCGTCCACACAGGTTGACACGTTTTAGAAAGAATTCTGAATCGCGTCCACACAGGTTGACACGTTTTAGAATTCTGAATCGTGTCCACACAGGTTGACACGTTTTAGAATTCTGCATATTTTAACTGAAATTTGAGCTAAAATCAATTTAATTGATTAACTTAAATATGTCTATTAAACCCGACACTCAAAAATATCAATAAAAATTAATTAATGATTAAATATCAAACCATTATGAGGCATTATTATATGATATGAAATTTACTCGAAATGACGTCAAAATTAACGTGTCTACACCCACCTGCCTTCTCCCTTTCTATCTCTTTATCCCTCTGTTTATTGTTCACAGAACAATAATAGGATTGGGAGACCCGACCCCATTACATCATCATCCTCTCCCTCCTAACCATCGCCCTTCTCCCTCTCTGTTCTCTCATCACTCTCCTTATACATGACTGCTATTGCGTGTTATTATTGTTGTGTCACTGCAACGGAGCAGTAGAGAAAAAAAAAAGGCTCCACTGCAGTACCCTTTTCCCTCTTGGTTTTCATCGGCAATAAAGAAGAAAAGAAGAGGAAGGAGAAGAACCTATGAGGGGAGGGCCAGGCCTACACGAAGCCGCCGACTGCCCTGGCTGGCGCCGTTGCTGACATTGGCAGCTCCTGCTACTGCCGTCGCCCGGTCCCATCGGGGCTGCCGTCATGCTGCTGCCTCTGTCGCATCCATCCATCGCCACCGCCGCTGCCGTCGGCATCACCCGTCGGCGCCACCATTGTCCATCAACACCGCCGGTTCGGTCACCCATAGCTGCCACCGTCATCTTTCCTTTCTCGCCTCTCTTGTTCTCTCCGTCTAGGGTTAGGAGGGAAGGTGGAAGAGGAGAAAGGGCTGGCCTTGCCCTTCTTCATCTGATCGGATCAACCTGATTTTGACCGATTTAACTTAAGGGCCCAAGTCTTTCTCCTTCAAGCTGGTCCGACCAAGGTGCAGCAAGTTCGAGCCAAGTTCACCTCCGGTTTGCTATAGTGCACCAAGGGGTGCACTAGGACTGTTATCGCACCACCAGTGCCACGACCTGGTCTGTGCTCCGTTCGATGTGCCGGTCGCATCGTTGGTCTCGTCTTAACGCATCTGACGTCCTCTACCACTCCGATGATCTTTGGTGCCTCGTTTTCTGGGCCTGCCTCCGATGGCGCGTCGATTGTGCCAGGTCTCCTCTGTGCTCCGTTTTATGCGCCAATCGTATTGGTGGCATCCTTGTAACAAGGTGGATCTCGTCCAGTGTCCCATCCATTAGCAGTGCATCATTTTACATGACGTTCTTACACATGCCCTATGGACGTCTATTTGCGCATCTTGAGGCCTACGTTAGTCGACTCGATTTGCGTGCCAACTTTTAGACGCCTCTGCTTACATGGCACATTTCGGGAGATGATGGCTACTGACTACTCGAGTAAATATTAGGGGTTGTCTGAAGACGTTGTATGGATCAACTTAAAGAGTGATTGGAACTAGTTTAAGACTGACATTTAGAGTCTACTTTCTAAATTAAGGGAGGCGGTTGACACCAATCCGGTGTTGATCAAACAACATGAAAAATCAATAGAAGATGTAGTTTATGAGGCTGACCCAACATTGACTGAGGAGTATGAAAGCCAAATGAAAGATGTATATTATGAAGCCGATCTAGTGCTAGAAGATGAGTATTTAAGAGAGGTCGAGTCCGAGATGTTTGCAGCAGATGATGACCTCCTCTTTGCTGAGCAAAATGAGCCGAAAATGGAAGAGATAACTAGAGATGTGGTCGATCAACCAGAGGTCATTCAAGACACCATCAACCTGCATGATTTTGACCACATATGGGGTGATATTGAGACACTTTCTGCCTCAAGTTGAGGCATTCCTTAGCATGGAGATCCAAGGGGCATCAATGGTGTTTCTTAGATTTGTTACTCATCATTTCCTCTTGGATATTATATCATTTTAAAACTCGAAGACGAGTTTTCTCGAACCAGGGTAGAATGATGGGAGTCTAAGTTCAGTAAGCTTTATTATGCTTAGAACCTTCTGAAGGTCCATTTGAAGTGTAGAGTACTTTTAGAGGAGTCCATATGTATTTTATTTGGCCCATTTGGAACCCATTTAGCATGTTTTTTATTTTTCTGAATTTTAGACCTGATTTTCTATTTTTTAGAGATTTTTAATGCGAATTTTCGCAATAATTATCTAGTTAGAAGACTTTGAGTCTATCTTAGAGTTGGGTAGTCGAGTTTGAGTCGGAAAGGTCCCTAAACATTATATATATGGATGCAATCTCTTTTCTAACTATGGAGGATTATTTGCACGAATTTTGGATATTTTTCTATGTTCCTCTTTATGACGGAGAAGACGTCCCTGCGACGGGGTCGAATCTGCCCTGCGAGGGGCTAGGTGTGACGTCCAAGCCGCCGGTACAACGCCAGAGGGCTCTCCACTACCGGTGTGACGTCGGTAGTGTCTCCCATCCCCTTCATCCTCTTCGTCCCCCATCACAATGTCTTACAAGGATTGGAGTGATATCAGAGTAGGACCTGTGCACTATGATAAGGACTACTTCGGGAACGAACCACATATAAGCTAGTGGGCTTGTAGTAACTTAGTTATAGACTCAGTACGAGGAAAGCGCTACGCATAAAAAAGGGCTATCTACAGAGTAATCAGTCCTATATTAGAAAATAAAAAAAAATTGTTAGGCCATACATGTGAGATTTGGATCTGTAAGTTATGAGGTGTCTTTTGGAGACAAAACCGTGCGGACTTGGCCAAAATAGGCAAATACCTCACAAAGATTGTATCAGGTCATGACAAAAACACCTTGAGTAGCCATATCTAATTTCAGCTAGGCCTCACAATAGCCAATTCTGGGCATGCCAGTTGGGAGTCCTGACTCCTAAGGAGCAGGGTATTGAGAATCCAGCCTTCCGTCCTTCAACAGTGAGCCAATCAACAGTTTGACTTGCTGCCCTTTAATGTGGCTGATGTGGGTGTGGGGAGATGTTCTGACTTTGTCTTGGCCTTGCTCGCAATTCTTGAAACTTGGTTGTGGGTGTTTGGTGGTTAGATAGTTGATTATCTTTTGTCAATCATCGTCTAGAGGGTGAGAGTAATTTCCAAACCCTTGAGGTGACGCGTGGCTTCTGTCTGAGGCACAAATGTCTTTCCAATGATGAATGCACATAGTCTCAACATTGTGCCCTTGCAAGCTCTAATCAATGCTTTAGCTCCGCTGTGTGAGCATCTCTAGCTTCGATCTAAGGCAATTTGGGGGGCACCTTGATGGTATTGGGGTTAGAGGAGTTATAAGAAAATTGAAACCCCAAAGCCTATGTCTTTGCTACTCATCTTTATCTGCCCCTTCTTCTTGGTGTCATCTTCTGCTATGACTGTTAGGGCGTAGTGAATGTGCTATGTATTTTGGAGTTGTTATATTTGGATTAGCCCTCAAATAATGATTTGCTTCTGTCTTTCCATATAGTTTCCAGTGTTTTGGCTGCCAAATTTGGAGAAATAGACGGAGAAAGACAACCTTGTCAGAGCTAGTGCAAAGGAAGCAGATAGTTGAATATTATCTGGTAGTGTTTCTCTGGTGCATGCTTTGAATTTTTAGCTATACCACTTTGTAGCAGGTGAAGAAAACATGTGTGGCTGCTTCAGCTTCTCTGCCGCACCTAGGACAGATGCCATGTTCAAGGATTCCACAGAGAATGAGGTAGCCTTCTGCAGGGGAGCCTGCTCGAGACTAATTTTCAAAGAAGGAATATTGCCGTGTTGAAGTCCTGGCCATTTCCAAAAAGGTCTCCAAATATTGGACTTGAATGAAGTATCTGACTTGTGGAGAGCTTTGAAAGCACTTGCGAAAGCAAAGTGGTCCATCTGGGTTGGCAATCAAAATTCTTTGATTATGCTTAGATCTACCTGGGTAGGGATGATAGCCATCGAGGAGGAAGGAAAGTTCTCTTGCAGCTTAGCAATGCTCCACATTCCCGACTCATCCAAGAGGGATTTAGCAATTATGTCGTCAGTGGTAGCATCAATGTTGATGTTGAAGGACAAGGGGAACTCTGATAGGCCTCCCTTCTATCCATTTGTCTTGCTGTAGCTTGATGTTCTTGCTGTTGTCCACTGCCCAGCCAAATAGGTGCTTATGTTTACTATAAAGCTTCAGAGTGATGCCAGGGAGAGTGACGAGTGCCAGGGAGAGCGATGGGAGGGAGATGGATGCTAGGGCGAAACGCTCTGGCATCCCACCGGGGATTTGCCCTCCAGTGCTTCAAGCCTGGCCATTGGGCAATGCGCTTCTGTGCTGCAGTCATTTGCACGGCATGCAGGAGTGGGCATCTGGCCAGGGGCTGTGCCTTGGGATGGTCGGGGATGATGGAGACTCCGGTGCAGAGGGCGGTGGCTCCTATGAGCACTCAGTCATCGTTGGCCCCCCTGGCGAGGGAGGTGGTCGTTTCGATGCAGGACAGTGAGATTGATAGGGAGAGATGGTTATGCTTGGACCTTGCTTTCTTGGTATATAACCTTGCATCTGCTGGTTTATACAAGCCTTTCCAGAACACGAGATAGAAACCCTGTCGCAAGGATGAACTGGTAGGGGGAGAGGGGTTTCCTCTTGCCGCTGTACTGAACAAAAGACTGAGAATCCCATTGATGAGTGCTTCCATCAGGGGACTCATGGCTTGCAGGACCTTGTCAATAAAAGTCCAATCTAGTTTGTCAAATGCTTGTTTCATATCCACCTTCGGTATCATAAGATCTTTTGATCTTTTTTGTTGGTACATTTTGTGAACTGCCTCCTAGGCAATTAAGATGATGTCGATGATGGAGCGGCCTAGAAGGAGAGTTGTTTGTTCCATTGACGCTAGTTTACGGGTGCCCTCCTAAGTACTAGAATTCTCACAAGGCTTTAGTACATAATATTACAAGGGTTTAGGGGGGAGAAATCTTTGATCTCGAGGTGATGTAGCCGAAGCTATCACGACCGGATTCCGGAGCTGGAATCCGAAGAAGAGGATCCGGAGCTGGGCCGGATCGGTGTTGAGAGGGCCCGACGGGGATCCGGAAGACGAAGGATGCAGAGGCGGTGGAGCCGAAGGTCCGAAGGCTGGCTCGCTCCGGGAAGCAGGGGGCCGAGGCTCCTTCGGCGGACGAAGAGGTGGCACGAACGAATCTCCTTCCGACTGATCTGTCGGCGGGCGATGGAGCCGAAGCCGAAGGTTCGAGGCCGAAAGTGACTCGGACTTGGCTTGCTCTTGGATAGTGAGCCCAAAGCCCCTTCGGCGGACGGAGGGGCAGCGTGAGACCGAGTCTCCTGTCTTGGGGCAGCCGGCGTACGGCGTCGAGACCAGGGAGAGGAGTCCGAGGTCGGCGGCCGATACCGACTCGGGAAGGTCGGCGAAGATTCGAACCGAGCTCCTGCAGGAGGGAAAGAAGAAGAAAAATCGGTCAGCAGGAGCCCCGGGCTTCAGCCCTGGGGAACCCCCTTCGACGGTCAAGTTAGCTCCTGAAGAAGATTCGATTCAGAAGGCAAAGAGAGTAGTTTTAATGCTTTTCGGACTGTGGTCCTTTAAGGGTCTCGAAGGCTTGAGGAAGTATCCTTTGGGCAATAAATAGCGGTGTATTTATAGCAAAGGATAGCGGATGGTTAACGGTGGCAGCCGATATAGGACTAAATGAGGGCTTACTGATAAACCGCCATAGTGCCTGATCCGCCATCGGAGTGGGCCGGATTCGGCTACCGGGTCGAAGGGGGTTGGGCCGCTGATAGGCCGAAGCCTGTTGGGCCTTGGGCTGCCGCGCTGTTCCCGGGCCGTAGGCTGGTGGGCCGCTGACGGGCTGAAGCCTGTTGGGCCGGGAGCGACGGTGCCGCTTATGAGCCGAAGGCTGCTGCTGGGCCGCTGACGGGCCGAAGGCTCCCGGAGGGCCTGGTACTGTTGCTGTTGGGCTGAACGGGGTTTGGGCTTGCTTTAATAGGCCGAATCGGATTCTGCCTCATCACATAGCCCCCCACTCTTGTCTTCCTCAGTTCTGAGATGGCGAGAGTATAGCCCGAAGCTGTCAGAAGAATAGCGTAACAAGTGTCTTACCCGAAGCTCTGTTCTTTTTTCACTGGGAAGAGGGTGCCCTCGGTCGGCCGAGGGCTACGCGGTTGTTTCGTCCTCGCTCGGAGTGGCGACGAAGGCTCAGAGCTCAGAAGCCGAAGGGCCGAGCCCTCTGATTCGTGTCAGGCTTCATTAAATGGACGGGATGGCGCGTCGCCTCGCGAGGAAGCACGGGACACGCGTCGCGCATCCGGCCGCTCCGTCAAAAACACAAAAGGATCCTGACCGCCCGCGGGTCGCGGATCGCCTCGGCTCTCTGCCCGAGGCACCACTCGGATTGCCGCCGCTCCCTTCGCTGGCACGCGGATCGGGACACGTGGCGGGCATCCGGGAGATTAGCCGAAGGGTCGGAGCGCCTTCGGCCGTTGATCGCTCTGCTTCAAGTCCCGGAGCCGGCCCGTCATCATTGCCGAAGGACGGTGCACGTGGCGGGCATCCGAGAGGAGCGAGGGGACGAGCGGGATTATCTCGGCCGTTGGCTTCGGCGGGAGGCACTTCGAATGGGCTTATAAATACAAGCCCTCAGCATGGCACTGTTCTTCTTCCTGCTGCTGCGCTTGCGTTTCTCCTGCGATCATCTGAGCTCTTCTTCCTTCTCCAGCGAAAAGCTAGCTTCCTGAAGGCTTCGTCCGAGCTCGCCGTCCACCGTGGGAGGATCTCCATTCCTCAGAGCGCATCGCTGGTGGAGCTGGGTGGCTTGAGAGGCTGCGCTCGGTTCAAGAGAGACTTCCTCCCCCTTCCTGCGAGTAAGCCTTGGCCTTCTTCCCCTCCTTCGCGGCCTTATGGTCCGGAGTCCTTCCAGCGAGATTACTCCTTCGGACGAGGAGTACACTCCTTCCCACTCTCCGAAATCTTCTCTGTCAGATCCCCTCGCCTCGGATTCTCTTGCTTCCGCAATGTCTAAAGAGCCTGAAAACTCTAGAACTGAGGGGTCCGAGACTTCCGGGGCCGAGGTCTCCGGGGCCGAGGCTTCCGAAGCCGAGGCTTCCGGGGCTGAGGCTTCCGAGGCCGAGGCTACCCAGGAGGTCCGGGACCCAGGCCAGGCTTCCACCTCGAAACGCCGTCTTCCGGACATTGCTTCGGAAGCATCCTGCGCCCTTTCGGACGTACAGGTGAGGAACCTAGTTTCTTACTTCCAGCTTCCTTCCTGGACGACCCCCCATCGGCCTGACTCCACCACCAGGGCCAATACTGTCCGCCCGGGCTCCTTCTCTATTTATGTTGATAGCTTCGAGGCGGGCTTCCGTCTTCCTCTTCCCACCTTCGTCATTAACCTCTTTAGCTTCTAAGGGCTGGCCCCGTCTCAGCTCTTTTCCAATTCTTGGCGCACTGTATACGGTTTTTTGAGCGTCTTTGCTCGTATAAAGATCAACCCTTCCATCAATGTCTTCCGCTATCTCTTCAAAATCCAAAGGCAGGAGAAGTCCGAGTGGTACTGCTTCGTCTCTCGGGTCGGCCGAAGCATCTTCTCCGGGAAGCCCTTGTCCATCTACGGCTGGAAGAGGAAGTTCATCTTCATCTCTCTGTCGGAGAACAAGAAGGGCGTGTGGCCCTTTCCCACCGAATGGGCGCCGCTGGCTGCAGGCCTCTCGGACCCTCCTGCTCTGACCCCCGTGCAGAGCACTCTCGTGGGCCATGTCCAGGTCATGGCCCCGTACGACATCTGGGGGCTCCTCAGCGCGTCGGAGCGGCTGGTGAACGCCGGGGTCTGGCCGGATCCTCAGTCCGATCCGGTGCGGGCCTTTCCCTACCTCCCTCCCGGGGAGACTCCGCAGGGCCGCGGAAGAAGGGCTGCCGCTCCTCCGGCCGAAGCTCCTCCGGCTGGGGATGCTGATGAAGTTTCGGCCGAGGGTAAGTCGGCTTTGAATTTGCACTTGATCACCGTTTTGTTCCTAACATACTCTTCTCGCTTGCAGCAATGGCCGACCTCGATGCCCTCCTCGCCCTGATATCCGACCAGCGCGGTCCAGGCCGGGCACCGGCCTCGCAAGCGGCAGGCAGGTCCGGCCGACGCGCTGGAGTTCCGAGGACCCGAGGTGGGGTCCCGAGGACTGCGGCCTCCGCCGAGGGCCGCGCTGCCGCTGCTGCTCTCGAGAGGGAGCAGAAGACAAAGTTCGCCGCTCGAAGGGGCGGCCGAGCGTCGAAGCGCCCCTGGGTTGAGGAAGCCGAAGAGGCGGAGGTGGCTCCGCTGATCAGGAGGAGCGTCGTGGCCCGAAGGGCCGCAAGGCTGGCGTCTCCCGAGGCGCCGAGGGGCGACTCCCCTCCGGCCGTATCGGCAGGGGCCGATGACGGAGGCGCTGGGTCGCAGGCGCCCCGGGCGCAACGCGAATGGTGGCACCCCGAGCCGGGGGTGTACAAGGATGAGAGCATGGAGGACCCGCAGACGTGCCTCCGTCTGCTTAACAGCCTCACTCTCCCTTCAGCTTTCGAAGAGCTGAAGGAGCGTTCCGTCACCGACCTGGCGGCGATGAGTGCCCGGTTGGCGGTCCAGGTAAGAAGCCTGAATGTGCTTCGGCTTAGCTCTTTTTAGTTGTTCCTTGATTTTCTCTGACCCTTGTCTACTTTCGGTTCGCAGGCTGCGGTGACGGGTAGCGTCCTGATGCACCATCAGGAGCTGCTCCGACTCAAGCTTCTGGAGGCCGAGGAGGAGCCGGCCGGTTCGGGTGAGGGTACCTCGGCTGTGCCCCGTATCGAGCCCTTAGTCGATAGGCTCGCAACCTCGAGCGCCCGGGCGCGGGCGCAGCTGGAGGAGAGGGCAGCAGAGGCCCGTGCTGCCGCCGAGGCCAAGGAAAAGGCCGAGCGGGAGAAGGCCGAGAGCGAGCTTGCTGCGGCTCAGTCTGAGATCCGGGCCCTCAAGGCCCAGGTCCAGGACAAGGAGTCCCGGCGGGCTTCGGAGAAGCGCCGCCACGCCGAGGAGGTGTCGGCTCTGAAGCAGGAACTGGAAGAGGTGGCGGAGTCGGCCGTAGCCGATTACAAGGCCGGCCGTGACTACGCCCAAGAGATCCTCCGAGCCCAGCTGCTAGCGTCTTCTTCGGTCTTTGACCTCGGACTGGCTGTCGCCCAGTGGGCCTGCCCGAACGTCGATTTGACCGGGGTCGTCATGCCGATGGGCGCGGAAGCCAGGGAGCTCCTATCCTGGTGGAAGGATCTTATGGCCGAGAGGGCCTCGCCTCCAGTTCCTGAAGATGAAGCCGTGACCGCCGAGGAAGCCCCCGCCGAGGCTGCCGCTTCTGAAGCGGTGCAGATCGTCGACTCTCCCTCTCCCTCTCCCGGCCAAGGCGCAGTCGAAGCGGAGGAGGAAGGGGTCGTCGAGGGCTGATACGAGGGTCCCGCCCCCCGGTTTTTGTTCTCCCACTTATGTAAGCCTTCGGCCAGGCATATGGCCGAGTTTGTACTTCCTTTCGTTTGTGAATACAAGGAATGTTTTTGGCTTTACTTTGTTGTTTCCTGCATGACTGGAGTGGATCTGGCCTTTCTGAAATCCGAGATCTTTCTGTCGTTCGCTATAGTTTGCGAAGCTGAGACCTTATGTAGGTTCGGATAGGGCGTTAATAGAATCCCGCCAGCAGATACGGCTGCTTTAGATGCGGTTCGTGGGGCCGAAGCCACTCCCGCTTCGTCTTATGCAGACAGAGTAACCTGCCGCGTCCTGATCCGGATTACATGGCCGAAGCCATTCGTCGGATCGAAGGACTCGCAGACTTTAAGAGGACCATGCCGCTCCCGATACGGTTTGTATGGCCGAAGCCACTCCCGATACGGTTTACACGGACTTAGAGAAAACTATGCCGCGTCCTGATCCGGATTACATGGCCGAAGCCATTCGTCGGATCGAAGGACTTGCGGACTTTGAGAGAACTATGCCGCTCCCGGTACGGTTTGCATGGCCGAAGCCACTCCCGATACGGTTTACACGGATTTAGAGAAAACTATGCCGCGTCCTGATCCGGATTACATGGCCGAAGCCATTCGTCGGATCGAAGGACTCTCGGACTTTAAAAGAATCATGCCGCTCCCGATACGGTTTGCATGGCCGAAGCCACTCCCGATACGGTTTACACGGACTTAGAGAAAACCATGCCGCGTCCTGATCCGGATTACATGGCCGAAGCCATTCGTCGGATCGAAGGACTCTTGGACTTTAAAAGAACCATGCCGCTCCCGATACGGTTTGCATGGCCAAAGCCACTCCCGATACGGTTTACACGGACTTAGAGAAAACCATGCCGCGTCCTGATCCGGATTACATGGCCGAAGCCATTCGTCAGATCGAAGGACTTGCGGACTTTGAGAGAACCATGCCGCTCCCGGTACGGTTTGCATGGCCGAAGCCACTCCCGATACGGTTTACACGGACTTAGAGAAAACCATGTCGCGTCCTGATCCGGATTACATGGCCGAAGCCATTCGTCGGATCGAAGGACTCTCGGACATTAAAAGAACCATGCCGCTCCCGATACGGTTTGCATGGCCGAAGCCACTCCCGATACGGTTTACACGGACTTAGAGAAAACCATGCCGCGTCCTGATCCGGATTACATGGCCGAAGCCATTCGTCGGATCGAAGGACTCTCGGACTTTAAAAGAACCATGCCGCTCCCGATACGGTTTGCATGGCCGAAGCCACTCCCGATACGGTTTACACGGACTTAGAGAATGTAGCAACAAGTTTCCTGAACAAGAGTTCTTTATTCATACCGTCCGGCTGAAAGCCTAGGGAGAGGTGACTTACATAAAATAACGCCGAAGGCGCTCTACATTCCAGGTGCGAGGAAGAGGTTGGCCCGAAAGGGTCTCCAACCGGTAAGCTCCACGTCTGATCACCTCCCTGACCCGATAAGGCCCCTCCTAGTTGGGGGTAAGCTTCCCTGAGGCTTCGGCTGGCTTGGAAGCATGAGCATTCCTCAACATGAGGCTCCCTACTTCAAAGATTCGGGGCTTTACTCGAGTGTTGTGGTACTTGGCCATGCGCTGTTGATAAGCCGCCAGCCGGATACGAGCTTTGTCTCGGGTCTCTTCAATGAGGTCCAAGTGGTCTTTCAAACCTTCCTCGTTGGCCTCCGGACTGTAAGCAGCGACCCTGGGAGAGGGAAGGCCGATTTCCACCGGAATAACGGCCTCTATCCCATAGGCCATGCGAAAGGGAGTTTTGCCGGTGGGGGTTCGGCTTGTCGTCCGATAGGCCCACAGAACACTTGGCAGCTCCTCTACCCATCGGCCTTTAGCCTCGCCGAGGCGGGTTTTCAATCCCTGCAGGAGGCTTCGGTTAGTGACTTCGACTTGGCCGTTTGCTCGAGGATGCGCCACCGAAGTGAATTTGTGAAGTATGCCGAAGCTGGCGCAGTTGTCGCTGAATCGTCGGCTGTCGAATTGCTTTCCATTGTCAGAGATGATGGCCCGAGGGATGCCGAACCGGCAAATGATGGACTTCCACACGAAGTTCCAAGCATTGCTATCGGTTATTGACGCGAGGGGTTCGGCTTCGACCCACTTAGTGAAATAATCGACCGCCACGATGAGGAACTTTCTTTGGCCGGTGGCGACAGGAAAAGGTCCTAGGAGGTCGATTCCCCATTGGGCGAAAGGCCAGGGATCGGACAAGGGGGTCAGAAGGGTGGCTGCCTGGTGAATGAGGGAGCTGAACCTCTGGCACTGGTCACAGCGCCGCACGAGGGCTAAAGCGTCCTCTCAGAGTGTTGGCCACCAGTAGCCTTGCCTTAGGAGCTTGTGAGCCAGGGCCCTTCCTCCCGCATGCGCCCCACAGACTCTTTCATGGACTTCTCTTGTGGCGTAGTCGGCTTCAGCCGGGCCGAGGCACCGCAGCAGTGGTCGGCCGAAGGATTTCTTGTACAGCACCCCGTCCAGGAGGAGGAAGTGGGATGAGCGCTGTCGAATGTGCTTCGCCTCCCTCGGATCTGTCGGGACTTCTCCTTGAAGGAGAAATGCGACGAGGGGGGTCATCCACGTCTCGGCCTCGACCTCAGTGACTTGCATGGCTTCGGTTTCGCCGAGGCTCGGTTCGGCGAGCTCCTCGACGAGGATCATTCGGCCTCCACCCCCGTCTTGAGTTGACGCCAGCCGGGAAAGTGCATCGGCCCGGGTATTCTCGGCTTTCGGGATCCTCACGATTTCATAAGAATCGAATTGGGTGAGGATCTTGCGAGTCACCTGGAGATAGGACGCCATCACCGCGTCCCGAGCCTCGTACTCCCCGGAGATGTGGCTGGCGATCAACTGGGAATCGCTGAAGGCTTTTAGATTCCGGGCGCCGAGCTTCTTCGCGGCCCGGAGGCCGGAGATGAGAGCTTCGTACTCGGCAGCATTGTTGGTCGCTGGAAGGAGAAGCGCAGGGCGTACTCTGTGACGACCCCTTCGGGCGATGCCAGGATCCATCCGGCGCCGCTGCCCGTGGAGCACGCGGAGCCGTCCACGAAGAGTCGCCATTCGTCTGCTGGCGCAGGAGCCGAAGTAGCCTCGGCTTCGGGCGCGTTGGGCACCGGCTGAGGTGCCGAGGAGGCGCCGGGGGTAAGTTCGGCGATGAACTCCGCCAGCGCCTGGGCCTTTATCGCTACCCGAGGGGCGTAGGAGATGTCGAACTCTCCTAGCTCGATCGTCCATTTCGCCAGCCTGCCGGACACCTCCGGCCGGGAGAGAATTTGCCTTAGGGGCTGGTCGGTGAGGACCTTCACGGAATGGGCCAGAAAGTACGGCCGGAGCCTCCTCGCGGACGAGACGAGGGCCAGAGCCAACTTCTCCAGGGCGAGGTACCGGAGTTCTGCTCCTTGAAGGGCTCGGCTGGTGTAATAGACTGGCTTCTGAACGCCACCTTGCTCTCGGACGAGGACGGCGTTGAGAGCCGTCTCGGAGACTGCAAGGTACAAGCTCAGGGGTTCCCCAGGAACCGGCTTGGATAAGATGGGGACTTTGGAGAGGTAGGCCTTCAGTTGATTGAAGGCTGTCTGGCACTCCTCCGTCCAGTCGAAGTTGTTGGCTTTCTTCAGCAGCTTGAAGAAGGGGAAGCAGTAGTCTGCCGCCCTTGACATGAAGCGGCTGAGGGCTGCGATCCTCCCGTTCAGCTTCTGTACCTCTCGGAGGTTTGCCGGGGGGCGCATTTGCATGATCGCCGCAACCTTCTCGGGATTAGCCTCCACCCCTCGGTGAGTGACCATGTAGCCGAGGAACTTGCCGGAGGCTACTCCGAAGGCGCACTTGGCCGGGTTCAGCTTCATCTTGTACCGGCTAAGGGCGGAGAAAGTCTCGGCCAGGTCGGCCAAATGCTCTGCAGCAACGCGGCTCTTGACCAACATGTCGTCTATATAGACCTCCATGTTTCGGCCGAGCTGTGGGGCGAACACTTTGTTGACCAGGCGCTGATATGTCGCGCCGGCGTTCTTCAGACCGAAGGGCATTCGGGTATAACAGTACAGGCCCAAATCGGTCGTGAAGCTGGTCTTGCTCTCATCATCCGGATGCATCCGGATTTGGTGGTAGCCTGAGTAGGCGTCGAGGAAGCTTAGCAGCTCGTGGCCGGAAGTTGCATTCACCACCTGGTCTATTCGAGGCAGCGGAAAGCTGTCCATCGGACAGGCTTTGTTGAGGTTGGTGAAGTCCACGCACATACGCCATTTGCCATCTTTCTTTAGCACCATGACCACGTTGGCGATCCAGTCCGGATGGTGCACCTCTCGGAGGTGTCCGGCGTCCAGCCCCTTCTGCACTTCGGCTTGGATGGCGGCCCTCCTTTCCTGATTGAAGGTGCGCCGCTTCTGCTTTATCGGGGGCTGGTCGGGATCGGTATGGAGTCGGTGCTCTGCTACCTCCGGGTCAACCCCGGGCATGTCCGCCGGAGACCAGGCGAAGACGTCGAGATTCTTTTTCAAGAACTCGGTAAGCTTCTCTGCTTCAATCTTTTCCAGGCCGGAGCCTATCATCAGGACTCGTCCTTCGCCTCCTGGAATAGGGACGGCGAGGAGTGCTTCTCCCGGAGATGCCTCGGCCGATGATTCGATCGTTAGGGTTTCGGCTGCCGTCTTCCCTTTGACCGAAATCATGTAACACTGCCGGGCTGCTTCTTGGTTCCCTTTGGCCTCGCCTATTCCATGGTTGGTATGAAACTTTAGCTTCTGATGGAAGGACGAAGGCACGGCTCCGACCCCGCCGATGAGCCTTCGGCCGAATATGGCGTTGTAGGCTGAATCTATCTTTACAACGGCAAAGTCCGTTTCAACGGTTAATTGTCGGGGGGCGGAGCCTAAGGTTACAGGAAGTCGGACAATGCCCTCTACTCGGTAGGGCGAGCCGTTAAAACCGAAGAGGGGGCCCCGGTGAGGCTTCATATTAGCCTCACTCAATCCCATTTTCTCAAAACAGTCATAAAACAAGATATTTGGGGTACTTCCATTATCCACAAAGATTCTATGTACATCATAGCTATTTATTACAGTATTGACGACGAGAGCGTCGTCATGAGGGACCTGAACATCAGTCAGGTCCTCGGCGCCGAAGGTGATGTCTTCCAGACGAGGCCGCTTCGGTTTGCCGTCAACCGCCGCTACGGTGTTGTGCTGCCGCTGCCTTGATCCTTCCCCCGGTCCTCCGGATATCATCATGATAGACCCAGAACTAGGTCTTTGATGGGATGACTCTACCGGGGCCGAGGTGACCTTTGGCGGAGGAGCGGCTTCTATCGCCGGGGGTTGTTGTTGCCTGGGCGCTGCAGGGATGTCCCGGTTCTGTTGCGGTGGCCGCTCCCGTCGGTACTGCGGCAGTCTTCCCTCCTGGATGATGCGGTCGATCTCCTCCCGGAGCTGCCGGCACTCATCCGTCGTGTGGCCGATCTCCCGGTGGTATTCACAGTACTTGCCGGGGTCCCTTCGGCGAGGATCGGTCTTGATGCGATCAGGCCGCCGGAGCATGCCCTTCATCTCCATGAGCATCCGGGAAGGGGGAGCAGGTAAGGGTAGGTACCGCGGCTGCGGGTCCCGTCGCCTCTCCCTGTCCCAGTCCTCCCGGCGATAGCGCTTTCGGGAGGGCTCTTGGTCTTCAGGCCGAGGTCGGACCACCTGGGGAGCAGGTGCCGAGGTGGCTTCGGCTGCGCCTTTACCCCTGGACAGCATCAGGGCCTCCCGGTTGATGTATTTATGGGCCCGGGCCACGAGGTCCTGGAAGGTAGGGGGATGGCGCTTCCCAATGGAGCCGAGGAGCCCCTCGTCCCGGCACCCGCTGATCACGGCCGAGACCGCGATCGAGCTGTCGAGGTTCGGGATCTGGGCGGCCTCGGTCCGGAATTTGGTGAAGTACTCCTGGAGAGTTTCGGTGGGGCCTTGCCGGATGGCCAGCAAGCTGGCGGAAGTTTTGCATTGCCGGGTGGCATCATAGAACTGGTCGATGAACAACTGGCCCAACTGGACTAAGGAGTGGATGGAGTTGGGGGCCAGTGTTTCAAACCAGGTGAGGGCGATTTTTTCGTGGATGAGGAGAAAAAGACGGCAACGGACTGCCTCGGAGATCCCTCGGACCCGGAGGTAGGCGTTGAATCTCTGGAATGACAGACTGGATCTGTCATTCCGTCGTAGAGAGGGCCCTTCGGCAGCTTGAAGTTGGGGGGCACCTCGGTGGTCAGGAGCTCCGCCGTGAACGGGGTCTGCTCCAGGATGCTGCTGGCGAGAGGCGCCCCGTGAGGCCGAGTCACCATCTGCTGCATCTCTTTGCGCATCGCCGTCAGCCGCCGGTCCAGGTCTGGGGCGGTCGAGGTGGCGACGGATTGGCCTCCGGTCCGGGCCGGACGGTACTCCGACGAAGCATAATCCTGCTCCGTCAGACGATCGGCGCGGGGAGCTCGGGCAGGTAGCGCTGAGGGCTCGCTGCGCGTCGCCGTGGTTTCGTTGAGAGAAACCGGTGTAGGCGCCGGCCGGAACCGGGCATCTTGAACTGGGTAGAGCGGGGGGAGCGATGCCTGCTGAGGAAGCTGCCCCGTCAGTCCCATGCGCTGGGCGATGGCGGACACCATCTCCTGAAGAGGCGCTAGGGACGTGACGGCAGCGGCCAGCGTCGCCATTTGCTGCTGGAGCACCCCCACTCGGTCTTCCGAGCCGAGAGACTCCGGTATGGTCGGCAGAGGCAGGCTCGGCGGGACAGAAGGTGCGCCTTCGGAAGACAGCATATGCGCCGAGGCCTCCCGCGCTTCTGCTTCGCTTTGTCCGGACCGTCGGGTCACAGGTCGCTGAGACATGACTTGTTTTGTTGGTTTCCCACAGACGGCGCCACGTGATGTAGCCGAAGCTATCACGACCGGATTCCGGAGCTGGAATCCGAAGAAGAGGATCCGGAGCTGGGCCGGATCGGTGTTGAGAGGGCCCGACCGGGATCCGGAAGACGAAGGATGCAGAGGCGGCGAAGCCGAAGGTCCGGAGGCTGGCTCGCTCCGAGAAGCAGGGGGCCGAGGCTCGTTCGGCGGACGAAGAAGTGGCACGAACGAATCTCCTTCCGACTGATCTGTCGGCGGGCGATGGAGCCGAAGCCGAAGGTTCGAGGCCGAAAGTGACTCGGACTTGGCTTGCTCTTGGATAGTGAGCCCAAAGCCCCTTCGGCGGACGGAGGGGCAGCGTGAGACCGAGTCTCCTGTCTTGGGGCAGCCGGCGTACGGCGTCGAGACCAGGGAGAGGAGTCCGATGTCGGCGGCCGATACCGACTCGGGAAGGTCGGCGAAGATTCGAACCGAGCTCCTGCAGGAGGGAAAGAAGAAGAAAAACCGGTCAGCAGGAGCCCCGGGCTTCAGCCTTGGGGAACCCCTCCGACGGTCAAGTTTGCTCCTGAAGAAGATTCGATTCAGAAGGCAAAGAGAGTAGCTTTAATGCTTTTCGGACTGTGGTCCTTTAAGGGTCTCGGAGGCTTGAGGAAGCATCCTTTGGGCAATAAATAGCGGTGTATTCATAGCAAAGGATAGCGGATGGTTAACGGTGGCAGCCGATATAGGACTAAATGAGGGCTTATTGATAAACCGCCATAGTGCCTGATCCGCCACCGGAGTGGGCCGGATTCGGCTACCGGGCCGAAGGGGGTTGGGCCGCTGACGGGCTGAAGCCTGTTGGGCCGGGAGCGACGGTGCCGCTTATGGGCCGAAGGCTGCTGCTGAGCCGCTGACGGGCCGAAGGCTCCCGGAGGGCCTGGTACTGCTGTTGTTGGGCTGAACGGGGTTTGGGCTTGTTTTAATGGGCCGAATCGGATTCTGCCTCATCACGAGGCAATCAGTCTTAGGAATTAAAGCAACAAAAGTAGTTCCCGCAGTCGGGGGAATTTCTCTTGTGATCCTGAAGAGATCCAAGTCCTCAAAGACTTTGTCTTTGGTGAAATTCCACAAATCCTTTTAGAGAAACGATCAGGCGCTGTCACTTTATCCCCGTCATTAGGGATGTAAGTTGGGGGGACTGGGTTATGTAATAATTTTCCAAATTCAAAATAGTCAGTCCAATTTTAACCCAACCTAAATTCAACTGAAATTTAACCTAAATTCAGCCAAAATTCATCTCCAATTCAATAGTGAGTGGGTTGGATTGGATTGGGTTGGACTGGCCTATTTATAAATAATTTGTTACAAGTGTTTTACTTTTTGTATGAATTATTATAAAAGTCAATAGATTAAATTCGGCCAATCCGTTTTCAGTCCAACCCAGTCCTGATTTAACTAATGTTAACCCAGATTTAACCTAACCCAATTCATATAACTTGGGCCACCCCAATTTCTTTTAATATGAGGTAGGTTGAGCTGGGCTATGGGCCCGTTCGATTGACACCCTCATCCCTCATGCATTGCATAGAGAGAAGAGGGGTGCTTTTCTAAGTTGAATGCCGCCTGCGTGGACGGCATCTAGAGACGCAAGCCGGCTATAGATCTTGGGAGCAAAGAAATTCAGTCTTCCATCTGTTGTTGAAATGGCCGACAATAAGCGAGGAAATGTCAACCTGATCTCTTACAATTTTTCCAACATTAAAGTCCTCGACGACCGTGCACTCCCTGTGGAAGGATCTCTAGGGTGGGTTTGACCTTTGAGTGCCTTTTGGTACGTCACAATTTGGATCGCACATGGTTGTTGATGGAGTGGGGTCTAAGCTGTGGGTTGTCAAGGTAAGTTTGACCTCAAAAATTCAAAAAAAAAAACGAAAACATTAGTCCTCGATTTGATGAGTAATACAAGCTTGTTGCACGGGTGCATGCAAAACAAATAATAATAATTTTTTTAAAAAAGTTGGTCTCACAGAACGGGTTTTTTATTTTTTTAATTCATATGAACTTTTATTATTACAAATAAGTCATCCTAATCTAACTATTTACAAGTAAGCTCCACCATCACCACTTTCTTAGAAACGATCCCTTCTTTGAGGTTTATTTGTTAAACTCTCACGGGGCTTATTTGTAACATCTAAGAGTCTTTTACTAATTTACGGTAGATTGTGAGGGTTTATTTGTAAATAGTTCAATTACGAGGGCTTATTTGTATACACTATAATTTCAAGGGTTAAAACATTAAAAAAAAACCTAAAAATCGAGTCCCAATGAATACTAAAGAAAAACCTTCAACGGGTCAAGAATGAGTTGAGCCCAATCAAGTGGGGTTTGGTTTTTGACTTTTTGTAGTCGTCCCAGGTTGTACGAACGTGTGAGATATCAGATTAAAAAGAAATCATTTTTTTATTTTGCATTCACCGCATGGGCGCAGCAAGTATTATTTCAATTTGATTCCTTCCGCTGACAATTGTATGGAGGTGGGAGTAGGGGGTGTTTTGTCACCTGCTTGCCTCTAGCACTCTAGATCGTTGCCCATGAGGAGGATTTCTTCTATCTTAAAGAGCTCATTATCCTTTGCTCCTTGAAATCAGTGAGGTTTATGTGATAGTCTGCTAGTTGGATTCCTCCAATTCGTCTCCTGCTTCAGGCATGAGTGTGTACAGGTTGCCAACCACATGTTTTGTCCTATGAAGTCGAGGGCATCTCCATTGTGAGCCTCTCCCCCTTGCCTCTTCCTGCCAAGTTTACCACACCAAACTCACAATTCATTGGTTTGAGCAAAAAATTTTCAAAACGGAATGGAATAGGGGTTAGGGATGCAAATGGTAATTAATAACCTGATTCTTATGCGATTGGTTATTACTAGCTTATAGGTCAATTGATGGATAGTCTTTATAAACATGGATGTGTAGCAGATAAGATTATAGATAGTCTTCTATCATGCTAACTTGTACTAGTGTAGATTCCAACGAGAATCCACTAGTGTGAGAACAATCTATTAAATCACATAGTTAAGAGTGTTCAAGAGAACAAGACAATTAAGATCATATGTCAATACTATCATTTTACTCTAATGTCAAATTACATAATCATAACAAATTTCACCAAATACAGTAAGTGATATAATACAAACCTTCAAGACGCACATTTATGTAATTCGCCAAAGAACCTACTATATCATCTTATTTAATAGGAAAACAAATAAACTAAATTGATTTCCCATTATTTTGCAAGTTAATCTGAAATCAAAGTTGGGCTTTCCCAAAGGAGTAACAAGAATCAATATCTAATTAATTCAATGTTTCTAAAAAAAGAATTAAATAAAATAAGTGGAAGGGATCACAATAGAATTTCGGTCTCAAATCAAAAGGGGATATGGTGAAATTGGTAGACGTTGTGGACTTGATTGCATTGAGCCTTGGTATGGAAACCTACTAAGTGGTAAATTCCAAATTCAAAGAAACCCTGGAATAAAAAATAGACAATCTTGAGCCAAATTCGTGTTTTGTTTTGAGAAAAAGGGATAGGTGTAGAGACTCGATGGAAGTTGTTCTAGTGAATGGAGTTGATTGCATTGCGTTGGTAGTTGGAATTCTTCTTTCTATCTAAATTATAGAAAAGATAACCCTATATAGTTATATTGACATAAAACAATGATTAATCACACAATCTAAATTTATTATTTATATAATAAACAATTTAAAAATTTATGAAAAATTTAAGAGTTATTGTGAATCCATTCCAAATTGAAGTAAAGATCGAATATTTATTGATCAAATCATTCACTCTATAATCTGATTAATCTTTTGAAAAAAAATTGATCCGACGAGAATAAAGAGAGAGTCCCATACTACATGTCAATATCGACAATAATGAAATATATAGTAAGAGAAAAATACGTCGACTTTAGAACCCCAATAAAAATCCATTTGACTTCTCAAGTGTTTTTCCTCGTTTTGGTTGGTGGCTCAAAATTCACTATGTTTTTTATTTACTCTACTCTTTTTCAAAAAGATACGAGCATTTTATGTTTAGTTTAGTTCTAGTTTTTGAGCAATACACGTACAAATGAAGATATATGTGCAAAGACTTTCGAGTATTGAATTATTCACTATTCATAATCTATATTGTTAAGCAATTCTTACACTTATAAATATAAAAAAGTCTTTCTTTTTATTTTAGACCTCAAAAATTCCAAGGATTAGTAAAGGTTTTAATTCTTTGTTTGTCCTTTTAATGGACATAGACACAAGCCCTTAGTAAGATAAGGTGATGCATGGAAAATGGTTGAGATAGCTTAGTTGGTAGAGTAGAGGACTGAAAACCCTTGTGTTACCAATTCAAATCTAGTTCCTCACACGTGATTAATTATCAGAAAAATATTCATAAAAATTCATTGAGATGGGTCGAGATACATATTTATTATGTTAATAGTCTAGAGCACGATACATACTTATTCATTTAGGTCTATAGCTATAGCCCATATCATTTTAAGATGAGTAAAATGAAAAATAGATGTATGGTAAAAAATTTCGATTATGCTCCATTTTCTTTTTTATTTTTATATATGATCTCTTTCATCAAAAAAGTTAATTCTATATTTAAATTATTTTAATTTTTTATCTATAATTTATCTATAAATAAATCAATATATATTATTTATATTAATTAATTAAATTTAATTAAATAATTATATATTATAGTAATAATTATAAGTAATAAAATATAAGTAATTAAAATATTAAATTAATAAGTATTAAATTTAAAAAATAATTAAAAATAATGAAAATATCAAAAGAGCTATAATCCCAAAAGGTCTAGTCTATGGCGGTTGAACGAGAAAAATATAGACATGAGGCATTTCATATACAGTACAAATTAAATCCAATCTTTTTGGATTGTTAAATTTCAAATTTTTCTTTATATTCTATTTATGGGATTTATTTACATGATATGCACGGTACAAAGTGTTGGATTCTCGGGTTTCTTCGGATCTCCCGCGCAGCGAAAATAAAAATAAAAACGGAGATTTGTTCCTGTCTCGAAAAATTTAAAATTACGATAATTGGATTATCGAATCTTACCGTGTGCGGATTCGAATCTGCAACCGTTCGGTTCCGTCGGTGCGACACCGCAAGCCGCGCAAGCGCCAGGCCTCTAGCGGAATCCACGCGATCCTCCTCGCGACGGATATCCTCACGTTCCTCGTTCCTCGCAGCCATAAAACCTTCGCCGGTCGCTGCAACGATCGTCGCAACGCACGGATGATTTCCCGTCAAACGAGAGTCGGAGAAGCGGCGGAGCATATTCGGGGATCCGGATCCGGCCTGGGGCGCCAGAGAGAGAGAGAAAGAGAGGAGGGGGCGGCTAGGGTTAGCAGCAGCTTGGCCTGCTTAGCCCGTTCGCTACATTTTATACTAACCGCGCGGTTTTTCATAAAAACCCCTAGTTTATATAAAACCCACTTATTTATCCATCGCCTTGAGAATCATTTGCGTGTGACTAGGCCCAATTACCAGCCCGTTTAATAGCCCAATAAGCCCAGTACCTCCTCACTGGCTTTATTAAACAATTAATAATCCTTTATTAATTAATTAATCAATCGAATCGATGTCGCACATCGAATTCAACCGGGCCTCCGATCACGTTTGGTGCCAAGCAACACCGCGTAAACCGGGAAGGTATCGGGGTAACCCACTCTTGAAACTTTTCCGCCGACAGTTACCGCGTGGATATAATCCTTCATTCGTACAATGCTCTCGAGTCAACTCAGGGTATGGCGTGCTGTCAAACCCTAACCGGTCGACTCACTTGGATTGGATGCCGCTGATGAATATCGGAAAACTCATTTCCAAATATTATCGTCCGCCCTGGCCAGGGACTTCCGTGCATCCTTTCTAGAGCATTCTCTCTCTAAGTACCAAGAGCGAATGATTCCTTATTGGCACACAATTCCCTTCGACGGTATTCCGCTGTACACAATCCTTAGCTGTTTAGAATCCCGTAGTTAGAGATTCATAAACCAAGGTCAAAGCACAGAAGTCCACCGACAAGGTGTCCTTGGTGTCTCAGGTCTGAGGACCATCTACGCAATTGCGACAATAGAATCAAACTGGTTGACAGTGAGGTACAATACCATCTAGCGATTCAGTCGGATCAGTTCCGTGAACTCATTCTCCAATTAGCACCTACAGATTCGCCTTTGTGTCTCCACAAAGTGACTTATGAGATCAGTCACCCTCATCATATGAGCAGGAGTAATCTGTACTAGTCTAACCGGATATCCGATGTCCTTCTCGGATATCCTCCGACTATAAACGATTAAGAATATGTGTGTCTAAGTGATTAATCTCACTAGTATGATCTCATCATAATCTTATCACTATCGCACATATTCACAGACTTCATTATGAGACGATAATTAATACGATTTACAGATAATGAATATTATGCCATTATATTAATAAATATGAACGAGATTACAAAGTCATATTGGCTTGTAGGCCACCTACGACTAATAATCTCTCATTTGGACTAAAGCCAATCACCTTTATACAGCAAGCCTATAGACTCTAGGTGACGCTCAAACATAATTTGAGCCAACAGCTTTGTCAGTGGATCTGCTACATTGTCGACGGATGGAACTCTTTCCACTACTACATCTCCTCTGGATATGATCTCTCTGATAAGATAAAAGCGCATCTGAATATGCTTCGATTTCTTATGAGACCGCGGCTCTTTTGCTTGCGCAATGGCTCTATTTTTGTTGCACAACAGCGGAACAGGTTCAGAGATACTGGGAACTACGCCGAGGTTGGTGATGAATTTCTTCAACCATATTGCTTTCTTAGCGGCTTCAGCTGCAGCGATGTACTCAGCTTCAGTCATCGAATCTGTAGTGGTTGCTTGCTTGGAACTCTTCCAGCACACTGTCCCTCCGTTCAAAGTAAACACGAATCCAGATGTAGCCTTACTGTCATCTGGATCTGACTGGAAACTCGAGTCAGAAAAGCCTCGCAGCTTCAGGTCACCTCCTCCATAAACAAGAGACATATCCTTAGTTCTTCTCAAGTACTTAAGGATACATTTCACTTCCTTCCAGTGCTCTTCGCCTGGATCAACCTGAAATCTGCTCGTAACACTTAGAGCAAATGCAACATCAGGCCGTGTACATAGCATGTCATACATAATAGATCCTATGGCAGAGGCATAGGGTATTCTATCCATGACTGTCCTCTCATTAGGAGTCTTAGGAGACTGCTCCTTTGAGAGATTAATTCTATGTCTCATCAGTATGAGACCTCTCTTGGAATTTTCCATGCCAAACCTTTTGACTATGGTATCTATGTATAAGGATTGGGTCATTCCAACCATCTTCTTTGATCTATCTCTATATATCCGTATTCTCAATACGTAGGATGCTTCTCATAAATCCTTTATGGAGAAGTTTTTCGACAGCCAGATCTTTACTGAATATCATAGCTACATCATTCCCAATTAGTAGTATATCATCTACGTAAAGAACTAAGAAGGTGACTGCGCTCCCACTGGTCTTCTTGTAAACACAAGACTCATCTTCATTCTTAATGAAGTCATAAGACTTGACAACCTCGTCAAATCTTATGTTCTAGTTCCGGGAAGCTTGGTTCAGTCTATAGATGGACCTCTGAAGCTTGTACACTTTATCTGGAGATTCTTTGGATGTGAAACATTCTGGTTGTATCATATACACCTCTTCCTCAAGTTTACCATTGAGGAAGGCAGTCTTCACATCCATCTGCCAGATCTTGTAATCAAAATGTGCAACAATGGCGAGTAGAACTCTGATTGATTTTATCATGGCAACTGGTGAGAAAGTCTCGTCATAGTCAATTCCTTACCTTTGAGGATATCTCTTTGCCACCTACCTTGCCTTATAAATATCGATCCATCCATCAGCACCGATCTTCCTCCTAAAGATCCACTTGCATCCGATGGGTACAATACCCTCGGGCAAGTCCTCCAAGTTCCAAACTTGGTTGGTGTACATGGACTGGATTTCTGAGTTCATGGCTTCTCACCATTTCCCGGCTTCTGGGCCTTCTATGGCCTCCTGGTAGGTTTTAGGATCATCATCCTCATTATATTCAACCTTAGACTCACCTTCAGCGATATGTCCCACATATCGTTCGGGTAGTCTAGATAATCTACCAGATCTACGAGGCTCATATGTGTGTACCTTAACAGATTCAAGAACTAATATCTCATCTGATGATAATGCAGCTGTTTGGGGATCTGTAACCTCTTTCAGTACTATTTTACTCCCACTGTCCTCCTGGAGAAGGTAAAAATAGTATCCAAAAGTTTTCTTTGGATATCTTACAAACATGCATTTATCAGTTCGTGATTCCAGCTTGTCTGGATCATGCCTTTTTACATGAGCAGGACAACTCCAGACTTTAGCATGTTTAAATTTTGGTTTCCTGCCTTTCCATATTTCATATGGAGTAGAGGCCATAGACTTGCTGGGTACTCTGTTCAGTAGGTATGTTGCTGACTCTAGAGCATACCCCCAAAGGGACACTGGTAATCCCGAAAAGCTCATCATGGATCGCACAATGTCCAACAAGGTGCGATTCCTCCTTTCCGATACACCATTCATCTGTCGTGTATATGGAGGGGTTAGCTGATAAAGGATACCATTATCCTTTAAGAATTGTGTGAAATTGGTACTTAAGTATTCTCCTCCTCGATCTGATCGAAGAGCTTTAATACTCTTTCCTAACTGCTTCTCTACTTCATTCTTGAACTCCTTGAACTTCTCAAATGTTTCCGACTTGTACTTCATTAAGTACACATAGTCGAATCTTGAGAAGTCGTCGGTGAACGTGATGAAGTATGAGAAGCCACCTTTGGCTTGAGTAGACATGAGACTACATACATCCGAATGTATTAGTTCCATAATGTCCTTGGCACGTTCTCCATGTCTAGTAAACGGAGATTTTGTCATCTTTCCTATAAGGCAGGATTCACATGTCGCAAACGATTCATAATCGAATGCATTTAAATAACCATGCTTATGCAACCTTTGCAACCTGCTTTCACCAATATGCCCAAGTCTACAATGCCACATGTAGGCTTGGTTCACACAATTCTTGCTCTTCTTAAGAGCATTATCAATTTGAAGATTGTAATAAGAAACATCTAAGAGATATAGACCGTTGACTAAAGATGCCGAAGCTATTGATTTATTACCATAATAAATCGAACAACTTCTATTCTCAATAGACAACCTATATCCTATCTTGTCCAAATAGGATACTGATATGATGTTCTTTTAATAGTAAGGCATCTCATGATGGAAGCTGAGGTTTGCTGTCCTAACAGCAATTGCCGCAACTTTTGCGCCGTTTCTTAGCCTCAATTCCACCTCGCCTTTTCTCAGCTTACGCTTACTTGTCAGCATCTGCACATCATGGCAGATATGAGAAGCACATCCGGTATCTAATAACCAAGATGTGGAATCTCTAACTGACAAGTTGATATCTATCATATAGATATCTGAAGCTTCACCTTTCCATGAGCTTTATAGTTAAGGAACTCCTTGTAGTTCCTCTTCCAGTGACCATTCTGCTTATAGTAGAAGCAGTCACCCTTTACTATTCTTTTACCTTTGTCCTTCAATCTTTTATCGTTAGCTATCATCTCTGCTTCAGGCCGATTCAGCAAGAGGATCAGCATCAAGGGCGTAGGTAATCTGCTCAGATTTGAGGACATTCTTCAAGTGTCTGAGCCAATCCTAGTAGATCAGGTAAGTCAAAAGGGCATCAAGTATGCCACGGAGTGGGTTATTCGACGACATTATTCCCTACAGGAGATGAATAAAATCCTTTTAGTAAATGTTCAATTATTAAATATAAAAACAAGACATGGTCTTTTATTCAAGTTTTAACTCCCACTAATTTTCGACGGACTGTATAACCCTCAGTTATACAATACCAGAGACGTCGACAGTCTCCTAGTGGGGATCGGAATCTCAATGACTTGCAATACAGCTTTGTGGATAGCACAACAAACTGTAATACAATCAAAGAGCACCCAACTCATGGGACTTGCAACTCCTTGCAATATCTGATCATAGCTTCGGTCCCCAAAGATTTAATGGCCTTGTGGATAGCACAACAAGCCACTAATTCTGGTCTAAGCTAACCATCGTTACGGGACGAGCATAGATTTGCATACAGCCCTTGTGGATAGCACAACAAAGTTACATGGTTCATCTACCCCGATCATATAGGCATATAATGCCATAGCCACAGTCTCTCCTCCCAATTAGATAGTGTTGGGTTTTCTCGGTTTCTCCGGATCGCTCACGCAGCGGAAACAAAAAAAATACAGCGATCCGTTCCCGTTTCGAAGAACAAAAATACAAGATAATCGGATTATCTGTTCTCACCGTGTGCGGATTCGAATCCGCAGCCGTTCGGTTCCGTCGGTGCGACACCGCAAGCCGCGCAAGCGCCCGGCCTCTAGCGAAGTCCACGCGATTCTCCCCGCGACGGATATCCTCGAGTTCGTCGTTCTTCGCAGCCCGCGAAGCCTCCGCTGGTCGCCGCAATGATCGCCGCAGTGCGCGGACGATTTCCCGTCGAACGGGATTCGGAGAAGCGGCGGAGCAGATCTGGATCTGCCTGGACTCCAGAGGAAGACAGAAAACGAGGAGGGGCGGCTAGGGTTAGCAGCAGCTTGGCCTGCTCAGCCCGTTCGCTATGTTTTATACTAACCGCGCGGTTTTTCACAAAAACCCCCGGTTTGTATAAAACCCACTTATTTATCCATCGCCTTGAGAATCATTTGCGTGTGACCCTCTAGGCCCAAGTACCAGTCCAGTTAATGGCCCAGTAAGCCCAGTGACTCCTCACTGGCTTTATTAATTAATTAATAACCCTTTATTAATCAATTAATCAATCGAATTGATGTCGCACATCGAATTCGACCGGGCCTCCGATCACGTTGGGTGCCAAGCAACACCGCGTGAACCCGGAAGGTATTTGGGGTTAAGTAACCCACTCTTGGAACCTTTCCGCCGACAGTTACCGCGTGGATATAATCCTTCATTCGTACAATGCTCTCGAGTCAACTCAGGGCATGGCGAGCTGTCAAACCCTAGCCGGTCGACTCACTTGGATTGGATGCCGCTGATGAATATCGGAAAACTCCTTTTCCGATATTATCGTCCGCCCTGGCCAGGGACTTTCGCGCATCCTTCCTAGAGCATTCTCTCTCTAAGTACCGAGAGCGAATGATTCCTTATTGACACACAATTCCCTTCGACGGTATTCCGCTGCACCCAATCCTTGGCGTATTAGAATCCCGTGGCTAGAGATTCGTAGACCAAGGTCAAAGTACAGAAGTCCACCGCCAAGGTGTCCTTGGTGTCTCAGGTCCGAGGACCATCCACGCAACTGCGACAATAGAATCAAGCTGGTTGACAGTGAGGTACAATACCATCCAGCGATTCAATCGGATCAGTTCAGTGAACTCATTCTCCAATGAGCACCTACAGATTCGCCTTAGTGTCTCCACACAAGTGACTTATGAGACCAGTCACCCTCATCATATGAGCAGGAGTAATCTGTACTAGTCTAACCGGATATCCGATGTCCTTCTCGGATATCCTCCGACTAGGAACGATTAAGAATATGTATGTTTAAGTGATCAGTCTCATCAGTATGATCTCATCATAATCTGATCACCATAGCACATATTCACGGACTTCATTATGAAACGATAATTAACGCGATTTACACATAATGAATATTATGCCATTTTATTAATAATGAACGAGATTTACATTGTTAGATTGGCTTGTAGGCCACCTTAAACTAACAATCTCCCACTTGGACTAAAGCCAATCACCTTTATACAATAAGTCTACAGACTCTAGGTGACGCTCAAACACAATTTGAGCCAACGGCTTTCTCAGTGGATCTGCTACCTCGTCGACGAGTGGAACTCTTTCCACTACTAAATCTCCTCTGGATAATATAAAAGCGCCTCAGAACATCTTTCGATTTCTGATGAGACCACGGCTCTTTCACTTGTGCAATAGTCCCATTGTTGTCGCACAACAACGGAACATGATCAAGGATATCGGGAACTATGTCAAGGTCGGTGATGAACATCTTCAACCACACTTTTTCCTTGAAAGCTTCAGCTGCAGCGATGTGCTCAGCTTTAGTCGTCGAATCTGCAGTGGTTACTTGTTTGGAACTCTTCCAGCACACTGCCCTTCCGTTCAATGTAAACACGAATCCAGATGTTGACTTGCTATCATCTGGATCCGACTGGAAACTCGAGTCAGTAAAGCCTCGCATTTTCAAGTCACCTCCTCCATAGACAAGAAACATATCCTTAGTTCTTCTCAAGTACTTAAGGATGCATTTCACTGCCTTCCAGTGCTTTTCGCCTGGATCAGCCTGAAATCTGCTCGTAACACTTAGAGCAAATGCAACATCAGGCCGTGTACATAGCATGGCATACATGATAGATCGTATGGCAGAGGCATAGGGTATTCTATCCATGAATGCCCTCTCATCAGGAGTCTTAGGAGACTGCTCCTTTGAGAGATTAATTCCATGTCTCATCGGTATGAAACCTCTCTTGGAATTTTTCATGCCAAACCTTTTGACTATGGTATCTATGTACAAGGATTGGGTCATTCCAAGCATCCTCTTTGATCTATCTCTATAGATCCGTATTCCCAATACGTAGGATGCTTCTCCCAAATCCTTCATGGAGAAGTTTTTCGACAGCCAAACCTTTACTGATGACATCATAGCTACATCATTCCCAATAAGTAGTATGTCATCTACGTAAAGAACTAGAAAAGTGACTGCACTCCCACTGGTTTTCTTGTACACACAATGCTCATCTTCATTCTTAATGAAGTTATAAGACTTGACAACCTCGTCAAATCTTATGTTCCAGCTCCGGGAAGCCTGCTTCAGTCCATAAATGGACCTCTGAAGCTTGCACACTTTATCTGGAGATTCTTTGGATGTGAAACCTTCTGGTTGTATCATATACACCTCTTCCTCAAGATTACCATTGAGGAAGGCAGTCTTCACATCCATCTGCCAGATTTCGTAATCAAAATGTGCAGCAATGGCGAGCAGAACTCTGATCGACTCTATCATGGCAACTGGTGAGAAAGTCTCGTCATAGTCAATTCCTTGCCTTTGACGATATCCCTTTGCCACCAACCTTGCCTTATAAGTGTCGATCCGTCCATCAGCACCGATCTTTCTTTTAAAGATCCACTTGCAACCGATGGGTACAATACCCTCGGGCAAGTCCTCCAAGTTCCAAACTTGGTTGGTGTACATGGACTGGATTTCTGAGTTCATGGCTTCTCGCCATTTCCCGGCTTCTGGGCCTTCTATGGCCTCCTGGTAGGTTTTAGGATCGTCATCCTCATTATATTGTACCTTAGACTCACCTTCAGCGATATGTCCCACATATCATTCGGGTAGTCTAGGTACTCTACCAGATCTACGAGGCTCATCTGTGTGTACCTGAACAGATTCAGGAACTGATATCTCATCTGATGATAATGCAGCTGTTTGGGGATCTGGAACCTCTTCCAGTACTATTTTACTCCCACTGTCCTCCTGGAGAAGGTATTCCTCTTCCAGGAAGACAGCTTTCCTGGCGACAAACACCTTTTGTTCATCAGGATGGTAAAAATAGTATCCAAAGGTTTCCTTTGGATATCCCACAAACCTACATTTATCAGTTCGTGATTCCAGCTTGTCTGGATCATGCCTCTTTACATGAGCAGGACAACTCCAGACTTTAACATGTTTAAATTCTGGTTTTCTGCCTTTCCATATCTCATATGGAGTAGAGGCCACAGACTTGCTGGGTACTCTGTTCAGTAGGTATGTTGCTGACTCTAGAGCATACCCCCAGAGGGACACTGGTAATCCCGAAAAACTCATCATGGATCGCACCATGTCCAACAAGGTGCGGTTCCTCCTTTCTGATACACCATTCATCTGTGGTGTATATGGAGGGGTTAGCTGAGAAAGGATACCATTATCCTTTAAGAATTGTGTGAAATTAGTACTCAAGTATTCTCCTCCTCGATCTGATCGAAGAGCCTTAATACTCTTTCCTAACTGCTTCTCTACTTCATTCTTGAACTCCTTGAACTTCTCAAACGCTTCCGACTTGTACTTCATTAAGTACACATAGCCGAATCTTGAGAAGTCATCGGTGAACGTGATGAAGTAAGAAAAGCCACCTTTGGCTTGGGTAGACATGGGACCACATACATCCGAATGTATCAGTTCCAGAATGTCCTTGGCACGTTCTCCATGTCCAGTAAATGGAGATTTCGTCATCTTTCCCATAAGGCAGGATTCGCATGTTGCAAACGATTCATAATCGAATGCTGTTAAATAACCATGCTTGTGCAACTTTTGCAACCTGCTTTCGCCAATGTGCCCAAGTCTACAATGCCACATGTAGGCTTGATTCACACAATTCTTGCTCTTCTTAAGAGCATTATCAATCTGAAGATTGTAATGAGAAACATCTAATAGATATAGACCGTTGACTAAAGATGCCGAAGCTATTGATTTATTACCATAATAAATCGAACAACTTCTATTCTCAATTGTCAACCTATATCCAATCTTGTCCAAACAAGATATTGATATGATGTTCTTTATTATGCTAGGAACATAATAACAATCTTCCAATAGTAAGGTGTCTCCCGATGGAAGCCTGAGGTTTGCTGTCCCAACAGCAATCGCCGCAACTTTTGCGCCGTTTCCTAGCCTCAATTCCACCTCACCTTGTCTCAGCTTGCGCTTACTTGTCAGCAACTGCACATCATGGCAGACATGAGAAGCACATCCGGTATCCAATACCCAAGATGTGGAATCTCTTACTGATAAGTTGATATCTATCATATAGATATCTGAAGCATCAGACAGCTTCACTCTCCCATGAGCTTTATCATAAAGGAACTCCTTGCAGTTCCTCTTCCAGTGACCATACTGCTTATAGTAGAAGCAGTCACCCTTCACTACTCTTTTACCTTTGTCCTTCGATCCTTTATCGTTAGCTGTCATCTCTGCTTCAGGGGCATCTAATGCCGATTCAGCAAGAGGATCAGCTCTAGGGACAAAGTTATTGCGTTCAGATCTGAAGACATTCTTCAGGCTTCTGAACCAATCCGAGTAGATCAAGTATGTCAAAATGGCATCAAGTATGCCACGGAATGGGTTATTCGACAACATAGTTCCTACAGGAGATAAGTAAAATTTATTTAGCAGATGTTCAATTATTAAAGTTCAAAACAAGACATGGTCTTTTGTTCAAGTTTAACTCCCACTAATTTTCGACGGACTGTATAACCCTCAGTTATACAGAACGGGAGACGCCGACAGTCTCCTAGTGGGGATCAGAATCTCAATGACTTGCACTACAGCCTTGTGGATAGCACAACAAACTGTAATACAATCAGAGAGCACCCAACTCATGGGACTTGCAACTCCTTGCAATATCTGATCATAGCTTCGGTCCCTAGAGATTTAATGGCCTTGTGGATAGCACAACAAACCACTAATTCTGGTCTAAGCTAACCATCATTACGCGACGAGCATAGATTTGCATGCAGCCCTTGTGGATAGCACAACAAAGCTACATGGTTCCTCTACCCCGATCTATAGGCATCTAATGCCATAGCCACAGTCTCTCCTCCCAATTAAGCAGGCCTTGTGGATAGCACAACAAACCTACCTAAAGTGATTCGAATCCTATGACTATAACGATGGTGGACCACGCGGTAAGTTCTCAACTACTCGCGTTACGGCTTAGAGTTTATCTGAGGGTATTTTGGATAACTTTTATCTTGGTCTCTCCTAGGTGATAGTATATAGATATATCGTATATATTTACTAAATACTATAACCTGCTTTGATTCATAATCAAAAGAAAAACAATGTATCACATACATGTCATTAGTGTGGTCATGAATAGCACAGTGGGTTTGACTGGAGCCAACAGTCAAACGCACACACAATCTAACACAACAATTACATTAGATATCCTGCAAACATATAGGCAAGAGATCTCCATCTTTTCGCCTTCCTGGTTGCAGCAGTGGATCGTCCTCGCTCCTTCCTCGGTTGTCTCAATCACATTACATTAATTCTAGAATTAACAAGTAAATTGAAGAAGGCCTTATGGCGAGTACAAGAGAGAGAGGGAGGTAGAAGTACATCGGAGTATGAGAGAGAGAGGTGCGCAGACCTCTATTTATTAACAATTAATAAATAATCATACATCCACGATCCACACAATCCATTCATTCATCACATGAACAATTAAAAGTGCATATCCATGACCACGGTGTGTTTTAGACATCCCACACATGATTCAGCGCATCACATGGCTAAAACAAATGAGTTTTCAAAATAAATAATTTTTGGCTTTCAAAAAACTGGGATCCAATCAAAATTGGTATTTGAATTTTGAAAAACTCATTTTATTAACTTAACATGCAATTAAATCTAATTTAAAAGTAATAAACACACATCACATGCGCACACACTCCGAATTAATAATTCCAGATTATTCCATGCAAATTAGAACATTTCTAATAATCTAACACTTAGATTAAACTCCATTAATAATCTAACAATTAGACTATTAACAACTAATCTAACTCTTAGACTAGTCCAACAAAATTAATCATTAACTTATCACATAAATTAATGATTAACTCTAATTTGTTATTAATTATCAATCTAACAATTAGACTAAAAGATTAATGCTAATCATCAATTTAACTCTTAAATTAATAACTAACATTTAATCATTAAATACTACTAATTTAACACTTAAATTAGTCATCTAAGTTAATTATTAATTTAACTCTTAAATTAACAATTAACATAGATTTTAATTAACAATTAGTTGAAATAATAATTAATAATCTAACTGTTAGATTAATAATTATTAATAACTAATTTAACCTTTAAATTAGTTTAATTAATATTAATTATTAGTTTAACAATTAAACTATTAATTAACATTAATAAACTAACAACTAAAAGTTAATCCTTAATGATTCAATAATCATTATGCCCTGATTAAATAAAATTGGAAAAATAATTTTAGTTTCAAAACATCTTTTGAATTTCAAAATTAAATTTCAATTAATAATCAATTGGGCAATTTGGGGTTTAAATAGGGTTTTAAATTCAAAACAGGGCTCAGCCCAATAGGGCCTGCTGGCTTGAGCCAGTGGCTCGGCCTGGTTCGAACCAGGTTCGAACCTGGCTCGAGGCTAAGCCCAGCCAGGGCTAGCCCGGCCAGACCAACTGACCGGACCGGCCCAGCCGGTCAGACCGGCTCGGGACCGGCCGGTTCGGCCTCTTCCTCCCCAGCAGAAACCCTAGAAGCTGCTGCATCCGACGGCTGGGTTCGTTGCAGGCCGCCGCCGGCCGGCCCCCCGGCGTCGCCCGGCCCCGGCCGGCGATGCCCCCGGCGCCGGCGACGTGCCCGGCGCCGGCAGGGGTTCCGGAGAGGGCCCGAAGGAGCCGGCTAAGCACCCAAAAATCCCCCAAAAAACTGGTTTTCGCAGGGTTAAAACCGATTTGGGGCTCGATTTTGTAGCTCTTCGAGGCCACCACGGTGCCGGCAAATATGTCGAATGCGTAGTGGTGACTATCACCAAGAGATCCGTGGTCTTGGCCGGCCATCCCAACACTTGGGAAGCAGATTGAAGCCGCCGTAAACACGCTGTTCTTCGTCTCACGAAGAACACGAAAAACCCCCAAAATGATCTCGAAAAAATGAAAGAAAATAATCAGATTAACTGTGTTCATCGCATGAACACGGATCCAACAATTATTCGAAGTTACAGCATGGAATAACTCATGGAAAAATTAATTTAGAGATCCGAAACGGGACGAGAAACAGTGGAACCTGGCTCTGATACCACTGTTGGGTTTTCTCGGTTTCTCCGGATCGCTCACGCAGCGGAAACAAAAAAAATACAGCGATCCGTTCCCGTTTCGAAGAACAAAAATACAAGATAATCGGATTATCTGTTCTCACCGTGTGCGGATTCGAATCCGCAGCCGTTCGGTTCCGTCGGTGCGACACCGCAAGCCGCGCAAGCGCCCGGCCTCTAGCGAAGTCCACGCGATTCTCCCCGCGACGGATATCCTCGAGTTCGTCGTTCTTCGCAGCCCGCGAAGCCTCCGCTGGTCGCCGCAATGATCGCCGCAGTGCGCGGACGATTTCCCGTCGAACGGGATTCGGAGAAGCGGCGGAGCAGATCTGGATCTGCCTGGACTCCAGAGGAAGACAGAAAACGAGGAGGGGCGGCTAGGGTTAGCAGCAGCTTGGCCTGCTCAGCCCGTTCGCTATGTTTTATACTAACCGCGCGGTTTTTCACAAAAACCCCCGGTTTGTATAAAACCCACTTATTTATCCATCGCCTTGAGAATCATTTGCGTGTGACCCTCTAGGCCCAAGTACCAGTCCAGTTAATGGCCCAGTAAGCCCAGTGACTCCTCACTGGCTTTATTAATTAATTAATAACCCTTTATTAATCAATTAATCAATCGAATTGATGTCGCACATCGAATTCGACCGGGCCTCCGATCACGTTGGGTGCCAAGCAACACCGCGTGAACCCGGAAGGTATTTGGGGTTAAGTAACCCACTCTTGGAACCTTTCCGCCGACAGTTACCGCGTGGATATAATCCTTCATTCGTACAATGCTCTCGAGTCAACTCAGGGCATGGCGAGCTGTCAAACCCTAGCCGGTCGACTCACTTGGATTGGATGCCGCTGATGAATATCGGAAAACTCCTTTTCCGATATTATCGTCCGCCCTGGCCAGGGACTTTCGCGCATCCTTCCTAGAGCATTCTCTCTCTAAGTACCGAGAGCGAATGATTCCTTATTGACACACAATTCCCTTCGACGGTATTCCGCTGCACCCAATCCTTGGCGTATTAGAATCCCGTGGCTAGAGATTCGTAGACCAAGGTCAAAGTACAGAAGTCCACCGCCAAGGTGTCCTTGGTGTCTCAGGTCCGAGGACCATCCACGCAACTGCGACAATAGAATCAAGCTGGTTGACAGTGAGGTACAATACCATCCAGCGATTCAATCGGATCAGTTCAGTGAACTCATTCTCCAATGAGCACCTACAGATTCGCCTTAGTGTCTCCACACAAGTGACTTATGAGACCAGTCACCCTCATCATATGAGCAGGAGTAATCTGTACTAGTCTAACCGGATATCCGATGTCCTTCTCGGATATCCTCCGACTAGGAACGATTAAGAATATGTATGTTTAAGTGATCAGTCTCATCAGTATGATCTCATCATAATCTGATCACCATAGCACATATTCACGGACTTCATTATGAAACGATAATTAACGCGATTTACACATAATGAATATTATGCCATTTTATTAATAATGAACGAGATTTACATTGTTAGATTGGCTTGTAGGCCACCTTAAACTAACAATCTCCCACTTGGACTAAAGCCAATCACCTTTATACAATAAGTCTACAGACTCTAGGTGACGCTCAAACACAATTTGAGCCAACGGCTTTCTCAGTGGATCTGCTACCTCGTCGACGAGTGGAACTCTTTCCACTACTAAATCTCCTCTGGATAATATAAAAGCGCCTCAGAACATCTTTCGATTTCTGATGAGACCACGGCTCTTTCACTTGTGCAATAGTCCCATTGTTGTCGCACAACAACGGAACATGATCAAGGATATCGGGAACTATGTCAAGGTCGGTGATGAACATCTTCAACCACACTTTTTCCTTGAAAGCTTCAGCTGCAGCGATGTGCTCAGCTTTAGTCGTCGAATCTGCAGTGGTTACTTGTTTGGAACTCTTCCAGCACACTGCCCTTCCGTTCAATGTAAACACGAATCCAGATGTTGACTTGCTATCATCTGGATCCGACTGGAAACTCGAGTCAGTAAAGCCTCGCATTTTCAAGTCACCTCCTCCATAGACAAGAAACATATCCTTAGTTCTTCTCAAGTACTTAAGGATGCATTTCACTGCCTTCCAGTGCTTTTCGCCTGGATCAGCCTGAAATCTGCTCGTAACACTTAGAGCAAATGCAACATCAGGCCGTGTACATAGCATGGCATACATGATAGATCGTATGGCAGAGGCATAGGGTATTCTATCCATGAATGCCCTCTCATCAGGAGTCTTAGGAGACTGCTCCTTTGAGAGATTAATTCCATGTCTCATCGGTATGAAACCTCTCTTGGAATTTTTCATGCCAAACCTTTTGACTATGGTATCTATGTACAAGGATTGGGTCATTCCAAGCATCCTCTTTGATCTATCTCTATAGATCCGTATTCCCAATACGTAGGATGCTTCTCCCAAATCCTTCATGGAGAAGTTTTTCGACAGCCAAACCTTTACTGATGACATCATAGCTACATCATTCCCAATAAGTAGTATGTCATCTACGTAAAGAACTAGAAAAGTGACTGCACTCCCACTGGTCTTCTTGTACACACAATGCTCATCTTCATTCTTAATGAAGTTATAAGACTTGACAACCTCGTCAAATCTTATGTTCCAGCTCCGGGAAGCCTGCTTCAGTCCATAAATGGACCTCTGAAGCTTGCACACTTTATCTGGAGATTCTTTGGATGTGAAACCTTCTGGTTGTATCATATACACCTCTTCCTCAAGATTACCATTGAGGAAGGCAGTCTTCACATCCATCTGCCAGATTTCGTAATCAAAATGTGCAGCAATGGCGAGCAGAACTCTGATCGACTCTATCATGGCAACTGGTGAGAAAGTCTCGTCATAGTCAATTCCTTGCCTTTGACGATATCCCTTTGCCACCAACCTTGCCTTATAAGTGTCGATCCGTCCATCAGCACCGATCTTTCTTTTAAAGATCCACTTGCAACCGATGGGTACAATACCCTCGGGCAAGTCCTCCAAGTTCCAAACTTGGTTGGTGTACATGGACTGGATTTCTGAGTTCATGGCTTCTCGCCATTTCCCGGCTTCTGGGCCTTCTATGGCCTCCTGGTAGGTTTTAGGATCGTCATCCTCATTATATTGTACCTTAGACTCACCTTCAGCGATATGTCCCACATATCATTCGGGTAGTCTAAATATATCGTATATATATATCGTATAAATATATCGTATATATTTAATAAATACTATACCTACCTTGATTCATAATCAAAATAAAACAATGCATCTCATACATGTCGAGTGTGGTCATGGATAGCACAGTGGGTTTGACTGGAGCCATCAGTCAAACGCACACACAATTCCAATATAACATTTACATTAGAGAATCAACAAACACACAGGCAAAGGATCTGCATCACATCGCCTTTCTGGTTGCATCCGTGGATCGTCCTCGCTCCTTCCTTGGTTGCCTCGATCAGATTACAATAATTCTAGAATTACATGTAAATAGAAGAGGGCCTTATGGCGAGTACAAGAGAGAGGGAGGTAGAAGTACATCGGATTATGAGAGAGAGAGAGAGGTACGTAGACCTCTATTTATTAACAATTAATAAATAACCATACATCTACGATCCACACAATCCATTCATCACATGAATAATTAAATAAGTGCATATCCATGACCACGGTGTGTTTAAACATTCCATACAAGATTCAGCGCATCACATGGCTAAAACAAATGAGTTTTTCAAAATAAATCATTTTGGCTTTCAAAAACATGGGATCCAATCAAAATTGGTATTTGAATTTCAAAAACACTTTTAATCAAGATAAGCATGCAATTAAATCAAATTTAAAAGTATTAAAACACACATCACATGTGCATACACTCCAAATTAATAATTCCATATTATTCCATGCCATTAGAACAATTCTAATAATTAAACAATCTAACAATTAGATTGAACCACATTAATAATCTAACAATTAGACTATTAATGACTAATCTAACTCTTAGACTAGTCCAACAAAGTTAATTAATAATTTAACACTTAAATTAATAATCAACTATAATTAATTATTAATTACTAACCTAACACTTAGATTAGTCAATTAATGTTAATTATTAATTTAACTCTTAAACCAATAATTAACACTAACTAATTAATAACTAATTAATCTAACTCTTAGATTAGATAATTAAAGTTATCATTAATTTAACTATTAAATTAATGACTAACAATAATTAATGAAGGACTACTAATTTAACATTTAAATTAGCCATCTAAGTTAATTATTGATTTAACATTTAAATTAATAACTATCTTACAAATGATTTAACAATTAGTTGAAATAATAATTAATAATATAACAGTTAGACTAATAATTATTAATCACTAATTTAACCTTTAAATTAGTTTAATTAATATTAATTATTAGTTTAACATTTAAACTAACAATTAACATAAATAAACAACTAAATGTTAGTCCAAAATAATTCAAAAATCACTAATAAGCCCAATTAATTAAATCTGAATAATAAATTAAATATTTCAAAACGTATTTTGAATTTAAATTAAAATCTAAATTTAATTATTTAAATGGGATTGGCATTTAAAAGAAAGAATGGGTTTAAAAAAGGGGGCTGGATCACGTCAATCAGGGTACCTGGTCCGAACCCCCTGGCTCGGCCAGGCTCGAACCCTGGTGCGAGCCAGGCATGGACCAAGGCTGCCCTGGCCCGCCGCAGATTGCCCGAGCCAGGCCCGGTCCGACCGGGTCGGGGCCGAGCGGCCCGGCAGGTTCTTCTTCCTCAAGAACCCGACTCCCCAAAACCCTAACCCGTATGAGATGCAGGCGCAGGTGGGCAAGGCGGCGGCAAGGTTGCTCAGCACCGGCCGGCGGCCACCCTCCGGCACCGCTCGGACCTGCCGGTGCCGCCCCCGACGCCGGCGGGATTACCAGCGATGCTCGGAGAGCAAAGGGGGCCAAGCTCCATCCTGCTTTCTGGTTTTATCAAAACCGTAAAAGAGGAAGAGAAGTCCCCAACTTCGGCCACTCCAGAGGTTCACTTCGGCGTCGGCCAGGAACCGGTGAAGACCGGTGACATCCCCGGGATCATCCGGGATGCCGGCCATCCTTCCCAACACTTGGGAGTCCGAATCAAGCCGCCCTAAACCCCGTTCTTCATCACATGAAGAACACTGGAAAAACCCGAAATAAAAATCCGAATTTCGCAGGAATAAAAACAATCATATTATTTTTGTTCATCGTATGAACACAGTTCCTGCAAAATAATTGAATTACAGCATGGAATAATTAGTGGAAACATTAAATCGGACACCGAAACGGGACGAGAAATAGTGGAACCTGGCTCTGATACCACTGTTAGGTTCTCGGGTTTCTCTGGATCTCCCGCGCAGCAGAAATAAAAATAAAAATGGAGATTCGTTCCCATTTCGAAAAATCTAAAATTACGATAATCAGATTATTGAATCTTACCGTGTGCGGATTCGAATCCGCAACCGTTCGGTTCCGTCGGTACGACACCGCAAGTCGCGCAAGCACCCGGCCTCTAGCGGAGTCCACGCGATCCTCCTCACGATGGATATCCTCACGTTCCTCGTTCTTTGCAGCCACAAAACCTCTGCCGGTCGCCGCAACGCGCAGACGATTTCCCGTGAAACGGGAGTTGGAGAAGCGGCGGAGCAGATCTGGGGATCCGGATCCGGTCTGGGGCGCCAGAGAGAGAGAGAAAGAGAGGAGGAGGCGGCTAAGCTTAGCAGCAGCTTAGCCTGCTCAGCCCGTTCGCTACATTTTATACTAACCGTACGATTTTTCATACAAACCCCCGGTTTATATAAAACCCACTTATTTATCCATCGCCTTGAGAATCATTTGCGTGTGACCCTCTAAGCCCAATTACCAGTCTGGTTAATAGCCCAATAAGCCCAGTAACTCCTTACTGGCTTTATTAATCAATTAATAACTCTTTATTAATTAACTAATCAATCGAATTGATGTCGCACATCAAATTCAACCGGGCCTCCGATCACGTTGGGTGCCAAGCAACACTGCATGAACCTGAAAGGTATCAGGGTTAAGTAACCCACTCTTGGAACCTTTTCGTCGATAGTTACCGCGTGGATATAATCATTCATTCGTACAATGCTTTCGAGTCAACTCAGGGTATGGCGTGCTGTCAAACCCTAACCGGTCGACTCACTTGAATTGGATGCTGCTGATGAATATCGGAAAACTCATTTCTCAATATTATCGTCCGCCCTAGCCAGGGACTTCCGTGCATCCTTCCTAGAGCATTCTCTCTCTAAGTACCAAGAGCGAATGATTCCTTATTGACATAGAATTCCCTTCGACGGTATTCTGCTATACCCAATCCTTGGCTGTTTAGAATTCCGTGGTGAAAGATTCATAAACCAAGGCCAAAGTACAGAAGTCCACCGACAAGGTGTCCTTGGTGTCTCAGGTCCGAAGACCATCCACGCAACTGCGACAATAGAATCAAGCTGGTTGACAATGTTGTACAATACCATCCAGCGATTCAGTCGGATCAGTTTAGTGAACTCATTATCTAATGAGCACCTACAGATTCGCCTTAGTGTCTCCACACAAGTGACTTATGAGATCAGTCACCCTCATCATATGAGAAGGAGTAATCTGTACTAGTCTAACCAGATATCCGATGTCCTTCTCGGATATCCTCCGATTAGGAACGATTAAGAATATGTGTGTTTAAGTGATCAGTCTCACTAGTATGATCTCATCATAATCTGATCACTATCGCACATATTTACGGACTTCATTATGAGACAATAATTAATATGATTTATACACAATGATATTATGCCATTATATTAATAAATATGAACGAGATTACAAAGTTATATTGGCTTGTAGGCCACCTAAAACTAACACAAAGTTCATGGTACATGATCCTTTTGATTCATTTTATTGTCCCTGCTTATTAAAGATTGATATTTTAAGGGGTTGGGGAATAATATCAATAAACTTTCTACAATTTTATCCAAAATACAAATTAGAATCAAGTTACTCTATTTCATCTAGAACAAGATGTAATAGTCTTCCTTGATTTGAAATCTAGAGTCGTGTCATATACATGAACATCAGTTTTTTATCATTTAATGAGCATCTTGTATTTCGTAGAATTTGGGGGGTAATATAGTCCTTATGTAAAGGTCAACCTAACCGACTTTCAGGCATCAAGATATATTTAGGGCGTAGATGATTATCATGAGAAATTTCCAACATATCATAAGATTCATGTTCTTGAAAATCAGCACTTCTCCAAACCCAAAAAATAGATAGGATTCTAGGATTTTTCTTTAGGGCAAATACTTTTATACATACTTCCTCCGGTTGATCCACACCATACTTTATTCTCGTAAGATGATATACACTAACTAAAAATCCACCAAGTGCGACATCGTAGGCACATTGAGAGCATAAGTAATTGTAACCATGTACATATGAAATGACAGTAATGGAGTCCCAATCTTCGGGTTTTATTTGTTTAGTCTCTACTCCTTGGTAACCAAAGCCTAAGGATCTATGAACTAGCTCATGCTTGATTAGCCAAGCAGATCAATAACTCTGGATTTTTTTTATCTCTCCCACATTTTGATTTGTGTAAGTATTTCATATCTATAATGAAATTTATAAAGATTGACAACTTTTTGTCATTTCATACAAAAGCAACCTGCTTAATTTACTATTTGGTGGTAAGATATTAAACTTTTTGATCTAAAAAATGCTTCAGAAGGTATTTCTGAAGTAGATGGTGATTGATAGAGCAATTCTTGATTGCAATTTCCAGTATGAGTACGTCGATTGGTGGTAAAATGTTGATTCTCCTGTTGAGAGCCAATTCTATCTTCATATATTTTTCGAGATATCTTCTTACGAAGTTTTGTTATTGCATCTATAACCACCTCTGGTTTAGGCTGGCAGTCCGACAAATAGACATTCACAGGAATTAAGTTATCGACTCCCAAAATGATACCATAAGAATCGGTACTAAACATCCCTCATGTAATAGTACATGCCCCCATAGCAATGACCTATTTTGCTTTAGGCATTTGTTCATATAATCTCACTAAAGAATGAGCCATTTCATTGTTACTGTGCCGGCTGTTAAAATTAGGTATGCTTGTCTAGGACTTGATCTCTGTTCAATCCATAACGATCAAAATCGGTAAGCATATTAATAAAGCAAATTCAATAAAACAGCAACTGGTACCATAGAGGTGCGGCCATAAACTGGAGTGTCTTGACCGATTCAAAAGATCATTCGACATAGTTGCAATAATTGAATTGGGGGTTGTTTGGTCAAGTAGCAGGAACTCAGTCAAATTCATAACTATCTCAATGTAATCATTTCTTCTTCTTTTTTATAATTTTTATTCTCTGAATATTCAGGAGCTAAGACCATTCCAATGCTCCTTTTCGCCATGCATAAACTGAACCAGCAATTGGGATAAGCACAAAAACTAAAGCTTCTATAAATACAGATACACCCAAGACATCAAAACTCATTGTCCACGGACAAAGAAAGACCGTTTCAACATCAAAAACAACAAAAACTAGAGCAAACATGTAATAGCATTTGGAATTGTAACCAAGCATCCCCCATGGGTTCTATATCCGATTCATAACTAGAAAGCTTCTTCGGTCCTTCGCTAATTGGGGTTAAAACTCCAGAAATGATAAAATCCCAAGATAGGAATAACATTTGATATTATTAGAAATGTCTAGAATATATCATATTCGTAAAGCAGAAACATAGATGCACTCTTATTAATGTAGAATATACTGAATTAGTTTATTCGAATTGGAATTGTCAATTCGTCCACCAGAGCTTCTTAAGCAAAATAAGGAAAATATAGAAAATATTTTTTGAAATTTTTTCAGTTTGGGTCACATATGTCCTATGCATTCTAGGTTGATCTTTAATCGGATTTTTTTTTAAAAAAAATAAAAGAACATTATTGGTCTCGGCTCATTAAGGACATTTATCTACTATATGTTGGGGCTCAGTTTTTGATGTTTTAGAATTTTTTAGGTTGTCTGATTAAAGATTGACTTGTACGGACATGTGCGGCATGAGGGATTTAACCTAAAAAAAATGTAAAATAATTTTTTATATTTGCTGCAAGTACTACTTTTCCTAAATATTGTTAATAGGCATAATGAATCACTGTCAAACTCAATAGGTATCTAAACGGATATGATTTATTATATAATATTTTTTTAAAATCTATTTATACATATTCATATTTTGGCATATACCATATGTCAAATAATCATATAAAATAGAGTAACATGATCGTATCTCAGCAAATGAAGCATGTCTTAAGTGAATTTTGAATAGCAAATGATCATATGATCACATGAACATTCTTATATCAAATATTATGTTCATATGCACTAAATGGTGCATATATCAATACATGGCCTTCATTTTAAGATGTCTACATAGTATATATCAAATATCACATGTCTAGCAACAAGCATAGTATATATTGCATATGAGTTGTGAGCATATTTTGTATCAAATTTCTTGTTAATAATCATATACAATCAACATTAACTATTCACAAAGCACAAAAGTATGTTTTAACTAAAGAGATGTTAGGTCATAGTTAATGAACTTTCTAAACTTGTTCCAATGTTTTATAATCCAAAGTTTTATATTGCATATGGTTATTAAGCTAATCAACTAAATTTCAAACGTATCAAAACAAACATAAATCACATCTAATAATATGTAAGATTCATAAGCATAATATATTTGAAGGGTGATTAGATAGGCATTTCATCACATGCAAATCATATGGGCACGTCGACATGCATATTATCAATCATATTCACACACATACATAGAGCTTTGTTAGGCCATCTATATGAGATGTTTCATATATGATATCAATCTATATCTCGAGAGATGATCATTTCATAGGAACATCTATGTATACATATCATATAACTGTCCTCAGACAATTACACTATGGTACAATAAAGATTGCACTTAAATAAATGCCTCTAGTAGATCGAAGTGTGGAATTAATGAAGCTAAAGGGAATAATTGAAATACAAACAGATCAGAAATGGAGCATAGAGAAGCCTTGAAGAGAAAAAGAGAGAGTTCAATTGTAATAGTAGACTTGAATGCAATAAAACTCGTTCATCGCTTGAATGCTTGTGCCTTGAGAGAGTGAATGCTCACTGAATTGTCCAATGTGGCTCTCTTCACTTGACTTGCAAGTATGTTTTGGTGGTTGACAACTAAATTCTTTTATAGCCTCATTTGAACATCTACCCATTATAGTCTGTTAGGCATAGTTATTAATCTTTCTTTCTAAAATTCAAATTTGTGTGAGAAGATAGTAGTAGTTGTTTCTTAGTCTCCTAGAGTTTAAGTCTTGGGCTGGGATATCGACGAGTCTACAGATTGGACCTTACAACTCTTTCAAATCTCATAATAGAATGTCAATTCAAATCAAAGGAAGGGAAGGAAAAACTTGCTTTTTGTAGTCGTGCGAGCAACCATTTAGACTTAAGCAATAGGCACTCGAAAGGGGTATATCACTTCTTATCAATGCATGTCATCATGGATAAAGTGATGGACATACTCGGATGGTAGAGGTTAGATGCAATGGCCTTCTCCTATCATAGGTATCACTCAAGGAAAGGTTAGGTGTCTTGTTCCACTTACCAAGGTATCACCTTAGAGAATTTATAAGGTACAATACTTGTCACCTTAGTGTATAAGTTGATACACGGTCCATTAATCAAAGTTTTACATGGTCCATTAATCAAAGTGTTTTTATTATATCTTGGTTAGAAGAATTTTTTCCTTGATATATTTTTACCTAAATTTTAGCATCATACCAAAACCTTTTCTTAGTTGGTCAAGGGTCTAACAGTACTATCAATAAGAGTATTCGTATAGATATCAAACTTCTATCCTATTTTACTCATACCAAAACTCACTCAAACATGATTGACCATCTATAGAGAGAATTTCATATCATATATCTTTTCTCAGTCAAAACGCCAAGTTTTACCATTATTATGAGTATACACACATGCATATAACTTACTTAATATCATTCGATTTTAAGGATGTACTATAAATGTGAAATATCAAAATTATATCGTATTTTAGTCACCTCGTAAGCATGATTCAAAAACATTTCCAATCTTACAACTCATGCTTGGAGAGTATTGGTGAACTTATGTACATGTCAAAATATATCTTATAGTTAATTTTTATGATTAACATAAGATTTAATAATATTTTATTTCATAAATTTGTGGAAATCATGTTCAATGTAAAAACTGATCAATATATCAAATGGAGACACGATCAAGTTCATGTATTGTACCAAGTGTGTCTAATGGTATAAAATTAGATTTTATAGTTTATATATCATTATCCATAGCTTTTATATTTTTTTTTTTACTAAGAAAAGGATCCTTGTTCACAAACAAATACCAAACAATAATAGTTTTAATAAAAACCAACCATGTTATGTATATTCAATTTCATTTTTCAAACTATAAAAATGGCAATTGTTGTAATTATGAATCATCTAGAATAGATTTGAATTTCAAGTTGAAGTTGATTAACTATTTATGATTGAGTTGGTTGATCATTTGTGGAGAATTGGTTGATCGAATCTGACATAAATAGTCCCAAATTGCTCGAATTTCATGATTCATTATATGAACTTGCAGACTAAGATTTTAGTCTAAAATAATGATATAAAAAATAAAGAACATGGATTGTATAGATATTTCATATGCTTTGTCTTTCAGTCAATTACCCTTCTTAGTATAGATTTGCCTCTTCCAGTTTGTTTCCCTTTTCCTTAGCCTCCGTTTGATAACACTTAACAAATCACTTCTCTCTTAAATGGTCAGACATTTAACATTTCAGACCGTTTGTAGCGCCGACGCCGACAAAGGGAGATGGCTTGACAGAGGCAGCAGGTCTGGTCCCAGCTTGTAGTAGAAGCAATTGGGAGGAGTAGATGGCAACTGTGCACTTGTGATGCGTGGACCTATGCATAGTGCTCTAATTAAATTTTTTCTCTCCTCCTTAATGGTTATAGTGAGGAACTCTTTTGTGATGGCGTGGAAAGATTAAACCCATTGCAACAAAAGATGGAGAAGCATTTTTTGTTGTTTCATTATGATAGAAATGGTGACGGCTTGGACCAAGGTATAGAAGTTACTTTGTTGTGGTTCTCAATTGATAGATATAGGTGGCCTCTAAGCCAATCACGAGGCACTTATTTCAATCTGGTTCAATAATAAATTGCATATATATTTCATTATGTAAATTGGCGTATTTATTATTAAGTCGCATAATGAAATCCATGAATGTGTGCAACGGTCATCGGATTATGATGAAATTATAATAATGAGACCGATGACCTATAAACACATATTCTGAATTGTTTCTAATCGGAGGATGTTTGAAGAGGACATCAAACATCCGGTAAGACTAGTACAGGTTATTCCAGTTCATATGATGATGGTGACTGATCTCGTTAGTCACATGTGTGGAGACACAATGGTGAACCTGTAGGTGCTCATTGGGGAATGAGTTCACTGAACAGATCTGGTATGAATCGTCGAATAGTAATTTACCTGACTGTCAATCGGCTTGATTCATTGTCACAGTGGCGTGGTTGGTCCTTGGACTTGAGACACCAAAGACACCTTGTCGATGGACTTCTGGACTTTGACCTTGGCTTACGAATCCCTATCCACGTGATTTCTAATAGTCAATGATCGGGTCCAGCGGAAGACATTCGAAGGTGATTGTGTGTTCAATAGAGGATCGTTCTCTCTCAGGTAATTGGAGAGAGAATGCTCAAGAATAGATCCGCAGGAGTCTCTGGTCAGAGCATACACAATATCAGAAAAGGTGTTTTCGAATATTGTACAGTGGAGTTTGGTTCAAGTGAGTTGACCATTTAGGATTTGACAGTTGACCATACCCTAGGTTAACTTGAGAGCATTGTGCGAACGAAGGATTATAGCCACGCGGTAACTGTGGACGGACAGGTTGCATGAGTGGGTTACTTAACCTCATTACCTTTCGGGATCATGCGGTGTTGCTTGGCATCCAACTTGATCAGAAGTCCGACCGAATTTTACATGAAATGTTAATTCAGTTAAGTAATTAATTGATATCTAGATATTAATTAATCACAATAAGTCAATAACTAGTTATTGGACTTAACGGGTTGAAAATCGGACTGATTAATGGGCCTAGAGGGTCATATGCAAATAGATTCTCAATCGGTGGTACTTAAGTGGGATTTATATTAACTCGGGGACTTTTGTGAAAAGTCACGCCGACTTAATATATATATATGCGCTGTTGAGAAACCCTAGGCCAAGCTCCAAGAGCTCTCAAGGCTGGCCGTCCCCCTCTCTCTCTCCTCCTCCTATGGGCGCCCCGTTCGAGGCGCCGAGAGACTTCCTGTCTCCGCCGCGCGCGTTTCCCGAGAGTCAGGAATTCCCGTTCGGATGATTCGGACATGGTTGCGGCGAGGATTCTTCAGCGACCGAGCTGATCTGGACGATGGATCGAGGACGAACCACCGTGAAGGATCACGTGGATACCGCTGGAGGTCGGACGCTTGTGCGGCTAGCGGCATCGCCTCGACGGAACCGAAACGGTCGCGGATTCGATTCCGCGCAAAGTGATGAGATCACAACTTCGATTTTAAGTTTTAGTTTTCATTCCGAATCAGATCAGCTGGAATCGAACGGGATTCGGTTTGTTGCTTATGCTGCGTTCTTCACGCCCCGCCTGGATCCTAACATCAGTGACCTAAATGGGCTTGCACAGAAGCTGTTTGTGTAAATGCCTCAATAAACTGTAAATGCACTTTCTATAAAATTAACTTGCAGAGATTTGAAGGAGCTTTGCCATAGTACGTATTTTGTATTACTTTTTTTACTTAATATATTTTATATGCTTTTTAAAGTCTTTTACCAAGTTCCAATTTTTCAGTTCGGAAAACATCATCTTCCAATTTTTCACTTGAATTGGACTACATGGTTGAATATGGAAGGTAATTAAAAGTGGAGATGAACCTTGTGGAATGTCATATATCCCAATATGATCCCTACTCACATACATAGGGAGGGAGATGAGTTCGTAGAGGACATTAGATGCAGGACGAGTAAAACATTATAAACAGTCTTGTGTTAAGACATTCTTTAAGTCTGTTTATCAAACAAAAAAGTATATTAAGTTCTTAATCGTTTTCAACAGTTCTTTTAACACAATCAGATGTTAGACATGGAAAGTAGATTTCAGATATTCAGATTAAGATTTATCAAATGCCACCTTAGTCTTCGCTTTGATCTTTCTAGCCTCATAGGATGAAATGAAGTTGAGAAAGCTTCCCCACTTTGTGTAGCAAGTTCTCCCCGAGACATTGAATATAAATAGTGGAAAATACTCTCTCACAAAGATAATTCTCAAACTGAAGTCTCATGGACAACATCCGCCCTTACTTATAATGAACTTTGCTTATTTTAATATAATATAACTCCCAATTTATGGTGAATAATAACTTAATGTGAATGTGGACTTACCCTATGTAAGTCCAATTTAAATTGGAATTCGCCTAGATTTCTGTTGGAACAGACTCATCTAATATTGGCCTATTTTGAACCTCTAAACATTGTATTTGACGAAGGCACTCTTCTTAAAAGTTTTAGTTACTTAATTATCTTTCTAACAAGTGTAGGTTTGCCTTAATCGACATTTCAACTAACAGTTATGGCCAAAAAAAAAAGGGATTATTCACTGTAAATATGGACCTAATTAACTATATTTCTTAATGGAAGTAGACATAATTTATTAGACCTAGTGACCTAACTAAATCTTCTAGTTGAGTCGTAGTGGACTGACTCAAGGTGTGTTTTTCAAAACTTCTACTTGAAAGTCATTTTTGGCTTTCACTTCTTATACAGAATAACTTGAGGGAGAGAGGTTATAACTAATTTTGGTTTGCAAAAGTTAACTTTTTCATAACAATCTCACTTTTTCTCTAATCTTGGAAGCTTTAGCTCATAACTTTTGATTGGAAGTTAAAACATAAGTAAAATATTACATAGATAGCTTTCAAGATCTAAGTACTTCCACAAAAAATAACTAAATTGAACTACAAAAGTACTTCCAATTGGAAGTTGCGCCAAACATAGCCTTAAAGTCTCTAAGTTCGTTAAGAGAGCCAGGCATAACATGGTTCCCCTATGGCACCCCTGTAACTAGGTAGAAACCCCCAATGAAAAATTGAAGCATATCCACCATTGAACAAACAAAGAAACACAAGGAACGAGATCATCTGGATCGATCTGTCTGGACTGTGGTGTGCCCCCAGACATACCAAAAAGAAGGTGAATAGGTCATTTCCTTTTGAAATGATGGGGCTGGACACGTATATCACCTTTTGATGTATCTGAGGGCACACCAAGGTCCAGACAGATCAGTCCAAATGATCTCGTTCCGACATCCAATTAAACCTTGTCAAGCCACAAAATCCTGAAGCTCCAATTAACTCCCAGAAGATCCACGATCAATAGCTGCTTGGGCTCCTCTAGAAGTTCGTTGATTGTGACCGGCACGAGTATGTTTTCTTGTTGTCACTTAGAGCCTTCATTATGGGCAAATCTTGCTGCACCACCAGAGGGTGGTCGCCAAATGGTGTTTTTATTTTTATTTTTAAAAAAGAATTGCTTTTTAGTTGATTTAAAATTGACCTACATGTCCGTACCATCCAATCGGACGATCTTAAAAAATGGTAAAATTTAAAAAACCTACTCCTAATGAACACTAAAAAATGTTGTTTTTTACTATTCATTGGGGCTTAGTTTTTTATTTTTTTTATTTTTTAGATCATCGAATTGATAATTGTACGAACATATCAATCTAGTTAGGATTCACCAAAAAAAATTATTGTTTTTTTCAAATAAAAATACTATTAGGCGGTGTAGGACTATCTGACAGTGCCGCAAGTCGAACTCCATTATTATTCTCCTCCGATTTGCTTCCCCATGGGGAATGCAATTCGCTGTCTCTTGCAGCTTGATGTTTGTAGGATTGTAGGTTCTCTTTTAAAGATCTGTATTAAAATAAGGGATCTTTTGCTTTGATAATTGAATTGGTGTTTTATATAAAATAAGGAATATGAACTAGATAAAGCAAATAAAGAGTAAAATACATAAAATAATTATAACTAATTCCTTTTGTAATTGTAACCAAAATAAGTAATTATTCAAGTTTTTTATTTGTTTGAACTATTCGTTTTAGTTTATTTTGGAATAGACCTTTCTTACCTGAAAGAAAGAGTTGGAACAATGGAGCAGGTTGGGATGTGTAATCCAAATAGGTCTTCTCATTCTAAACCTATTCCTATGCTTACCTAGCTAAACCCAGTGGTGGAAGTAGAACTCTGCGGGGGGGGGGGGGAGATCGTTTGGGGCATTCATCTCTACGATTAGTGGCGGATGTAAAAATTTTGTCCAGTGGGGTCACTCGGACATTAAGTCATAAGCATGACTTGGTCAGTGAGGCCTTGGGCTAGGTCATATGGAGTTCTAAGTTAGGCCAAGAGGATCCTGGAGTGGGTCAGTGAGATCTTAGACTAGACTACTTTGGATTGAGCCAATGAATTTGGCAAAATCCAGTGGGGTCCCAGGACCCCACTGGATTAACACTGGATCCACCACTGTCCATGATCGAGGACTTGCTACATGCAAGTAAGATGGCCCAGCTCTTCGTAGATGCTGCAGGATGCTCGCACGCTCAATATGTGTTCGAAGGCAAAGGGTTAGTAGAATTTTTCTTTGTTGTCGCTTGGGATCGCTCTGAAAGAATCGGATTGGCCTGGATGTACCTTTCTCTGGATTTTTGTATGAGTGCTAAAATTTTATTATTTGGAATTTACTTTGTAAATCTTCATGAATGTAGTAGGTCCTACAAATGTGTAAATTTTAACTAATAAAATTTCAAGCTTCAAATAAAGATCCAAGAAAAGAATTCAGGTGATCTCATTCTCCCTCTAATTAAGGGGTTTTGTCCAAGTTGATTGCAACACATCTTGGGGCAAACATCTGGAGTGACCCAACAAGGGTAGCTATGTGACTATGTCCATGTTACCTGGCATAGCCACTATGGCTATCTTGTCCCAGGGGCATTTGCACCCCCCACCCCCCCCCCCTTTCTTTTTTTTTTTTTCATTTTTTCACATATATTAATATAAATTATTGTATTTGGATGTAGAGCTCTAACTGTCACATATTGTTATAAATACTCTTGATATTCTTAACTACAAAGGTTTCAATTATACTTTTTTCATCAAAATGTCATGAATTCTAACCAAATATGCAAAAAAGAGGCATATATCTATATTCTTATTCATGTCGTTGCTGTGCATTTATAGTATAATGACTCTCAATTAGTGCCCTGTGCTCATGTTTATCATTAAGATTACTTTCAAATGTCAAAAAGATAACAAATACTTTGAAATGTATATCCATTTACTTACATTAAGTACTCATCAAGCTCAGAATAATCATTCAGCACATATCATTGAATATTATTATAATCAACTTGATCAAGAGTTCTGAGATTCTTGCCACCAAAAGGATGAGTGACAATTTATTTTCATGTCATCCTTGATCTCCATCATAATTCCACTCAGATTGATTAAATCTTTTTTCAATCTTATTTAAGTACATGGAGCAGAATGTCAAACATTCATAGTTGATATATGCTTCTACAATAGATCCCTCAGAGCGAGCTTTTTTTCGCACGAAACATTTAAGCTTGCATAAGAACCTAGTATCTGAATTCAAATATTAGTCAAATGTATATCTAACATATGTATTTGAGAAAAAATATATGTTATATAATTACCTTATGCATTTCCTAAATATAATATGCATACTAGAGAGGGTATATTGATCACATCTTAAAGCATAAAAGAAACTATAATTTCATGCAATTAATGATCAATACTACATACACATATAGGCAATTCAATTACAATAAAAGAATGAACCCCCTCCCTTTAATTATCAGTAAGTGTGGCCAATATAAATTAAACAAAAAAATAGTCGGATAGCCGGTGTCCTAGTTAGTCCATCATCCAGATAGAAAAAGATCAACAATTTTAAGTTCAAAGTCCATGCACAGTCTAAAAATAATTACATCATTTTTATTATACAACTTGGGAACCGATATCAATCGGCCCCTGAATAATTACAACAAAATTGGACTTTAAAAAAAAAGAACTTCACGTCAAGATAGATTATCTATAGTCTCCAATGAGTCTCTAAAAAATTAACACTTTGGGACACCGGTTATCCGTCTTATTGGCCACACACACAACCATGCAATTAGGGCTGCAAACGAGCCGAGTCGAGTTGTACTCTGTTCAAGCTTAGTTTAATTAATTTTAATCGAGTTCAAGTTCAAGTCGAGCTTTTATAATAGTTTTTCAAGTTTGGTTCATTTAGATATTAAACGAGCTCGAGCCAAGTATCGAGTAGCTCGCGAGCTTAATGATTCTGTGATATATTTAATTCAATTTTTTTTATTTTAAATATATAAACTCAGGTAAAACTATAGTGAGTAGCAAGTCGTTTGTGTCCTTAGCTATTTGATAGAAAATTCTACAAGATATTAGAATATCTTCTTAATTAAGATTATTCATGATCTTAATGAGTACTTAAAAAAGATCTTAATGAGCATTTAAATGAGCTCTTAATGAATATTAAAACAGGCTCTTAACGAGTACTTAAATGAGCTTGTTCACGAGCATATTCGAGCCGAGTTCACTTGTATTCAAGCTTGACTCGTTTAATGAACTGAGCTCAATTTTTTGTTCAAACTTGTTTATTTAACTTAATAAACGAGTTGAATCGAGCTCTTATCAAGCAGTCTTACGAGTTGTTCATCGAGCGTATTGGTTCATTTGCAGCCTACATGCAATATTAACATAATGTTCATGTAATTTCATGATAATGATATTCCCCCCTTTAATTTTTGTAAAATTAATTTACATGAAATTACATGCTATTTGAAACAAAATATTACATGATATGTTTATTTGCATTGTGTTCGGATTCCAAAAAAAAAAAAAATTACGCATGGCCCTAATAATAAATAACGTAATCAAACCTTAATAATGAGCACAAGAATTTCTTTTTTAATTGATAATCAAAAAAAATATTTTTGATAAAAAAAATGTAGGTGTGCCCTTGCAACACTGCATGTGTAGGGTGCACCCCTGTTGCGCCTGTGAGTGCAGGGTGTTGCCCTTGTCGCGCTTGGGCATGTAGGGCATACCCCTGCGCACGCCGATGGGCACGCAGGGTGTGCCCCTGCTGCGTGCAAGCACGTAGGGTGCACCCCTGCCAATCCCGGTGCATGCAGGGTCTGCCCTGCCATGCCCAGGTGTACATGGTGCACCCCTGCCGTGCCCGGTGCGGACAGGGCGCGCCTTGCTGCACCTGGGCATGTAGGGTGCGTCCTGCCACACCTAGGCATGTAGGGCGCCCCCTACTGTGCCTAGGCGTGAGCAGGGTGCGCACCAGCCGCGCGTACGCGTGTAGGGCTAGACCACACAATTTTTTTTTCAATTATAAGCACTCAACGTAGAATTATAACGAACAACTTGACTTTGATACTACTGTTGATATCAAATCAAACAATTTGAGAGAGAACAAATACGATACCTTGTTACGTGTGCAGAGTCCCCATGGGCAGAGCAGCGGGATCGATTTCCTCAATATGCATGGATCGTACTCGTCATCTTGCAAAAACGAAGGGATCGTCCTCGTCATCCTAGACGGCTGCCAGAGTCATCCACTTCTTCTACGCAGCAAGTTCTTAGAGTCACGGTAGTTCCCTAAGGAAACAGAAAGAGAGAGAGGAGGGAAGAGGAGAGGGAGGTTCTTGGTGGAGGAGGAATAGAGGGAGGAGAGAGCTCACATATCTGTGTCTTCTCATTCCCAAAAGACTCATTCTTTTATACTTGTAAGTCTCCTATGGACTCTACAAGTCCTTGAATTTATCCTCTCATAAGGAGAGAGTCATAAAGAAACTTATCCACCACCAATGTAGGTATGCATGGGAGTCCTTCCCAGCTTACACTTACGTACAAATATTGCACATGGATATAAGATGTAAAATATGGTAGAGTTCTTGAAACCAAGTCGGTAACGATGCTTCAATAGAAGGAACAAGATATATGTTGAATCGATAGCTTCTTCACTCTCTTCTTCATATATAGCCATACGTGAATACACGTTTGTGTACATACTACATGCATCCCTCCATAAAAATGATTATCTTCAAAGAAAGATCCATGCATTTACGGTAGTGTTCTCTCAGCACACAACATCTGCGAGGGGTATACCAATAAACTTATTTATATAAAGTTCTCTCTCTCTCTCTCTCTCTCTACATTATATATATATATATGTATATATGTATATATATATATATGTATATATATATATATATATATATATATATATATATATGTGTGTGTGTGTGTGTGTGGAGGAAATGAAATACATAATTATTCAAAAAATTTAAGGGACAAGCTATCAATTCATGAGTTGGAACTTATTTTGTAACCCTCATTATCACCAATATATAGTTCGTATTCTGATTTGCTAAACTAACATAGTTTCACTAGTTGGCATATGAAGATTCATATGGATATCTGAACAAATAGCCAGAATTCATTTACAGCTCTACAAACTTTGCTTAATTACTGGAGCCTTATCCAAGAACTTGTGTTCAATTAAGGCGCTAGTCATCTGTCGACAATACTAAAATTGATCATGTTCAAACCATTCTTCTATAGTGATGCTTACCTTGCCCAAACCATGATATGTTTCAGTCGGAAAGAAAATAATGATGCATAGACTCGGTTTCTCTGAAGATCGCTCACATCGAAGCATGTGTTAGTCAAGTAAAATTGCATGTCATATTAGACCTTAAAGTGTTTATCATCCCTAGGCAAGAATAATCCATAGATGTTGCTGGTATATCCCCTAAATCTTTATTGATGAAGGGAATTAATAAATCATGGCCTCTCCTTTTTTTTTCCCCTTTTTGTAACCCGAAATCATCTAGTTTAATTTCTTGGGCATGTCATTAAATTTATCATTAAATTAATATTTAATTTGTCATAGAATACCACAAAATGCTGTAAAATATTATTGCATTTCTAGGATGAGACATAAAATGTATGTTTTTTTTATTTTATGTCAAACCAAATGACTCCTAAGTGCAAGGAGATAAGTTGGGGTGTGTGGAGGGTTTTCTCCTCCTGCCCCAAGGGCCATATAAAGATGAATGAAACCCCTACCACCCAAGACCCCAAAGAAACAAAAAAAATTAAAAATTAAAAATCCAAGGGAAGGTAAAACAGACCTGTCCACTGTTAATTCACCACTAACATCTCTTGGCGGCTATTAAGGTGAATACATTACACTACTTGTCATACCATCGCATGTAGATTAGCTACTTAATTAGCCAGCCTGCAGCGTTGTTTCATCTCGATGCAGAGATGACATGAGGTTTCCGTTCCCCGCATGAGATCATATAACCGAAGGCTTAAAATCCACATGTAAGCAGGAAGGTTTCTTCGTAATTTCAATCAGACACAAGGAGTCTGACTCCACATGATTAAACTGAAATGCCTATTTCCTGATTTATCAAGAATTGCTATATACCAATTAAATGTAGCACCTCTAATAAGGGTCTGTTTGGTTACACGAAAAATATAATAGGAGGGAAATGATTTTATGAGAAAATACATTTACAAGAAAAGTGAAAACAAAATTTGTCATTTGGTACTCAAGAAAATATTTTCAGTTCTTTTGAAAAACAACATTCCATCGTTATATCCCATGGATGCCAAAATCAGGAAAAAGGAGGGAATCAATGAATTAAGTTTTCCGTTGACTTGATTTTTACGGATTACCAAACAAGTGAGTGAGATATACTTTTGACCTATTTTATGTGAAAACAAATGGACCCTAATTGTGTTCGAGTAGATGCACATTTGGCTTTCAGATCCAGGATAAAAACTGAACTTCTTAAGACCGCTTTCTTTAATGGCCCTACAATGGCATTAATAACTTGGTCACCATGGCTCCCAGAATTTAATTTCCTCACTGAATCATTTCTGCTTGTCATCATCTTACAACTTAATGGGGCATATCAGTTGCTACTTACCTATTTCTTTGTCTCAGGGAGTCTGTTTACGAAGACATCCGCATTGCTCCACCAAGGGAAACTGAGAATTGATATGCCTGAAGAGTGTTTCTTTGATAGACTTCAACAATATGGACGATTAAAATTTGTCTTCTGAGATAAGTCTGCATATAAAGACATGGGAATCTCAGAGACCTGCTAGATTGATAGGCAATCACTTGAGCAACAATATCACTACTCACGATAGTTCTCATTTTAGGTTCTGAAACACTGAGCAGTCAAACAAATATTCACACCTCTTTATATACATTAATCATGATTAAAACAAAAAAAGCAAGCAAACAAAGTAGGATTTCCAGTGGGCAAATTTGTAAGACATCAAACTAGGATGCTTGTGTCGTGCACTCATGAGAGAGAGAGAGAGAGAGAAAATGGAATTTGTAAGTAATTGTTCCAATCTTAGATATTACTGAAGGATGGTTAAAAAAGTGGCATGAGATATTGGGAACCAAAGCGTTTATCATCCCTAGGCGAGAATAGACCATAGATTTGCTGGTCTGTGGCCTAATTTTTTTCTTGATCAGGAGAACAAATGGTCATTCCTTTTTCCCCTTTTGATCCAAAATCTTGTCTAGTTCCTCAAGCAGGCCCTTACATTTATTATTAAGTGCAAGAAGGTAAGTAGTTACATTCGAAGGGAAGGTAAACCAGACCCATCCAGTGTTAGCTCACCTCTAACATCTCTTGGCAGCGCCTGAGCTGAATGGTTAACACTACTTGTCATAGCATCGATCCCATTTGTAGGTTGGCTAGCCAGCTAAGCCTGCAGCCTTGTTTGATGCAGAACGTATTGAAATGAGATTTCAGTTAATTTCCTGCAAGAGATCTCACTGAAGCCTTAAAATCCATGGTAATTAAGCAGGAAGGATTCTTCGTAATATATTTCAATGAGACGTAAACGAATTCGGCTACATAAGAGAAAAGTAAAATGCCTAGCTATTCCCTCACCTCTAAGAATTGCTCTGTCCCAGAGAAATATAATATAGTACCTCTAATTGTGCTAGAGTAGATGCACATCTTGTAGAATGTTTCTCTGATAGCCTTCAGCAATACGACTGGTTAAAGACTTGACTTCTGAGATATTTCTGCGTATATATGGTAATCTTAAAAACCTGTTAGATCGACTGGGCAATCACCTGAACATATCACAACTCACAACAGTTCTCACTTCAGGTTCTGAAACATTGAGTAATCAAACAACATGCTGTGTATACATTGGTCATGATTAAAACAAAAAGGTAAGCAAACAAGAGGTGGGATTTCGAAGAGACCAAAATTCATAAGACATTAAACTAGGATTTGTGTGTGTGTGTGTGTGTGTGTGAGAGAGAGAGAGAGAGAGAGAGAGCTGATCATTAATTGATTAGCCGTCGCCCGGAGGTGTAAGTTATATGTATGAGGAAAAATTGCCGCGCTAAATGAGCACGTCTTCCAATGAGGAGAACGTATCTTTTCAAAGAATTACCCTGTATGCCTCTCTTAGCATGCATGGTTGCCCCTGACGGTGGTGAATGAAACGGGAACCTCTCGTACTACACACATGAAGCTAAAGAAAAAAGGCGCATATATATGAAAGCAGAATGCATGCACATGCACGTAGATTTAGAAAGAGAACAACAATAAACGCATCGTAGATGGAGAGCAGTGGACATGGATCGATCGGGAAAGGTATCTAATTCTCGCCGGCAAATCTAATTGGCTAATGTACGAGAGAATATTATCCTTCCCTTCCTGTGATTGTTCTATTCTCTTCACACCAGGGGCAATGCATGCTTGCACCTGAGATGATGACGCGTTGTTAAGGGTTTGATCTGGAGAGGAATAACAGGTCTAGCATGGCGGATGAGAGCCCCTCAGACTAGCCAAGGAGACTGCCTACCATCCAACACAAGGGGATCCATTTCGCATGAGAAGCCCCCGGAAGAGGAGGACGTAGGCAAGTCATCCTTGGCTACCCAAGAAGGCCCTCATCACCATGCAAGGCCAGCTCCCTTCTGCAACTGTCACTGATCAGTTAACCTTTCATATATGAGATGGTGAAGTTGATCATACTTGGAGCCCGTACTTATAGTGCTCGGAGAGGAGGACGTAGGATTCGGATCGCCACGCAAGTTTCCATATTTTGTGATCAATTTGCCTTGTCGAGAACTTTTTATTCTTTCGCCCAGACGCCTATCATGGCCTGCTTTCGATCCGTTGGCGCCGCCCTCCATATGGAGAATATATTCGCCTGATCTCCGGGACCATTTGCGTCTGCCCATATGTTTTTTCTTTGGGGTTGGTCTGCCCAGACGTTGATCCCCTTGGGATTACCCTAGAAGATCTAGTTTGAAGGAGGAAATTAATAAAGAGAGAGGGAGCTGTAATTTCTTACACTGTTACTATTAATTCTCAAAGGAATACATTTTTTGGGCAAGTTGGATTGGAGTCTGTCCCCTAAGCGCTCTCTCTCTCTCTCTCTCTCTCTCTCTCTCTCTAAGGCAATAACTGTAAGCTTTTGTCAACTTGGTGCAATATGGTCTGACTTCACATTCCTCTTGTCTCAATGGAAGACTGTTGACTCTGCTCAAAGAGAAAAGATGCTGAGAAATCTCATGCAAATCTGTGATCTTCTCCTAAAGGTATCTTCCAGTGTGGGGGAGGCTTGTTGTATCCTGCTCCCTTTCACCCACTTTATGAAGACATTATATTCCTGCCAACATCACCGGTTTCCACAGAGACAAAGTCAAAGCCTTCGGCCACCAACCAAAGCTTTTGTTCTCCCAGTTGGCATTTGACTTGTGATCCTCTCTTTGTGCGTTCTTGGCTTTTGACGGATAGCTAGCTAGGCAAATTTGAGATTTATTCCAAGCTTCCGTAAACAAAAAGGCACAAGACATATCCATCCAACGTGTATATCCATCTCGATGCACAAGGCACCAGGCAAATTTGTGGGGTCAATGGATGGCACACAAACATGCTAATATTCCTGTCACTCGTCCTTCAATTATGGGCAATACTCAGTGCGCACGCGCGCTGGTATGTGCGCACACCGTGCAGTGATAGGCCAGCGTGTGTGGTGTGCGCACTTGTGCGCACGGGTGTGCAGCAAGTGCGACTCTTCAATTATATGTGTATCCATTTACATTTAAACCATTTGAAGGAAAGGTGTGTAACAACTATTAATATGTCTTATAGGGGCTAAAGTATGTGTTTTGAACATGCATACTTCCGTTTAAGAGTTAACTCAGCTTTCGTTGAGATTAAGGAACATCGAACGAGCAATATAGGGACAAGGAAAGGAACGTATACGTACGCGCGTACAAGGGCACAGAAGTGAATACAATGATTTTGGGGTTTATATGATCAAATGCGAAAGATTTCACGCGCATGGGATTTATAGAAACCAGAAGGAAATGTCCTTGCCAAGCAAGGGTTGCTTGGAATATATTATGTAGAATGCTGAAATAACCTGGATTTTCATCTCCTTATATCAAAGTCAAATACCTGTAGAAAACAAATTGCAAAGGGTGCTTCAGATTTAGTTTCTCTAATTTTTGGCTGTTATGAGTACTTTTTACTAATTAACCTTGCATGGGTATCAGCCATACGAACCCCAAGTTAAAGGTGCACATATCAGTAAGAACAAAGAAAGTAGAAGATATGCACCTGGACAAATTAACCATCAAGATTCTAGTGATAAATATGAAGGTTTAGTGACACAAGTGTGTGTGCGTGTGTGCGTGGGTGCGTGGGTGTGTGTGTGGGGGGGAGGGGAATGGGGATGGGATGAACCTAGAAACGGGATTCTATCGTCCATCTAGAAGAACCTTGTCCTCTCACTATCGCCTGCCAGCCCAAGCCGACAGTATTGCAATCCAGTCTTATTTTAATAAGATGAAAGTGGAAGACACAATACTTTTTTAAAAGAAATTTATTGAGCTTGAGGACCACCACAGCTTATTGTCCGTCCCATCCGATCTATGATCAGATCGTTTATTTAAACAAAAAAAGAGCACCTGCCAGTGGTGATGATGTGGCTGTATTATGAAGCTAAGAAGAAATAGAAGAGAAGGAAGAGTTTCAGCTAGAATCGAACACTCAGTCGGTAAAATAGATATAACTTTCAATTTGAGAGTGGAATTTGAGCACAGGATCTTAATTCGGAATTGTCATTCCGAATGGATTGACGTTTATGCCTATGGCCATAATGCGTCATTTTTTAAGTCAAATTCCATTGTTTTGCAGCATATCAATTTTAGTAAAAATTTCTTATTTTTGATAATTTTTTGGATAGGGATTAAGAGGATGTAGAATTTAATTTCCGCAATGATTTTTATAGAACTTGCTTAAAATTTGGTCTTCTTTTATTTGGTAAATTTTTATTTTTTCTAGTGAAAATTATAATTTTACGTCTATATATAAACATCCCTAGTTGAATGATAATGATATTTTTTTATTTTTCGTAAAAAAATATAAGTTTCCTCTTAGTCTTCCTCTTTTCTTGTGCGATCCTCTTCCTTTGAATATTGTGCAACTAGGCAGTTGCATCAGGCACCCATGGACCGCACGAGATATTGTAGTAAGTATTTCTCATATGGAAATCATTTCCTAATTCAGCCCGATTATAGAGTTGGATTTTTTTAAGTTCTTTTATCCTCTTAAGAATGGGATAAAAGTAAAGAAGATGATTTACTTTTGGTAGGAGGCATCCTCGCCAGGTGGCCTCTCGTTGTCCTCTGTAGACTCCAGCTGCCTCTCAGCCGTCTGCTATGCCGCAGAGTTCCGAAGGGTCGACACCCTCTATTTTTGAGCTTATTATGGACCCACCGACTACCTCACCAACCGGAGCTTCGCAGGTAGCTCCTACATCTACCTCGGCGGCCAGTGCGCCTCAGGCCGCTCCTCTCGCTACCTCACAACCCCATGCCTCTTAGGACACCACTATCCAGATACCAGGGACGGCATCGTCCGCGACATGTATGATGTTATTAATTTTATTTTTAATACATATAATGTTTTATACGTACACTACTAATTTCTATTTTTATATTTTGAAGAGATTCGTAGACGCGGGTGTGGTCTTGCACAGGCATCCCACATATGGTTAATGTGGAGAGAGGACCACCTGCCAGTAGAGCTGGTGAAGGGTAGTGTCGTCGGAAAGAATGGGTAAAGCTTCACAACCTATTGTGGAGTTATGTGTAGGACGCACGTCCTTATCTATCAACAAGACCTCACCAAAGTTCTAGCTGACACAAAGCAAGCTATTGTTCGGGACCTTATGGTAAGAATTTTAGCCTCACTTTGTTTGTCGGATAAGGCAGAATAAGCAACACTTATTCCAAGAAGAAGCCTAATACCGGTTTGATTGTCAGAATTGCGTATACTTGTTTATTCCACGGAATAAGCGGAATTGGGTGAATAAGCCATTCGGGCCGAGCCCCTCGAATAGCTAACTCCACATACTTTTGGCAGGGGCATGGACAGGACAAAACCCCTCGTCGTTTGAGCCTTGCGAAAGGGCGTCCTCCTCCCCTCGCCTTTACTCCTCCCCCTACATGTTCCTCGCCCTGCGAAATCCTCGCTCTCCGCCCCTACAAAATCCTTCGCCCGACGATTCCTCGCCCTCCGCTCCCTCACCTTTACTCCTCGCCCCTGCAAAAGGCGCCTGCTCATCGTCTTGCTTGGCGGAAGTCCTTGCCCCTTTGGACCTACGTTCGACAGGCTCTAGAGCTGTCCTTCCTTCGTGACTGCATGAACTGGCGTTGACGACGCTGTCCATCGACGGACCAAACGTTGATTCACTGGTTTGTATGCAGGTTCATCTCCTGTTGATCCGATTATTTATTTGGCCGAATGATTTCGTCCTTGCTTGGCCTACCTCGCGATGCCTTCTCCAAGGAGAAGCCTTCCAGCGTTGATTTAATTTTTGCAGCGATGTTTCCCATCCACCACTAGATTTCCCGTCCTTTTCCTCTTCCAAGGGTCATCGACCCTGCTGTCCTGCAACGTATCAATCCCCTTTCGCAGTGTTCCTTCCCATCCATCATTAAGTATGTTCTATGCTCTTCCTCCCATAAATGGATGGACAAGGCTGGTAAGGAAGGACTCAGATGCCCTTTCGATGGATTGAGATCAACGAGCCAAACACTATTGGTGGTAGGACTCTTTTGTTGGGCATGTCCATGAGTTTTATCTCAAATCCGCATTATTAGGATGGCCCACAGATGGTTTTGGACCGGGTGAAACTTTCATCCATCATACACATTATGAGCTTTTAGGTACCAATGATCATGTGTCTATGTGGTAAGTAAATATATAGATAAGTGTATTGAATATCAGAGATTTTGATACGGATATGGTGTACAAGCTAATAGATTCAAAACATCACCCTTTGTATAATATGAATTAAGTGTTTAGAAGTTATTAGTTACCAAGTCTAATGCCAGTAGTAAATGGAAACAATAAAAGGAATACATGCTAGGTGTTTCACTCTAACATGCATCCTACCATTTATATGAGTTAACAAAAAAGCATGATACATGACTTGATCAAAGGACAGTCAAAACCGAGACCTAGGCATAGTGTTATCTCGAAGGTTTACACCTTTTCTTAATCAGGGATTTTCACCCACTTCCCTTGAGTTTCCACAACCGCAATAATATGATGAAAGAATTGGTGGGGACACTATCACTGTCCCAACTAATACTCTCATATATAGCGATTATGTCTGATTAGCATTCATGTAATATTTAGGTGAAGTTATCAAAGTGAAATGACATCTTGTTTACTGAATTCTTTTGAAATAATAACAAAGATAAATAGAAGTTCGAATGTATTCTAGAGATCATAGAACAAGAAAGCTCATTGTTTAAATGATTCACCATTTAAATGGCTTCCAACTCATAAAGATCCATAGAAACTTCGAAAGAAAACTGTAAAAGAAGTTTAGAACTTATGGTATAAAACTTAGGCTAGAATAAAATCTAAGCTTTCTAGAGCTACTCCTTTTAATCAGAAAAGTAACACAAACTTCGTAAGTTCCAAAAATATTAACATCAAAACCAATACTTTAATAATACAGAGTTTTTTTGATATTGGTCCCTATAAGTATAGTAAATTCAAGATAAATCCATGTATCTTGTGTATTTTGTTATTTGTTCCTATAACCTTGATATAATTAAATAATAAATCCTTTTAGTTAAGAATCATTTAAAAAAAGTAAATATTCATGAAATATTCTTCAACCCAATGTTGAAACTGACAGAAATACTTGAAATGACGCTAAAAAATAAAAAAATTAAGCTCCAATAAATAGTAAAAAATGACATTAATGAGTCGAGCCTAATAATTTTTTATATTTTTTAGATCGTCCAATCAGAGATTAGATTATATGGGCAGGTCGATATTTATTGAGTGACCTCAAAACTTATTTATTTTTACTTTGGTTGCACTGACAATTAGTGCAACGTAGGCTTTCGAAGCTACAAGTAAAACTCAAAATTTAAATAGGAGTGTAAGTGACTTGTTTAACTATGGTAGAGTTAAGAAAAATTGACGGGAGCAAACTATTGGGATTTAAAATTAAAAAGTTCAAGTTTATAAAGGTTAATATCAAAAATGTAAGATACACGGATTTATTTTAAATTCACTAGAGATCCCATATAATCTTCATGTTTCCTTAAAATCCCTCATAATCTTTGAGTGATCCTAAAAAGAGTCCCTTTAGAGGAGCTTTTTTGGGTGTGTTGAGGGATCTTTTGGGGACGTTTTGAATGATTATAGGAGACCAAATAAGGAATATAAAGACTATATGGACGTATGAGAAATAATAGAAGGTTATAGAAATTGAAAAGTAAAAATCCCTATCCGAAAAACCCAATAATAAAAAGGGCTTAGACTGGGCCCTCAGATCCGAACGGGCCGGGGTCTGATGGATCCGTCGAATGGCATGGCTTGCATTTGACCCATTTCACACGTGTCCTTGCCGTCCGCAGGTGTCTTCCTGGTTCCTCCCCCTAATTCAAATCCGCTCCCGCAGAGAGCTAGTTGGCCGTGGAGCGCCAAATACTTCCCTCCGTTCGACGCGCCGCGATGGCCTCCGGGCCTCCGCCGCCGATCGCCGTCGACATCCCATCCGACGACGACGCCGCCGACGCCTTCGCCGCCGGCTCCCCTCTCCCCTTCGGCAGTAAGAGGGTGGCGGGCGGAGCGGGGCCGCCGCCAGCCCCAGAACCGCCCCTTCTCGTGCTGGTCGACGACGACCCCACTCCACAGAAGAAGCCCCCTCTCGACCGCACCCCGTCCTTCGTCCCCGAGACGCCCTTGACGCCGCTTTCCGGCCCCTCCATCGTCCTCTGCTCCCTCGCCCGCCCCCATCTCCAAGATGGCGCCTTCGCCCCCCCTCAGCAAGCTGATAGATTTGCAGGTGGGTGCGGACGGCACACCCGGGTTGCCACAAGATCGAGTCTTGGCTCATCTAGGTATCTTGTTTTCTTGGCAGGAATTGCTGGGTGCATATGCTTGGAGTCCGACGACGAGGAATCTGGAAGTGGGTCGGTGAAGGGGCGCCCAAAGCCGGCGCCTGAAGGGGTAAGAGCCAGTGGGTCAAACGGGGTAGGAGGTTCTGGCAATGGGAGTGCTTGTTATCCATTTGATCTCTATGGCAGTGGTGGCAGCAATGGTGACAGCTTGAGCTCTTGCCCTTCTGGGGATGGTGTGGACAGGGGGGTTGAGAAGCATGAGAATGATTTCTGTTCCAGTGGAAATGGTGGTCCGTCATCCCGGGGCACGGCTTCTTTCGTTCAGGTCGTCGGGGATAGTCCCCTACGTGTCACTTTGAGTGAGGATGACATCTTTTCTCAGGTATCCTTTAAATTCCTAGCGTGGATTGGTGTGAGAGTTATGGTTGGTGTTTGTATGATTGCTTCTGGCTCACAAAATTGTGACGGAGAACAGTGTCTCCACACCCTGTCACTTTTCAGCATTTCTTGCCGACTGATAGGATACTTTTGTGTAGTATTTCATTATGATGTTGTCAAAACAGTCATGGCAATTTTAAATTTCCCAGCCTCAAATGCAATCTAGCCACAATGAGGACAGCATGACCTTGGAAAATCTAGGTGGTGCCAAGAAAGCGAGAGGTAAATGCGTAGCTGATAATACTGAGAAGAGAAGTCGCGAAGATGAAAGGCTGGCGAGGAAGCAGCAACTGAAAGAAGAAAGAGCTCGTCTGATTGAAGAAAAGAAAAGGAAGAGACAGGTAAGAGTTTGCGAGCATGTTGGTGCCTTAGGACTTGATGAAATTTAGCTGATATCTCAAACTTCGTGAACATTCTCATGAGATGATATTCAGGAAGAGAAGTTGGCTAAAGAAGCGATGAAGGCCAAGGCAGCAGAAATGAAGAAATTGGAGAAGGAGAAGCAGAAGTGGGAGAAGGGGAAGTTTGCTTTAAAGTCTATAGTTGCAGAGATTGACACGAAAGTGATTGAAAATGGGTCGGTTGGGGGTATGCTAGATAATTTTGGGGAATTCCAATGGTTCTAGACATGTAACCGCATTTGTTATCCTGATATGGTTGGGGCAATGCCTCTGATGGGTTGACTATCTTTTTTTCCTTGTCTATCTTAGGACATCTTCTCACGAGATTTGCTGAGAAAGGTTTGTCCTTTCGCATAACCTTGAATCCAGTTGAAAGATCGATTTTGTGGAAAATGAGTGTTCCTGATGAAATCTCTCAGGTATGTAAAAGGTCAAGTGCCTTTTGCTTGCTACTGCAGCCATTTTGTTTATGTACCTTCATTCATGTTTTCTTAGTTGTGAAGGTGCGGACTCTGGACTCTGTATATGCTTTCTTCTGTAAAGTTAACTTATTTCCATGTTGAGTTCCATGCCATTCAAGTATTTACTTTTGTTGAGTAGGTCGATGTTTGCTTCATTATTTTTATGAAAAAATGCACTCATGATTATCATTTCCTCTGTTAATCTCCCACAATATTTATTGCACTTTACTAGAACTTCCTAATTGGTTTTATTAACTGGACAAACATAAGCTGAACCAGTGCTGTAATTTTGATTTGACAAAATATAAAAAGTTTGTGTTGTGAGGAATTCTAAGAATGCAGATTATTTAAGTATTAAATTAGCACACTAATTGTTTTATAGACTATTTAAGAAAATAAACACAAGTGCACAACCAGGGGATGTTCTGGCCCTAGATGGGGGAACCATGGCTGTCACAGACCGGGATGGGACAGGATTGACTACTTTGGGTGGGGGGGAAAGAGGACGCCAATTTTTTGTATTCTTGAGTTGAAATAAGGTTATATTTTATAAATTGACTTCTAGCATTCTACTCTATCATTTCTTAGTTTTGAGATGAAGGCAATGTGATTGGGCCAATGACAAGTGATATATCATTGAACAATTTAATCCTTATACAACTCATGTCTTGTCATTTTTCTTTTGGCATAATAGTGATAGATGCACGTAATTTCGTGCGAACATGTGAATGAAAAATGTTAAGCATTCGTCAATTTAGCAGGAGCAAGAACATAAACAAAGCACATATAACAATAAATGCGTCTGAATGTTGCTGTAATGCAGACAAACCATCATGTATCAAACTATGGATAAAGTGCACATCAAACCTTTATATAAGTAAAAAGCTACATTTTAGCTTTTAATCTCCTATCCATGTCATCTACTTTCACTGATCTACTCCTAACTTGTAATTTTAGTTATGTCTCATCTCTCCCAAACAGTATTTTTTGTCACCACTTAGTTATACATATGAAACCATATCTGGTCTAACAAGGCTTACCTGCATGCATGCACGTAAATCTAGGACGAAAGCTGAACCAACATAAATAGGGCATTGCTAAAGCTGTGTTTGAGTGTTAGTCATTTGAACACGTTGTTGAGGTGCACATATACTGTAGGCCTCTTTGATAATTGAATGAGTTAAGCCGGATGAATTAGACCAAAATAGAAGATTATTTGATTTTTATGATCATAATGTTATTCTACCTAGAATAAAGAAAGTAAATTAGCTAAAATAGGTAAGAAGGTAGAATAGGTAAAAATCAACTTATATTGTAGTTGGAATGACTAATTAGAGTTTTTAGTCAATGATTGCAGAATTGGATTGAGTTTTGGCATTGGCTAGGTCCAATTTGGTCAAGATCAGGATCAGCTCTGAATTGGCTTAGGATCACTTCATTTTCAACTACTTTCAGCTGATTCATACCAATGGCATTTGCTTTGTAAATTGAAAGAGGGGTTAGATTTTGTAACGGTCCCACTTATAGATCATTGATAGGTGTACAAATGCAAAAACAAAATAATAAGAGATAGTGATGTACAAGAACAATAAGCAGGTCATGTCCATTATACAACAGAAACATACATAAAAAAAACACATATCCCAAGAAAAGAAATTAAATTGATGTGTTAAATAACCTTTTTAATCATTTTTAAAAAAATTGATGGTACACACCACAATTACCTTAAAAAAACTGCAGCTGGATGTTTGTATGACCTACAAGGGGTCGATACCTTGTGTAGCCTTGAGTTAGTGGAACTCCCAAGAGGTTGCTTGGGGACTGGACATAAGTTCGTGGACCAAACCAGTATAGAATCTTGGTGCTCTGTGTGTTTGCTCATAGTCTGTCATCATTTTCTTGTGTTTAATGTACTTCGCTGCATTTATTTGCAATTTAGTTTTATTTACCCATTCACCCCCTCTGGGTAAGTCTGTAGCTTGGGCAACAGATTCAATCCTGAGCCACCAGTTGTTGATCCTAATAAGGTTGGGCTACATTGGCTGGATTGAGAGTTGGGCTGACTTGGAACTAACTGTTTTGGGCTCCAACAGCCAGTTTCCCCTTAAAAGAGGGGGGGGGGGGGGCATCAGGCTGAATCAGTCTAAGACTGATCTGGATTGGATTGGATCAATTAGGAAGATTGGATCGGATCAATTAGGCCTGGACTGATCCATGCCCGATCTTGAATCCTATCTTCCTTTATTTTTAAATTCAATTTCTACATTCTATTTATATATAATTTACATTAATATATTTATTATATGATTAAATAAAATAATTATGTACATTTTCTCAACTATTTTTATCATTTAGGAAATCAAAAGTAGCAAACATGTTATTCACTAAGACATCATCTTTCTATTTATCAAATAGTATATTTCATTCAGTGCTTAGAACTTTTATATTACCTATGCAGGTAAGATGTGAATCTCATATTTCGGTCTTTAGTGTTCAGTGTTATCAAGCACAACCTTAGCCTGTTTTGGGCCCGAACTATTTGAACTGGTTGGAACTAGCGAGAGTCAGTCCGATTGGGGTGTGCAGTTGGAGCACCAGAAATTGTTGTAACCAGGTCAAAATTGGATTGTATTTGTTGTATTTTAATGTATATGATGTGTTTTATTGGAACCTAGCATTGGCTGCATTTTCTAGAACCAACTAGTTATTGGGCTGAGCCAGAACCATAGGAGGAATTATCTAGGATTGTTGCTTCTACAATCTGGCTGTTAAGACCTTGATATGTACTTGGCTCGTTAAATCAAGGGTCTAACAAAACTAATGAAGGGCTCAGGTTAGTTCACTGTGAACATTCTCATTTGACTGGTTTAAGTTGAGTTTTTGACATTGACTTGGGTAGCTGTGAGACTTCTATTTTTTGAAAGAATTTCTTTTTACTTTGAAAAGGTGTCTTTTGATTTTGAAAGAACAGTTTAGATTTTTGAAATCATGTTCTTCTTTTTCTTTTTAATATAGACCTTGAGCATTTAGGGTTAACCCCCAAGTCTAAGTTTCTTTTGGATCAAGCATGGATCCGTATTCTTGACTTCTCCCCACTAACCTCGGTCAGTATTAATTATACTAATCATTGATTGGTGATCCTTGATTAACCGTTAAGGCCCATTGATTAATGCAAGAAATAAAATAAATTGCGTTAAGTTCAATGTAAACATGACTTCCTTTTTTATTTTTATTACTTTTTTTGAAAAGGTTCATGAAGATCCTTTAAAGGGCTTTTAAGTTCTCAGAAGGACATGAGGACTTGGGACCTTTTAGTGTGCTAAGAAAATCAGCCCTTTGAGCACAATCTTCATTAGGACCTTTGAGGAAGGTGAATTAACTGAAAATATCTTTTAAGTATCCTTTAAGAAGGATAAGGGATTATTTGGACATCAGATCCTCTCATTTGAGTTCATTTGAAAGGGTATGTGCATACAAGGGATACTATTAATTAATGGGGCATGAGGGCCACCACACATTTAAGGATATCCCTTAATGGTCCTTCAACCAATATGAAGGAACCACAATAAAATTGGCCATTCAACCGATATGAATGAACCACTATTATAATGACATGCAGATTTTTTTTTTTTTTTTAACACATCAAACAATTTTTTAAGCCATCTTAATAAAATGGTCCATAAGTTATATGGACGCTCTACCAATAAGAGAGAGCCATATGACCACATGGTCATTCTATTAAGAATGAACCATTAAACTTATGGCTACTCTACCGATAAGAGTAAACCAAACATCAATTAGAAATAAATCCAATTAGAAGAACCAATAGATAATAGTTCCCCTTAATAAGATGATTCATGTGACGCATATCTGCTCTACTAGTAAGAGAGAATCATTAATCACATGGTCATTTTATTAAGAATGAACCCTTAAATATTGGTTACTCTACTAATAAGAGTAAACTATACATCAATTATGGCTATTTCACCAATAGAAATAAACTCATTATTTTGCTATTGTCCAATATCTTACAATAATAACAGAAAAATAAAATTATATTTATCTCCTTTTTTCACGCACAAATTCCTCAAGAGCTTCTTTTTCTTTTTTTTTTGCAGAAAATTTGGAGCAGAGCCTCTCCTTTTTGATTTTTTTTGGCTCAAAGTGCATGTGTTACTTTGGAGCCTTGGGGGCCTTTTTATAGGCCACGGAGGGGCCATCGGTGGGGGGGTGGTTGCTCCACTGGTGGCACCCCCCACCGGTGTCACTTAGGTAGCCGGTGGGGTGCGTAGATGGGGCCTGAGAGGCGGATGGAGATGAGAGAGGGATAGGGATGGGGAGAGATAGAGATAGGGTAAGAGAGAGAGAGAGAGGGGGAGGATAGGTGGCTCCCCCCCACCTGTGGGTGCCACTGGTTGGTTCCCCCCACCGGTGGAAGGGAGGCCACCGGTGGCCTCTACTGGTAGGGGGGGGGGTTGCTCCCTATTGGCTCTCCTCCCTATTGCACTCTTGCTGCTGCTGGTGCTCCCTCTGCCGCTGTTGGTGCTCTCTCTGCCTCCGTTTTCATCATTGTCTCTCCTTTTTTCTTGCATACACATACATCTGTGTGTTTATATTTTTTTTTCGCATGCATCACGTTGAATGCATGAACCCTAGTCTTTTTTCTTTCGTATGCATGCATGCATGCATTTGCATGTGGGTCTTTTTTCAAGTAGCAACCCTAGTTTTCTTTTTTGCATGGATGTATGCATACATACACAAGGGTTTGTTTTAGAATAAAACCCTCAGTGAAAATCTGAAATTTTTTGGTTCAACAATTGCCCCTCACAGGAGGCATGCTAGAGACAGCGTTGTAAGCATGTCTCATGTACATCTTCTTTATTTGGCTTCATTCTGCGTTGGTTACATGCATGCACTTGTTTCTTTTCCGACTGAACCTTGGACTCCATTGTTTGTCCGGGTATGACCTTGATGTCTTTTGGGGTGTAGAAACCTTGATTGGTGACCTTTGATGGCCTCTTGAGCTTGTCGAAGACCTGATCTTGTTTTGGGTTTAGAACCATTGGCTTGGTGTCTTTCCGGGTTCAATACTCGAGTAGGATTTACTTCGAGAGTGGGAATTGAACCTTGAGGTTTTAGGATTCAATACTCTCTGGTTTAGTTTTCAGGGTTTGAATATCCTGGTCTTTAAGACTTTAGGATTTAACGATCCTACTTTTGCATCTTTTTAGGATCTTGAGTCCCAACTTTGCCTGTCCTCCAGGGTTATAGTGTCTTCATGCTATCTTCTCTTTGCCATATTCTTGTGTTTCTTCTTGTATCTGACTTCTTGTTGACCCGAAAAATTTTCATGCGCAATAATATTATTCAAGCATGTATATGCACATGATTGTGCAAAAAAAAAAAACTACATGGCATATGCTCACATTAATGTGAGCTCATGATATGGAAAATATGCATAGCACATGTTCATATTCGTATGAGACTATGTTATGCAAAACAAAAATAAATAAACACACACCTATGATATGAGGGTTGATGTTAAATGAAGACCCTCTTATATGCATGGGAATACATAGGACTATATGCATATATTAGGAAGGCAATGGGGCAAGAAACATACTTAGGCCAAGAGGCCTTAATCGAGGCTCTTGCAAAGGCCTAAAACAGCCCCGAATCACTCCTATATGTTGTCCAAGATCAGCCCCTAAATCTCCTTGATAACCTTAATGGAGAGGCCCAAAGGGGAGCCATAAAATGCAGCAATAAAAATGCTCCAAACGCTGCAAAATAGGAGCCCAAAACAGTCCCAAAATGGACTAAGAACAGTCCCAAATCGGGCTCAACAGCCCCAATGGAGGCCCAATAGCAAGGATAATGGGCCCGATAAGTGGCCCAATAAGGGACCCAATATAAGGCCCAATAAGGAGACCAAATGGACTCAAAAAAACCAGTCCCACAGGGCTCCAAAACCTGCAGTCCAAAAAGGGAAAATCTTCAAACTCCCAAAGTGGAAAACTTGCCCAAAATGGAAAAATGAGCCGAGTGGACCCCCTTTCTGTATTCCCCTTTATTTAAATAGAGAAGGAGGAGGGAGGAGAGAGAGGAGAAACCGGTGGGGGGGGACCCCCACCGGTTCCAAGAGATGAACCGATGGGGGGGGGGGGAGTTCCCTCCCTCTTCTCTCTTTTGAAATTCAAAAATAAAAAGATGGGGGGGGGGGAGATTAATTAAAGGTGAGAGTTAATGGGTTCCTTAACCCTTTTCACACTTGATTAAGGATCCCACTAAAAGAACTCCATTTAATCCCCTATCTTAACCCCTTTCACACTTGGCCAAATGAGGAAATTAATTGGGCAAAGGCTCATTAAGAGCCAAAAGTCAAACAAAAAAGGGGAGAGAGAGGGGGAACCCCCACCGGTTCCCAACCGGTGGGGGGGTCCAAACCGGTGGCCACCCCCCACCGGTTGGAACCGGTGGGGGTGTCCATCGGACCCCCCACTCTCTCACTCTCTCTCTTCTCTCTCACTCCTCTTGAATAAAAAAAGAAAAGAAAAGGGGAGGGGAGAGAAGGAAAGCGGTGGCACCCCCCACCTCGGGCTTCCCCGGTGGCGCCCCCCACCGGACCCAATTTGGGGCCTATAAATAAGACCCTATGGTCCTCAATGCAAACACACACAAGGCATACACCACTCCATATACTTAAAGGGTGGAAAATTTCCAAGGAGAGGTTCTGCTGCGTTCAAGACCAAACTCGGTGATTCTTACCCGAGTTTGCTGCGTTTCGGAGGATCCTCTCGTCCTGGAGGGCTCTCTTCCTAAGGTTCATTCCTAAGGGGAAGCTCTGCCGATCTGTCTATTGTAAAAGCCTTCTTCATAAAGCGAAGTTCTGCTGAAATAAAAGTGGTTATTCTATGTCAAACTGTGTGCCTGTGTGTCATCAAATTAAATAATTAATATCATGTTTTAATACTTTTAATATATATATTTAATTTTCTAACTACTCTAAAAATTGAATTAAAAATCTGTGCATTCTCTTAACCTAATCTTGGCCTCACCCCATACATAACTAAGCATAGATTCATAAAAAGTATACTTAAGTTAAAAATGACTTAAATGCCCCTCATGATTAATTAGTTAATAAAACTTGTAAAAATTATTTAAAAATTGGTAAAATGAATATGAATATCAGAAAATTTCTGTTAAAATCAGTAATATTCAGTAAAAATCAGAAACCTAAATCTGAAAATCATATAAAACCAAAAATATGACTTAAGTACTCTTCATATATTTAATTAATTAATAAAAATCAGTAAATTAATAAAAGAATCAGTAAAATTCAGTAAAAAAACAGTAAAAATCAGAAAACCAAATCTGAAAACATATAAAATTTTCGAAATGTCTAAAATACCCCCCAAACTTAATGAAATTACAAAAATACCCTCATCCATAATAAAATTAGTAAAAATCACAAAAAATTCTTAAAAAATGTCAAAACCTCTCCTATGTTTAAAATACCTTCCAAACTCTAATAAGATTGAGAATTACCAAAATACCCTTACAACTCATATACACTTAAATTAACTCTAAAATATCTTCTAAGGTTTTGAAACCTTCTTAAAACATTAAAACTCATTTCACACACTGTAGTGACAATGATACCCCTATACTTTCCAACTTGGCATAATTATAAAAATACCCTTATGGGTCTAAAATATTTGGAATCAATCCAGATAACTCGGAGTCAATCCAAAATTTCTTGAAAAAGTCCCCCAATCAACTATAAACCCATCCTAAACTTAGGTGAGGCCAAAAGCTTAACCTAAAATATATCTTCATATGCATGCGCTGCCTGTAGTAGTAGTGTTGCACGTTATAAGGGCATCAACAGACGGTTAATCAAGGGTTGTCGAGCGGTTGCTTGACGTAATTAACACTGACCGAGGTCAGTGGAGAGAGGTTATATACTCGGATCTTCGCCTGATCCGAAGTCTCGGACTCGCTGAGGGCTAATCCCAAACTCTCATAGTCCAATAAATAAAATAAATAAAACCGACCTATATTTCTCCAGATAAAACAAAAAGACCTAAAAGATGACCAGATTCTTTAAATCCGATAGGAGAGACAGCTAGGTTAGGTCCCCAAACGAACACTTGTTTATTTTTTTCTTTGTTTTGTTGTCTGCAACTTTTTTCCCGCCCTCTGACTAGATGGCGGCCGTTGGAGATTTCTCTGTTGCGGGACCAGCTGAGGCCATGGGAGAGGCTGGCCCTGGACAGCCTATGTTTGACTTTGGCTTTACCCGAGTGGCATGATCCCACCTCTGGGTTACTTCTGATGATGCAGTCCCTTTTGATCTAGCACGCATCGTCTTCCGCGGTGGTTTCTTCTCTTTTGTCAGGGATGCTGGACTGGAGCAGCACCTCCCGTCGGATTTCTCCATTCAGGAGTTGTTCCGGAGAGCGATTTCCCTTGAGGGCAGAGTTGAGACAATTTTACCTCCAGATGCTCGCCGCGACCTAGAGATGGCCGTCCTTTTGGAGAGGGATAATATGGAGCGTCTGGTCTCCACATCATAGCCGACTTTTCCTCCTCTGGCCCACCGGGTATTGGAGTATCCGTCCCCAGTACAGATAGGTCCGGTGTGGGACTTGATGCAGATACATTGTACTTCTCACACTTTTTAGCCAGCAGTGTGGACTTCTTCTGGCGGCCTTTCCGCTACAGGTTCTGGGCAGCTTGTGGGTTCTTTCTGACGGGAGCAGCAGAGGGCTTGGTGCACGAGCCATTTGACCATCCAACACTTCTTTGCGACATTATCTCAGGAGATCGTCTTGGCTGGCAAGGACGTTTGAAGATAAGACCTTCCCACAATTTCCATCTCGAGACGACAGAGTGGCTCCAGTATATATTGCGGTGCCATGGCCGATTGTTGGAAAACGTTGGTATATACCAGGCGGTAGCGACTGCTCAGTACAGCTACCCTTACTATTCATGATTCATTCAGGCCCTGGCAGAACGGTACATTTTGGAGATTAACTTCATTGCTACTGTAGAGGGCGAGACGACATTGGATTTATGGGCTTTTCATCGTATCTCGAGACTTCCCATTACAGACGAGCCTTATGAGGAAGTAGTGTTGGATGAATTTTACTGCAATGTCACGGACGGGATAGGTTCTTACATGACCCCTTACTGTTACCGCTACCTCTTGGCGATATGGAGAGATCTTTCTAAGGCTATAAAGCCTTCTTCTTTTGAGGCAGGCAATTCCGGTGGACCTGGTCGAGTTTCTGTGTTAGCTTGGGTCCGATATTTCTATGGTGGTCTATTTTATTACAGAAAGCACTTTGCAGATGTTTCTGGTAGACAGAGTCTCCCTGAGATCCCCAAAAGCAAGCTTCCATCCTACAACTTTGTTGTCGAGTCGGAGCTTCAGACGGCTAATCCTTGGGGACTTGATGATGTCACTTACACGGCTGCCTTTCTTGCGTATTGGTTGGTCACTTTTGCCGTACCCTACGACAATGAGGGGGTTCTGCGACCCGAGGTTCTTTTGGCAGCTTGTCGTCTGGCTACTGGTACTCGACTAGCGATTGCACTTGCTACTCTGGCATGTATTTACCACTCTTTCGGGGCGCTTAGCAGTTCAGCTAACATGCTGAGGTGTTCCGTAGTGATGGCTACTCATTACGTCAGCGCTTGGGTCGTCTATTGCTTCCTGCTTTGACGCCCATCAAGGGTGAGGTGGGAACAACTTTTCCCACCATTCTTTGGTTCGTTGGTTAGCACAGCGGTGATGGGGCCCGCCAGTTATCTTTTGATCGGGACGCCTTGGGGTTCATTCCTTTCTAGTCTTCTCGCCGGTTGGATTTTGACCATTCTTCGCGATAGTTCAGACTGTTTGCTGATAGGGGGAGCTATAGATCGCCCATGGTTTGACCCGTTGATAGATGAGATGGGTCATAATGCAGATGTTCTTGATAGGTGGCTGCATATTATCCGCCCCAGGTTACTTATACTGAAGAAGGGGAGCACCATTATCTTCGAGCCATACTATCCTCACCGCTTCTCCCAGAACTTCGGGTATGATCAGAGAGTACCTCCAAGTTTTACCTTTGCTGGTCTACCACGGGTGTACGAAAGCTGCAACGGGCATTTAGTGGTTCGCTTGTAGTGGAATTTGTTTTAGTATAAGAATTTCGGCGACATGCCTCACGTTTCTTTTCCCACTTATGAGGGTGGGATGATGATCACCATTGTTCCTTGGTGGTGGCGTCGTGGAGGCAACTTCTACTAACAGAGTAGAGATATCCGCGTCTTTATGGCCGCGCATGGCAGTGCTTTAGCCATTGCTTCTTCATCAGATAGCGCATCAAAGGCATGCGCGGGATCGGAAAGGATTTTCGCTTGGCATACTTATAAAGGGAGGAAAGGCTCTTCCTCTGCAGAAGACTTCTACACTGCAGCCACTCCTGGTTACTTTTGGACTATCGGCTTCTTAGCAAACTGCGGCCTTCCGTCGAAAGCACCACTAGATACTTTGCTGCTGCTGTGGGCCTTCAACCACAACCTGGCTCGTCTTTGGTTGAGCTATCTTAGCCAGATTTTATGTCTACTTGGGCCTCAGTGTAAGGCTTTCCTCGTGATGCGGGCTGCTACTGTGGGAGATGTTTGGCGAGTTGTTGGCCAAGTTTCCACCCAGCTGGGCATGTCCTTCCAGACTCTCATTGCAGAGCCTCCCAAGCCTTTTGGTCATGACGGTAAACACGTACCACTTATGTTTATTGCTTATGGTTTCATGATTATGTTTTTTCTTTGTTGTTTTTGACTTTTGTATTGTATTTCAGCTCCAGCACTAGCTTCTGTGCTTGCTCCCATGCCGGCTCCTGCTTCCTCTTTTGTGCCAACTGCTAAGTCGTTTTTTGAGCCGACTATCGCTCCAGCTATCGTATATGTTTTTGCACCTACCCCAACACTGAGTGAGATATGCAAATTGGTGGCTTCCGCTAAGAAAGCTTCACAGCGCAAGCGGCGAAGGCAGGCGGAGGGGGAGGAAACCTCTATAGCTATCCAACCTCGCTTGGATTTGTCTCGTTCGCCTAGCCCGCTTGCTCATTCTCCTCTTCAGGCTCTAGTTTTAGGTAATCACCATAACGACCTTTCTGTTATTTTTGTTGTATGCACTTTGTGTATTGTTGTTGATTCCTTGGCTCCTTGTAGTAGATGAGCGCGAGGTCGAGCTTGAGGACCTCTTCAGAAGGTGTTTTGTCACCACCTCGAAAGTCACAACCTTCAGCCGGTAGGACTATTGGTGTTGTAGGATTACTTGACCCTCTTTGCTACTTTCAATTGCTTTTCTGACTATATGTCCATTTGTTATCTAGGTATACTATCCGTTGTAGAGGTCGTTGCAACTGGCCTTCCAGTAGGGGTACCTGTCCGCTCGCTTGGTAAGGGTACATAGCAATCATTGCTTTTCTTTCTCTCTTCATTATTGCTTATTTTCTTTGGGCAGCTGTCTGACCTGTCGCCTGTGTTCTTTTCAACTGTGGGTATCCCCGATGGGTTGCCTCTCAAGGTCTATTCCCGCCGACAGCTGTCCCTACGATCCGTATGTTGATAAATAGTTTGATTCCTTCTTTTTCTTTGTCTTTCTAGGGTACTGACATCGCCATCTCTTTCTTTCTCTTCAGCCACAGAGGGTACTGGATCGGATTGCGACCAACCCGCAGACGGCCCATGATGATCTCAGGGCTTGGGATTGCGGAGCTTTTGGGCCTGGCTTATTGGATATCTCGCTCTTTGACCAGCTAATGTAGGAGTTTCTGTCAGATGACTTCGGCCCGTGTGCAACCTTCTCTCTTTTTCTCTATTATTTTATGCTTCTATTGTGTATGTTTCTCCTTCTGACAACTTCGTGTCTGGTGTATATTTGACCACAGAAGACTTGAACTGGCTAGCTTCCTTACCTATGTCAGAGGTGACGATAAATATGGAGGCTATGCCAGCTATCTTAGAGGAGCCCATTGCTCCAGCCCCTTCTGCGCCTTCTGAGGCTAGTGTGTCTTTCTTTCTGTTGTCTTCTTTCACTTCTTTCTTCTTTTTGCCTTTTGACTCTTGACTTATTTTCTCTACAGATGCTAGTGTCACAATAGAGCCAGATCTAGACATTGCCCTGTCTATTGTAGGAGATTCTGCTAGCGATGCTCTCTTGGTGGGGCCAAGGGCTGCACTTTTGGAGGCCACTTGTTTGGAGATAGCCCTTTCGGAGGCTACTATTTTAGACTGCACTCCTTTGGGTAACTATTTTTTCTTTTTCCTTCAAGGCCTTTTCTTCCTTTCTCTCTTGACTTTACTAAGTCGACCTTGATTATTATGCAACGATTATTCCTGCAACTGCACATCTTGTCTTAGCCTCGGACAATGCAGAACGAGCTTCTTCCACCTCAGTTGAGGCCTCTACCCCTGATATGTCGCTAGCGATGGTGGTCTACAAGCCCCCTTCCGTGTCTTTTATTTGCGGTAAAGTTACCTTCTTTTCTTCCTTTATATTCCTTTTTATTTACTTTGCTGTTGGCTTTTGTCTTGACCTTTTGGTTCTTTTATGACAGATCTTGCCTCCCCTGCTTACTCAGGAGACACTGTCTTGCTTTCAAATACATAGACTGATCTCTGGCCACCTATGGATTTTGAGGTTAACAGCTGTGTACTAGTTCCATGGCGATCTGATCCTGCGGTGACTTCACCTATTGTTTCTCTTTCTTCTGCCTCGGAGGATTACACTCGGACAATGTTGCTTTTCTCCTATGAAGCCACTACCAGCCCCGCAAGGTTCTTTCCTGAGGGGACTGCTTCTCCTTTCTCTTCAGAGGGTTCTACTGGCACTGTCTTGTTGTCTCTTTTGTCTGAGACTATTCAGGATCCTCGGACCCCTACCTCAGCTCCTGGTTAGCTTTTCTTTCTTGCATATGCTTCTTATTATTCTCTCTTTTTGCTGTCTTATGCGATCTTCATTTCTTTTTCAGCCGCGCCAGCCGATGACACTTTCGCAGCCTTTGAGGCCAGAGTGACCTTTTTATGGACTGAGGTGGCCACCTTGGAGGGGGTGAGAGACAAGACCGCCGAGGAGTCTACTGTTCTACAATATCAACGAGACGCTGCTCGTTTAGACTTGGAGAAGCAAGCATCCTATCTCGTTGCTTTGCGCCTTCATGGAGGAAGGTTGAGAAATTCATGGAGGAAGGTTGTCATCTTATTGCAGCAGTGGACCTTCGCCTCGCTGAGGTTCGGAGGGACAGAGCCGAGTGTTTTTACAGACTCGGACTTCTTCGTCTGATTGTAGACCCTTCCGAGTCACCCGCTCGGGACCGAGTTATTTTCCTTTTTGAGTTATTTCGAGAGCTTGTCTTGGACATCATCATGATTTTGCTCATTTTTCTTTCGGCCACCCCAAGGGCTTGTCTCGGGCACCTATGACATTTCAGTATATCATATGCTTTTTGGTAGGATGAGCTCTTTGCTATATGTTATAAACTAGCCATTGACTTTCTTTTTCTTACTCTCTCTCTCTCTCTCTCTCTCTTTTGTCAGCACCAGTGTGTTTTCGGATTTTCACTGGAGTTAGTCCCTTCTTACTTTTGCCTGCACGCCTTTTCGCGTTTTCGTGCAACGGGGTTAACAATAGCGCATTCAGTTTTGTTAGGTGCCCATGTCCTTGGCTTGATGCCATCATCAGGGTGTCATGATATGCTTTTTATCTTAACCTGACAAAGTTATTCCAATTTGCATAAAAATGTTGTCAAAACTCAAAAGTTTAGTTCATCTTAAACTGTTGATTAGTTCATAAATTGAAGCTTTGGAATAATCATTTAATATTTGCCTTATGATTTAGTTTTTTTTTGTTTGAAGTCGGTGAATATTTTATAGCATGTCTTTATGCTCATTGTATTTCATGGAGTGCCTTGAATGCAGCTCTCGTCAACGGGGTCAGAGGTCCAGTATATTTTACTTGTCTATGAAGCAGAAGAGTTTTGTAGCCTCGTAACAAATGGAGCTCTCTTGGATCACGTACGTAGGGTGCAAGCTCGCTACCCCTCCTTCACAATTTGCTACCTCACAAATAGATTGATGTCTTTTATCAATAAACGGTAAGTTGCATTGCATGCATTTCTTTAAAACGTTCTGGTGCCGCTTCTATGCTAATACGATAGTTTATTTTTTTTACCTGTTAAGACATTTTCTGCTATTTATCTGTAAGCCATTCCTTCTTTTACTGCCCCAGTCTATGTATTTAAACATCATGAATTGAAAAACTTTCATGGTTCTCTGAATCTCATTCTGCTTGTATTTCTGTTTCTTGGTCTATGGTTCTGATGTATGTTGTTGTCATGTGTGTTGTTTTTGAGATAAACCTGGGACCTTTTTCTGGTCTAGTTCAATACAGACTTGTTTTCTTTCTGCTTTTGTCTGCCAGTAGGACTGTAAAGGGTACTCTGACTTTCTGATTCTTGATTGATTTTCTGATTCTTGATTTATTTCTGATGTTTCAGAAATTGACATGGACGTGACAAAAGAAATAATTCTTCGCTTTTCAGTACATAAGCTTATCCATAGGTCAACTTTTCATTAAGAAATTGGGCGTGAAATCATAAACACTTGTTTCTGCATCTGCACTTCCTATATGCATATATATTATGATTATATTAATTATATTTCCCCCTTTCGTGAGAGCCAGCCTGTAAGGCTAAGGACTTGAACCCTCGGCTCCAAGCCAGGTGGCTCAGCCACCTATTCTCCGGTTGTGTGCGGCAAGACTTTTATAGGCGGAAAGAGTCTTCCTTCCTTTTCTTTACTGTGTGGGGCTAAACAGGAGGTAACCGCCCCAACCCAAAGCATGATGGCATCATATTGTGCATGTTCAACATGTTGCATGCGCTATGTGATGCATGGTGGATCGCAATGCATGTTGCACATAACTAGCTAGAAATGCACACAAGGGGAATCAGAGATGGATACTTCCATTTCCTTTTACACTTTGTAATAGACAATGCATGTGGAAATAAAACATGCATTTTCATTTCCCATTCCATTTTTGATGTTCCATGTAGGAAATGGGAATGGAAACAGCTGTTTTTGTTTCTGTGCGGCGCCATTTTTGTAGCCCTGCCTTCCATTGCCATGTTGATTTTGTTCTTTCTGTTTCTATTCAATTTGTTTGATTTTTTTTTTTTTTTTTTTTTTATGCCAAGTGCTGTGCGATGAAAAAAGATATATGGTATCTCGATTGGATAGCTTTCATCTGTTGAAATCCTTCAGTTGATGGAAACTTGTTTTTTTGTTTGTATTAATGCCTTAGTATAAATTTAGTGCCTCACATCACTTTCCTGCAACCTTGTTCTGTTCATCATTAGGGAACAAAATCAATATAAGAGCTCATCACGTGGTAACTGTTGGACACGACCACCAGTTGAGGAGGTTAGTTTTCTGCTGAGGACTTCTCTTCCATCAAATAATAATTTGTCTAACAAGTCGTTTGAAATATCGGACATATGTTCTATCCAGGTTTTGTCAAGACTAACGACTCATTTTGCTAGAGTGCATGCAAGGCATTGCATGGACGAAGCTGATGTGGCTGACCATATTGTTGGTTTGACATCTAGCCTTGCAACTTGCCAATTTAGGTGAGTTTATTTTCATGAAATCCTGGAATGTGGACCTAATATAATATCCACAGTTGAGTTTATTCGGAAATATTGATCATTTTCATTCTGAATTTTATTGGATATTTATGTATGTCCTGCCAATCTGAAGCATAGTTGGTATCACAGTCTTTGACTACGTCTATAGGATTTTTCAGACTGGAACAAAATCTTTGTTCTGGATAACATCAGAGGATTTAGCATTGTTAATTGGTATTGCCATCTTGACAGAACCAACTGGCATGAGAATACTGCAGGCGCAACCATCATGTCTATGATCATTTCTTGATGATCTTTCTGTAGTAATATAGGACACAGAAGCTAATTTAGTCCAACAGTTCAGACTTAGAGTTGATTTTGATGGCCTTTGCGGAGCCACATTGATGGACTGAATCAACTCTTTGCTCTACATTTAGCACCACAATCGTGCTGTCTAAAATTTTCACGTTGTGAGGTAGCAGTCGGAAAGATATTGTGAATTTTGAGCAAAAAACATTCGTAAATTGACGTCTAATGAGAGTTGGTCAAGCGTATTTTGTCTAGATGTGCATTTGTTAAAGGGTTTATGGTGAAATCTTTTGATGATACTTTGATGATACATGATAAAAGCAAAATTGATTAAAGGAAAGGAGAGATTGACAGTTTCTTCAACCTGTAACTGCTAAGGAGTCTCCAGGGAACATGCTTTATTTAGTTAAATGACCATTTTCCCATTATTTACAAGTCCAAGAAAAATCTAAATTGCTAGTCTATTAATTTGTAAGTACATCCAAACCTTGTATCTTCGATCAAATTTAACTACTAAAAATTTCTAATTCAAATCCCGCCAGCTTGATCCCTATGATGATGATCATTATTTACCGAAAGATTTTTCTACCAATAGAACTTTAGGAAATAGCTGTTTGAAATGGGAACTGTCTTAAACACATTAGAACATGTCTATGGAGTAATGCATGAAGCAGTTGTTCAAATCCTTCTATGCTACTTTCATTCTGTAATGATCTTGAACAATGTCATAGAAGAGGAAACTTGCCATGCATGTTTAGGATCCCCACTATTATAAAAATGGAGAATGTTGTTATACTCTTTCTTCTTTCATATCTGATGATATTGATCCATGTTGTTCTTGCAGGAAGAAGATTACACGATTATCTGTAAATGCCAATGGATCTCTTGTTTCTAAAGATTTCATCGATAGGGGCCTAATAAAAAAGAATATTTGGTGAGTCTCTGTTCAGCAATTGGAATTGACCATCCTTGTCTGATTTTATTTTCAGTGTTTTTATGACTTTGTGATAAAGATCTATGGAAGACATCTGACAATCTGGCTTCTACTTAATTCCGTCTTTTTACTTGCCTTCACTGTGCTACATATATTATAGCCAATTGATACTTTTGAAAGTGCCAGTGTATTTTCCGTTCATTATTTCCAGGTGATCTAGCCACCTGAAAGTTCTTATTGTTGAGCAAAGGTAAAGCGGTACAGGCTTAGCACTGAAAACTTGTGTCATGTGTTGTTAATTACATCAATACATCCTTTGGGATCCCTTTCTTCTTTAAGAGCTACCAGATTGACTCTCCTAGTCCTTGGTTACATTCTAAAAACCATATGCATAGGTTTCTTCATATTTTGTACATCCTTATCAACTATCCCTAATGAGAAAATAACTTGTATGCCAGATTTATCTGGCATGAAAGGACATCATTTTTTTTAAAACAGTAGTCACAAGACTAAAACACTAGTCACAAGTCTAAGATGGTTTTAAATTACTCTTCCTAGAGTTCCTTAGTGCGACTCATATAATTCAATAATAATTGCTCCTAACTTTTTATATCTCCCTTGTTTTAAAAGAAAGGAGCGTGGACACTTTTTCTTTAATCATCTGACATTCTTTTTTTACTGTCATACTATTGTTAAAGAATTTAGTTAGTCATTGTACTGGTATGTCCTACATTTTTTCAAACATAAAAAATGTATGCCATTTGTTTCTTAGTGTGTCTTTCACCTTAGATGCATGAATCCACCAAAGGCGAAAAGCTTAATTTGGCAAACTCATTAAATTCTTCTAAAGGTAGGCCTCCAGAGTAATTCCCATTTAGCTGCTCTTAAAAATAGGTGCACCTCCCTCTAATCTCAAAACCTTTAATTCAACTTCTGTCCTTATTTCTGATGCATCCAATATTGTCTAAGTGTCCAGTTCTGAAAAGATAAGGGGTTATGGTTCCTGTTTCTTCCAGCGTTGATGTGGGCTCTGGCAAGAGAGAAATAAAAGAAGGTTTTCTGATCAGTTTAATAGTATCTTTTATATCATCAGAAGAGCTTTCTTGTGGACACTTGAATGGGGTAAATCAGTGAGTATCTTATTGGATGAGGATGATCTGTTTGGTTCCTTAAACATCCAGGGAGGTTTCAGTTAGAAGGGGAACTGGGTGGTCTCTTTTTCTCTTTGTATTCCCTCTTTTTATTCCCTTGACAAATTGAGGGAGGGTTGTCTATTGTGGAGGTGCCAGTTTTTACTCCACCTCGTGTAATCTTTGGTTATCTTTTGTACTGATCTTTTTACGGAACGAAATGTGACTTTTTGTCACCTTCCAACAAGAAGTGTCTAGTTCTCTTCAAGTTAGGAAATTTATGTCTTCTTTTTCCGCATTCGTATTTTAGGATATAATTTTTCAAGTGTCATCAACATAATTTCATTAACCATTTCTTTAGTGTATTTTTGCAATTTTGTACTCTTTTAAGGTCTGATTATCTCTATGTTTCTGCCAAGTTATAGAGCATTCTTGCCATTCTGCAGTAGCCATTTGAATTTCATTTTCCACCATTCTTTTTTTACGATCCTTCTCTTTAGATTCATCAGTCCTTTAGCTACATTTTATATAATATGTCATTTTATTCCACTTTGTATTTAGTTTCTCTTTCTAACACGATATCTTTTTCTTTCAATAGATGCTTTTTAAATGCATCTAAAGTTCCTCCTTTTAATCATTTTATTCCACTTTGTATTTAGTTTCTCTTTCTGACATGATATCTTTTTCTTTCAATAGATGCTTTTTAAATGCATCTAAATTTCCTCCTTTTAAACTCCACCTTCTAATCTTAGGACAATTATTACTACACTGCTTCTCTTCCAACTTGATGCAAATATCTATTATTAAAACCTGATGTTGAGGGGTTACCATCTCTCTAGGGGTAACTTTACAATATTTACACAATCGTTGATTATTGTTTCCAAGTGTTCGCATTATTAGACCATAGGGAATGGTAAAATCAAAAGTAGCATCACCAGTGCTATTTCTTTCACTAAAATTAAAGCGTCGATGAATCCTCTTATAGTCATGTTTACCCTAGCCTACATAACCTGGTTTGTTTGCAGAATATGGGTAGAATAGGATGGCCTCTTCGTCTTATCTGAGTGTATTCACTTTGGTTGCACAGATTTTGTATTCTAGGGAGAATGGCCTATTCTCGAGTAAATTGGAATAAGCAATCTTGGTAAAAACCCTCAAATCGCTCATTCTACCTCGACTAAGCATTAATGGTAGTTACTTTTATATATTATAGTATATTTATTTATTTACATAATTTATTTTTTTATTTGAGGTTTGAATAACAATCCCTCAATCAAAGCAAATATGTCTTATTCAGGCATAAACGATTCTGAATTGCTTATATCTGAGTATGTAATTCATGAAACAAGTCAGGCCTTAAGGTCTCTTCCTGTGCCGATCTTCTCTCTATTAGTAACAACCTGGGCTATTCCGTCTATTATACCCATATTGTTTCTTGACATTCTATTTTAGTCCCACCTGCACTGCACAGGTACTGATCATGTTTAGCATTTACTCACCTAGCATGGGTTTAATTGATATAAGTCTATCTCTCTCATGGATGGCAGTACCGGTATCAGAGGGTACTGATACTGGTGTGTATTGGCCCTGTATCGGCTGGTATCAGCCGATAGCCATTTACAGGTATCGTACCGGACCAGGCCGATACGGACACGTATCAGCCGGTACTGCTAACCATGATCTCTTTCTTGACCTCTTCAATTTTATCTTTTAAACCCTTATCCACAGTAATAGCTATACCTTATGTTCCATTTTACCTATGTATCATTATGTTACAACCATCAATCTCTTTTTTCTCGGATCCTTATGGTATACTATGTTAACCTTTCCATCTTTCATTAGCTTTACTATATACTCTTATGAGTCAAGGTTCCTCTTTTCTATGTAGCTAACTGAGTTCTACATTTTTAATAACTTCTTTACCTGTACTCATCCAATACAACATGGGAACTGTTGTCTACTTGTTACTGCAGTTGCGTGCCATTGTGGTGCATCACTTCTAGGGGTTGGCCTAGCTAACCCTTGCTCACTTGTCATTATATACAAGGGCCAACATAACACTTCTGAGGGATGTCTTACATGAATAGGAAGATTCAATTCAACATTTATGGTTGGGATGTGACAAATTCTGTTAAGTTCTAACTGCCAAGTTAACACATACTTTCCTCCTTACTCAGCTGTGCTTGGGACTGGCTATAACAAAAGATATCCTTGTCACAGTAGTAAGGTTTCTCTATTGTGATGTGGACATTACGTGTTCAAAATTGGAAAGAACCTCTCCACAAAAGTGGGCAATGATGCATATATTTAACCCTCCCCAAATCCCACACTTAGCAAGAGCCTTGTAGGTCGTGGCGCTGAACTACTCTTTGTTAACATGAGAAGCATAAAACATAGGAGCATTTTTCAAATCCCATGGTTGTAGACTCTATTTGTTCTTTAATCATCTTGCTTTTAAATCACTAGTGTATCCTTATCACATCTTGTAACCATAGGACCTAAAATGACGAAGCAAATCAATTTGGTGTCTCTCATTCATCAGTGTTAATCCTACATTCCGTAGACCCCTCTTACAGAACTTTGTATCCCTTTTATTCTAGTTGCATTTCAGTTTTGAATCATTTGTGTTCTATTCCATCTTCACATTCAACCGTCTATTCTTTCCAATAAAATGTTTAAGATGAAGCCACTTATGAATAAGGTAGTCCAAAAATTTTCTATAAAATATAGAAAGTTAATACATTTAAAGGGGGATATGGTTGTCCATTGAAACTGACCTTTCTTTATTCGTGTTGCAATTGTTGATCCTCTGTCCTCTGTCCTCTGTCTTGGGTTTGCTGTGGGTACATGTTGAAGGTTTGACAGCTAACCATGGTTTGCCGTATCATACCGGATCAGGCCGACTCGTACGAGTCAACTCGTATATGGGCCGACCCGATCCGCTAGTATGCACCTAGTCGAACCGGATCGTGTTGACTGATACATGCTTAATGGAATGTTTTAAGTTGATTTTTTCCTATTTAACAAGTAAAATGATACTATTTATATCAATTAATAAGGTACATTTCTCTAAAATGTGACTTAAACTCATTAATTTAACAAATTCATTGGCTTGACTCGTGTGCCTCGTGCGAGTTGGCTCGACTCGGATCGGTATCGTACTGTATCGGGGAAGATATATGATCCGATGCGGATCAGCGATACGGCAAACCTTGCAGCTAACAGAGACTTGTAGTAGCATGTGATAGTCAGAATTAGAACACACATCCTTACCATTCATAGGTATGGAAATATAACAACTTTCTCGTATCAAATTTTATTCATGTTCATTTCATTTCAGAAGGGTGCTTTGTTTATGTTCTTTTATCTTTACCATTCATCTTGAAGTCAACCTCCTACAAAAGCATTACAGTAATGTAACACTTCTAAGTCAGCGGACACTGTAATCACATGTAGATATTCTCTCTACAATGGCTAAATACCCAACTATGGATAGAAATAGATCATACCCAAGCTTAGAAGCATGATTCACTCATTTTGCCATAGTTCCCACTCCCAAAGCACTCTTGCTCTCCCCGTTCACACTCTTATTGCTAAAGGAAATTTTAATGCTAAAGTAAAGGATCGCCTCTCCATCTCATTCCCATTACTGCTCCCTTGCCCTCTTCATGCTCCTAAATACCCAACCAAGTGGCTTATTGTAGAAGCATAATTGCAACCTTTGATTATCTCTTCTAATTTACAGTTGCCATGAGGTCATAGGGTTTGTTATTAATTAGAGAATCGTTGGTTGTTGGCTGTAAAACTTTCAACCAAAACTCTAAAATGACAGGTCTTGGGCCATGGTTTTGAAGGATTAATAAATGAATTGAGTCTTAGAAAAGAAGACGACATGTAAATTTTAAATCATAGGTTATAGGACAAAATAATGTAACATGGACTGTAGAATCTTAAATTACAAGTCATATCAAGCCAAAACACCAATTTAGACACCCAAATCAATGATCTTGCACCATAGTTTTGAGAACTTGGAATTACTGGATCGTAGATCATCAATGAGTTAAAAAATTAGTAAAATAAGATGAATCAATCCTTACTTTCAAAAAAAAGAAAAAAAGAGATGCATCAATCCTTATATGACATAAATCAAATACCATGTGATAGTATGGAATGGCACAACATAATTACAGAATATGATGAAACATGACTTTGTGCACTTACATAGTAGAGCATAGAAGGATATAATTGAAAGTGTTGCAGAGTGGGCAGCCTATGACATAAAATCAAAGGAAAAATATATCTGCAAATGTTATTCCTTTAATATGTGAACAGATTTTAGTCGAAATTATTTTTTTGGAAAGAAATTGCAGATTATGCCACCAATTTTATTTCAATAAATAAACAGATTTGTATGATCAGCAGCTATGGTGCAGGGAGCAATGTGCTATGCTCACTGTTTCTTTCTCACTTGCGTTGTTTTCACTATGCTCATGTCTACTGTCTCATTTGGTTGCTTTCTTCTGTTTCTGCCCTCGTGCTTAATCATTTCTATCCTCATCCCTCTTTCTTTTATGATGCTTTTGCATGCAGTCTTTTTATTCCACTTGTGTTTTTTTTAATTCTCTTATGTAAGTAGTGCCATCCGTAAAATATTGCAAAAGGCCTTTTGTTGTCTCTTTCTCTCTATTCTGGTCTTTCTTATTCTTGACGATTTGTTATGCCATCCTCACTTGCTCTTTTTAGTCTCTCTAATGTAAATAATGCCATCCGTAAAATGTATGTTATGTTTCTTTTTAATGAATGTTTTTGAGTTGTCTTTAATGATATTGTTCCATTATCATTTTCTTTTGGATCTGCATTAGTTTTGTTTCTAACGTGTTTGAAATTTGCAGGTTGAAGGCATTAGTAGCAATACCCAAGGTACAACCGAGGTTTGCCATCGCCATTTGGAAGAAATATCCGACCATGAGGTCCCTTTTGAATGTTTATATGGATCCTAATAAGTCGGTGAGTCTCGTCAAAGTTAGAAGTGGCAAAAAAAAAAAAGAAAAAAGAAAAAGAAAAAAAAGGAAAAGCCTTGCGTAGATGCTGAACTTGTTTCCATTGCTTTTAGGTTCATGAGAAAGAATTCCTGCTTAAAGACCTGAAGCTAGAAGGGCTGCTTGGTAATGAGGACAGGAGATTAGGAGAAGTATGTTCGAAAAGGGTGTACAGGGTGCTCATGGCAGAAAATGGAGGCATGAAAACTGATGATGTTGAGAATGGTGCTGACTTTTTCAGGAGCTAATTTTTAGGTTAAGAGTAACATGCCGCATGTGCCTCTAACTTTGATGTAATTGTAGAAAGTAGTTCCCTTTTGAATGATTCACTTGCAATGAGGATGACCATGTAGCAATGTAATGTTCACCATGATCGAGCATGGTGTTGGTCCTGTCGAATTCTGATTGGCTGGCTATGTGCAGTGATGTATATTAAGGGGATGTAAGTGATCACTTTCTTTCCCCTTTGTACGATCCACTTGGAATTTTATACTTTTGTAATCAAAAGAATAAGTTCCATTTTTTAACTCATTTCTAGACTATAGAATGAAACTTTAGTGGGTGAAATTCCTACCAGATACGTGGGACTGCTCCTATGGCATTGACAGGGCATGCCATGAAGCCGGAGATTGTCTGGATCACCAATGTGAAAAATAATTGAATAATATTTGCTGCAAACCTCGGAGTGTTGCTGTCTGATCTTCAAAATCAGATGACAGTGCTGTGGGGAAAATTTATTTTTTATTTCTTTAAAAAATTTGCCGTGTTGAGGGATCACTCAAGTTCGACGTCAAAGATTGGATAGTTTAAAGAAAATATGAAAAAAAAGGGATCGTGCATACACTCTATTAACAACGAGGGTTGTATGTGAGTTTGGAGGTTTGATGAAATCTCATGTGAAATAAGGTTTAGCTATAAATAATGCTATATATAAGAGATCTCAAATGTTTTGTTCGTGTTTAACTTTTAGGCCTTGTTTCCGCGTCCCCGCCACTGCTTTTGAGGCGGTTCGATTATCATGTTGATCAACACTTGTCTCATTACCATTTTTTTAAGATCATCACGGAAGTGCATTGTGAAGTTCCATTTTCAGTTGTTGTTCACAATCTATAACCTACCTATGACTGTTTGGCACAGCTTCCAATTGAAAATATTTTTACATTTTCATGTACTTATTTTTTTGGAAGCAATTGGATATTGGTAAGCCATTTATCTAATATTTTACGAATGTTTTGACTTCCAACAAAAATTATAGGGTGGAGTTTTCAAGATTGGAGAAAAATCGAGGTTGTTATGAAATAGTTGACTTTTGTAAAAAAATCAAAATGGGTTATAATCTCTCTCCCTCAACTGATTATATGGGAGAAGTGTGAAGCCAAAAGTGACTTTTAACGAGATGTTTTACCAAACACGTCCTATATGAAGTTTATTACTTGGTTCTTCCTTGAACCTCTATCACCCAACTCTTCATTGTTCTAGTTTGTGCTATTTTACATCTAGTTCAGCTCCAAAACACCGACCCGGTTAGACCTTGATGGACCAAAATCTCGTCCACCACGATCAGGGTCTTCAGTCTTCGACCAGAGGGACGCCACTGAGTAGTCCCTGTAAAATAGAACATCGTTAGAGGAGCCCTTGGCGGTAGCTTGGAGGAGCCCCGTCGGATGCCTAAGTTAGAAGGCTAGGGATGTTGGAGGATCTTAGGTGCTAGAGAGCGTACCTGTGCCCATAGGGGTACGGGACATTATATAGTAGTCAGATCGGGAGCCCTTCTAGAGGGTGGTTCCTAGTCTGATTGGGGAGAGTAGACTCTGGGGAACTCCTTAAGTCCCTGTAAAAAAGGATCACTCCTAGATTGGAAAGTCTTGTTCGAGGTGTATTTTCAGATTTGATTTCATTCTTCTGTGCAATTAGGGACCTCGGGTTTCTGATCGGAATAGGGGGCTGAGTGTGATTGAGAGAATCTTGATGAGGATCTGATTTTGACTTTTGCCCCGAAGCTTCTATCTTCGGATAGTTCTTCATGGACTGTGGGGTTTAGTGACTTCACAGGCTTTGGAGGGAGAAAGGTTTTATGGGCCGGCCCAACCATGCTTTTGGGCTGGACGAATTTTACCTCCTTCACTTGCCCCCCTCACTCTTTGCCATATCTAAATGGCGAGGAGCGAAGGGACGCTTGGAGAGAGGCCTCCTCACTTAATGCCTTTCGGTGGTTATCCTTCATCTTCTGCGAGCAATGGCTCCGAGAAGTTGTGCAACGGTTACGTTCGTCTTGGTGTAGGCAACGCTTCACCTTTCGCCTGAGGCTTTTAGACCCCAGGAGGTGCGAACCAGAGGGTCCACCTAAATGACATTATGTATTACACAGGAGAGGTTGTTGAGGACAACAATGCCATGGGCCCTTTGTGCATGACAATCGACCTTTTGGCTGAGCTCTGGGAGCTCTACCGCGTCCCGGGTGAGTATCACCTCGTACTACTGTTGCTTGAAGATTGCCTCTTCTCGGAGAGGTCAAGTGCATTCATGGTGTACTTGGGCATGTTTGAGGCTGACTTCTGCCTGCCGGTGCTGGCCTTTGTCATCCAACTACTGTAGTTCTTTAGGATTGCTCCCGTCCATGTGATGCCGAACTCCTGGTGAGTTGTTCTGGGGTTTGCTACACCGATATGGGACCTGCGTCATCTGGGTGCAACGGTCAACATGTTTCCGCCATGTTTTTCAAGCTCGGTGTTGCTCTTCCCAAAGTGCGCATGTCTTCGTTTAATTCAAAGCACAAGACATCATGCCACTGGCACTCGACCTCGGACCCTCTCCTTGATGGAAGGACTTCTTTTGGGTCAAAAGGACCCCCAAGGGGAGTGGCCTTTTCCTATGTCCTTCGGAGACCTCTCCGTGGATCCCCCTCTTGAGCGCTAGGTTGATGAGCTTTCTAATGAGGACGGGCATATTCTTACCATCCTATAGTATGGCCCTCCTGTTGCCATCGGGCTGCAACCTTCAGAGGAGGCACTGCAATGTGCAGAACTGTCTCCTCTGGGGCATCCTCGTGAAAGGGAGGAGGATCTTGACGTGGCTCTTAGTGTCCAGTCGGCGGCGCGACGATAAGGACGACGACTGTAGGCAAGTATGCACTGTCGGCCCAGGGGAGAGGCTGCAAATTTTGTTATCTTTTTTGCTACTTCCCTTCAGTTTTTGTAACTTTGCTGCACCTCCTGGTGCATTCATGGAACAAATAGCCCCTCTTTTTATGCACCCATGATTTGTGGATGTGTTGAATCATGACGGGACGTATCGGACCTGTAGACACTGATTTTGGACCCCCCTTTTGGTCATAACCCCATAATTTTATCCATCTCATTTAGCCCATCAGATTTTCTCACATAATTCAACCCACTAAATAATCAGGCCCATTAACCAATCTCGACTTTCGCCACCTTTTTCGTGGAAGGCCAGCCAGCCCGTCTTCCACCATCCTTGGAAGGCCACCCCTCGCCTTCCACCACCCGCGGAAGGCCAGCTACCTTGCCTTCCACCTTTTGGCCACCTTTTTCACTTTTCACTACCTTTTCGTGGAAGGCCAGCCAGCCCGCCTTCCACCATCCTTCGAAGGCCAACCTGTTCGGCTTCCACCATCCTTCGAAGGCCAACCTGGCCGCCTTCCACCATCCGCAGAAGGCCAGCTACCTTGCCTTCCACCTTTTGGCCACCTTTTTCACTTTTCACTACCTTTTTCGTGGAAGGCCAGCCAGCCCGCCTTCCACCATCCTTCGAAGGCCAACCTGTTCGCCTTCCACCACCCTTCGAAGGCCAACCTGGCCGCCTTCCACCACCCTTCGAAGGCCCCCCCTTGCCTTCCACCACCCTTCGAAGACCAACCGGGCCGCCTTCCACCTCTTCGTGGAAGGCCAGCTACCTGGCCTTCCACGGGATTGGAAGGCAAGATAGTTGGCCGTCCACTTCCCTAACTCCCATCTTGACCTCGTCTTCCCACGATCTCCTCCACTCGCCACCCTCATCCCCACTACTCTGATCACTCCCCACTCCGGCGACTGCCGCGCGCATAACCTCCGACTCGTGACCACTTCCTATTGGTTTTTTGATGATTTACGGGGATTTAGACCCCTATTTTTTCCTATTTTCCCTTCACCTATTTAAACCCTCCATGTCCCCTCGAGAAAGGAGGTTAGGTGGGGTTGGGTTGGCAGGGGCTGGAGAGGCTTCAGTTTGCGAGGTTGGAGACTGAAGAACTCCAAGCGGGAGAAGGCTTCGGCAGTCCATAAGTCAGAGGAAGCAGAGGAATCCTCCGCATTCCAAATGGGCTTGTTTTCTTAACTCTCTCCTTATTTTTCTCCTTTCCATTTCATTGCATTCCCGCTCTCTATCTACTCCGTAACATCATCCTCTCTTCTTACTTTTTTCTTTTTACCACATTACTTTTACTTTTCACTATTACCATACACGAGCACCCCATCTGCATGCATGCATCTTAGGATGACTTAGCACCCCTTACCCCCAGATGTTTCAAAAAAAAAAACGGGAGGTGGGTGGCCATAACATATGGTCACCTTCCCTCCTCAAACACCCATCCGGTGCGTCCCCTTTCAATTTTAGCTCGTTTATTTGTTTGCATGAACGGATCCTACATGCCACAGTTCTAATTGGGCTATTTCTTTTCTTTGTTTGTCTTTTCCTTTCAGGGGCTCTTACCACACTCTGTGCACGGGCTACCGAGCTCTCCCCCTTCGGCCAGCCAGAGGCAGAGAAGAGGAACCCACTATCCCCGCTCCATCAGAACGCGATCATTCTCACCATCCTGCGGAGCACAGGGACCGTAAGGTAATTCTCCTGGCGATCACATACTTCGATTCCTAACCCTTCCAAATTGCCGCAGTGCTAAGACAAACGGAGAAGCCCCCGCCCGAAGCCCACAGCAGCAGCGGGGACGTTCCGGGCGCCTACAGCCTTCTGGCGATCACGGTGGGACACCTATAGCCCGTTGCGCGCATCGTGATCAAAGCTAAGAAGGTAAGGCCCTGATATATTTTATTTTGATCCGGACGGCCTATTGCTAGGCCGTCCAACTAGTCAAACGGCCAATCAGTTGGCCGTCCAACATCTTGGACGGCCGCTTTCCTGGCCGTCTACTCCCCTGGACGGCCAGTACCTTGGCCATCCTCTTCATTGGACGGCCAACACAGAGGCCGTCCACTCCATTAGACGGCGGACCCCTAGGCCGTCCTCCTCTACTTGACGGCCAACTCCTTGGCCGTCCTCTGCCTTTAACGGCCAAGTCCCTGGCCGTCCTCTGTTCATGCATGCTGTTGTTCCTGCTTTGTTGATTCGCTGTATGTTCTGACCCGTTGGTTGTTAAGTTTCTGGGTTTTTTGGGGTACCCTTCGCGGCGGTTTTAAGGGAGAGCCGGCATCACATCTCTAGTCACCTCTCCCACAGTATTTGACTCTCCACTTGAGGATTCCCACTCGGGTGTGACTAGTCTTATTCTGTTGGGAACCTCCGTGAGTCTTTGCGAGCCAGGGATTCCCAGTTGGCCGCCGAGCGGGTTGTACCAGAAACTACCCCCTAGGAACCCCGGGTTTGTGTGAAGGATTAATTAAGCCTTTCCATCCACAATCATCCACCCATAGGTGTCACTAAGGGAGTTATTCCAAGATTTAAGACACCTAACTAAACCTTGATGGAACAAGTTTTGAAAAAAAGTCTAGGGTCGTTAAGGGTTTGAACTTGATTTGTTAGAAACCAACTCTCATAATACACTGTTAACCTTTCAAGTGAAATATAAAATCATTTAGGATCTATGTTCCATGATGAACCGAATGTATGTTAACACTGTGTATGATGACATGGATGAGCTTGGTAACAATGTTATACACAACCCTTTGATCGAGATTGAAGAAGGTCCACAACAAACCTTCATAGGTATGCTCCAAGCGTCTAGAGAAGGACTTCCGAGGAAAGATTCTGATGAATCTTCTACCTCGCAGGGAGAAGATGAGCCAGTAATTTCAAGTAGAACATTCCAAAATCCTGGAGAAGATCCGGAACTTATTGCTGTATTATCACGCTATACTTCGGATCAACTCATCCAGTTGGTTTCCCGTGGCGAAATTCAGGATGCCACTCTTCAGAAAACTCAATTCCAAGGATCTTCTAGCCGACCCTAGGCAAATCAAGCAATGCCCACTCAAACAATCCCATATAATCTCATCAACCAGGTCACACCTCCCAAGTAGGAGGAGTTCATCCATAAGAATGAGGTTGAGACTTGTGTGTGGCAACTCATGGCCGAAAATCTCAGCCTTAGGCAACCTCATTCTCTTTTGAGCTACTGTAAGCTCCCTCCGGCCTACTTTCCACTAGGATTCAAAGTACCTAAGTACAGGAAGTACGATGGTACTACTGACCCACACCATCACTTATCCGGGTTTCTCATGGATTCCCACCAATGGCTCTTCGATAGAGTCCTCCTTGTCCACCTTTTTCAGAAGTCTCTCGAAGGAGAGGCCTTGAGATGGTTTTCTTCTCTACCAGCCACTGACCTAATCAACTTTGATATGGTCTCTGAAAGATTTATTACCCACTTCAACCACATGGCAGCCTTGCCCCCTACCTTGTTTGATCTTGTAATGGAAAAAATGAAGTCCGATGAAGACTTCACTCACTTTGCTAATAGGTGGAGAGCTATGGCTTCTAGAGCAGAGGTTGTCATCCCTAAAGCACAAGCAGTCACTATCCTCGTTAACAACGCTACCCCTCAGCTCCGAGCTATTCTCATGCTTAGCGAACTTCAAACATTCGCTCAGCTGTATAACTGAGCTAGGGTAGTTCAGTCTCAAATCCGAGACTCCACTCTGCCTTCGTTCTTTGAGAACAGAAACAGGAACAAGAAAGCCACACCAATTCCTACCACGGAAGGAGTCACCATCAATGAACATGTCAGTATGCTAGCACAGCCAACCAGGGTTTCCAATTCCCATCCTAAGTCTGACACTCAGTCCAATCAGAAACAATATTCAACTGTTCCTCCCCCGACTAATTACAGTCGTCCTATGGCTAAGCGAGCATCATATCCGCCTCTGCCGGAATCATTGGCAGACATTTTTTATGCCTTGTTAGCTTGTAACGCCATTCAACTCCCACCTCAAAGAGAAGGTGTTCCGCGCAATACAGACACGTCCAGGTATTGCCCCTACCATAGGATCCCGAGACACACGATCTACAATTGCTTCACCTTCAGGGATTGGGTGTATGACTTGAATGATGAAGGTCGGATAAACTGGGAGGACATGAGAAAAGCTATTGATGCTTTGAAGGCTAAGAAGGAACTAGGAATTGTGAAAGACCCGTTACCTTTTCATCAAGTGGTTCAGGATTCCTCTAGTTCTCAAGGAAAGGTCAACACTTTGATCAAAGACTTAGAGCCCGTAATAGTTTGCAGAGAACAATACTGAGAGTATGAAGGGTATGGGATAAAAGATCAAGATCCCACCTGGTCGCGTGAGACTAAAGGAGTTACTCCAGAAGTCTCTACGCTTTCCCCTAACGAGCCTTTGGTCCTAATCCGACCCAAAGAGCAACTAGCAACCCTCAAGCCGGTCACTCTCATTCAGATCCCTCCAATCACAGCCGAGGGGCCCACCCTATCCATCTTCTGTCCAACCAGGAATACGGGATTGATGACCGGCTTCAATCCCATAAGGTCATCAATGGAAGTGGATCCAATCTCGGTGGGGGTAACGCTCAGGAATCGCATCATTCCTCCGAGCCAACCCTTGGACTCCCAGGGTAACTCAATCCCTACCGCGGGGAATGCCCAGTCTGAGTATGACATCCTCCAGCATTTAGAGAAGACCCCTGCTAAGATCTCTATCCTTGAGCTAATACGGAAATCTCCCACACACAGGGAGACGCTGTTTAATTTCCTACAACAAATCACGGTCAATGAGGATCTTCCTAGTGAAGGAGTCACTAACTCCATCCTCTCAGTCACTCAGACCCCCATGATCTCCTTCCCGGAAAAGGATCTAGCTCCCCCCGAGTGCCGATCCCTTCCTTTGTGCCTAACTGCCACTCTCAATGGTCATTCAGTAGACTCCATTTTACTAGATACAGGAGCCTCTATCAATGTCTGTCCCCTTAAGACCCTCAAAAGGATAGGGATAGATCCAGAGAAGGTTGAGTCCACCTTTATGATGGTCTCAGCTTATGATAATTCCCAAAGACCAGCAGATGGAAAGATCTTCCTGCAACTGGAAATTGGCCCGGTAGCCATGATTTCGGAATTCTACATCCTGGATGTTAAGCCAATCTACAATGCTATTCTAGGGAGACCTTGGATGGACCAAACCCTGGGAGTCCCATCCACCAACCACCAGTGCTATAAGTTCCCATATAACGGGAAGATTGTGAAGGTCAAAAGCACTCCCTACATTGAGTCATTGGACTCAGTAATAGCAGAACAGATTCCGTCCATGATAACTTCCAGGAAAGGCAAAGAGCTTGTTCTTTCATCAGTGAATTCTCATCTTAGACCTAGGCCTGGCATAGGTTGGCAGCTCATGAGTAAGATGGGGTATAGCTCAGGCTCCGGGTTAGGGAGAGAAGAACAAGGCATTCGTGACCCTATCTTAGAGAATCCTGTCATTGGAGGATGTGGCCTGGGTTACAAGTCTACTGAACCACCAAAAGGAACAAAGAAATAGTTCTTCATGAATCACTTTGTGAGAAAGAAGCAGGGATTGCCCAGGATAGAAGAGGGAGTGCAAGAAGATAATCGAGAAGGAAATGAAGAAGATTTTGGCATATCATCCTTGTTTCATGAATCAAGTAGCCCATTGATAGGACTCTTCTTGACCAGGAATGAACCAGCTCCTGCTACGTTCATTCCTTTTTTGTTCCACCCACCTTCCATCCCAATGCTCTCAGCTCCGGTCAACGCCACTTCTTCTGAATGTTTCATATTAGAGGCGTTTGGTCGCGAAAAAAAAAGTCCAATTCTCATCCTGAAGGGGGGGAAGTCACTTTCGAGGAGCTTACGTGGTGGGGCAACCCCTCCATCGTTGAATCTTTGTCCCAAAGGTCTACCCTTGTCCCATCCAGGACAAAAATGACCCATTCTCCAGGTCATGTACATAGTAGTTTAGGAATTAGGATAGCCTCCTCCCTGTCTAGAGATTGTAGGGCTAAGCAAGTTCCTTTGTTCTTAGTTCAGGAGTTAGCAAATAGGTGTAAAGTTTTGAACAAGTTGGATAAGTTTCTTCAGATAGGGGTCATCTCTGAGCCATTGGAGCTTGTGAAAGACGAATCTTACAGCGATGGTCTGGGAGTATTTGAGCTCAGCGAAGGGGAAGAGGAGGATGACTTGGCCGAACCACTTGTCAATGGGACGAGACGGTTTGATGAACCTTCATAAGCCATCGACGAACCCACTAAAGAAGTCAACCTTGGAACAAAGGAGGATCCAAAGATAGTGCTAATTAGCACCCGATTGAGTCCGGAAGAAGAATGGTCCATAATAGCCGTGCTCCGAGAACATCGTGATGGGTTTGTTTGGTCATATGAGGATATGTCCGGATTAAACACAGAATTAGTGGAACATCGGCTAATCCTCAAGCCTGATGCTAAACCCATGAAACAAAAGTTGAGACGGCTACAACCGGAATTATCACTTCAAGTGAAAGAAGAGGTTGACAAATTACACAAGGCCAAGTTCAGCCGGGTAGTGCTCTATCCTAAGTGGGTGGATAATATTGTCCCCGTGGCAAAAAATGACGGAAAGGTTAGGGTTTGCATAGATTTTCGCAATCTCAATCAAGCCTGTCCAAAGGATGATTTCCCACTACCTCATATAGACTTGCTGGTCGATAACACGGCGGGATTTTGTTGTCCTTCATGGATGGTTTTTCGGGATATAATCAAATCCGACTAGCTGAAGAAGACCAAGAGAAAACATCTTTCATAACCCCATGGGGAACTTATTGCTACATGGTCATGCCATTTGGGCTTAAGAATGCTGGAGCCACCTACCAGAGGGCAATGATGGCAATCTTTCATGATATGATTCACATCGACATGGAGGTTTATGTGGATGATATCTTAGTGAAGTCTAAAACCAGGAAGGGACATGCTCAAATCCTTAGGGCTGTAATGCAGAGGTCAAGAGAGCACCAACTGAAAATGAACCCAAAAAAGTGCGTGTTCGGTGTTTCTTCTGGTAAATTGCTAGGGTTCATGGTGAGCAGAAGGGGGATTGAGGTTGATCTAGACAAAGTGAAGGCGATAGTGAAAATGCCCCCTCTTAAAAATGTCAGGGATATAAAGGGTCTCATCGGCCGTTTGCAATTCATCAGACGGTTCATATCTTAACATTCTGTGAGATGTAAACCCTTTTATGATTTATTGAAAGGATGGGCAAAGTTTATTTGGAGTGATAAGTGTCAAAAGGCCTTCGACGAATTGAAGAGCTATCTCCTCAATCCACCAGTCCTTATGGCTCCTATCCCAGGGCGACCTTTATTACTATATGTCTCCACCACTGAAGAATCGGCTAGAGCAGTATTGGTCCAACTTGACGACGAGAAGAAAGAAAGAGCAGTGTACTATCTCTCCAAGCTCTTCAACGATGTCGAAAAGCGATACACTGCCATGGAAAGGACATGTGCGCCCGTCGTCTGAGTAGTGCAGAAATTGAAGCACTACTTCCTCGCCCACGAGGTCAAACTCTTAGTAAGAATGGACCCTATCAAATATTTGCTAGAGCGGCCAATTGTAACAAATAGGCTGGTGCGATGGCAGACCTTCTTGAACCAATTTTGACATTACCTATGTAAATCAGAAGGCTGTGAAGGGGCAAGCAATTGCCGAACACCTAGCTCATCATCCGCTGCCTACATTTTCGCCCGCCGACGAGGAATTCCCGGATGAGGAGTTGGGTCTAATAGTGGATGATACTCCATCCTGGGTCCTTTACTTCGACGGGGCGCTTAATTCTCAAGGTAGTGGGACATGAGTGGTCCTCGTATCTCCGGAAGGGATAAGTATTCCGCACGCTTGCCAACTCTCCTTCTCAGTGACCAACAATGTCGCTGAATATGAGGCTCTCCTAGCTGGCTTAAAATTGGCGCTGGTCCTCAAAGTCCTGGAATTGAGGATAATTGGAGATTCTCAATTGATCCTTTGCCAAACCGTGGGCAAGTATCAAACCCGAGATTCAAAATTGAAGTCATATCAGGAGTTAGTAAAGTCGCTAACCTGGCATTTCAGAAAGATTACCTACGTACATGTGCTTAGGTCTCAGAACATCATAGCAGATGCCCTGGCCTCCCTATCTTCAGCACTAGAGATTCCCGCCACCAAAAGTTCAGCTACCATCACTTTACACAAGCAAGACTCGCCCTCCTTCCGGGACCCCTGGTTCCAGCAACTCCTCCGCTCATTTGAACATGTCTCTGCTATCACGGAAGAACTCACCCCCGATTGGGATGATGGGAATCCGTGGTATTTTGATATCATGAACTACCTTCGCGATGTGTCATTCCCATCTTATGCCACATCTTCTGACTGTAAGGCTATCCGCCGTGCATCTCAACGATACCTTATCTTAGGCGGACGTCTTTTCAGGAGATCCTTCAGCGGGGTGTTCCTTCGGTGCCTAGATGATACCGAAATTCACCATGTCATGGAAGCAGCTCATGCCAGCGATTGTGGCGGTCATATCTATGGTCGTGCCTTAACTCAGAAGCTCCTCATGTCTTATTATTGGCCTTCAATGGAGGCTGATTGTTCCATATTTGTTTAGAGGTGCTTGAAATGCTAGTTACATGCTAACAAGGTTCATGCACCTTCATCATCTCTCAAATCCGTCATTTCCCCTTGGCCCTTCGCCATGTGGGCATTCGACGTTATAGGACCTCTGGAGGATCGATCAGGCGAAATAAAAAAGAAATCATTTATCCTAACTGCCACTGAATATTTCACTAAATGGGCTGAAGCGGAAGCATTTGTGAAAATCAAAGCATCCACGGTGGTGAAGTTCATCAAGCGCAACATTCTCGCCAGGTTCGGGACACCATGCGATCTCATTATCGACAATGGACCACAATTCATCTCCCAAGAGCTCCAGGACATGTGCAGTAAGTATGGCATTAATTTGCACCATTCTTCGCCTTACTATCCACAAGGAAACGGTCAAGCCGAAGCCACCAATAAGACTCTCATTCGAATCATCAAAAGAACTTGCAGATCTCACAATTATTCAGACTGGTCAGATCGCCTAGTAGAAGCTCTTTGGGCGTATCGTACTTCTGTCCGAACCCCACCGGACAAACACCTTATGCACTGACATTCGGAACAGATGCGGTACTTCCATATGAGATTCTCCTTCCTTCTCTAAGAGTGCAGTTGGACAATGGAATTAGCGATGCCGAACGTTGTAAGGCCATGTTAACCCAACTGGAACTATTTGACGAAAAAGGATAATGACGGCAAACCACGCTCAAGTTTACAGAAATAGGATCGCAAGATTCTATACAAATAAGGTTCTCGAAAGAAAGTTTGAAATTAGGGAAATGGTACTCAAGAGAAAAATGATCAAAATTCCTGGTCCCAGGAGCAAATTGTAAGAAAATTGGGAAGATCCATTTGTAATCAAGGAGGCATACTCAGGTAATGCATACCGCTTAATCAATGAAAAAGGAGAGGAGATACCCCACCCATGGAATGGGGTGTATATGAAGAAGTTTTACATATAAAAACGCACAAAAAACTCAAAATTTTCAAAAATCCAAAAAAATGAAATATCCCAAAAAGCAACAAAAATATTTGTAAATATGCACATACTTCAATAAAAATGACAAAAAAATTAGAAAAGACACAAAATCCAGCTGTCTGGTGACTGCCACATAACCCCCTGTCTAGGTCTAGTTGCATGATAGTTTGGGTTAACATTAAGGTTTGGTTAATACTTTGATCCACCAAAACCTTAGACGTGTCTACTTTACTTTGATACGGATCCCTATGATCATCATGAGATGCACACATCTACACGTTTTTCAAAGAGAACCTTCTTAAAATGAGTTCGAAGTCTTTAGTACACGGTCAACTGCAACCTTTGCTCTTCGTCTCTCGACTGATCAGGGCAGTCAACGCCCTTAAACGGTTGAGCTCGGCAAACTGCGGTTCCTCAACAGCCCGATAGATGTAACCCCTCAAAAGGGCCCAAAAATGAAATGTAAAGGACCAGAGCACGTGAAGAGGGCAGTGTCCCCGCAGGCGGAATATCAAATAACCCCGAAAAATATCAAGAGAGGAAAAGAAATACAAAAAGAAAAGGGGTTCAAGCAATCATACAAAAAAGCCTGGTCGTGACCGTGCCAGGCCATGAAATCTACCAAAGGCCTGAAAAGTCAAAATAGGGGCATCTAGGAGGTCAAAAGGGGTCCGTTTTGCCATAGTTCGCCCTTTTAACGGTTTTGTCGATCCTCCTGTGAGGTTTGTCTCCAAAATTTCTTCACTTTTTCTCCCCCAAGGTTTAGCACGAGATAGCTATCTAAAGACCGAATATCATTTTAAAATGGTTCGTTTTTCAAAAAATCATCATATGCTCACATGATCACAGGAGTTCAAAATGAGTGAAGAGTAATGTTAGTATTTCTGGTGAATCAATTCCTTAACCATAATCTCAATGAGCACCCTCAAGACTTCGGGCTTAGGTCAATGCATGTGCATCACCAATAGGTGCGACGGCGTCTGATTCCGGTTCAGCGTCGCATGGTTGACTATTAGGGTTCCAAGGTGTTCCATCTTATACCTTCTAGATTGTAAGGAAATAGACCCGGGTCGGGCAAATCATTTACTTCGAAAACTTTTTGGGCAAACTTGGTGGTCGAGAGTAGTTAGGAGCCTAAGCATGGCATGACAGTATTGTCATCAGTATGAGTCTTAGCCGGTCAAGGTTAGCTTGAGGAGTCTAGAGGCCCAAATCAATCTAGATGTGTGCTTAGGATACCTGGGAAGTTGAGTGTGTATTTCCCTTTCATCATTCAATTAGGCTAAGTTTGGGCAGTCACCAGGTGGTCGGAATCAAAAACATGTTTTCGTTCATCACACACCCCATTTGTTAATATCCACCAGCATTTGCATATTTACTTGTCGCATCAGTTTCAATACTCTTCATTTTGTCTGGTTAGTAGGACACGGCTCCTTGACCCTATGCGAAGGCTAGGGAAAAGGTAGTTGCTCTTTTTTGGGTAAGGGGCCGAAAACAGATACTACTAACTATTTTCTCCTCATTATTGTGCATACAGGAAAAGGATTCTATGTCCAAAAGGTGGACACTTTTGCTGTCGAGTCGAAGCCAAAAGCAGCCGGATTGGCATTCTACTTTGAGAATGGCCATATCTTCTATGCTGGCTTCGACTCGACAGGGACCTTTGTCCCTCATTTCCTTGCAGCTTGTCATTAAGATATTGTGGATCATTGATTATTTACATTTGCTGACGTGCGTTCTTGCAGCTGCAGGGAATCTGAAACAAGTAGGATTGAAGATACATGAGGCTAATAACTTTGGGCGTATAGACTCTGAGTTCCTCTTTAAACAAAATAATGAGGAGTCTATATTTCCCAAGTTATTTAATTGGCCAATAAATCCCTCTTGTTTGCATTAGGAATTTGTTTTCTAATTTTTAAACCAGTATGCATTGTATAAGCATCATCCACCATTCCCGCCCTAGGGGCAAAGACCATAATTTATCACTCTGCTTAACCCATTGTTGATCTGTGAGTCTGGCAATTGTTCGTCTGTTAGCCATTTGAATTGCAAGACCTTATCCCTTTCAATTCATGTGCTCGAGATTCTCTCACTTGACGATCACATGATGCGCCAGGCCACCGTGCGCCCGTTGTGTCGAAACCATTTCAAGTCACATTCCTCCATCTTTCATGCTTGAGATCCCCTTGGGCCAGATCGTTGCATCCTAGCGCGCCAAAGCCTCGCGGTTCCAGCACCCGAGGGTCCCACGGATTGTGATTCTCTAGTTTGAATTTTGTTCCCCTTCTTAATCACCCTTACAATCCAAATAGCAAACTTTCATTCATTTACCACATTCGCATATCATCCTTGGATATAGCTCATTCCTTCTTCGGGCTGTCCAAAATCAGGTTCGATTTTCGGGACACCTATTTATCATTCCGTTCCACTCCACTGCAAAATAGGTGTCCCGGAGGGGCATTTGTAGACACCGATTTTGGACCCCCCTTTTGGTCATAACCTCATCATTTTATCCATCTCATTTAGCCCATCAGATTTTCTCACATAATTCAACCCACTAAATAATTAGGCCCATTAACCAATCTCGACTTTCGCCACTTTTTTTGTGGAAGGCCAGCCAGCCCGCCTTCCACCATCTTTGGAAGGCCAGCCATCCCGCCTTCCACCATCCTTGGAAGGCCAGCCAGCCCGCCTTCCACCATCCTTGGAAGGCCACCCCTCGCCTTCCACTACCCGCGGAAGGCCAGCTACCTTGCCTTCCACCTTTTGGCCACCTTTTTCATTTTTCACTACTTTTTTCGTAGAAGGCCAGCCAGCCCGCCTTCCACCATCCTTGGCAGGCCAGCCAGCCCGCCTTCCACCATCCTTGGAAGGCTAGCCAGCCCGCCTTCCACCATCCTTCGAAGGCCAACTTGTTCGCCTTCCACCATCCTTCGAAGGCCAACCTGGCCACCTTCCACCACCCTTCGAAGGCCAACCTGGCTGCCTTCCACCACCCGCGGAAGGCTAGCTACCTTGCCTTCCACCTTTTGGCCACCTTTTTCACTTTTCACTACCTTTTTCGTGGAAGGCCAGCCAGCCCGCCTTCCACCATCCTTGGAAGGCCAGCCAGCCCGCCTTCCACCATCCTTCGAAGGCCAACCTGGCCGCCTTCCACCACCCTTCGAAGGCCACCCCTTGCCTTCCACCACCCTTCGAAGGCCAACCGGGCCGCCTTCCACCTCTTCGTGGAAGGCCAGCTACCTGGCCTTCCACGGGATTGGAAGGCAAGATAGTTGGCCGTCCACTTCCCTAACTCCCATCTTGACCTCGTCTTCCCACGATCTCCTCCACTCGCCACCCTCATCCCCAATACTCCGATCACTCCCCACTCCGGCGACTGCCGCGCGCATAATCTCCGACATGTGAGCACTTCCTATTGGTTCTTTGATGATTTACGGGGATTTAGACCGCTATTTTCTCCTATTTTCCCTTCACCTATTTAAACCCTCCATGTCCCCTCGAGAAAGGAGGTTAGGTGGGGTTGGGTTGGCAGGGGCTGGAGAGGCTTCAGTTTGCGAGGTTGGAGACTGAAGAACTCCAAGCGGGAGAAGGCTTCGGCAGTCCATAAGTCAGAGGAAGCAGAGGAATCCTCCGCATTCCAAATAGGCTTGTTTTCTTAACTCTCTCCTTATTTTTCTCCTTTCCATTTCATTGCATTCCCGCTCTCTATCTACTCCGTAACATCATCCTCTCTTCCTACTCTTTTCTTTTTACCACATTATTTTTACTTTTCACTATTACCACACACGAGCACCCCATCTGCATGCATGCATCTTAGGATGACTTAGCACCCCTTACCCCCAGAGGTTTCAAACAAAAAAACGGGAGGTGGGTGGCCATAACATATGGTCACCTTCCCTCACCAAACACCCATCCGGTGCGTCCCCTTTCAATTTTAGCTCATTTATTTGTTTGCATGAACGGATCCTACATGCCGCAGTTCTAATTGGGCTATTTCTTTTCTTTGTTTGTCTTTTCCTTTCAGGGGCTCTTACCACACTCTGTGCGCGGGGTACCGAGCTCTCCCCCTTCGGCCGGCCGGAGGCAGAGAAGAGAAACCCACTATCCCCGCTCCATCAAAACGCGATCATTGTCACCATCCTGTGGAGCACAGGGACCGTAAGGTAATGCTCCTGGCGATCACATACTTCGATTCCTAACCCTTCCAAATCGCCGCAGTGCTAAGACGAACGGAGAAGCCCTCGCCGGAAGCCCACAGCAGCGGCGGGGACGTTCCGGGCGCCTACAGGACCGTGGTTAGATCGTTGATGATGAATCCCATCCAATTGGTCCATAGCACTTGCCAGGCCCGAAGTTGGTCAAACTTGGCCTGAATGTCTTATCACTCTAGGCTGTTTGCTTGTGCTCGTGAAGCAACTTCGTTAGCCATACTGAGAAAGAAAGGGGGGTTCGCATGGTGCCTTCTATTCTAATGGCTTGCAGAGGTATGGCTTGTATGTTTTTTTATGGATTCCATTGGCTATCTATTTTTTGGACCGCCAACTAGGATTTCTTGGGTAGGGCAGGCCTTCGAGTAGTCTTTTTTCAGATCTCTCCTTGGCGAGGTCAATTCTTCTTTAAAAAGGGGTAGCCCACCACTGTGTTTCCCATCCTCAGTCATGGAGGGCTCTTCCCTTATTGCGAAGAGTGTTACTCTCGGCGAGGTAGAGTCTTTTCCCATCAGGGATTCAGAGGTGGTGGAGGCGGGCCTCTGCGTGGCACGATTCAGTATGTTTTCTTGACACGAAGCCAAAACTCTTCATGTCCTAGTGGAAAAATTCCGTCTATTCAGGGGTTTTGTTCGACACTTCCTTAGAGTTCAAATTTTCCTCTCGACTTCATTGGGAGGGACATGTGGTCGTTTCTGTTCTTCCACATCAGGGACTTACTTTTCTCAAGCTTTCAAGTTGCTACCTAGCCTTAGACTTCCTACGGCCAGTTGCTCAACTTCAGGCAGCTCTTACTCTAAGGAGACTCGGGGCGAGCTTTCTTTGGCCAGAGCTATCGAGGGGTCCTTCTAGCTAATGAGTTGGAGGCAGTGGCTGGTCCTATTTGGGGTTCAAAGACGTTGTTTACCAATCGTTGGTTGGTAGCCCCGACATTTTTCAACTCAAAGGACATATGGATAGAAAAGTATACACCAAAATATATAACAAATGCTGTCTTTTCCTCATCGAGGGGATTCATGTGGATTTGGTGATAGCCAGAGAAGGCATCGAGGAATCTCAATACGTGGTAGCCTGAGGTGGCATCCACGAGTTGGTAGATTTTCGATATGAGAAAACAATCGTTTGGGGTAGCTTTATTAAGGTTGGTGAAATTAACACACGTGTCATTTTTTTTTGAGGCTTTTGGGACCATGATGACGTTGGCCAGCCATCCAGGGTACTGAACAGAGCGCAAAAGTCCCAACGCTAACCCCTTTCGGACTTCCTCGTAGATGGCTTGCTGTCAGTCAGGGGCGAACTTCCTCTTCGGTTACTTACAAGCTTTATGGAAGGGACCTCAGGGACTCTCCTACTGGAGGAGGCGAGATAGCATTGACGAGAATCTTGCTGATCTCCTCGGACTTCTCCTACTCCTGCCAGGGTGGGGTATTTTAGTTTTTGGTGGTAGGAGGAAGGGACGACCCTAGCTCTATTTAGCATGTTCCATCCAAGAATGGCGTTGTATGCCTTCATTTCCCTTACCACCATGAACTCTGCTGAAAAAGTAATCCTTTTGGAATATGTCCCAAGTCTAATGTCCAGGAGGATTTTATAGGATAAATGAGAGATCCTGAGAACCAGAATAGTGGGGCATGGGTTGGTTCTAACTCTTCAGAACTTAGGACCATGCGGGTGTAGCAGATAACACACTAAGAACACTCCCATTGTCTACTAAGATTCTTCTGACCTGACACCATTGTATAATGGTGGTGATGACGAGGGTATCATCATGCTAAAAGACTACATCCAAGGGATCTTCATCGAAGAAGGTGATGGGATCTGATCGCCTGTAGGTGGGAAGCGTCACCCTATCCATGCGAAAGATATAACGGGTGTAATTCTTCCATTTCTTCTGGCTTTCTCCCCTAGCGATGGGACCTTGCAAGATCACCTGAATTTCCCTGCCATCGGGAAGGTTAGGTATAGGAAAAGTCATACCAGCATCAGACCCATCATTCCTTGGGCCCTCCTTTATGAACTGGTAGAGGTACCCATAATTTATCAGGCATTAAATCTCATCCCTAAGTTGTTGACATTCCTTGATAGCATGTCCATGGTTTCAGTGGTAAGCACAGTACCTCCTTTTGTCTCTCTTCTGAGGGTTGGATTTCATTTTATTTGGTTGTCAGAATCCATACCTTCCATATCTTTTAGGATTTGATAAACTGGAAAGGCCAACAGGTGTACCCTTTAGTTGGGGGGCCCCTGCATTTCTCCTTTTTCAGTTCCTTGTGCCCCTCTTCTAGAGGACAAGCCTCGAATGACCTCTTCTTATCTCGATTTTCTTCTCTAGATCAATTAACTGCTACTACCTCACCGCAATTGGCATGTTTGTATGCCAAGGCTATTAGGACTAGTAGGTTACTGGGTGTCTAGACTAATAAGGACTGGGTGAAGCATTTGTCTCAGGATCCTAGTGCCAGAGCATCAACAATAGTTTCCATCTCTAACCGAGGGACCTTGAGGGCTTTTAATGGAGCCTTCTTATGTAATCCGTGAGCGATTCACTAGGTTTTTTCATAATGGTAAGGAAATTGCCGAGGTGCGAATTTGACAGTGTCTGTTGAAGAAGTATTCCTTGAACATTCGAGTGAGTTTCTTGAAGGAGGATATGGATCCTAGATGGAGGGTTCAAAACCAGATGTGAGCTATCCCATGAGAGTGGCCGGAAAAGTCCAACATTTGATGGCATCCAAGAACTTGTGTAGATCCATTGCGTCTCGAGAATTATGTAGGTGGGCGTCCCCATCGCTCAGCTCGAGATATTTTTTGAAATGAGGCAAGTTGAGTTTTTAGGTGATGGGGGCCTTTAGATCTTTTGGGTAAAGGGTGAGGATGCACCTCGATCCCTTAAGTGACATGTTTTCCCATGAGATTTCCTCTCTAGGGGCTCCTTTTTCGAAGCTTGAGTAGCCGCACACTTCCCGGTCAACCCACCTTTCAAATTCCTGAGCGGAGAGGGACTCTTGGGAAGTCAGAGATCCTCGGCTGCCTCAGGATCATCTCCTGCTATGTTTTTGCTTGAATAAGGAGGTGGAGAAGGGCATGGGGGCTTCTAAGCTATTTTCCCAATTGGAGAACTGGGGGGTAGGTGAGACTCCTGCAGTTGGGAACCATAAGTCTTGCCGGCTCGCAGTTCTTCCACCTTTGTGGTAAGGTTTCAGACCTGCTCCTTAAGGGCCGAGAATGATCTTGAGTGGTTGTCCCTTCATCCGAAGGGGGAGAGCACCTCTTCATTGCTCGAGGCCCCGTGGAGCTGCGATGTGGCTTATGTATACGGTTCCCACAGATGGCACCAATTCTATGGAGGATTCAAAACTTGTAGGCTCGTAAGCAGGCCGGAGATGAAGGGGTTGAATGCATGTATCGGGCCAGGCCTATTCTCGACTGGGAATGACTTCCTACACGAGTAGAGAAACCGTGAACAAAGGGACCCCTAGTGTAATCGAGGGACGACTCCTTTAATGGTCAAGTCAGAGTCTTTCTAGCTATTAAGAAAGGAAAAGAAGAAAGCAGGTGTGTTCTGCCTTACCTCTGTCTACTCTGTCTGGGGGTATTTATAGCCCTCGACTGCTGAGGCGGTGGGACCACTTGCCAATTGTTGTTGCCATGTGGAGAAAAAGACCTGAAAAGGGCGATGGGACCTCAAGGGGTCACAAGGCTTCTGTCTTGATGCAGCAGGTAACCCTTATAGTGAGGTGGATCCTTCTCGAGCTGTGCTAAGACGACGTCTCCAAACTGGGGGAGGACGCATGTCAGGATTTTTTTGTCCGCTGACTGCATATCTAGGCTCTCATATGCGAGCTTCCAAGTTCTTAATGGGCTTTGTCGTTATATACCATTACAATCACCATTTAATATATATAACCACATTCACTCAACCATTTTTATGTGTAATGTGAAAGGTATAAGTAGGTTTCAATTAGGGTTTTTGCCAAAACATCCTAAATGTAATTGGCTCAGCTTAAGGCTTTTAAAAGTTGTTTCTTAGATATCTCTATTTTTTTCCAATAAATTGATCGGAAAGTCTCTTGCCTTACATACTTGTATTAACTTTTAAGATATTATTTACAAAAATAACCTATTAAAATTAAAATTATAAATTTATTTATCTTATTTTCATGTTATATAAGTGATCTCATAGCATAACAATCCTTGTAAAAATGTTCTTGACATTTTCGTTCGTTATATTTGATTAAATATCTCTTATCTAATCTTGATTAACTTTTAACTAAAATAAGAAAAGTCTAAAACACCCTTATTCTTTTCTCCACTCCGTCTCTATCTCTGAATCTATTTGTTTGGTAAAATGTGCCAATCAACAGAACTTGGTTTTATAAGGATATTTCTGTTCCAATATTAAATGCGATAGTTGAAGAAGGAATGCTCACTGAGCTACGATAACAACTGCTTGCCTCAGTCACCAAATAATAATAAAAAAAAAACAAAAAAAAAAAAAACAAAAAAACAAGTACTTGCCAACAAGAGGGTTGTTGACAAAGTCAGCGGAAAACTAATATTGCGCAGTGAGATGGGCATTGATCATGTCGTGGTATGAGTCGTATGATGTTTTCAGCACAAGCGCAAAAGTAAAGAGCATCACTTGGTGCATGTTGGAAGCTAATGGTGGGTTCTTACTCACACAAGATGAAATTGTGGTGGAAAAATATGTAGAGAAGGTAGAAAACGCAAAAGTTGAAGAAGACCTTAAAAAGTGGATATTCTATTGATCATATGTGACTTCTTACATGAAAACAACTAACCATATGTATATATAGACCTTACATGAACTTTTTAAATGGATAACTTTCCTAAAATGACTTTTAGACTCCCACTAACTAAGGCTCCAAGATGGAGCACGAAAATCTCCCCATTACATGCATGGGAGTTACACTTGGGTGGTTACAAAAGACTCTTCAACTCCTATTAATGACAATTACATGACTCTCCACCTCTCTTGCATTCTTAACTCAAATGAAGGTTACAAGAGTTACAAGAGAAACCCAAAAAATACCATAACCTCTAAATAATAAAAGACCAATTATTTTCTCTCTAACTCATAACATAAGAAACTCCTTACATAATTATAAGGAGATCCCCATGAAATTAAGTTTATTCCACAACACCCCCTTGTAAACTTAATTCTCTTCCATCAAGCATTCCAAGTAATTTCTTCAATTTGGAGAAGACATCAAACTTCAAAGGCTTTGTGAAAATATCCGCAACTTGATCTTGAGATTTGACAAAAATAAGTTCAATCTCTTTGTTCTTCACATGCTCCCGAATAAAATGAAATCTTGTATCAATGTGCTTGCTCCTTTCATGATAGACCGGATTCTTGGCTAAGGCAATTGCCGACTTGTTATCAACAAGTATCTTTGTAGGCTCTCTTTGATTAACATGAAGATTCTTGAGTAAATTTCTCAACCATAGTGCATGACACACTCCGGATGATAATGCAACATACTCCGCTTCACAAATAGAAAGTATAACAATAGGTTGCTTCTTAGAAAACCAAGTGAATGCTGTTCCTCTTAAGAAGAATACAAATCCAGTGGTGCTCTTCCTTTCATCAATGTCACCTCCCCAATTACTATCGGAGTAGCCTACAAGATCAAATTTCTTAGATGATGAATAAAATAATCCATGATAAATAGTACCTTTGATGTACCGAAGAATTCTCTTTGCAGCTTTAAAATGTGTCGACTTTGGTTCTTCCATATATCGGCTCACTAACCAACACCATATGAAATATCTGGCCTTGTGCATGTCAAATATCTAAGGCTTCTAATCAAACTCTTGAATAAAGTTGAATCAATCACTTCACCTTCTCATGCTTTGACAATTTGATGCCACTTTCTACAGGAGTGTTGACCGGATTGCAATCTTCCATATCGAACTTCTTGAGAATTTCTTGTGCATAAGCTTCTTGGGATATGAAAATACCTTCAATTGTTTGCTTTACTTCAATGCCAAGAAAATAGGACATAAGGCCAATATCTGTCATTTCAAATTTTTGAATCATGCATTCCTTGAATTCTTTGAACATATGTAGATTATTTCCTGTAAAGATCAAATCATCTACATACAAACAAACAAGCAATATGTCTCCATTTTCATGTATCTTCAAGTAAAGTGCATGCTCATAAGGACATTTGACAAAATTATTTTGTAAAAAATAATTGTCAATTCTACTATTCCATGCTCTTGGTGCTTGCTTCAAACTATAGAGCGCCTTCTTGAGCCTTAGAACTTTTCCTTCGTGTCCTATCTTCACATAACCCAAAGGTTGATTAACATAAACTTCTTCATCAAGAAAACCATTCAAGAATGCCGATTTAACATCTGTTTGAAAAATACTCCAATGATTTGGAGCCGCTAAAGCAATAACCAAACGAATAGTTTCCAAACGGGCAACGGGAGCAAATATCTCATCATAATCAATTACGGCCTTTTGTTTGTATCATGTGGCTACCAATCTTGCTTTGTATTTTTCAACTTCTCCTTTGGAATTTTTCTTCATTTTGTACACCCACTTCACACCAATTGTCTTTTTGCCTTTTGGAAGAACCGCCAATTCCCATGTGTTGTTTTTCTCTATTGATTTGATTTCTTCATCCATAGCATCTCTCCACCTTTCATTTTTTACTGCATCATCAAATGTTAGAGGCTCACAATCTGCAAAAAGACAAAAGAGGGTTAGATCATTTTGATTTTCAGTTACATTGTAGATTTCATCAAGAGATCTCATCTTTCTTGGCCTTGAATTTCCTCCCGACGATGAAGATGATGATGGAGATCCACCACCATGTGGAGACAAAGGTGGGAAAGGTGGTGGCGACTGAGGCAAATGAGGTTTTTCATGTGCATCTTCATCTTCATCAACTAGTGGTCTCATCTCATCACTAGTTTTATTGGTATTCCAATTCCAAGTGTCTTCTTAATCAAAAATCACATCATCATTGACATCAACTTTTTCATTAGAAGGATCAAACAACTTATAGCCTTTAGTACGTGGATCATAACCAAGAAAGATATACTTTTTGCTCTTGTCATCTAACTTGGCTCTCCTTTGATCCGGTACATGTGCATAGGCTACACTTCCAAACACCTTTAAATGAAAAACATCCGGTTTCTCTCCATACCATGCTTCATGTGGTGTCATGCTTTTTCATTAGAAGGATCAAACAACTTATAGCCTTTAGTACGTGGATCATAACCAAGAAAGATATACTTTTTGCTCTTGTCATCTAACTTGGTTCTCCTTTGATCCGGTACATGTGCATAGGCTACACTTTCAAACACCTTTAAATGAGAAACATCCGGTTTCTCTCCATACCATGCTTCATGTGATCACATGCTTTTCAAACCTTTTGTGGGACATCTATTCAACAAATAAACCGCACAAGCCACGGCCTCCGCCCAAAACACTTTCGGCATATTTTTGCACTTCAACATACTTCGGGCCATATTGAGAATGGTCCGATTTCTTCTCTCCGCGACTCCATTTTGATGTGGTGAATATGGAGCCGTTAATGGACGATGAATCCCATGTTCTTCACAAAATGCTTCAAAAGACTTTGATGTGAATTCTCCACCTCTATCCGATCTCATGGCTTTGATGTAGCAACCACTTTGCTTTTCTACAAACACCTTGAATTTCTTGAAAGTATCAAACACTTTGGATTTTTCTTTAAGAAATACACCCATGTCTTTCTAGTAAAATCATCTGTAAATGTAAGAAAATATCTATTCTTACCAAATGATGTTGGAGAAATTGGCCCACATACATCGGTGTGAATGAGTTGGAGTGGCCTATTTGTCCTTCTTGTTGCTTCTTTTAGAAAACTCTTTCTATGATGCTTGCCAAGAATACAACCTTCACATAACTCATCCGAATGATCAATATGAGGCAATCCTTTCACCAACTTTTGCTTAGACAAAAACTTCAAACTAGCAAAGTTAAGATGCCCATATCTCAAGTGCCATAACCAAGAGAGATCTTTAAAACATGCTTTCAAGGACTTTGTAACTTCACTTTGAATATTCAAAACAAACATTCTATTCTTTTGCATGCAACTCTAGCAATCAAGTTGTTTATTTTATCACTTATTGAAAGATCATGATCTTTCAAGCGAATATCATAGCCTTTCTCTAAGAGTTGTCCCAAACTCAAAATATTATTTTTCATCTCCGGAACATAATAAACATCGAAAATCAATTGATAATTTCCATTCTTTGAACGAATCAAGATGTTACCTTTTCCCTTGATTGCTATTTTGGAGGAATTACCAAAGGTAACTTGGCCACCAACTGTCTCATCAAAATTTATGAAGATCTCTCTTTGTCCACTTATGTGATTGCTTGCTCCGGAGTCAAGATACCATGCTTCTTGATTGTCCTTTTCTTCTCCTTTGTATGCCAACAAGACAAATGGTTCTTCATCTTCATTTTTCTTCTCAACATGATTAGCCTTCTCATCATCATTGTTAGTGGAATCACGCCAACATTCCCTTACATAATGTCCATGTCTATGACAGTTGTAACATTCAACTTGAGATTTTTCATACCTTGGCTTTCCATATGAATCACCACGGCCTCTACTACGGCCTCTTGTGGAGTTTGTAGAAGTGCTTCCCTTCTCTTCATAGGAGGTGCCTCGTCCTCCTCTTCCACCGCGGCCACGACCACCACGTCCACGACTACGTCCTCTTTGATTCTTGCCTTCACCTTTTCCTTCTTTGAGAGAAAGTTTGGTGGCAAGTGCTTGCTCCAAGGCTTCCTTCTTCTTCTTGAGAAGCCTATGTTCATGGGCCTCTAAGGACCCAATGAGTTGCTCGACGGACATAGTATCAAAATCTTTGGATTCTTCAATAGCCACTACTATATGGTCAAACTTAGAATCAAGTGACCGTAGTAGCTTCTCCACCACACGAACATCCGATGTAGTCTCACCATTTCTGCGTAGTTGATTTACAACTATCTTCACCCTTGTGTAGTAATTCGAGATAGTCTCGGACTCTTTCATTTGTAAGGCTTCAAATTCACTTCTTAGAGTGTGGAGGCGTACCTTTTTCACCCTCTCTTCTCCTTTGCAAAACCTCTCGAGCAACTCCCATGCCGCCTTTGAAGAAGTTGCTTCGGCAATCTTCTCAAAGGTAGCTTCATCCACCCCTTGGTAGATGAGAAAAATGGCATTTTTATCCCTCTTTCTTGAATCCTTCAATGAAATTCTTTCATTTTGAGGCAAGATCGCTTCATCATCTGGCTTATCATAGCCTTGGGTGACGATATCCCAAACATTTTGGGATCCAAGAAGCGCTTTCATTTGGATGCTCCAATTCTCATAGTTGATTTTGGAGAGTTGAGGAATTTGGAACGCCTTATTCCCACTAGCCATACTAACTAGTAGAAACCTCGCTCTGATAACACTTTGTTGGAAGCTAATGGTGGGCTCTTACTCACACAAGATGAAATTGTGGTGGAAAAATATGTAGAGAAGGTAGAAAACGCAAAAGTTGAAGAAGACCTTAAAAAGTGGATATTCTATTGATCATATGTGACTTTTTACATGAAAACAACTAACTACATGTATATATAGACCTTACATGAACTTTCTAGATGGATAACTTTCCTAAAATGACTTTTAGACTCCCACTAACTAAGGCTCCAAGGTGGAGCACGAAAATCTCCCTATTACATGCATGAGAGTTACACTTGGGTGGTTACAAAAGACTCTTCAACTCCTATTAATGACCATTACATGACTCTCCATGCATTCTTAACTCAAATGAAAGTTACAAGAGTTACAAGAGAAACTCAAAAGATACCATAACCTCTAAATAATAATAGACCCATTATTTTCTCTCTAACTCATAACATAAGAAACTCCTTACATAATTATAAGGAGATCCCCATGAAATTAAGTTTATTTCACAACAGTGCACACCAGCGCGCGGTGCATTGAGCATTGCCCAAATTTAAATGGGATTTGAGCTATACATTCCGACAACATTCCACTTTCCATTTTCCTATGGCCTGGGAAGGTATGTAATGTATGGAGGTGTTTTTTCTTGAAAAGTTTTTTTTAGTATGTTCCCCGTTCATCTCCGTGTCTATACGATTCAATCTCTGATTGGATGATCTAAAGATTTGAAAAGTTGAAAACAAGCGCTAACGAATAGTAAAAAGAATGCTTAATTTTTCAGAATTTTTTAGATAAAAAATCGTCGGCTACAAACAGGTGGAGCATAATGCTGCCGGCCTGATTTTTTTTTTCCGGTGCAGCAGCAAGTAAAACTCATGCATATATGATTTGTAATGTACCGATGCACTTGCGCACCAGCCCATCTTTCTGCCTACGGTTACTTACTAAACTAAATTAATTGGGATATCCCGATAGCTGCATACATGCATGTTACCAGAAGAAGCTACCATACTGTTCATTCTTAGGTCTCATTGATGGGTGGGGAAGCTACATGAAGCTAACATAGAACAGTGCACACAGGTAGACATAAATATCAGAGCAGGCGTTGGTGGATCTGTGTAGATGTCCCTGTTTATTCTTGTACCCTAATAATATATACGGTCAGAGACTCTCTCTCTCTCCACACTGATCCCCCAACGCTTGCGAGCATACTGGAGGAGCTTCTTGAACTCGATGCCGCCGTCGATACAGTTGTTCCCGTTGAGATCATCGGCGTGTGCCACCGCCCTTGCCGCCTTCCACCGGTTGTTGTGCAGCCCCAGCGAGCGAAGCGCTTCACGGAGCTCTTCCTTGCTCACATACCCGTCCTCGTTGGCGTCCGCATGCTTCAGCCACTCCTGGAACTGCTCCTCGTTCATCCTGCGGCCCTGCATGGGTGTCCAGATCATTGTCCCGGAAGTAGGCTGCTCACACCACAATCACTCTAGGCAAGGTGTATGAGCCCAGCTGCATGGGCTGTTTACGTATATATGGAAGGAGAACGGCTAGGGAGCTGCCAGTTACCCCTCGATATTTCTTACGAGAAGCATCATTGCCCACCTCATCTATCTCTGTGGAATTGGATACCCATTAAAGTGGTTATCTTTCCCATGATTAATGTTCATGCTTATCCCTTCCGCATGACTCGGCCATATATATCACCTTTAATTTCTTTTTCACACTACAATAAAGATGACGATCCCATATATGTGGAATTGGATGGTTCAAACTTTATTCCTTTCCCTTCACGTGGTGCTATTTTACACGTAAACTAAAGCCGGACAAGTTGGAAGTGGGCTTCACCTAAAAGCAATTGACCCAGTGAAGACTACTGTACTCATTCTTCGTTCTTTCCTTATATGTGGTTATTGGTCGCATGTTGTATGAACTGAGATCGTCTGCATCTCTTGGTGGACTGTAGAGGATCAATAAAGAGGAGTGGGAGGTCAAAAACCACCAAAATTCACCTTACCTGTGCTCCCTTGAATTCAAAATTTTAACCCCCTCTCCATCTCTTTACTGATCTTTTACAGTCCGCCAAATAACGTAAAAGATCTCAACTCATATTATATATATGCTTACTGCGCATGTAGTTGTACGACAAAGACTCTCTAGTTCACACTCGACAGTGAGCAGCCAGATCACTGGTGCCAGAATGTACGTATGCATACATCAACATACGAGGACGCTGCCGAAATTACCAATATGCAGGACTCGTAGAGATATTAGTCTGCGAGCAACTTGAGAAGGCCCCGGCCCCCGATATATATATACGCTCACAGCGCATCGTGGTTTACACAAACTGGAAGCCTACACTATTTCTTGTTTCCTTAATTCGTCCACTTGCTACTCATGCATTTTATGATAACCAGATACATTTAGAGTATGATAAACTGTCTTACTTTTAAAATGATTCTCCTTTTTTGAACGTGTTTGGTAAAAATTCCACTTGAAAGTTACTTTTAACTTCCACTTCTTACGTAGAATGAATTGACGGAGAGAGATTATAACTAATTTTAATTTATTACAAAAGTCAAGTCTTTCATAACAACCTCAATTTTTCTTCAATCTTGAAAGTAACTTTTAGTTGAAAGCCAAAACACAAGTAAAATGCCACAAATGACTTCTAAGATCCAATGACTTTCATAAAAAAAGACTAAATGGAAATATAAAAGTGCTTCCAAATGAAAGCTGCGGCAAACACGGTCTTTATGTGTCATCTAGGGGAGTCCAAGTCTTGTGAGTCCAAGTTTGGTTGGGACTCAGTAAGTGGAGAGAGGGGAGGAAAATTTTCAAAAACAAATTCTCCTTGGGAATGGGAAAAACTGTGCAGCAAGGAGTTTTTTGAAACATTCCCTTCTCTACACTGATTGAGTTTAGTTTTCCGTCTTAAACTACTGTAAACTAAAACTAGATGATTTCAAAACTAGTGATTTTAAAAATAGAGATCTTATTGTCACTAATTTTAAAATCGATGATTTAAAAATCGAGATTTTACGGTATTTTGTGATGCACCAACGAGTCCTAAGAATGAAGAAAAATTTGCTTGTCCTTGTTTAACATTTTCATGTGATCAAAAGAATTACCTATACGCCATAAAATCTTTTATATTCATCTATGTGCCCCTCTAAAATATTATATAATTTAAACCTCATTTACACTTGTAGCATAATATTTCCTCAAACCTAACTGTGTTTGGACTAGAGGAGAATATGGCTGAAGTAATATGACTTATTAAGAGGATACGCATGGCAATATAAGAAACATATAGGGATAAAGTAAAATGCAAACATGTTTTGGAATCATGTGTATGATGTACCATGTGATGGACCAAAATCTCGTCCACTACGATCAGGGGCTCTTTGTCTGCGATCAGAGGAGCGTCTCTAAGAGATTCCTAAAAAAGAGAACTCCGTTAGAAGGCCCTTGACGACATCTAGTAGATCCCTCTTCAATGCCTAAGCCTAGGTAACTTGGGTTCTAGAAAGAGTACCTTTACTGGTTGGACCTATTAGTTCTGTGTATGGCCTACAAGCGAATCAGACTCTTTTTTCTTCATTTATTAATAGCAATAAATAATCATTATGTAAGGATCACGTGACGGGATCAAAGAATGTAGCGAAAAATTAAATTAAATGATACCGTGCATTTCAAATGACAAAAACAAAATTAGGGTGAGCAGATTTCACCTTACGTAGATTTGAATCCATGTTCTAGTGGTTCCATCAGTGCAATGTTGCAAGCCATGCAGGTGCCCAACCTCTAGCAGTATCCACACGATCTTTCTCGCGACAGATCGTCCTCACGTCCTCGCTTGATGCATCATATGCAGATCTCATCTACCTTCGTGTAATCCTTTACAACATGCGGAGATGATCTCTCGTCGGACGGGAAGTAGTGCAGGCGGGAGGTGGAGCGGAGGCAAGAAGGGGCGCCCCCTTGGAGTGGGACATCCATAGAGAGGAGAGAGAAGGGGACAACTGCTAGGTCAGAGTGCTTGGCCTCTAATCTAGCAGTGGTCTTTTATATTAAGTTGTTCGCATGATTTTTCAGTAAAACCTAAACTTAATATAAAACTTATTTTAGACCCGTCGACTGAAGATCTTTGCGTGTGACCCTCTAGGCCTAAATACTAGTCTAGTTAATGGCCAATTAACCTCAGTAACTCTTTAATGACTCATTAAATTAATTAATATCCACATATTAATTAATTAGTCGAGTTTAATGTCGCATATTAAATTCAGACGGACCTTTGATCACATTGGGTGTCAAGAAACACTGTGCGAACCTAGAAGATATTTGGATTATGCAACCCACTAAAAGAATCTTTCCGTCATCGGTTACCACGTGGATATAATCTTTCATCCATGCAATATTCCTGAAGTGACCTACGGCACGGTGAACTGCTAAATCCTAGCCAGTTGATTCATTTGAATCGGATGTCACTAAACTATATCAGAGAATTCTTTATCTGATAAAGTGTTCACCATGGCCAGAAACTTTAGCGCATCACTTTCGGAATATTCTCTCTCCTTTCATTGATAGCAAATGGTCCCATATTGACCACACAATTACCTTGGATAGTATTTTTTTGAATATGATCACTTAACTAATTGAGATCCCATGGTTAGGGATTCGTTAGTTAAGGTCAAAGCTCAAGAATCTACTAACTAAGTGTCCTTGATGTTTTAGGTCCAAGGACCAACCATGCAACCGTGACATTGAATCAAGCTGGTTAACAATTAGGTAAATTACCATCAATCGATTCACAGTCATATCAGTTCAATGAACTCATTCGCTAATGAGCACCTACAGGTCTAATATAGTGTCTCCACACAAGTGACTTACATGATCAATCACCCTCATTACATGAGCTGAAGTGATTTGTACTAGTCTAACCGGATGTTTGATGTCATTCTCAAACATTCTTCGACTAGGAATAATTAAGAACATGTATTTACAAGTCCTCAGTCTTATAATTATCATCTCATTATAATCCGAAGACCATTGTACATATTCATGGACTTCATTATGAAACGATAATTAAAGTCGAATTACACATAATGCGTGGAAGTCCCTACCAGGCGAACTCAATATCAGGAAAGAAGTTTTCTGATATTGAAGATACGTGCATTCATGCCAAGTGGGTTAACTGGTTAGGGTTTGCAAATAACCATATCCTAGGTTAACTCGGGAGCATTGTACAGATGAAGGATTAAGTCCACGTGGTAACTGTGGAGGACAGGTTCCAAGAGCAGGTTAAGAAACCCCATCCCTTCTTGGATGATGCGGTGTTCCTTGGCGCTCAACGTGATCAGAGATCCGGACGATTACTGTGGGACAGTCATTTAGTTTAGTAATTAGTTGAGTATTAGATATTAATTAATTAAAATAAGCCAATAAGAAGTTATTAGGCTTATTAGGTCGAAAATCGGACTGACGTTTGGGCATAGAGGGTCACATGCAAAAAGGTTCTCGGTTCAGGATAATTAAGTGGGTTTCATATTAACTAGGTTTTTATGAAAAACTGCTGAAATTAACATAAATGATAGCGAAGAGGGCTGCCCTGGGCCAAGCTCCAGAGCAGCCCTAGCTGCTCCCTCCTCTCTCTCTCTCTATGCTCTGGGTGCCCCCCCAAGGAGGCTGTTCGGGCTCCATCTTCTCTGCTTCGCGCTTCCCACTTGCTGGGATTTTTCTTCATTATGGATTTAGAAGCACAATACAACTGCTGATTCGAGCGAGGAGATGAGGATGATCCCGCAACAAGATGACCGTGTGGATACCATTACAGGTCGAGCGTCTGCACGGCTAGCAACATCACTCATTCGGAACAAAACGAACGTAGTTTCGAATATACACAAGGTGATTATTGAATCGCCACTTTGTGTTTTTTTTTTTTTTTTTTTTTTTTTTGTGAAAATGGATCGGTGATGGTGGGATATAAATTTTAACAATTAGTTTTCGCTGCGTTCTTCATGCCCCACCCGATCCTTATAGTGGTATCAGAACCAAATTCCACCGTCGTCCGTTTTGGATTGCTAGAATAATTTTTTTAGATTCTATTCCATGCTTAGATTCGATTTTTCTCTCAAAATTTCATTCATGAAATGAAGGCACAATTTTATATAATTTTGTGTGTGTAAAAAATCAATTTTTTGGGGTTTTTGGGCGTTCTTCTTGCGAAGAGGAAGGGCATCAAAGGTTTCACCCCGTTTGTTGGCTAGCGGGTCATTGGGCAGCCGATCGCAGCAAGAATTACTCAAACACTAATACTCACTGTCGGTCACAACCGGCGTTGCCGCTGTGATCGGCGATGACCGCCGGCCCTACTAGCTCCGTCTGTGTCGATAGTCACCCCCTTCCCCACCCCTTCCTCTCATGCTATGAGGAAGGTGGTGGGAGGAAGGGGGCGGCGGGGTGTGCAGGCAGCACCGCCCCAATCCCCTTCCAGAAGTGGGGAGGTTGTGTCGGGCCCTGTTTCAAAATAAAATTTTATTTAAATCTTTAAATAATGAGGCCTTTTTAATTAAAGATGTTGATCTTTAATATTGTTAACAAGAGTTGTTAAATTAACATTATTAGTCCAAGTGTTAGATTAATCATTAACGACTTATTGTTTAATCTAATTGTTAGATTAAAGTCATTTTTATTTAGAATTATACTAAATAGCATGTAATACTTCTAGAAATTTTATTTTAGTGTATATGCACATGTGATGTGCTGCTAAGTGCTTTATAATATAGGATTTAAAGCATGTTAGAAACTTAAAGTTTTTAAAAATTCAAATTTATTCTCAATTTTTATTGGAACCTAGTTTTATGAAAATCAAAATTAAATTATTTTTTTAAAATTTAATTTCTAACCCATTGTACAGTGCACCTTCACGTGTGGATGGTTAAAAGTTAACAGTGGTATATGCACGTTTATCTGTATCATGTGATGATGTGGAATGCTGTGGTTATGTGATTGGTGATGAGTTTGGTTAATTGTTAATTAGATATGGCTTGCATGCCATGCCTCTCTCTCACTCCAATGTGATTCTATCTCCCTCCTATGATGTACTCCGCCATAAGGCATTCTATCACAAATATGTACATTTTATTTATGTATTTCATTCAATTATTACAATTGATCATAAAGGACAATAGTGAAGGACAAGGAAATGTGATCCCTTACCTAATGCTTGCCGCATTTGATGTAAATGTTATATTAATATTTCTATGTGATTGACCATATGGTTTTGGTCAAATCACCGTGCTATCCATGACTTCACTAAATAAACATGTATGTTTAATACATAGCTTATTAGTTTGATGATGAATCAAATTATTATAAATATATGTGATATATTTATAATCTATCACCTAGGATGAGACCAACTTAAAATTTTAATCAAATCTCTCGTTATAATTTTAAGCTGTAGTGTGCTAGTTGAGAACTAATCACGTGGCCCGTCCATCACTATAGTTTTAGATGCTTAGATCTAGGTTGTACAGGTTGGTTGTGCTACGCACAAGACCCATCTCTCTATTTCTAGGACTAGAACTATAGCATACTTGATGCCAACAAGATGATAGGCCCAAACTACTCTGATTGTCTCAGGAATCTCAAGATTGTCTTAAGATCTGAGAAAATTACCTATGTCTTGGAGAGTGAGATGCCGCTTGAGCCGGCATTGGATGCTGCTGAAGATGACATGATTATGTATGAAAAATGGAAAGAGGACTCTAATCTTACCCAATGCTATATGTTGGCCTCAATGAGTAATGACTTACATAGTCAACACGAAAACATAGATGCCAGATCCATCCTTCTTCACTTGAATGAACTGTTTAAGGAGTATAGTAGGGTTGAGAGATATGAGATATCCAAATCCCTATTCAAGGCTCAGATGGCAGAGGGACCTTCAATGTAGATACATGTATTGAAGATGATAGAGTGTATAGAGAGGTTGAAGGCTTTTGCGGTGTCTTTACCCAAGGAGATCTATGCTAACCTTGTCTTAGCCTCACTTCTAGCTTCATACTCTTAGTTCATAGTGAACTGCAACATGAATAAGATTCAGGCAACATTAGCTAGACTGCTTAATATGCTGAAAACTATTGGGGTAACCTTATGAAAGAAAAGTTCGTTGTTCTCTTAGTTGGTAAGACCAACAAAAAGAGAAAAGTTGTCTAAGCCTTTAAGAAAAGAAAGAACGAGAAGCAGCCTAAGAAGAAGCTCACTCCCAAGAAAGATAAAGGAGTAGAAAAGGACGAGTGTTTCCACTATTATCAGAAGGGACACTGAAAAAGAACTGCAAGAAGTACTTAGATGACGAAGCTCAGGAAAAGGTGAAGCTTAGAGAAGCTTCATGTATCTATCTGATAGACACATACTTGTCCATTAAAGATTTCATGTCATGGGTATTAGATATTGGATGTACATCTCATATCTGAAATTCTCTGTAGGTGTTGACAAGTAGAAGAAAGCTGAGTAAGGGCATGGTGGAATTGAAGTTGGAAAACAGTGCAAAGGTTACGGCGGTCGCTGTAGGGATAGTGGATCTCAATCTACCGTCTAGACAGAGAATAATTTTATCTAATTGTTATTATGCTTCCAGCATAATATAGAACATAGTTTTTGTTTCATGTTTAGACATACAAGGTTACAAGTTAACTATTCAGCAATCGTTCTTCAATTTATTTTGTGAATGAGTTATTTCCTACTGCAAATTTAGTTAACGGGTTGTAACTCTTGGATGCTTCTTATGATTCTCTGTACTCTGATAATGGTTCTAAGAGAAGCAAGAATAGTGTGAGCCCCACCTACTTGTGACACTGTAGGTTTGATCACATTGGTGAAGGCAGACTCCAAAAGCTGCATAAAAATAGATACCTAGATCTATTTGATTATGAATCATACGCTAATTGGTTAATATGGAGACTTAATTGATTCATTAATTAAGTCTATAATTAAAGGATCATAGGACTGTTGAAATCGTCTAAGTCCAGAATAGAACAACTATCCATGAATATGATAGTATAAAATCACATTCAAATTCAGCTATCAAGGGGAACGTGAATGGTGCTTACTCTAACATTTTCATTATTTGTTACCACCAAAATATTGTAACAAGATATCGATGTATATTGCTCAACATATATGCACAAATTGCCCAATAGTCCATACATAAAATTGTGCAATACAATGGGATAAAAATTGAATTTTTCGAAAATAGTATAATTTTGAATTTCACAAAACAAGGTTCCAATCAAAATTGGGAATAAATTTGAATTTTTCAAAAACTTATTTTCTAGAATGCTTTAAGATCTACATTATAAAGCATTTAACAATACATCATAGCGCATCCATACTAAATATAAAATTTATAGAAATATTCCATGCCATTTAGAACAAGTCTAAATATAAAATGACATTAATCTAATAATTAGATTAACCATTTAGTCATTAATTATCAATCTAACACTTATATTAATAATATTAAATTAACAACTCTTGTTAATTTCATTAAAATCATTATCTTTTAACTTGGCCATATTAAAGCTGAAAACTAAATGTAATTTTAATTTTAAAATAGTTTTAGAATTATAAAAAATCATTTAGTTTCAAAAGTTTTTTTTAAAAATTGCCCATAAAGGGGGATGCCAATGGGCTGGGTCAGCCTGGCCGGTTTGGCCCAGCCAAGTGCTTAGGCCAAGCCAAGTCAGGCCTAAAATGGCCCTGGCCGACTCGTACCCAGCATTGGTAGGCCAGTTTAGCTGGGCCGACCCACCCCGAGCCGCCTATGTGCAGGGCGGCGCGCAGCTCGGGGAAACCTTGGCCACCGCACCCCTTGCGGTAGGGAGGTGGCCGGGGTTAGCTGGCTTGGTTGATGCCATCGGATACAGCGGCGGTGTTTTCGACACGTAGGGCCGGCCGCCTCCCTGCTCCTTCATCATCATTGCATGAGAGGAGGAGTGGAGGAGGGGTTGCCCTTTGGTCATTGTCACCTCAGACGGGGTTGTCAAGGCGGGCGGCCACTATCGGTCACACTGGCGACGCTAGTGATGGCCGACAGTGCCACCATTGGGCAACGCATAACACCCTTCTTCATTGCCATGAAGAACGCCGAAAACCCCAAAAATTTGATTTTAAAAAAATAAAAATTATGATCTCATTGCGTAATCCATCCAGTGAACTACTTTTCCAGAAAAATTGAAATCGCAGCATGGAATCAATCTAGAAACATTATTCCAGCACCCCAAAATGGACAACAATAGAACCTGGCTATGATACCACTATAAGGATCAGGTGAGAGGAATGATAACATAGTGAAAAGCAAAATAAAATAAATCCCACTATCACTAGTCAGTTTCTGAAAAACAAAAAACATAAATGGGTGATCGTTCATCACCTTGTGCAGATTCGAAACTACGCTCGTCTTGTTCTGGTTGAGCGATGTTGGCCGCGCAGATGCCTGGCCTCTAGTGGTATCCACGTGGTCCTCCTGTTGTAGGATCATCCTCGTCTCTTCCATTGATTTGGCAATTGTGTCGACGTTCTTGCGCCGCGTAGACACCTGCGACATGTGGGTGATGATCTCTCAATAGATAGAGAGGAGAGGGAGAGGGCGGTGACCCATAAGGAGGAGGTTCTGGAGCTTGGCCCAAGGTTCCATCATGGCTATCTTTTATATTAGGTCAGGCATTTTTTCGCAAAAGACCTCAGTTAAGATAAAACCCCTTAATTATCCTGAATTGAGAACTTTTGTGCGTGTGACCCTCTAGGCCCAAACGTCAGTCCGATTTTTGACCGAATAAGCCCAATAACTCCTTATTGGCTTATTATAATTAATTAATATGAAATATCTAATTAATTACTTAATCATATTACCGTCTCACGATAATCATCCCGGTCTCAAATCATGTTGGGTGCCAAGCAACAACGCATGATCCTAGAATGCAATGGGTTCCGTAACCCGCACTAGGGACCGGTCCGTCCACAGTTACCATGCATATCTAGTCCTTCATTTGTAAAATTCTTCGAAATCGATGTACATAGTAAACTGTCAAACCTTAATTGGTCAATTAATATCAGAAGGCTCCTTTCCTATTATTAGGTCCACCCTGGCCAGGGACTCTTATGCATTTAATATGGAGCATTCTCCCTCTAATTACTGAGAGCGAATGTTTATTTACACACAATCACCTTTGAAGGTCTTCCGCTGAACCCGATCACATGATTGATTAGAACCCCATAGTTAGAGGTCCTTAAGCCATGGTCAAAGTCTAGAAGTCTACTGACAAGATATCTTTGGTGTCTCAAGTCTAAGGACCACTTAGGCTACTATGACGTGGATTAAGCTGGCTGACAATTAAGTAACTTACCATCCAACAATCTATGTCAGATCAATTCAGTCAACTCATTCTCCAATAAGCACCTATAGGTCCAACATAGTGTCTCCATGCAGGTGACTATGAGAACAGTTACCCTCATCAAATAAGCTGGAGAGACCTGTACTAGTCTCACAAGATATTTTATGTCCTTATCAAATATCCTCCGATTAAGAACAATTAAGAATATATGTTTATAAGTCATCAGTCTCATTATTACGATCTCATTATAATCTGAAGACTATTATACACATTCATGGACTTCATTGTGACACGAATAACAAAAGACACGATTTACATATAATGAATGTTAATTACAATGAATAAGAATACGTCTGATTGGCTCACAAGCCACATACAAAACTAACAAAGGTATTACATTCCACCCTCCTTATAATAAATTTCGTCTTCGAAATTTTATTCTTTTATTAAAACTCATTCAATCTAAATTATTCCATATATGTTTAATCATGCACTCATCCTTATCAGGGAAAACATTTCACTTGCTCACTTGGAATTACTACTCTAGCACTCGCTAAATGATGGTGTTGAAGTTCGCTACAATGATTATCATAGCCATCCAATCTTATGAACGTAATAACTCTGCTGGAGGAAGTCTTGAAAATTTGATTAGTCATCAAAGTCTTATAAGAGATCTACGATAGCCACCTATATTGAAGTATTGTCACTAAATTCTTATCACATAGTTACTCTCTTCAAACTCAATCTAGATGATGGGAGCACTCATAATTTAGATTCATACTTCATTTATCGGTTGTGTCATTCTCTAACGATTCACTAGTTGATTGCTAAAAGCATAACAGATTCCATTGACAGATGCATTCTCAATTTATTATAATGTATATTATTTACTACTGCACTGATCCTTTAACCATATGATGTAGGACAAGTATGGACCTGACTCTTGCAAGTAAAATCAATCCGCAAACTCGACCAGCTACACAATTTATCAGCTCATACAGTGACTCAAAATAATTCAAGTTGTGAACTAGTGATGGTTGAGTAGTTAAGCACGCTCGTAAGTTGTACCACTTAGAGATAAATGGGCAAGGAAAAATTGTGTCTCCACCTTTGGATTCAAGTGTTCTCACGATTAATGGGTCAGATTTAACACTCTCTCCCAACAGCGATGTGCACAAGTTTGGTGGATTTGATGCTCTCTCTCATGGCGTGCAATGATGAAAGCGGATACTAAACAAACAAGCAATGATGAGAGGAGAGACAGTCATGTACCCTGCTAGTTTGTAAAAACCAGTCTCAGTCGGAGATGTGGTCACGTGCAACACATTGTTGTAAGCGCAGTGTCAGTGAAGATTCCCTGCATTAACGTATTACAACCAAAGCCAAACGCCTCATGCAAGAGGGGTTAACTTGGGGAGGGGAATCTCAAGGTGGAATTAAAGCATTAAATTGGGAAGGGGAATTGAAAGGGCATGCACTTGATGCCCGGAAGCTGAAGAGTTTTTGTAACTCTTGAAAGCCAAAGAGTTTTTGTAACTCCTGGAAGTCGAAGAGCCACATGCTGTAACTCATAGAAGGTGAAGGGTCCTTCAACGATTGAAACGCTTTCCTGATCTGAACCATGCTGAGAAGACGAGGAAATTGCTGCCATTTTGATGAAGATGATGGTGCTGACCCTTGGAGAAGTTGACTCTAATGAAGCTTTGATCTTTGGGGAAGATGTCACTTAGTTCTCGATGACAACAGGTTGTTGATGGAGATGACGCCCTCTTGTTGTTGTTACTTACGTGGGACAAGTTGGAGCCCCAAGATCAAGTTCAGACGGAGATGATAACAGGTTGTTGATGGAGATGACACCTTCTTCTAGTTGATTACGTAGGCCAAATGAGGGGATGTTGATGAGATCTTCTCTTATTACTCTCTCTAGATGACCAGACTTGCTAAATCATTGTGAAGATGGGTGAAGGTTGCAGGGATGGGGAGAGTGGATGACCGGATGACCTGCAGTAAGAAGACGAGAGGGAGGAGATAGGGATGCATCTTCTTCGGGAAGGAAGAGAGGGGATGGGCGTGGCCTGCTGTAGGGGGGTGGAGAGGGAGAAGGAGAGAGATGGATGGGGGATGGATTCGGGTGGAAGGCTTCTCACCTCCCCTTTAGGAGTTTCTCACCCCAAATACTCATAACTTCTCACCACATGATGTCCAAAAAACTGAAATTCCCATTCATCTATGCCATTACAAGAGGGGTGAGCCTCTACTTATAGAGAACTCATAAAAACACTTGACTCTTATACCGTTTACACAAAACATCAAAGACTCTCATACCCTAGATGGACATTAAAGACTATAATGCCTATAGTAATTTATTAAAAAAACAAAAATAACAAAATAGGCCACAAGTGAGCCTAAAAGTGTTCTTTATAAACCTAGAAGAAAGAAAAGATACACAAAATAACATATCTAATAGTATCCATCATTTCCAAGCCATACTGTGGGGCTGGAGGTGCCCTCACCACCATACACCCGAGTTCAATTAACTGTATACCAATTGATGCAAATAAAAAATTGCATCAGAAAGTCTAACCCCAATACACTAGGGCTTCTTGCATTCCACTTCCACATTCTCATTCTAGTACTTCCACAATCTAGACTGTCTTTAATTTCTCTATCTAATTGTTATCTAATATGAAGGCCGCTATTCTCTAATTTATTCTATAATAGTTTCTCCAACTATGTCATCCTTAAGGCATAATTTAAAACACAACACTCCAATCGTCTTAGCATGATTTTCACTTAGCTTAGTTCTATACATTTTTACTATTTCATCAGTTTAAATATTCAAATCCGCAAGTCCAAGTTCGATTCTCTATTCTATTCTTACCCTATTGTGCTTCTTCGTATTATCCGAGTTGTGCACACATAGCGAGTTTGAAAATATAGCATATTAACACGTATAGTTAATAAATCTCGAAATCAAATCTAGGTATACAAGTGCCACTTAGTTCGTGGTCCTAGTAGGAGGCCATGTCACTAAGAGCCAACACTTGTAAACCTCAAAAGCACACATCACCTTCGTCTTTAGGAGACCAAGTGCCCCAATCTCATGGTATGGCCAGTACCATGGGCCAGACACTACTAGGTACCAAGAAGAGTTGGAAAGTCACACCATCATGACATATCTCTGATAACATAATCATAAGTCAATCCATGAATTTTTATGTCATACTGAATTTCAAGAAAGCACAACATTTACACACAATATATATAAGATCAATATCAACTGAAATAGGCTCTTTAGCCATACTCCACTATTCAACAATCCACTCTAATTAGCAATAATCTATTTATCCACAATCATATCTCTAAGTCTATTCATGTAGTTCTCCAACTATGCTTCAATGTTCTATAGTCTATGAACCAAGTCAAGCAATTTTTGTCTGATTCTTCTTTATCTAAAATACTCATCTATTAACAATATCTTACCAAGTCACTCTTGTCAAGACATTATGAGTCCTTCTCGGTCTACCAACAATCACATAAGAACTTTCTCAAATCTTTAGAATTAACACATAGCTTGGATAGCCTTCAGTTAATGTCCACATTTATTCTGATTATTATTCTTAACCATTAACTCACCTATCTTACCGTATCTTATATATCCATGTCCTTTTTGAATAGGCGGCTTTTCTAAATTTCTTCACATATTTATGTCAACTATACAATTATGTGTGCTAAATAATTATATCTCCTTCTTATTGATCGAATCATATGCTCTAATCTCACTATTCATGAATCATATTTCAACTCTTATCTCACTTAATTATCTTGCCATCATTGAGCGATACTCAAACTTAATCTTGTCGTTTCTTATTTCTATAATCGTGTCTTCAACTATACTCGAGAGAAACCATACGATCTCACGACTCAAGTCCACTCGTATCCAGACATATTGAGTACTCTTTTACTGCTACCATAGGTTTGGTCAAATTTCTAGATCTTTGCCATCACTCCTATCGAGTGCATCATTTCGCTCTACCTGGCTATATCAAATTCCTTCTTTAACCTTGCTGAGGTGAGTGGTAACAAGGGGTACAACAGCTAGATCCTCATTACTTCAATAATCTTTGAAGCTTTCATAGCAAACAATCATCTCAAAAGATGTTCTACTGCCGCTTATCATTATTCTTTCACTAACAAAGCTAGTATGACCCCAAAACTCGAGGCAACACATAAGATGTGTTATTACGATTCTACTAGTCGTTACCATAAAATTTTCAATCTGCATCTATTTCAAACACTTTATAGTTAATTAACCAATTAACTTCTATAACCCGATTTCAAGAATGACTAACGATCTTCTATTCAAGTCAATTTCACTTATCAGATATCATACTAAAGATACTCACCTATTCTTTCTAAATCATTATATTCTTGAGAAACCTTGAAATTATTCACAGCAATCATAACAAATTCAATCATTAATCCAAAGATTGAACACAATCAAAATCTTCAAAATCCATCAATATTTTCAAAAACCATTCTCGATACTATTTCATGGCACCGATTCAATAGTTAATTCACAAATCGTTCAAGTCATGACATTCTAGAATCAACTTTAATTCCAGGATATCGATTCTTAAATCATTCAATTTAGTGGTTAGGGTTTTAGACATGTTCGTTATACCGCATCATGTACTTATGACTCATCGAGAAATACTCTAGTTATAATCTTCTTGTTACACAGATTACTACCAGATGTGGCTCTGATATCAAGGTATAACATCCTAATCCTAAGGACACCAAACCACTCCGGGTTGGCTCCCTTGACTCGACGTGCTACTGGCTCAATGCATAATTTTACACTAAATGTCTGGAAATAATTAGCGTAAATTAAAGAAAATTAACAAGGAGGGACATACATAAGAAATAAATAATTGAGTCATTCATTCACAATTCCCAAAGTAAATTATTGACATGTCTAAAATATAACATTCGAATTATACTAATTAATGTCAAGCTGGCCACACCACATATGCTAAGGAATAAATAACAAGGGGACACATACATAAGGAATAAATAATTGAGTCACTCATTCACAATTCCCAAGGTAAATAATTGACATGTCTAAAATATAACATTCAAAATATAAATTATACTAATTAATGTCAAGCTGGCCACACCACATATGCTATGCACTATGATCTGAAAGAAACTTATACCCATGGAAGGAGGTGAGTCTCATAAATAAGAGCTCAATAGAGATCCCGTGACCATAAAGGCCTACAAAATCTCTACTGAACACAAATCACAATTATCTCAACATAGTAAACAATGTATTTAAACAAATTCACCAATCAAATAATTACCAATCGAGAATTAAATCTATTATCTATTAGACAACACAAGAATCACTAATCAAAGCCATCCATAGATCTCAAGTGGTCATTTTATATGGGGCAACTCAAACTGCACGCGAACAAGTCAAGGAGAATAATAAAATCATATCTTATATTCACATGTGAGAATCATCTTTCGATCATCTCACAAGACATTCAATTGCTCATGAATCTCATGTTATCAATTCAAAGTCTACCAAAATGACCATCCATGAATTACACTGAGTCATGTCACATGGAGGTAACACAAGAATCATTATCCAGTCATGTCATACAATCTTTAATCTCTATTATGTGTTACAAGTCACCTATATCATATCACTAGTATGTGGTCATTTATTGTTCATATTACCATGTCCATATCATATATCATAGTTCAATTAACCAAACAACCCAATAGTGGAAATAGAATCACTATAATTGAGTCATTTATATACATGATTTACATACAAGAGATTCCATCACATGTAACTAGTATCATGTATACCATATTATCACATTTCCTTTTACATTTGACTCATTCTAGGGTTGGTTTACAAGTAATAATCTCATCCATGGCTAAATCACACGAGTCATATCACATAATAATTTTAGAATGACAGAGAACTATACTAGCATCGATCTTATTTATGTTCATGTTCACATTCACATATGGGCATGGATAGGATTATCCAGCCAATGCCGCTCAATCCTTTATAGATTATTGAAAATCTTTGAAGGTGTGGCAAGAAAACAAGGCCAACTAAGGTTCATGATTCACATGTAGTCCAACCCCTAGTTGAGGTGCGCACGCAAGTAGACTCCCCTATTGCCTTTGGTTAGACAACAAGCTAGGTCTAGACATCTAGACCCAATCAAAAGGCTAAGGCGGCCTTATCCCTGTCCCCTAAGGGATAGAATCACAAGGCTACCCACTAATGAGTAGTCATTCTAGTCAAATGACAAGAACATAAAGTATCTTCATGAAATTCTCTAAATAAATAAACCATCATGTGTAAAAATATAGTCACATGAGAAGATTATTCAAATACCTTTAATTAAGTCCATCTTAGTCATAAGTCATGATTCAAATGTTAAAGCACGAAGACCAGGGGTCAAACGGGATCATAAAAGCTCAAAATCACAACTCAAGTCCAATTGGTCAACCGACACCAAGGATCGGTCAATTGTTGGTCCAAAAAAGAAACTGTAAACTCTCTAGTTTGCAAAAATTGACGAACTTGATCGACTGTTTGCTCGAGTCGGTCGACCGTTTTATGTAGTTCTGCAAAATCTGAGGGTTTTAGCAGAAATATATTTTAGTACTCAGACTTCAAATACCGGCCATTTCAAATATACAATCAAGGTATGATTTTTTTGTATGAAAGCTGACTAAGTAATCTACCACATATTCAAAAATCAAGTCAATTGGATCACCATACAAATCATGGTAATTAAAACACTCACTATCTTATTTTTGGAGTCAACCATGCACCTATGAAGATAAGGTTGGATCTTACTCAAACCAATGCCAAAATGTCAAACATTTAAACTGAACCAACTCGACATATGGAACTTAAAATCTAAAAACATGCATGCCATTTCAATTACCACATTGATCACAAATAGCATGACAAGTAGGTCAAAAATTTGATTCCCGAACTGCACACTAGGAAGCATGAACAATAAGGGATTTCGCATCCCAAATCTCATATAAATAGGAAACTAAGAGTATGCATTTAAGAAAGTTTATAGGAAACATCAATTCTACCACATCCAAGTCAATCCAAAATCATGGAACCAACATGCACACATAGATTGAAAGAAAACACTTCATGGCATTACCCTACCTATCTCCTCCAAACCCAAAGGGTCTTTCAAAATCTCAATCCAAGCTCTAACAGAAGTAGAAGATGTGCTCCAAGCCTTCATCCCATGAAATCCACCTCCAAAGGAAGGATCTCTAGCAAGAAAGCTTCAAGAACATCACCAAGAGCCTTCAATATAGCTCCCAATCACTAAGAGAGCCTCCAAGGATCATCTTCATGTTGGGATTTCTCGTGTTTCTCCGGATCGCTCACGCAGCAGAAAATAAAATATTTACAGCGATCCGTTCCTGTTTCGAAATCTAAAGTACGATAATCGGATTATCGAAGTTCTCACCGTGTGCGGATTCGAATCCCCAACCGTTTGGTTCCGTCGGTGCGACACTGCAAGCCGCACAAGCGCCTGGCCTCTAGCGAAGTTCACGCGATCCTCCCCGCGATGGATATCCTCGCGTTCCTCGTTCTTCGCAGCCCATGAAACCTCCGCCGGTCGCCGCAACGATCGCAGCAACGCGCGGACGATTTCCCGTCGAACGGGATTCGGAGACCCGGCGGAGCAGATCTGGATCTGTCTGGACACCAGAGAGAGAGAGAAACTGAGGAGGGGCGGCTAGGGTTAGCAGCAGCTTGGCCTGCTAAGCCCGTTCGCTATGTTTTATACTAACCGCGCGATTTTTCATAAAAACCCTCGGTTTGTATAAAATCCACTTATTTATCCATCGCTTTGAGAATCATTTGCGTGTGACCCTCTAGGCCCAAGTACCAGTCTAGTTAATGGCCCAACAAGCCCAGTGACTCCTCACTGGCTTTATTAATCAATTAATAACCCTTTATTAATTAATTAATCAATCGAATTGATGTCGCACATCAAATTCGACCGGGCCTCCGATCACGTTGGGTGCCAAGCAACACCGCGTGAATATTGGGGTAAAGTAACCCACTCTTGGAACCTTTCCGCCGACAGTTCCCACGTGGATATAATACTTCATTCGTACAATGCTCTCGAGTCAACTCAAGGCATGGCGAGCTGTCAAACCCTAGCCGGTCGACTCACTTGGATTGGATGCCGCTGATGAATATCGGAAAACTCCTTTCCCGATATTATCGTCCGCCCTGGCCAGGGACTTTCACACATCCTTCCTAGAGCATTCTCTCTCTAAGTACCGAGAGCGAATGATTCCTTATTGACACACAATTCTCTTCGACGGTATTCCGCTGTACCCAATCCTTGGCGTATTAGAATCCCGTGGCTAGAGATTCGTAAACCAAGGTCAAAGCACAGAAGTTCACCGACAAGGTGTCCTTGGTGTCTCATGTCCGAGGACCATCTACGTAACTGCGACAATAGAATCAAGCTGGTTGACAGTGAGGTACAATACCATCCAGCGATTCAGTCGGATCAGTTCAGTGAACTCATTCTCCAATGAGCACTTACAGATTCGCCTTAGTGTCTCCACACAAGTGACTTATGAGATCAGTCACTCTCATCATATGAGCAGGAGTAATATGTACTAGTCTAACCGGATATCCGATGTCCTTCTCGGATATCTTCCGACTAGGAACAATTAAGAATATGTGTGTTTAAGTGATCAGTCTCATTAGTATGATCTCATCATAATCTGATCACTATAGTACATATTCACGGACTTCATTATGAAACGATAATTAATGCGATTTACACATAATGAATATTATGCCATTTAATAAATAAATGAACGAGATTTACATAGTTAAATTGGCTTGTAGGCCACCTAAAACTAACACTTCAAGCTTCCGATCCCACATGTAAGATTCTTTCTCCACCCAAGAACCAAGAGTGAGTGGGAAGAATAGAGGGAAGTGCACGATAGGAAGAAAAGGGAATGGGTTCGTATGCCACCTCTCCCCTGTATGAAGAGGTTGAGAAAAATTATAAATAAGTTCCCAAATATCAAAATAACCCCTCATACCGATATATAACCAATAGGCCACTCAAAATCAAACTTTTAAGGCCCAATAATTCTTATTTGGGTCTCCGAACTTAATCTATTAAATCAGGTCATTCCTAAAATATTCCACTTACTACATTAATTCAATTAAACCTATAAACTTATGGATCTAAGTCCAATATTCACAAAGCCTTAATTAACCACTTAACTAAGCTTAATTCACTCATACGTTGTCAAGTCATCACCCTTAATCCAATTAAAGCTGTTTAATTAAAAAATAAATTTAGTCTGATTGAGGTCAAACTCGGTCATAGTAGCTAAATTGGTTCAAGAACAGTGAGTCGAAGGGTCAAGGTACACAAGGTGTCTTTAATGTCCCAGGTTTGAGGACAAACCGTGCCGCTATGACTATGAATTTTTTGGTTCACGGCTAGGTATTATGACCATTCAAGAATTCACTCATTCAACAATGGGCACGTATAAGTTCACTTTTGTATCTGATTGAGGTCAAACTTGGTCATGGTCGGTAAACTGGTTCAAGAACAGTGAGCCGAAGAGTCAAGGTATTACACAAAGTGTCTTTAATGTCTCAAGTCTGAGGACAAACTGTGCCACTGTGACTATGAATTTTTTGGTTCACAGTTAGGTATTATGACCATTCAAGAATTTATAATTGGATCAATTCAGTGCACTCATTCAACAATGAGCATCTATAAGTTCACTTTTGTATCTTCACATAAGTGATTATGAAATCCATCACCCTCTTCTTATGAGTATGAGTAACTTGTACTAGTCTAGTCAGATATTTGTTGTCCTTATCATATGTCCTCTGACTAAGATGAATTCAAAATTTATGGTTAAAAAAGATTGTTCTCATTATCATGATCTTATCATGATTCAATCTTTATTGAATATATTCGTGAACTTCATTATGAAACTATAAACACGTACTACGCATAGTGAATATGATGCATTTATTATAATTTAATAAAAACACGATATACATAGCAGCCATAGGATTGGCAATGGACACCCATAACTAACAAGAGGAAGGATAGTTGCGGTTCATCTATGAGCATCAACATCAAGGGGCTTCTTTCACTAATTGCTCCACAATATTTCATTTTAGATCTTCAATTTGAAGCTTTCATCACCGTGGGTTCAGCTAGAGAGCTTCCTTCACCACCATTACACACATACCAATCACTTCCTTTAGCAAGGAAAATGGTGGAGATATTGTGGGATAAGTGGGTTCAATCTCCCTCCTTTATCCCTTCTTATAAGCTCAATCAAATTGTATAAAATCCCCTCCATAGTCAAAATAACCTTCTCATACCACCACCCACTTATCAGGTCATCAAACCACACTGAAACGAACTTAATAGGTGTTTGAAGAGCCCAGAGCTCTAGCTCTAAGCTAACCTTCAAATCTCATCACATTTCAACCCATCAACTCCCTCAATTTAACCAAACCCTCCAAAAGACGAAATATGGTTCTACTGCCCATTAAGCCTCATATAACACAATCCACTAACTGCCAATTAGCACAATATATATGGAAACGTCATCTAGCTAGTCATGACAATTCAAATTCAATAAAACCAAGCTAGTCTAGAATTCAGTAAAATCAGAAAATTGAACAACAAATCGTCAATTGGAGGTTGAGGTATTACATACTCACCGTGATGTCTCCACAAAATTGGTTATCAGACCATCCATTCTCAGCACTTGAGCATCTATAATCCATTCTCAACACTTAAGCATGTATAATGTGTACTAGTGTTTCCAGGTCCTTTGATGTCCATTATCCAATGCTATTCGATTAGGAACATTTAGAACTCATTTTTGCATAAAGTTGATCTCATTATCATAAACTCATTATGATTCAATTTCCTTTGCATAAGTTTATGGACTTCATCATATTTGATACAATTGCATGTAAATAACTTAACGTAGTGTATACAAATTTCTAATTTATATTAATACTAAATAAGAATGTTTAAAAAATAGTCAAATCGTATTAAGGTTGGTTTTTAGGACACACATTTCTTTTAAATTGTAGGTAAAGACCTGAACTTTCTTATATTGAAATGAGGTAAAGGGAGTTATTGGTCATGAGGAGAGGTTTGTTACTGTTGTAAGACTTCTTAGAAACTAGAAGGTCACCAAAGAAAGAACGAATTCGTAGACTTATGTGAAGTACTTCATCGATTGTGTAGGGAGTTTAGAGAGGTTCACCAAGGGGTACGCATACGATTAACTTAGCTTTGTTCATTCACAATTATGTATTATTTTAATTTAAGATGGTTTTTAAAATGAAAGAATTGTTGTAAGTTTGTTATTTGAATTATTATAGATGGTTGGCATTAAATTTATTTGCTTTTATTGATTCTTATGCACTCATGTCCGATAAATATATGCTATATTTTGTAATACCGTTTTTGCATTCTGCCAAAAATGAACATGTTTCCGAGGTTTAGCATGAAGGTGGAAGCCTTAGAATCCCACTTCCAAGCAGAAATTTGAAAGACCGCTTTGATGAATAGTAATCCCATCTTAAGGTTAATTAGATGTAAATTAGTTGAATAGTATGGAGGCAGCTTGGTCCAAATTTAACACTTTATGTATAGTTTCATTCGTGTTGTACTTTTGAGCAATGAAACGATGGCTAGTGTTAAGAAGCGTAAAACATGAAAGCGGTATGAAATTTCAAGATTTTTTTCAGTGGTTTAAGGATCAACTCATTTGAAGTTTCCTATGGACTTATACTGATTACACTTAGTATGCTATTTTTTTCAAATTTTAATATTTCGGAGTGCATAATAACACAGTCGGAAAGAAGTGATCAGCTTAAGGATTGTCTGTTGTTATAATTGCATTATCTATTGAACAATCTAGAAAATTTAATAGGTTATATTTTTTGGCTTTTTAAATAACTTATGAAATATTTTTTGATTTTTTTATATCGTAAGGAATATTTTAATAGTTTTATGCTCTAAATGCAAATTAAATATTTGGGATATTACACCATGGAGATGAAACTAGATTGTTTAGTTAAAAGCCATGTGTTTACTTATTCCACCAAGGAGATGCAACTAGATTGTTTAATTAAAAGTCTAAAATAGATGAATATTTGAATGTAATTGACGTTCTCCTATCCCCTGATCGTTCTTTTCTCCAAGGAGAGACAGAATAAACAAGGATACAGTCATCACATCAAAGGTAGAGGAACGTTTATGCCAGAATCACAATTCTAACAAACAGATAGCAAAAAGTCTCAATGCCACAAGTAAGCATGGTGTCCACAAAGTACGTGCTATATCCATTTCCTCATAAAGCCAAATAGTGGAACCCATCCCAGTCCTCTGTTTGATCCAAGTATTTTTCTTTTCCCTTTTTTTTTTTTTTTTTTTTTTGGGGGGGGGGGGGGGGGTGTGTGTTCATTCAACGATAACAAGTACAAGACAAAAGTCTTCTTACAACTCCACGCAAGCCCCAAGGTATGCCTAGTGACTTCGACGCACGAGAATAAGACAGAGAAATTGATACTGTGGCGATTTAAAACTTCAAAAGATCTTGATTTGGGCTTACCGGGTATATAGCTATCTGATGCAATATGAGGGTACCATAAATAGTCCCACATGATATGTTTGAGAAATTGCGCGTGTGCTTAAAAGGTCATGTCCTCACCCCTTAACCTAAGAGGTATCTTTGAAAGGACAAAATCCCACTTCCACTCTAGGGACAATATCTCTTAGGGGCCATATCGTTCTTCCGGCATCAGGAATGACACCGTCTGTGAAAACTCCATCCATACTCACGCACTCGCCTTCTCAGGAGGTTGTGATACCACATGAGGGTACCACAAATAGTCCCACATTGTATGTTGAGAAGCCGCGCGTGAGCTTATAAGGCCGGTCCTCACCAAAACCTAAGAGGCGCCTTTTAAAGGATAAAATCCCACCTCCGCTTTAGAGATAATACCTGTTAGGAGACACGTCGCACTTTCAGCATCTGGATTAGCGCCGTCTGTGGGAGCCCCACCCGTACTCACACGCTCGCCTTCTCAAAGGACTGTGATGTGACTTGAGGGCACCACAAATAGTCCCACATCACATCTTGAAAGCCGCGCTTGTACTTATAAGACCGGTCCTCACCCCTTAATCAAAGAGGCACCCTTTAAAGGATAAAACTCCACCTACGCTCTGGGGACAATACCTCTTGGGGGTTGCATTATGAGACATAAAATATAAATATTCAATTATAGAGATTGGCTCATATGGACCAAAAGCAACTCAAACTTCTACTGCAACTGAAACTGTCGAGAAGGGAGAACTCACAATCCCATGTCGCATTATAGTCCCCTGAGAAGGCAAGCATGTGAGTATGGACTGGGTTCCTACAAATGGCCCCAACCCCGATGCCGAAAGAGCGACGTGGCCCCAAGAGGTATTGTCCCCAAAGTAGAGGTGGGATTTCATCCTTTAAAAGGCTCTCTTGGGTTAAGGGGTGAGGAACGGCCTTATAGGCACACTGTGGCTTCTCAACATGGAATGCGAGACTGTTTATGGTACCCTCATGCCACATCACAACCCTCTGGGAAGGCGAGCATGTGAGTGCTAGCGGGGTTCCCGCAGATAGTGCCAATCTTGATGTCGGAAGAGCAATGCGGCCTCCGAGGGATATTGTCCCTAGAGTGGAGGTGGGGCCTCTTAAGTTAAGGAGTGAGGACATGCCTTATAGGAGCACATGCGGTTTCTCAACATGCGATGTGGAACTATTTGTGGTACTCTCATGCCACATCACAGCCCCCTGAGAATGCGAGCATGTGAGTATGGGCAGCGTTCCTACAGACAACGCCAATCTCGATGCTGGAAGAGTGACGTGGCCCCTAAGAAGTATTGTCCCCATAGCAAAGGTGAGATTTTATCATCTAAAAGTCGCTTTTGGGTTAAGGGTTGAGGACCGGCCTTATAAGCACACGTGTGGCTTCTCAACATGCAATGTGGGACTATTTGTTGTACCCTCATACCACATCACAGCTCCCTGAGAAGGTGAGTGTGTGAGTGCGGGCGTGGTCCCGTAGACGGTGCCAATTCCGATACTGGAAGAGCAACGCTGCTCCCAAGAGGTATTATCCCTAGAGCGGAGGTGGGGTTTTGTCTTTTAAAATGCCTCTCTTGGGTTAAGGAGTGAGGACCGGCCTAATAAGCACATGCGTGGCTTCTCAACATGCAATGTTGATCTATTTGTGATACCCTCATGCATCATCATAGCCCCCATAGAAGGCATGCATATTAGTACGGGTGGGGTTCTGACAGATGGCGCCAATCCCAATGCCAAAAGTGCGATGTGCCTCCCAAGAGATATTGTCCCCAGAGTGGGGGTGTGATTTTGTCCTTTAAAAGGCACCCCTTGGGTTAAGGGGTGAGGAGTGACCTTATAAGCATACGTACGGCTTCTCAACATGCGGTGTGGGATTCTGTGTGGTACCCTCATGCCACATTAGATAGGAATCAGTGTCTCTCCGATTCATATCTGACAGGAAGTATTCAAACCGTCATTGCTTCCTATAGTAAGATATCTTTCTATGATGGGGTACATTCATCTAGACAGTTGACTGATTTTAGTAGAAGACTTAAGGCACGTTTGCTAACGCTATGCTCTTTTGCATATTGGAGAAAAGTTGATTGATTCTCTTAGAATCTAAAAAACTTTGGATACTGAAAAAAATTCTAGATAAGGATGTGAAAGGGGATGGGAGAATGATAAGTATCTATTGTAGGTTTCGAGGAGATTTAAAACACTTAAAATGCTTATAGGTTAACATGTTTTGAAACTCATTGTACAAATCTTGTTAGATTAGGTGAAGTATTAAGTGTTATTCCTTTATGGCCGAAGGGGCCATATGTATACATCCAACAATTGGAGATAGTAGAAACATGGCACAGATGGCAAACTTATTTGAGGAAAATATTTGATGAGTAATATCTCTTCCCTTCATTTTCTCAACTGATCTTCTAGTTTGGTTATTGTTACTTACATATGGATTGTGTTCATGATTTTAATTTCTTTTGTATTTGCGACTTCAATTATGTGGTACATTGAAAACTTAAGCTTTTGGATGCTAAGTTTGATGCTTGGGAAATTGTCAATTTCTATCTCAGTTTAATGTTCGTAGCAGTTGTTTATTGGTAATTACAATTATTATGATTATAACAATGAAATATTATTTGTTTTTTCTTTCAAACTAATAATGAACGATTATTACTTAATAGATGTGAAATGTAGAAAACTGTGAATACATATATATCAATATTTCTCACTCAGAATTTTGAAGGACTCCCTTTATCCTCCCCACATGAATTTGGCGTTCTATATTTTAAAAATAGGATATGGTTTTACAACCTATTCAAAATCTAAACGGGATTATATCTGGACGCATCTGTGTTATATTATGCCTTTGTTGTGTTTGACTGACTATAGTCCAGCACAGTGAGCACACCTTGGACACCCTTTTTCTCCCTGGGGAGCGTGGACTATGTTAGACTGTCAGTATAGATCACACACAAAATATGTTAGACAAATCTAACATCACTTTATAAGAGGCTACATGTTACTCCAGCACAAACGTACACTTAACATTCTTAGATTCTATTGATGGGAGGGGAAGCTACATCAAACCATTGGGTTGCGAGCACACCATGACAAGGTGGCTTATTTTTGTTCTTAGTCCGGAAACTCCTCCAGTAGCTGCGTTTGATCAAAAAATAGGACCTAAGTTAGTCAGATCTATCTTAGAAGTGTCCTGGAATATATATGAGAGCATATCTTCTCAGTTGTATACGTTTGGACCGAAGTCCGGCAATACTGAGAGAAAGAGAAAAGTCAAACATTACAAAAAATTCTTCATATGATCTCTAAAATTGACAAATACTTAGATCCTCTCCTTCTCAGTACTACTATTAGATTTTGATCCAAACATATATTGAAAGAATGTTTACTCAATATATATATATATATATATATGTCATGTCGTGATGATTTATTCTTTTATGTGGTCCGGGAATTACCCAAGTTCACTGCTCAAGGATCCCCCAGCGACTTCGAGCATACTTGACGAGCTCCTTGAACTCGACGTTGCCGTCGATGTGGCGGTTGCCATTGGTGTCGGCGTGTGCCATCGCCCTCCTCGCCTTCCACCAGTTGTGGCGTAGCCCAAGTGACCGGAGTGCCTCGCGGAGCTCCTGCTTGCTCACATGGCCGTCCCCGTTGGCGTCGGCCTGCTTAAGCCACGCCCGGAATTGCTCCTCGTTCATCCTTGTGCGCCCGAAGCTGCTGTCGGCTTCACTCATCGTCGCTTCGAAAGCAGGTTACTCTCACAAATAGCTATCCGGCCGGAGTTCTCTCCTCTTTCTTAACCAGCACTGTGTACTCTGAGACCAGCATGCATGGCTGTTTACCTATATATGGAAGGAGATAGAGTGGGGAGGGAAGACTCTGAGGGCCCGCTTGTCTGATGAGAAGCATCAATGCCCACCCCATATCTACGGAATTGGATACCCTTTAATGAAGTGGTGCATGATATGTTCCGTGTTCCCCGATTACTGTTCATCCTTATCAGTTATTCATTTTATAAAATTGAGGGTATCTGTCGTAGGGCCTAGCACGGTTCGTCCTTTGATCAGGGGGACGTACTTCTGTGTGGCTAGACCACACGAACACGAAGGAACTGTTTTGCACAGTAACACTCCTCTCTTTAGGTATACATAGACCGCTTTATCTTGCCCTCAATTCAGGGACCTTTTCCCCTTCACTCGACAGTGATACCGCAAATTAAGTCGTAGAGCATAGTGGAAGAGCTCCTTGAACTCGTCGTTGCCCTCGATCATGCGATTCCCGTTGAGGTCAGCATGTGCTATCTCCCCTCCACGCCTTTTTTGTGGTGGGACGCATCAGCGCCTGTCCCATGGGTGTGGAATTGGATACCCTTATTCAAGTTGGATTGAGATGACCTTGACCAGTCTCTTGGATCCTTAAAGGGGTCTTTAATAGAGTAAAGTTCCTTCTATTGTGTGTAGGATATTTTCTCCAATGAAATTTAAAGGGACAAAAAAAAATCTAGATCGAGGATGGGTCTAACTGATCCGGATCTATTAAAGTTGTGCACAGTCTGTTCTATGCTCCATGATTAATGTTCCTCCTTATCCGTTGGTACCTTATCCATTGGTTGGTCATGATTAATGTTCATCCTTATCCGTTGGTTATTCCCTTTCTTATGCTGTGATGCCTGTAAAAATGAATTCGACTAATTCTTCTCACCTCAAGACCAAAAACACGTCACATTAACTGGCAAAATGTTGTGGCCTACACGGGCCCGACCCAAGATAAGAAATATCGGATGAAACTTAGATCATGTTTAGATTCCCACCTAGATTTTCTCTTCAAACAGGAACTGAGACTCTATATTACGATCACAACCAGGGGCATGAAGACCCTGGGGCACTCGGACTTGAGAACAGAATCAAGTCCAGGAGTTCGCTTCGAATATGACTTTCCCTACCAGAATCAACTTTTCCCATGAACCTGACTGCTATATAAGGACTCCTAATCCAACCGGTACAGTGCGCTTTCGAGAGCTCAAACCGCTCTGGCTTTCTCTGGGCATCCCCAGCCTTTTGACTTAGGCATCGGAGCAAGATTCCCTAGACTGCTGCCGAGGGCCCTCTAACGGTGTTCTCTTTTGGCGACAACCCTCCGATCAATGATGAAGGGCCATTGATGGTGGTGGACGAGATTCTGGTGCATCATCTTTTGGCGACGTTTATGGGAAACGACCTAGAAAGCCAGGGCCGGAGAAAATGACAGAAGGACCCCCAGTAGGGAGGGTACTGCTAGTGCGATTAGAGTAAGAGAAAAATCTAGATAGCCCATGAAGGAAGCAGTAAAAGGAATTATGCTTATACCTCGGGTACTCAATGTCCCAACCAGGAGAATGGGTGGTGGCTTGCCAACGTCCAACAGACGATAACCTTCTCTAATGAGGACCTCCAAGATATTGTGCTCCCTCACAATGATGTATTAGTAATCAAAGCTGACATTACAGGACACGGAGTAAGGAGCATCCTTATCAACATCGGAAGCCTTAAGAACATCCTTTTTCTCGATAGCTTCTGGCAATTTGACCGAACAAGTACACAAAGCAAGGGGACAGTAGTGCTGACCCACAGTCCCACTGATTGATCGGCCAGAAACTACACGACTCTTTTAGAGACGATGTGGACTCCTCCCCTGACATCTACTCATAAAGTTGCATTCGAGGTAGTGGACGCTCCCTCGCCTTATGATACCATCCTGTGAAGACAATCTTTTGGGTAATTTGGGGCCATTCTCTTTGTTGAGCTATATATAACCGAGAGGGTGGGTGAATGGGTTTCTAAAAATTAAATAAAGATTAACTTGAGTAAAGTGTAAAATTAAATCTAATTAGACAGAAGGTGGGAGAGACAAAGAGTAAATATACAATGAACACAGAGATTGATATTGATTCTCTCTCTCCAGACTTACATCCAGTCTCCAAGCAACCTCTTGAGATTTTCACTTCATAAGGTACGAACCCTTTGCCAATTATCAACAATACCCTACACGTCAGGCAAGTCTTCTCTTTCAACAAAGGAGAACAATACACCCTGCATATCAGGCAGGCCTTCCATTTCAACAATGGGGAACAACACAGCCTGCACACCAGGCAGGTCTTCCCTTTCAACAAAGGGGAATAACACACCCTGCATACCAAGCAAGTCTCTTCTTCCACAGCTAGGAAGAAGAATTACAACACCTATAATGTAAAATGAGTACAGAAATACCTCTTGATAGGCTGATATACAATGTAGAATAGAAGCACAGATTAAAACTAAAAAACTGTAAATAAAAGATTCAGTGCTTAGTCTGGTTGGAGGCCCCAGAGCTAGTGATGTATGGATCAACTTAAAGATCTTTCTCTCAGGCTATCTCTTGACTATAAAGGAGGCTTTTTTGATATAGCAATGGAGTCCTTCTTCTTCTTCTTCTTCAGTAAAACTCTTTATTTTCTTTTGAATTTCTCTGTATTCTACCTCCTATATTTCTTCTTGTGTTCTACACTTGTGTTCATCTAATCTGAAGCTTCAAAATGCAAGACATATATATACTGTCTTTAGAATTTACCCATTAGACAATAGAATAGAATCCATTAGATAGCAAGTTCGGATTTGTCAGATCAAGGTTTCTCGTTGAGTCTAACGTTTAAAATTCTTCTAATAAATGAGAATATTTCTAATATCCATAAGCTTCTTATTTACTAAGTTCCTACAGTCTAGAATATTTAGGTAAAAACTTAGACTAGTTGGTAAACTTCTTATCAAGAACCTAAAATAGAAGGTTACACTAAAAAGGTAACCAGGCTTTTTCTGCCTAGTCTGTTACTGTAGGATGAAACCCATTAAAAAATATTTTAGGACACCAAAGATATCAATAATTAAATGCAGACATCTTGTCATATTGATAGTACATAACGAAAAGAATTGTTTGTCAATTTCTCGACAAAAAGTACTGTTATAGATTTGTTCCGAAAGATCACAAGATTTGCTAGAAAAAAAGATACATAGAGAACTTTTTCAATTTGAATAGAAATTGTTTAAAAAATCGATTAGAGCATAGTTAAGTTATAGGTGCTTGCTCGAAGTAGCTTAATCGAAGCTTTATGAGTAATGGTTAATCGATTTGAGATCATAAAGTAAATTTAAATTCAGTTCGAATCTCAGAATCAATTAAACTAAACACAACAGTTGGTAAATGTAGGATGATCATCGATATTCTGAGTATGAGGATAATCGATTAATCATATTATAATAATCGGAGTAAAGAGTTGAAACATCAACCGATTTAATTAGTAATTACAGTGTTGCTCGAAATAGACCAATCGATTTATTGATAACAAAAATCGATGTGTAAACGCGATAATTGATTGTGCAATTGTTAGAGATAATTAATTAGTTATTTTTAGAATAATTAAAGTAAGGACTAAAACGTTAAATGAAGTCTTAATCAATATGGTGAAACTTGAGTGAATTCTCTCACTAGTTGAAATCCCAATTTGTTTAATAATTGTAGTGAGACTTATAATTCGTAACCGAAATGACACTTAAGTTCATACAGTGTAAAATATATTGTTAATTGAAGTAACATTGAAAACGTTAATCGAAGTGTAACTTACAGCGTTACTTGAAGTAGAGTCTAAAAGCAAAACTTCGATTAACGTTATATTAGTAATCGAAAGGTATTCTAGAACGCTAAACGAAATGAAACTTAAAATGCTATTTCGATTAAGGCGCAAACCACGACTCTAGGTTGAGTTTTGATTAACATTATAAAGGTAATCAAAATTTTCCCTTAAACCTTAATCGAAGTAAGACTTAGACTAGACTTGAGGTGAAAAATTTAATGGTAATCGAATAAGACTCGATAACGTTAATCGATAAGGAACTTTTTGGTTCTTTAATCAAAGTGACTATTTAGACGCATAATTGATTAAGTAAAGTCACAGACTGATCGAGACTTCACAAAATCGATTTAACAATATAGTGTCAGATAAAAGTCAAATAAATTAATCTTAGGCAAAACTAGTCGGTTAATCGATTAGCAATAGATACTTAATCGATTTATCAATTAAGTTTAAAATCACAGGATTATAGAACTCAAACTGCTAATCGGCTAAGCCCAGAACTGAACAAATGTCTATGAACCTTACAACATAAAATTACATTTCAATTCAATTATCAAGGGAATATAATGGGTGTTTATTCGAACATTTTTATTGTTTGTTATTACCAAAATACGGGAATAACATATAGACATAGATTGCTTAATAATTTGAACATATAGGCACAAATTGTCCGAGAATCTTTCCCTTTTTGGTGATGACAAAACTTCTGAAAATGTAAGTATATAGCACACAATAAAAAACATACTTATGAAGTATAATCATATCACCAATATATATATATATATATATATATATATATATATATATATATATATATATATATATCACCACATATCACATAGAGGTCTTTCTCTCCCTGTGTGTTATCAGACACTGTAAAGTGAATAAAGCACAATGTAAGCATTAAAATGTTGGATAGTAGATAGTATTTCTCCCATTTTTTATCAATCAACTAAAAAGGAGAGGTTAAGATAAAGAGAAAGGATTACTGGAAGTATAATAAAAAATACAGACCAATCAGTGAAGAGTCAGAAAGGATTGGTGCATGAGCAATCTAAGGAACTATTTCATTAGGAACAAAAAATGATCTTTATTGAAGAAAACAAATTCACATAATGGTTGCTCCCACTGCAAGTGTAAAACCAAACACAAAAATGAAATACAAAAATAGTTTGATGTCCGAACAAAACTGAGTGGAGAGAACTTTTACACCATGCTCAAAGATGCAGTCTTTCTTTACCCTTGGCATGTTGCTCCCCCTCACTCTATGGCTCCTTCTCTGGTGGGCTTTCGGTCTATATTTTCTCCAAATATAGCTTGAGCAATTGCTGCTGTCCCTTTTATTGTGTCTGTAAAAAAGGTTCTGCATCTTGTTGGTGGTAGAACACTACATGAAGGTGCAACACTCACCCAGAGAAGGCGGAGCTTCCAAGCTAGTGATCCCAACGTTGGAATATGTGAGACCCTCCACCAGAATATCTAGATTATGTATGGAGGAGCTTCCTAACATAGGGAAGAATGGAGGCTCTATTTATATGGTGTGTGGAGAAATTATTTAGAGAATTGCAGTAGAGAGTCGGTAACCCAACAGGATGAGTTCGTCCAAAACTGGTTGAGGTAGATTTCATCACCTCCACGGCCCTTGCTCCACATGCATCCAGAAGCACAACAGAACTTCATGGGGGTCAAACACCAAACGACTGAAGGAAGATAGATGACTCATGTTGGATAGGATTCAGGAAACGCTAGAGATAGAAGATGAAGAATGGGAAATGGTCTCTCAGAAATCTAAAGGAAAGACTTTCTTAGGGATATATGTTAAGTAGTTCAAAGTTGATATGCAAGTGAATATGAAGTTAAGCTATGCAAAGCTTTTATAGACCAGGGAAACTCAAAGAAAATAATAATCTCGTAAAGTGGTCACGAGAAAGAAGAGATGAAAGGAAATGATTTTGATAGATTTGAATAAGAAATGAAGTTTCAGAGAGTGGGAAGAGAGGGTACTGAGTAATATAATCGATTAGTCAGTAGAACAAAAAAGAAAAAAGAATGAAGTGAAATTACAATCATACAGCCTATAAATTGATACTGCAGCTAGCTAATCGAAGTAAAAAATAAATGATCTAAAAATAATCAGTTAGAGAGTAAAGCATAGCTTAGGTAGGTTTACAACTGTAGTCGATTAGATAGAAGCGAATCGATTAAATTGGTAAATCTATTATAAACATCAAGGATTGAAACAGAAAATCGCTTAACAGATGAATTGATCATCAAGGAGCTTGCACTATAGAACATAGAAATAATCACTTTACTCATACCTTTGTGTCTATCCATGTTCATGATTATTAACTTAGTTAATATCCTCACAAATTGCACATGCCCAATTCTCTTCTGATAGAAGTAAATCTATCTTCAGGTAGAGGTTTTGTGAAGATATCATCCAGTTGATGTTTAGTATTAACAAAATTCACAACTTTTTCTATTTATCTTACATCCAGCATAGTCAGCATCAAAATATCCAATCAATCTGAAATCACATCCTTTAGAATACCAAATTAGTAATTCACTAGTACCAACTAGATATCTAAAGATTCGTTTGGCACAGGTCAAATGAGATTCTTTAGGATCTGCTTGAAACCTAGCATACATATATACACTAAATAAATTTTCTGGTCTACTATCTGTTAACTACAGTAGAGATCCTATCATACATCTGTAAACCTTTTGATCTGCACTTTTGTCTTGTGGATCTGCATCTAGTTTAGTGGAGGTAATGATAGGAGTTGTTGAAGCTTTAGCTTTGTTAAAACCAAACTTCTTCAGTAGGTCTTTTATGTATTTGGCTTTATAGATGTGGATACCTTCCTTCATTTGCTTGATTTGAAGTCCAAGGAAGTAGTTTAGTTCTTCCATTATGCTCATCTCAAAATTTTCTTGTATTAACTTTTCAAATTTTTTGCAAAGAGATTCATTAGTTACTCCAAAACGAATATCATCTACATATGTTTGAACTATCAAGGTCTCTTCTTCATTATTCTGAATGAACAAGGTGCTATCTACTCTGCCTCTAGTGAAACCATGTTGGATGAAAAAATCACTTAGTGTTTTATACCAGGCTCTAGGAGTTTGTTTCAGACCATACAATATTTTATACAATTTGAAAACATGGTCAGGCAGAGCACAATCTTAAAAACCTGGAGGTTGTTCCACATAAACTTTATCTTTTATAAAACCATTTAAAAGTACATTCTTAACGTCCATTTGAAATAATTTTAAATTGAATGCAGATGCATATGTAAGCAAAATCCGAGTTACCTCAAGTCTAACAACTAGGGCATAGGTCTCCTCATAATTGTTAAGTCCACGATTTTACATAAATAACAGATCCAATTTACATAATTTGCTATCAATTTAACGGACAAAATCACATGGAATGATAAGATAAACCATTTGCGCATTCAGAATCTGAATTTTAAAATTTCATCACTCCATGGATGGAATAAGGGTAGCAATTCCATTTTTTTTCTCAGCAATTATTTAATGCGCAGTTGAATGATTTATGATTATGAGAACTTAACTGTTATTTTATGTGAAACAGGACATGAACAAGCAGATGGCATAGTGGTTGGACCACCCGAACGTCAAGGAAGCAACCAGGGTTCGAATCCTGGCAAAAACAATATTTTATTTTCGTATTTTAGCTTCAACTGGGGCCCACATGCCAACTAAGAGAGGAAGGAGGAGGGAATTCTGAAATTCAAAGGAAGGAGGATCCATTTCAAAATTTCGAAATTCAAAATATAAATTAATGTTTTAAAGAGGATCCCCTAATCAAGGGGGGGGGGCTTAATGAAAGGATTTTTAAAATTCAAATCCTCCCCTCTTTCTATAAAACCAAGGGAGGAAGCCAAAAGAAGGCCCCGGGGGAATTTTTCAGAAATTTTTCTTAATCTCTTTTTCTCCCACAAGCTTCTCTCTCTCACTCCCATTGCTCTCTCACTCCCACTGCTCTCTCTCTCCCGCAGCTTCTTTCTCTCTCCCCCTACGTTTCTATCTCTCTCTCTCTGTTCTCTCTATTTCTCTCTCTCTTCCCCCTTCACCGAAGCCCTCTCTCCCTTGCTTCTTTCTCTCTCAGTCGTTCTCTCCTTCTCTCCTGCAGCTTCCCTCTCTCTCTCCTCCTTTTCCCTTCCTCTCTCCTTCTCTCTCTCACAGCAGCTCTGCCCTGGGGCCCCACGCGCCGCCGCCCTCCTCGTCGCCCATGCCGTTGCACGAGCCGGCCCGCGCTACGCGGCACTCGCCACGCACTTCCCGCCCGGTTGCCTCGTCGCCCGTGCGCTGCACCGGGCCTCGCGAAGACACGCGGCGAGCAGGGCGAATTCGGCCGCCACTCCTCGTCGCCCGTGCAGGCACGGGCCGTGCCTCGCTCGTCGTCGCCTTGCCACGCGGCATACCCAGGTTCGTCCTCGCCTGCCGCGTAGCCACCTGCTGCCACGCCTCGGCTGCCGTGCTGCTCGACCTGCCGCGCCTCGTCTGCCGCGCCCAAACCGCCCTCAGCTGCCTCGGTCCAACGCGTTGCTGCTCCCAGCTGTTGCCACGAACCCCCACATTGGTCCATTGTGCCGCAGCACCCACAGAAGGCTCACATAGCCTCTATTTCCTTGTTATTGTTTCTAGTTAGATTTGTTTTAGTTATTAGGAAATTAATTAGCATTTCTGTTACTTTCTTGGAACATTGTAAGCTTTCGTATTGCAATAAAAGTAATTGTGGTATTTAGTTGTAGTTATTTTCACTGTTTTCTTAGATTAATATTATCTTGTCGGAGTTATTTGCTTTACTCAATCTTAAAAAAAAAATTAGTTAACTAAATTTTGGTGATAGATTTTAGGTGCTAATTAGAAGCATGTTAAATTATGCAATTAGTTTAGTTTAAATAGAAGTTTTTAATTGAAGCATCAAATCGAAAACCCAATTTCATTAAAAATCCAAAATTTTCAAAATTAAAAATTCTAGTTCCTTGTGGATCGACCCGATCTCAACCATGCACTACATTTTTATCTTTAATTGAGATTCGAAATTTAAGATTGATGATATTTGTGTTTTAACGACGGCATTTAAATACGCATCAATTTTTTTGGCGCCGTTGCCGGGGAGCTAGAATTTTAATTTTGATTATTTTGGGTCCATTTGTATAAATCCATACTCACATTCATTTTCTCTTTTTGCAGGAATTTAAAAAAAAAAGAAGACAAAAGGAAAGCTCAACTTGGTGAGTTTGTTCCAATCTTTTTAATATTTTTATGTTTAGATTTGCTTAAAATAGACATAGCCCTCATTAAATAAAAAAAAATTCAGAAAAAAAAAAATAATAAAAAAAAATTGCATTTCAAGATTAGAAACCAAACCACCATGTTTTAGGACATGCATCATTTAGGAATGCATTAGTTTTAAATTTTTGCCATTTATTTCATGTTGAAGAGTGCGGGAGGCAAGGTAAGTTTTTCAATATTGTGCAAACAACATGTTCATGCATTGTCATTTCATTATTGCACAAAACAAACTTGATTGAATTGTGGTGTGCATCTCATTGATCAAATAATTTGAGGGCATCTTCATCACAAGATAAGGTGGGGATTTCATCACCCTTCCTTGGCCCACAAACCACAAACACTCCATCTTTCATTGTCCCAAGCGCAATAAAAAAAATCAAGTAGCAATTGCACCTAGGGTTCACACTATGATTGGACCGAGCTTTGAATTCATTTCTACTTTGGACAACGGTGTCTAGGCTAGAGGTTACAAAGGCAAACGCCTAAGTGGACAAGTGGTTATTTAATTAGGTCCCTACGAAAGTAGGGGGAGCCTCCCACTATCCCACCTCTTACCTGGCCGATTGATCTATTGTAGGGGTGATTCATAGTGAATTCTAGCCATTTTGTGAGAAATCTCATCTTTAAGTCTAGGACACACTTAGGTCATTAGGAATTTGTTATTAACTTGTTTGTCTTTGCATAAATAAATATAAAAAAATATAAAAAAAAAAATCACAAAAATAACCATTCTCATCTCATCTTGGTCTAGTGTATGCTAGGTAGAAGATCTCAAAAGCCATATATTATCAAACCCATTCAAGAAATTGAGAGATACTTACATCACCAAACCAACATTCAACATCAAATGGCTGGAAACAATCAACAAATGCCAAAACAAATGAAGGAATACTTCATTCCTCAAGACTATAACCCTTCATCTTGTATCCAATTGCCTAATGTCTATGCTAGCCATTATGAGATCAAGCCAAGCACCATCCAAATGCTCCCATCTTTTTATGGGAATACCAATGAAGATCCATATAAACATTTGGATGAATTTTTTGAAATTTGTTCAACCGTGAAAATTCAAGATTTCACGGAAGATGCCCTTCGACTTACCCTATTCCCTTTCTCACTTAAGGACAAAGCCAAATATTGGCTTGGAACGATAGGGAAGCCCATTAAGACTTGGCCCGAAATGCAACAAGAATTCTTAAAAAAATTCTATCATATCGGGAGAACAAATACAATGAGAAGGGCGATAACTGGATTCTCACAATTACCAGGAGAACAAATTCATGAATCTTGGGAACGATTGAAAGAATTGTTGAGAAAATGTCCACATCATGGATTGTCTAGATGGCAAATTGTGCAAGCATTCTATGAATGATTAGATGCACAATACAGGCAAATGGTAGATGCATCTTGTGGAGGAGCATTCATGAGCAAAAGTGAGGAAGAAGCTTATGATTTGTTTGAAATGCTAAGTGAAAATTCGATAAATTATGCTTCACTTTCATCATATGAAAGATCTGTGGGAACATCCAAACGGACTGGAGTCTATGAAATAAGAAATATAGGAGAATTTGAACCTAAGATGGATATCAATGCCTTGGCTCAAAAGTTGGATAAGGTGGACCTTTTGGCCCAACAAATGAGCAAAATGGATCTTATGGCCCAAAAGCTAGACCAAGTCCTAGCTTCGAATAACCAAGGATCTAATATCCATGCACAATCAAGACCTTACTCTGAATCATCTTCATCTTACCAAGAAGCTTGTAGTCTTTGTGCCAGCCCAACTCACCATGTCAGTGAGTGTCCCACGGCAGCCCAATTGCCACCGTTCATCCAAGAACAAGTCCAAGCAGCCCAGGGTTATTCAAAGCCCAATTATGATCCATATTCTAACACCTACAACCCTGGTTGGAAGAATCATCCTAATTTTTCATGGAAATCTCAACAAGCCCAAGCTCCAAATGCACAAGCACAAAATTTTCAGAACAAGGCCCATCAACAGAATTACTATCCAAATCAATCTTTCAACAAAATCCAACAAGCTCAAGCCCCTTACTTTCAGCCCAATAATAACCAGAATATGTTCTCTCAACCTCCATATCAAATCCCACAACATCAGCCATCAAATCAAAATGATGACAAATTCAATATGCTGCAACAATTACTCACGAATCAACAACAACAACAGCATCAATTGCAACAATTGGTAATCTCTCAACAACAATCCATTTCAAAATTGGAAGCCCAATTGGGTCAAATGGCTGATACAACCATGAGGAGGGAAGTGGGCCCATTACCAAGTCAACCCATTGCAAACCCGCGAAACTATCCTCCGGGTTTCCAACATCAACCCATCCTACCTAATCCTCAAGCCCAACCTCAAATGGGCTCAAATCCATTAAGAGGCCCACAGTTAGAAAATGCGAAAGCAATTTCGGCCTTAAGAAGTGGTAAAGTCTTGCCGGATCCTTACCCAAATCAAGGATCTAGTCAGCCCAATCTTGAACAAAATGAAGAAGAAAAAGGAGAAGAAGATGAAGATGAGAATGAACAACCCAATATCATTCAAGGAAAAGGAAAAATGAAGGAATGTCCTGAGAATTATAAACCGAAAATCCCTTTTCCACAAGCTTTAGAAAATGGCAAAGAGCAAAGAAAGCATCAAATCCAAGTAAAAAATGAACAGTTAATGGACTTATTTAAACAAGTCCACATTAACATACCATTGGTTGATGCAATCCAACATGTGCCAGCCTATGCCAAGTTTTTGAAAGAACTTTGCACTCACAAGAGAGAGCCTAAAGCAAATCCCAAAAAAGTCTTTTTGTCTGAAGAAGTGAGTGCCATTTTGCTCAACCAAATGCCTAAAAAGATGAAAGACCCTGGAGCACCACTTATCTCTTGTGTTGTTGAAGGAACCACCTTTGATAAAGCATTATTGGACCTTGGAGCAAGTGTGAACCTATTACCCACCTCAGTTTATGAAAAATTTGGGATAGGAGAATTGAAACCAACTCCGGTGATCCTACAATTGGCCGATAGATCTCTTAGGACACCGAAAGGAATGGTGGAAGATGTCATTGTCAGGATTGACACTTGCTACTTCCCAGTTGATTTTGTCATCCTTGACATGGAGCCCGTTCAACATCTGAGAAATAGCCCAATTATATTGGGCCGACCTTTTCTAGCCACTGCAAATGCCATCATTAACTGCAAATCTGGGTTAATGGATATCTCATTTGGAGATCACAAATTATCCCTCAACATTTTCAAAGCTTCTGGCCATATGCAGGATGGGGAAGATTGTTTTGCAATTGATGTAATTGATAATATTATAGAAACATCCCCTTCGGCCCAATTTGAAGAGGAAGAGGAGTTAATGGCCATATCAGATTTGAATAAAAGGACTTGGCAGCCCAATAAGGTTGAGCCTTTACCTGAACTCAATCTAGAACCTACTCCTCCATCTCTCCAGGTTCCTCCTCAATTAGAGCTCAAACCTTTGCCGAAATCTCTCAAATATGTCTTTTTGGGCCCATCTGAAACTCTACCTGTGATCATAGCTACGGATCTTAACCCTACCCAAGAAGAACAACTCATTGAAGTTCTTCGAACTCATAAAGAAGCCATAGGGTGGTCAGTAGCTGATTTGAAAGGAATAAGCCCAACCACATGCATGCATCATATTTATCTTGAAGATAATGTAAAACCAAGCAGAGAAATGCAAAGAAAATTGAATCCTATTATGATGGAAGTGGTTAAGAAATAAGTGGTGAAATGGCTAGATGCGGGTATCATATACCCAATATCTGATAGCAAGTGGGTAAGCCCAACCCAAGTAGTGCCAAAGAAGTCTGGCTTAACTGTGGTGACAAATGAAAAAGGTGAAGAAATGCCCACTAGGCTAACCACGGGGTGGAGAGTTTGTATTGATTACAGAAAATTGAACACAATGACGAAGAAAGATCATTTCCCACTCCCGTTTATTGATCAGATTTTGGAAAAGCTCGCGGGTCAGAAATATTTCTGTTTCTTAGATGGATATTCGGGATATAATCAAGTGGCTATATATCCAGAAGATCAGGAGAAAACCACATTCACATGTCCATTTGGCACATTTGCATTCCGAAGAATGCCATTTGGACTATGTAATGCACCAGCAACTTTCCAAAGGTGCATGTTGGCCATCTTTTCAGATATGGTGGGAGAATTCCTTGAAGTATTCATGGATGATTTTTCAATATTCGGGGATTCATTTGAAATTTGTCTGGAAAATTTGAAAAATGTACTGGGATGATGCATAGAGACCAATTTGGTTCTAAATTGGGAAAAGAGCCATTTCATGGTTAAAGAGGGCATAGTTTTGGGCCATATAGTATCGGGAAGAGGTATCGAAGTGGATAAAGCTAAAGTTAGCCTAATCGCCAATCTTCCTCCACCCACTTCGGTAAAACAAATTCGATCATTCTTGGGCCATGCCGGCTTCTACCGCCGGTTTATCCAAAATTTCTCCCAAATTGCCCGACCATTAACTCTTCTCTTAGCCAAAGAGGTCTCATTCCAGATTGATGAAAAATGCTTGAAATCATTTAAATCTTTAAAAGAGGCTCTGATCAAAGCTCCCATTCTCCAATCGCCTGATTGGTCTTTGCCATTTGAGATAATGTGTGATGCTTCTGACTATGCTATGGGGGCAGTACTGGGACAAAGAATAAATAAAAAGCCTGTGGTGATTTATTATGCAAGTCGTACACTTGTGGATGCTCAAATGAACTATACCACCACAGAAAAAGAATTGTTAGCTGTTGTTTTTGCCCTAGAGAAATTTCGATCTTACCTTTTGGGGGCAAAAGTGATTATTTATTCTGATCACTCGGCATTGAAATATCTGTTGACAAAGAAAGATGCCAAACCAAGATTAATCAGGTAGATCCTACTCCTCCAAGAATTTGATTTGGAGATTCGGGACAAAAAGGGGTCCGAGAATGTGGTTGCTGATCATCTCTCCCGAATCATGATTTCAGATAATGAACCAATGAGAGATTCATTCCCTGATGAACACCTCTTAGCCATTTCCCACATGTCACCACCATGGTATGTACATATTGTGAATTTTAAGGTGACTGGTCAAATCCCACAAGGATGGACAAAAAATGAAAAAGATAAATTCTTCTCTCAAGAGAAGTATTATTTTTGGGAAGACCCTGAACTCTTCAAAATTTGTCCAGATCAAATAATCCGGAGATGTGTGCCTGAAGAAGAACAACAAAGTGTTTTGAATTTTTCCCATAACCTTGCTTGTGGAGGTCATTTCTCCGGAAAGAAAACCGCAGCAAAGGTTTTACAAAGCGGTTTCTATTGGCCCACACTCTTCAAGGATGCTTATGAGTTCAGCAAAACATGCCTAAGATGTCAAGCTCTTGGAAATATCACTAAAAGAGATATGATGCCTCTAAATCCAATCTTAGTGGTTGAAATTTTTGATGTTTGGGGAATAGATTTCATGGGCCCTTTTCCACCATCTTTTGGATGTGAATACATCTTGGTGGCAGTGGACTATGTGTCTAAATGGATTGAAGCAATAGCCACCCGAACCAATGATCACAAGGTGGTGATGAAATTTGTACAGAAAAATATCTTCTCTAGGTTCGGATGGCCAAAGGCTATCATTAGTGATGGGGGTTCGCACTTCACTCATTCTCAATTTCGAAGATTGCTCAAAAGATATGGGATTACTCATAAGCTTGCTACTCCTTACCATCCCCAAACTAGTGGCCAAGTGGAGATATCAAATAGAGAAATCAAGAATATCTTGCAAAAATCTGTTAGGCCCGACAGAAAAGATTGGTCTGAAAGGCTAGATGATGCTTTGTGGGCCTATCGGACTGGTTATAAAACTCCTATTGGCATGTCACCATACAGACTAGTCTTTGGAAATGCCTGCCATCTCCCAGTGGAATTAGAACATAGAGCTTATTGGGCTATCAAACAGGTCAATCTTGATCTAATCAAAGCAGGTTCAAACCGAACCTTACAATTAAGCGAACTAGATGAAATAAGAAATGAAGCCTATGAGAACTCGAAAATATATAAAGCCAAGACTAAAGCTTTTCATGATAAACATATTGTGAGGAAATCTTTCCACCCTCATCAAAAAGTCTGGCTATTTAACTCAAGGTTGCGTTTGTTTCCTGGAAAATTGAAATCAAGATGGGATGGGCCATTCTTGGTAATTAAAGCTTTTGACCATGGTGCGGTCAAGATCATGGATCCAAAAAATGGACAGACTTTTACTGTTAATGGGCAACGCTTAAAACCTTACATTGAAAACCTTCAAAATTGTCCATTGGAATCCATGCAGCTAAGTGACCCACAATGAACATAATTTCGTCTGGCTGAAGACATTAAACTTAGCGCTTATTGGGAGGCAACCCAATCTTCTCATTTCTATTCTAATTAATCTCTTTTTCTTTTCTTTTAGAAAATTCATAAGAAAATCCACCATGGAGAACAGAGAAAAGCTTCGTCACATCTCCGGTTGTAACTCTCCTCATCATTAATTTTTGTGCATTTCTATGCCATTGAGGACAATGTCATTCAAGTTGGGGGGAGAATCATAATGCATATTGAATAAAATCGTTTAAAATGAACAAAAATTGTGAAATTTTTCAATTTTCACACAAATTTTCAAAAGAAAAATTGTTTCATTTTCACACTCCAACAGAAATTCATATCTATCACACTTCATTTAGGGAATCTTGATCAAAATTGAGGTAGGAAATTGAGTAAAAGTTTGAATTAACCCCCCTCTCTACAAAGAATCACGACGAGATGATTTTCACACACACACGGTAACTTGGAAAGAGTGGAAGATCCTGAAAGTATAGAGTTGCTGGAGTTACCCGAAGTATAGAATTACCCATTCTATTTTTACTTTTAGGTCAAAAGAACGGAAAGTTAGGATTCGTAATAGGAGATCAAACCACTTAATACTTTAAGGAAGCGGTCATTTCGAAAAACAAAAGGGGACAATTAGAAGCATGAAAATCAAAAATATGCTTCAAAAGAGTCAAAGGAAGGACGGTGGCAAAAAGTATGCACCTCTCCTCAGACAGAAATAAAGAGAGTGGCAAAAAGTACGCACTCTCAAAGTACAAAACAATCGTGCTAAAGTCCTTCACAGCAAAATAAGACCAAATCCTAAAAAGTTTTAAGTCGGGGCGAAAACCGAAAAGCGAACATGGCCAACTAATTCAAAAGACCTCTTTTTCTATTCTCTCCCCTGGGTAATTCTACCCCAAGAGGCAGTAAAGGCAACGATATACCAAACAGGATAGAAATGAACTCCAATCAGCTCAAATGATATGCACAATCACTTGTCATGATTCTAAGTATGGTGGGTGGGAGAACGAAAACATGAATTCCAATTACCTACCATTTGCAATAGATATCCTTTAAAAAGAAGTGTGATTCTTTTTACTGATCATGGTAGTCCTAATTTTTCAAATGATTGTATTGCTAAGGGACTAGCAATGATTAAGTTGGGGGGTGTGTTAAGTCCACGATTTTACATAAATAACAGATCCAATTTACATAATTTGCTATCAATTTAACGGACAAAATCACATGGAATGATAAGATAAACCATTTGCGCATTCAGAATCTGAATTTTAAAATTTCATCACTCCATGGATGGAATAAGGGTAGCAATTCCATTTTTTTTCTCAGCAATTATTTAATGCGCAGTTGAATGATTTATGATTATGAGAAATTAACTGTTATTTTATGTGAAACAGGACATGAACAAGCAGATGGCATAGTGGTTGGACCACCCGAACGTCAAGGAAGCAACCAGGGTTCGAATCCTGGCAAAAACAATATTTTATTTTCGTATTTTAGCTTCAACTGGGGCCCACATGCCAACTAAGAGAGGAAGGAGGAGGGAATTCTGAAATTCAAAGGAAGGAGGATCCATTTCAAAATTTCGAAATTCAAAATATAAATTAATGTTTTAAAGAGGATCCCCTAATCAAGGGGGGGGGGGCTTAATGAAAGGATTTTTAAAATTCAAATCCTCCCCTCTTTCTATAAAACCAAGGGAGGAAGCCAAAAGAAGGCCCCGGGGGAATTTTTCAGAAATTTTTCTTAATCTCTTTTTCTCCCACAAGCTTCTCTCTCTCACTCCCATTGCTCTCTCACTCCCACTGCTCTCTCTCTCCCGCAGCCTCTTTCTCTCTCCCCCTACGTTTCTATCTCTCTCTCTCTGTTCTCTCTATTTCTCTCTCTCTTCCCCCTTCACCGAAGCCCTCTCTCCCTTGCTTATTTCTCTCTCAGTCGTTCTCTCCTTCTCTCCTGCAGCTTCCCTCTCTCTCTCCTCCTTTTCTCTTCCTCTCTCCTTCTCTCTCTCACAGCAGCTCTGCCCTGGGGCCCCACGCGCCGCCGCCCTCCTCGTCGCCCGTGCCGTTGCACGAGCTGGCCCGCGCCACGCGGCACTCGCCACGCACTTCCCGCCCGGTTGCCTCGTCACCCGTGCGCTGCACCGGTCCTCGCGAAGACACGCGGCGAGCAGGGCGAATTCGGCCGCCACTCCTCGTCGCCCGTGCAGGCACGGGCCGTGCCTCGCTCGTCGTCGCCTTGCCACGCGGCATACCCAGGTTCGTCCTCGCCTGCCGCGTAGCCACCTGCTGCCACGCCTCGGCTGCCGTGCTACTCGACCTGCCGCGCCTCGTCTGCCGCGCCCAAACCGCCCTCAGCTGCCTCGGTCCAACGCGTTGCTGCTCCCAGCTGTTGCCACGAACCCCCACATTGGTCCATTGTGCCGCAGCACCCACAGAAGGCTCACATAGGCTCTATTTCCTTGTTATTGTTTCTAGTTAGATTTGTTTTAGTTATTAGGAAATTAATTAGCATTTCTGTTACTTTCTTGGAACATTGTAAGCTTTCGTATTGCAATAAAAGTAATTGTGGTATTTAGTTGTAGTTATTTTCACTGTTTTCTTAGATTAATATTATCTTGTCGGAGTTATTTGCTTTACTCAATCTTAAAAAAAAAATTAGTTAACTAAATTTTGGTGATAGATTTTAGGTGCTAATTAGAAGCATGTTAAATTATGCAATTAGTTTAGTTTAAATAGAAGTTTTTAATTGAAGCATCAAATCGAAAACCCAATTTCATTAAAAATCCAAAATTTTCAAAATTAAAAATTCTAGTTCCTTGTGGATCGACCCGATCTCAACCATGCACTACATTTTTATCTTTAATTGAGATTCGGAATTTAAGATTGATGATATTTGTGTTTTAACGACGACATTTAAATACGCATCAATAATCTATGCCTTCCTCATGATTATAGCCTTGGGATACCAATTTGGCTTTGTTTCTAGTTATCACACTTGACTCATCTATTTTGTTTCTAAACACTCATTTGGTACCTATAATAGAATGATCAAATGGTCTAGGTACAAAAGACCAGACCTGATTTTTCTGGAACTGGTTCAGTTCCTTTTGCATGGCTAAAATCCAAGATTCATCTTTCAGTGCTTTATTGATTGTATTTGTCTCAATTTGAGAAACAAAGGCAGTATAATAATTAGGAATAGTATTACTCTTAAGAATATTTTTCTTAGGGTGATCTTTGTGAAATTTCACTCCTTGGGTAGATCATCATGTTGGTCTTCAGTTTCCTGTAGCTCCTCCAAAGTAGGTTCTTCCTTGTCACCTTGATCTAAGTTTAGGTTATTTATCTTCTTTGTCAAGTCCCCTGCATCATCATCAACATACTCTTCTCTTTCTTTTGAAGATTGATTAGTCTCATCAAACAAAATATGAATAGTTTGTTCTACTAGTAAAGTTTTATTATTAAATACTCTATATCCATGAGGTTTAAACATCTAACCTAGGAATAAACCTTCAGCTGATTTGGCATCAAGTTTTCCAATGTTGTCCTTACCAATGTTGAGAATTTAGCATTTACATCCGAATGACTTTAGGTGACCAATCTTTGGCTTCTTTCCTTTGTATAGCTCATATGGGGTCTTCTTCATGATTGGCCTTATCATAGCTTTGTTGATGATATAACATGTTGTGTTTACTGCTTCTGCCCAAAAATATCTTGGCAGAATTATCTCTGACAATATAGCTATGGCCATGTCTAACAATGTTTTGTTCTTTCTTTCAGCTACTCCATTCTGCTAAGGTGTTCTCGTTGCTGAAAAGTTATGTTGAATGCTTTGATTATCACAAAATCTTGTGAATTTAGCATTCTCAAATTCTCCTCCATGCTCTGATCTAATAGACATGATGTTGAACTTCTACTCTTTCTATACTATTTACCAGAAATTTTGAAATGCTTCTAATGTATCTGACTTATTATCTAAGAATGTTACTCAGGTAAATCTAAAGTAGTCATCAACCATGACAAACCCATAGTTCTTTCTACCTAGGCTTGTTGTCCTTATAGGTCCAAATAGGTCCATGTAAATTAACTCCATAGGCTTAGAAGTTGTTACCATTGTCTTGAACATAAATGGACTTCTGGTCTGCTTTCCTTTAGCATAGGTTGCATAAATTCCTGAGTTCCTAATCTTTAGTTTGGGCAAACCTTCAACCAAATTATACTTGATTAGTTTCCGAAATTACTCTATGACTAGCATGTCCTAATCTTCTATGCTAGAGGTTGACTTCTTCAAATTTATCCATAGCTAAGCAGACATCTTGATCTTTAAGCTCCTTCAGCTGAAGTACATACATATTTTTGTCTTTGTGAGCTTTAACTACAATCTCATCATCCTTGGTTATAGTGTACTATTTGTCTTCAAGTACAACTTTGTGATCTTTGTCACAAAGCTAACTGATACTGATTAGATTGTGCTTCAACCCTTTCACATTTAACACATCCTTAATGAGATTGGCTGAGCTGCTACTACCCATAATTTTCCTTTACCATTATCTCTATAGGTGACTATACCATCTTCTGATCTGACTGACTTGAACAAGGTACAATCACCTGTCATATGCTTGGAGCATCCATTGCCCATGTACCATCTTAATGCTTCCAGGCTAACTTGCAAGAATTATTTGACAGTTTTAGGTACCCAAATCTTTGTAGGTCTTTTATGGTTAATGGTAAGTGCAGATCCTTTGGGTATCCAAATCCACTTCCTCCACTTACAAGTCTTCGAAATGTTACCAAATCTACAGCAATGTGAACAACAATCTATGCAAGGTACCTTTCTTATTGAGCTTGTTGAAGTAGAGGCTTTTACAAATCTAGGGAGAGGATATTCTTCTATAGGTTTTATCTGTTTAAAAGTCTTAGATTGCACATATCGGAGTCTATCTTTTCTATTATCAAACCTACGTCCCTTCAAACAGAGGTGCAAAGATGTCTTACCCCTAATTAATTTTTCAAGAAAAGATTTTAGATATTGATTATCTTTTATTAACTTATTTTTATGACTTTTAGTTTCATTTAGAATCATTTTCCTTTCTTTATCTTTTAAAGTTTAGCATGAAGTTCTTCAAATTTACTGTTGTGAGTTTTGTTTCCCTCATCATGTGACTTGTTTTCAGATTTTAATCTTTTATTATCATGAGCTAAGTATGTGTTTTCAGATTTTAAGGAGACACTCATGTCACTTAGTTTTTTCTGATTTGTTTTAAGTATTCTGAGTTCTTTTGAAATAATTTTAAAATTTTTATATAGCTCATCAAAGGCTTCTTCTAAGGATAGCTCTTCATCATAATCATAAGTTGAGTTAGAAGTTACCTACTCATCATGTTGATGAGAACTTTGTGCCATTATAGCCAAGTTTGTAATCTCCTCTTCTTCTTCTGATTTTGAGATAGAGGATGAGCTTTCTTCATTGTCCCAAGTAACTGTCATTTTCTCCTTCTTGAAGGATTTCTTGAATCTTTTGATATGATCTTTCTTCTTGAGTTCCATCTTCTTGAGCAATGGACATTTAAATGTCAGACGTCCACGCTAATTGTATTCATAACAGGTTGACTCCTATTTTTTGTCTTTGGTAAACTCTTTTTGTAATGCTTCTATCCTGAAGCACTTTAGAACTTCTTTTTTGAAGAATTCTTAGAAGTCTTCAACATAGAAGATCTTCTTCTACTTCACTGTTGATTCTAGTTTCCTCACCTGAGGAATCTTCATTAGAGTTGAGGAAGCTTGTTCTTAGTATTGTGTAGCCTTTCTTAGAGGTACTCTCTCTCCTAGCCTTTCTATGTTGATCTCATGGGCCATAAGAGACCCAATGAGCTTCTCAAGGCTTAGACTGTCACGGTCGTTTTTTTCCTTAATTGCAGTCACCTTTGGAATCCATTGGCTTGGGAGAGATCTTATAATTGTTCTAACTAGGTCTTTGTTGTTATATCCCTTTCCAAGAGCCATCAACCTATTTGTGATATCAGTAAATCTGTTGTACATTTGGGTGACGGTTTCAGGAGGCTCTATCTTGAACTTCTCATATCGAGTAATTAAGATGTCAATTCTAGTTTCTTTTACTTTATCAGTTCCTTCGTAAGTCAGCTACGATTTCTTCCACATATTTTGAGCTGATATGCAAGCAGAGATTCGGTTCAACTCACTCTTTCCAAGTGCACAATATAGTACACTCTTGGTCATCTTATTCAAAGAAATCAAATGTTTGTCACTATCTGTCCATCTCTCTTTGGGAACAGTAATGATGTAGTCATCATCCTTAAACACACCACATAGTAAGTCAAGACTCTTAAGGAAGTAATGCAAAAGACTCTATTTTACACTTTCAGTCAGAGTCATCTTCACCATTAAATAATAGAGGGCAGTTGATGGACTGGCCTTCACCATAATTGTTAGACATAGCCATCTCTCAGATCATTAGATCTATATAACGAGAGAAAACAACTCTAATATCACTTGTCGCCCACCTATGTATAACCCATGGGAGAGGAAATAGGTTTCTAAAAATTAAATAAATATTAACTTGAGTTAAGTATGGAATTAAATATAATTGGACAGAAGGTGAGAAGGACAAGGAGCAAACACACAATGAACACAGAGATTTATATTGTTTCAATCTTTCCAGACCTGCATCCAGTCCCCAAGCAATCTCTTTGAGATTTTCACTTTATAAGGTACAAATCTCCTGTTATCAACAACACCCTGCATGCCAAGCAGATCTTCCTTTTCAATAAAGAGGAACAACACACCCTATACACTAGTCAGGTCTTTCCTTTTAATAAAAGGGAATACACACCCTGCACATCAAGTATGTTTTCTCTTCCATAGTCAGGAAGTGGAATTACAACACCTATAATATTGTAAAATGAGTACATAAATGTCTCTTAATAGGCTGATATACAACGTAACACAGAAGTATAGATCAAGACTAAAAAAGTATAAATAAAAGATGCAATGCTTGATCTAGCTTGAGGCTTGAGAGCTGGTGATGTGTGGATCAATTTAATGCTCTTTCTCTCAAGCTATCTCTTGACTGTGAAGGAGGTTCTTTTGATGTAGCAATAGAGTCCTTCTTCTTCAATGAAGCTCTCTCTTTTATTTTGAATCTCTCTGTGTTCTGCCTCCTATATTTTTCCTTGTGTTCTACACTTGTGTTCCTTTAATATGAAGTTTCAAAATGCAAGACATATATATACTATCTTTAGAATTTGCCCGTTAGACAGCATAACAGAATCTATTAGACAGTAAGTTCGGATTTGTTAGATGAAGATTTTCCGTTGAGTCTAATATTTGAAATTCTTTAAATAAACAAGAATATTTCTAATATCTAGAACCTTCTCACTGACCAGGTTCCTGTAGTCTAGAATACTCAGGTACAACTTTAGATTGGTTGATAAATTTCTTATCTTTTAACCTAAAACAGAAGGTTACACTAAAAATCATCCTCAAGGACTACTTTTCTTTACCCAATGTCGACCAGTTGATCGATGTCACGGCAGGTTATGAGAAACTCAGCTTTCTTGATGTCTTTTTAAGTTACCATCAAATTCAAATGAACCATGAAGATGAAGAATACATTGCCTTCGTCACAGATATGCGGTTATACTGCTACACCCAAATGCCGACGATGATGTCTGATCTTTTATGAGATGCTCTAAAAATGTAACGACCCGCCACCCTATAATCGGGGATCCGATTACTAAATGGGTACCGAATCATTAATTTGTAACCAAACCAGGATCCGAGTAAGTCTGGGAAATAAATAATCAACTAAGCTAAACATTCACATCGCATTGAATTGAAGGGAAAAAGCATAAATTAAAAGTTATTACAATGCGACTCGATACAGCAAATATTTACATACTCCAACAGAAAAGAAATGATTAAACATGCAGGCCAGAAATAAAGATAACAACTACATCGGGGCATACCCCGGAACAACAGTCGACGACGCTCAGCACTCAGCCGCACAACCCTCGCTAGGTCTGCCTGGAGTCCTCACTTGAAAGCCGCAGGGGTGAGTCTCAACGAAAAGACTCAGTAGGGATCCTTCGATCCCCACTACCCACACACACACACCCACAAGTGAAAAGTACAGCAGGGATATAATAACCATGAAGAGACAATGATTTCCATGCCTACATCTCAATATGAATTACATGCATTCAAAGCATAACTAACATGCATAACTCTAATCTATCAGGAAACTCGTAATTCGGCGTATCCTTAAAACACGTCAACTTCACAACGAGAGTGGGAAACACAACGACCCGCTGAGACCAAACAGTAACCCCTCGGATAGCACACGGGCCACCTCGGCGGTCACTCCTTCCCTCAGCAAACACCGGCCCGCTGAGACCAAACAGTAACCCCTCGGATAGCACGCTAGCTACTCCGGCCCAACTGGCGCAGGTGGTTACTCCTTCCCCCAGCACGAGTGACACTCCAACGGTACCTCTCCGACACCGGTATAAGCTAGCTAACCCCGGGGTTCACTAGGTGACCCTCTCTCACTAGGCGTCACCCCGCCACTGCTCCCGTCAGCGCTGTGTCCCTCCGCACCGACACAGGGTGTAGAACGCTACAACTGTCACTCTAGGTCCACCGAAACATAAAACACGGCACGGTGCGATCCGGTCACGGAGGAAGTCCACGGTCGCACGACACACAACGCAGTGCCATCCGGTAACGAAGAGTTCATCACATCGAGTATACTAACTGTATGCATTAACCGACTATCTAGCAGTGTAAACACATTTTACTGGCATGGATTAGTGTAGTTCTGGCTTGAATCGCGTCGCCCGAGGCCGACGCCATTCAAGCACCCTAAACTGGTTCATGAAATACCGGCCTCAGAATCTGGCCTAAAAGGCGTCGACACCAGTGGTCGCCTTTTAAAAGGCGTCAACATCCTCAGACGCCGTTCACGCTGAAAAACCAGGAATTCCAGAAAACGATAATCGAAGGATTTCTGCCTTAAAAGGCGTCATAGTGGCTCGACGCTATTCCAAAACGCGTCGCCCACCCATGACGTCTTTTAGTCCCAGAATCCTCGAACTAAGTCCCTCAATCGGGGTGATTTCCTGCCTAAATGGCGTCATGATGGCCCGACGTCCTTCTGAAAGGCGTCGTCCATCCATGACGTCATTTAGCGCCAGAGTCCCTGACTCTTGAAACCTTGAACATGGGGATTTCTGTCTAAAAGGCGTCGTACTGCCCTGACGTCCTTCTGAAAGGCGTCGACCAGGCACGACGCCGTTTAGCGCCAGAAATATGGTTCCCTGGTTCGATCCGAGGGTTCCTCCTTTAACCCCAAATACCCCGAAAAAGCCCAAAAAACAGAGGGGAAATAGGACAACCAAAGTATCAAGATTTCTTATCACAAAAACTCCCATTCCCATCAAGGAAAAACCCCCTAACATGCTCATTCTACCCCAAAACCATCGATCCATAGCATGCTTTAAATGGGGAAAAACATGATTTAGAACACAACACTGTGGGAACAGTCACCCTACCGGTTCTTGAACTCCTCCAAGCTTCGTGCCTCCGACCCGCCGCACCGCAAACCGCCGCCGGTACCCTCGAGGACGCCGCCACTCCACTGGGACGTCGGCCGCCGTCTGGAGAATGGAACGCCGCGAAGGAAGTGGTGGTGGTAGAGGTGAGAGGTAGGGAAGTGTTGGAGTGGAGGGAAGGACGAATGGTCGATGTCGGAGTCGCCGGAAGGAAGGAGAGAAAGAGAGAAGGAGGAGCAAATGAGAGAAAGAAGGAGGGCTCTCGGGGTTAACCAGAGACTGGCTGAAACGCGTCGAGATGTACGGACGCCTATCAGTCGATGTGACGACGGCTGTTCTGACAACCCTCTGCAACGCTCTGACAGAGGTCTGAAACGCGTCTTCCTTGAAAGACGCCGTTCAGTCGACAAGACTGGCGCCGTACTCTGACAACCCAGAGTCGCAGTCTGAAAGGCGTCGTGCCTCACAGACGCCGTTCAGGCGACATGTCAGGGCTGTACTCTCGCGACCCAAAGCCAGCCCACGTGGCACAGGCTAAAACGCGTCAGCATAGCTGGACGCCGTTTAAACCGCGTCGAGCGGGCTCGACGCGAATCAAAACAGAGTCTCAGCCCCACAGAAGCCTGAACTACAGGGTCCAACTCCGAAAACCGGATCCGAAAGCCACAGTCCTTACAAAAAACGTAAAAAAATCTACAAGAAAATCAAGAAAAAAAAGACCTACTCCTTGTTGGGCGAAGAACCAAGGAGTCAGATAGGATGGGTTTTCATGCCGCACTATGGCATGTAGTACAACAAGTATTACTCTAAGTGCATATATAGAACGTTCCCGGCAGCTGGGCCCAGCGATGTGGCTACCAGGCATTTGCCCCAGCAGTAGCCCCCACACTCCCTGCGCTACCACTAAGAGATCTGCACGTGACTTGAAGGGATAGGGCCCGTGGGTCCGAGCTCTCTGGGGCCGAATCCTATAAAAGCCTTGTTACTATTTCGGAGTAAGGTAAGTAATCAAAACCTTAACTCGAGAACTATAACTCATACATTATTCGGCACTTAGCTCGAACAACTCTTCAGAACTAACTTGACCGTGGAAGAGTTTTCTGTGAACACTCATCCGGAACTTGACCTTCTCTGTGCCAGATGTGAGCCATGTTGGACTACACCTAGATCGGATAGCGAGCAGTACTGGACTGTGGGGGTGATCGTCATGAAAGTGGTTTTTAATAAGTCTTGATTATAGTATTATGTCTGAGGCGGTAAGGAATAACTGAATTAAGATTGTTTGATATATTATTAAATTTTGCCTTTTAGATATATGTAGTTAAATAGATAGTTACTCTCAAAATGGTTAAGAAATCGCGAGTAACCTATCGCTTAAAATGCTTCCTCTCATGCTGCAGCATGCAGAAAGCCGTGCGCGAGTGCGCGGGCTTCTGGGCATGTTGCTGGCAACGCCACCTGTAACCGTTCACCGTACCCAATTAATCATGCATTAAATATTCACTAACTTAGGGAGAGAAAGCAGGTAAATGTATCAAAGGAAAAATAATAGGCATATATGAAGGAGTCGTTTGGTATCCCGTAAAATAATGTAAAATATTATAGAATATTATAAATTGATATTTTTTTTATGTTTGAATTATTGTAAAATTAATTTCTATAACATTTTTGGTATGTTTAGAGTGTCTTACATTTCAAAATTGGCTGATTTATATAGTACTCTTTTTAGCTTCTCTTGGTTTCATATAAAACCAATCAAAATTAAAATCGAAGAAAGGGATACAACACCCTGCAATAGATGGCTATAGAAGCGCATAGGGCCATGCGATAGATTCTCCATCGAGTTCATCGAAAAGCTACGAGTCACCCAGAAGGAGCTACGCGTAACATTAATTCTCTCTTGCATTCTACTGATGAGGGACCACATAAAAAGCAAGAGTAACATACAGGAGCACATTAACGGAGACGCAAGTACTTAGAGGGTGGAGTGGTGGATACCTATGTATGCGATTGGTGGCTACATATATGTATACATATAGATATATAAAGGATGGCTTATTCTTGTACCCAGTTCAGGGACCCTTCCCTTCACTCGACAGTGATACCCCAACGTCGACCAGCATAGTCGTAGAGCTCCTGGAACTCCTCGTTGCCCTCGATCATGTGATTCCTGTTGAGGTCGGCATGGGCTATCCCCCTCCGCGCCTTCCACCAGTTACATTGCAGCCCGAGAGAACGGAGCGCCTCACGGAGCTCCTTCTTGCTCACGTGGCCGTCTCCATCGGCATCGGCCCGCTTCAGCCACTTCCAGAACTGCTCCTTGGTCATCTTCCTGCCCAGTGGCGGTTCGGTGAACATGGCTGCAGGGTGCTCACACCAAAATCTAGCTACTCCCCTGTCTTACCCAAGCTGTACGAGGCCGGCTAGCTGCACTGTTTACGTATATATTGAGGGAGAAAGGCAATGGAAGATGCGGGCGAACTCTTTCTTGCGGTGGGAATTGAAGCGTCAGCATGCCTGCGCGCCCCACCCACATCTGTGGAATTGGATACCCTTGTTAAAGTCGTGCACGATCCGTTCCATGCTCCATGATTAATGTTCATCCTCATCGGTTGGTTGTTCACGGTCCAAGTTGCCTTATTCTTTCGTAAAAATAGATGAGGATCCCATATATGTGGAACTGGATAGCTGATCAAGTTTATCCATTTCTCACGCAGTGATATATCCACCTGTCATATGCAGCCGACCGGATTACGTGGAAGTGAACATCACGTACAAGCAATTGAACCAGCGGAGATCAATGGGATTTGCCCTTTATTCGTTCTTCATTCTTTCCATGGCCGTGCTTATTCGCTTATTACTATGCTTTTTACACTGAATGAAACGACAAAAACCCACTTCTCGACAGCGACCAGCCCCCCATCGGCTTGTTGGAGTTAGCAAACTTGAATTTGAGAGTTTGCCTTCTTTAGTTCTTTTAATAAATGTTGTGGGAGTTTGTGGGTTATATAAATAGGAGATGGGTTACAAGAAAGGTTCTCAACCGTTGTAGATTTGAAGTGGTTTCAAGAGGAGCTCGTAACCTTGGTTTATTAAATAAGTAACTCTCCAAGAGTTACTCTTGTACAATGCCTATATAAAGGGGCCACTCTTACCATTCACATCCAAGTCCAAGACAAGTCAAGTCAATTAGAGAAGAATTTATTTAAGTGCTCCACTTCTTGTCTTGTATGAGTTATTAAGTGAGTTGGAAAGTTTCTTCTTTTAAATCCTCCTTATATCCTTTAGCTTTGCATAACAATAGGATACTGTAGACACTGATTTTGGACCACCCTTTTGGTCATAAACTCCATCCATCATTAGTCCATCATCACCAAATCTCTCATCTTAGCCATCTCAGCCCACTAATAATTAGGCCTATTAACCAAATCCCGACTCTAGTCACCTTTTTGTGGAAGGCCAGCCAGCCCGCCTTCCACCATCCTTCGAAGGCCAGCCAGCCCGCCTTCCACCACCCTTCGAAGGCCACCCCTTGCCTTCCACCACCCTTCGAAGGCCAGCCAGCCTGCCTTCCATCATCCTTCGAAGGCCAGCCAGTCCTCCTTCCACCACCCTTCGAAGGCCAGCCAGCCCGCCTTCCACCACCCTTCGAAGGCTACCCCTTGCCTTCCACCACCCTTCGAAGGCCAGCCAGCCCGCCTTCCACCACCCTTCGAAGGCCACCCCTTGCCTTCCACCACCTTTTAAAGGCCAGCCAGCCCGCCTTCCGCCACCCTTCGAAGGCCACCCCTTGCCTTCCACCACCCTCCGAAGGCCACCTCTTGCCTTCCACCCCCTTCGAAGGCCAACTGGGCCGCCTTTCACCTCCCCGTGGAAGGCCAGCTACCTGGCCTTCCACGGGATCGGAAGGCATACTGGCTGGCCGTCTACTCCCCTAACTACCACCTTGACCTCGTCTTCCCCACGATCTCCTCTACTTGCCGCCCTCACCCCCACTACTCCGATCACGCCTCACTCCGGCGACTACCGCGCGCACCACCTCCGATCCTTGACCACTTCCCATTGGCTCCAAGATGATTTACAGGGATTTAGACCCTTGTTTTCCCCTATTTTCCCTTCACCTATTTAAACCCCTCTATATCCTCTCGAGCATGGGGGTTAAGGAGTTGATTTAGGAGGGAAGTCTAGGAGGAGGAAGGCTCAGACGAGGTTGGCAAGTGAGTCTGCTTTGAAGAGTCGAGCGGACATAGAGTCAGAAAGCTTCAAGACAAATCCTCCGCACTCCAAAATGGGCTTGTCTTTTTAACCCTCTTTGTTTTTTTCCTATTTACCTCATTGCATTCTCACTTTTCATCCCTTCCGTAACATCTCTCTCTCTTTCACTCTTCTGTCCACTTTTAGCACATCACCTCGCTTTTCACACACGAGCACCTATCTGCATGCATGCATCTTAGAATGACTTAGCAATCCTTATTTACCCCCAGAGGTTTCTAACAAAAAAACGGGAGGTGGGTGGCCATAACATATAGTCACCTTCCCTCCCCACCACCCATCCGGTGCGTTTCCCTCCAATTTTAACTAGTTTTTTGTACCTTCATGGATAGATTCTGCATATTATAGTTCTAATCGGGTCGCTTTCTGTCTTGTCTTTTCTTTTCAGGGATTCTTACCACATTTCCGCGTGCAGACTGCCGAGATCTCCTCCTTTGGCCGGCCGGAGGAAGAGAAGGAGAAACCAGCATTTCCCGCTCCCTCAGAACGCGATCACCTCTTACACTCCTGCGGAGCACAGGGATCGAAAGGTAATGCTCCTGGCGATCACACCTTAATTTCTAACCACCTTTAAATCGCCACAGTGTTGAGACGAACGGAGAAACCCTCGATCCGAAGCCTGCAGCATCGGTGGGGGACGTTCCAGACGCTTACATCCCTTTGGCGATCACGGTGGGACCTCTGTAGGCCGCTGTACGCGTTGCGATCAAAGGGAAGAAGGTAAGGATCTGAGATATCCCACTTTGACTAAAAAAAAAAAAAAAGCTGCCCAACGGCCAGGCGACTAGCCGTCCAACACCTTGGACGGCCACCCATCTTGTCGTCGCCTGCCCCTTGGACGCCCAGTCCCTGGCCGTCCTTTCTTCTGGACGGCCAACACCCTGGCCGTCCTCCCTATTGGACGGCCAGCACACAGGCCGCCCACCTGTACTGGACGGCAAGCCCTCAGGCCGTCCACCTGTACGGCCAACCCTTGGCCGTCCTTTGACTTAGACGGCCAAGACCCTAGCCGTCCACTTCTTTGACGGCGGAGCCTCCGGCCGTCCTTCCTGCTTGCTGTTGCTGTTGCTGTTCATGTATACTGTTCTGCAGCTTGTTTTGTTGATTTGTTATATGTTCTGACCTGCTGGTTGTTAAAATTCGGGGGTTTTTTGTGGTATTCTCCGCGGGGGTTTTAAGGAAGAGCCGGCATCACATCTCTAGTCACCTCTCCCGCAGGATTTGACTCTCCACCTGAGGATTCCCACTCGGGTGTGACTAGTCTTATTCTGTTGGGAACCTCCGTCAGTCTCCGCGAGCCAGGGATTCCCACTTGGCCGCCGAGCAGGTTGTACCTGAAACCACCCCATAGGAACCTCGGGTTTGTGTGAGAGATTAATTAAACCTTTCCATTCACAATTATCCACCTATAGGTGTCACTGAGAGAATTATTTCAAAATTTAAAGACACCTAATTAAACTTTGGTGGAACAAGTTTTGAAAAATGAAGGGTCGTTAAGGGTTTGAACTTGATTTGTTAGAAACCAACTCTCATAATACATTGTTAACAATATCAAGTGAAATATAAAATCATTTAAGGTTTGTGTTTCATAATGAACTGAGTGTATGTTAACGCTGTGTATGATGATATGGACGAGTTTGGTAGCAATGTTACACACAACCCTTTGTTCGAAATTGAAGAGGATCCACAACAGACCTTCATAGGAATGCTCCAAGCATCCAGAGAAGGCCTTCAGAGGAAGGATTCTGATGAATCTTCTACCTCACAGGGAGAAGATGAGCCAGTAATTTCCAGTAGGACATTCCAAAACCCTGGAGAAGATCCGGAACTCATTGTTGTGCTATCACGCTATACTCCGGATCAACTCATCCAGTTGGTTTCCCGTGGAAAAATTCAGGATGCCACTCCTCGGAAAACCCAATTCCAAGGATCTTCTAGCAGACCCCAGGCAAGTCAAGCTATGCCCACTCATACAATCCCATTCAATCCCATCAACCAGGTCACACCTCCCAAGCAAGAGGAGTTCATCTATAAGAACGAGGTTGAGAGTTGTGTGCGGCAACTCATGGCCGAAAATCTCAACCTTGGGCAGCCTCATTATCTTTTGAGCTACTGTAAGCTCCCCCCAGCCTACTTTCCACCAGGGTTTAAAGTACCTAAGTACAGGAAGTACGATGGTACTACGGATCCACATCATCATTTATCCGGGTTTCTCATGGATTCCCACCAATGGCTCTTCGATAGGGTCCTCCTTGTCCACCTTTTTCAGAAGTCTCTTGAGAGAGAGGCCTTGAGATGGTTCTCTTCTCTACCAGCCACTGACCTAATCAACTTTGATATGGTCTCTGAGAGATTTATCACCCACTTCAACCATATGGCAGCCTTGCCCCCTACCTTGTTTGATCATGTAATAGAAAAAATGAAGTCTGATGAAGACTTCACTCATTTTGCTAATAGGTGGAGAGCTATGGCTTCTAGAGCAGAGGTTGTTATCCCTGAAGCAAAAGCAGTCACTATGCTTGTTAACAACGCTACCCCCTAGCTCCGAGCTATTCTCATGCTTAGCGAACTTCAGACATTCGCTCAGCTGTACAACCGAGCTAGGGTAGTTCAGTCCCAAATCTGAGACTCCACTCTGCCTTCGTTTTTTGAAAACAGAAACAGGAACAATAAAGCCACACTAGCTCCGACCACAGAAGGAGTTACCATCAATGAACAGGTCAGCATGCTGGCACAGCCAACCAGGGTTTCCAATCCTCATCCTAAGTCTGACACTCAGCCCAACCAGAAGCAATATGCAGCTGTTCCTCCCCCGACTAATTACAGTCGTCCTATGGCTAAGCGAGCTTCATATCCACCTATGCCGGAATCATTGGCAGACATCATTTATGCCTTGCTAGCCTGTAACGCCATTCAACTCCCACCTCAAAGAGAAGGTGTCCCGCGCAATACGGACACATCCAGGTATTGCCCTTACCATAGGATTACGAGACACACAATCTACAATTGCTTCACCTTCAGGGATTGGGTGTATGACTTGAATGATGAAGGGTGGATAAACTGGGAGGACATGAGAAAAGCCATTGAGGCTTTGAAGGCTAAGAAGGAACTAGGAATTGTGAAGGACACGTTACCTTCTCATCAAGTAGGTCAAGATTCCTCCAGCTCTCAAGAAAAGGTCAACACTCTGATCAAAAACTTGGAGCCCGTAACAGTTCGCAGGGAACAATACTGGGAGTACGAAGGGTCTGGGATAAGACATCAAGATCCCACTTGGTCACGTGAAACTAAAGGAGTTACTCCGGAAGTCTCCACGCTTTCCCCTAATGAGCCTTTGGTCCTAATCCGGCCCAAAGAACAACCGGCAACCCTCAAGCCGGTCACTCTCATTCAGATCCCTCCGATCACAACCGAGGGGCCCACCCTATCTATCTTCTGTCCAACTAGGAATCAGGGTTCGATGACTAGCTTCAATCCCATTAGGTCACCATTGGAAGCAGATCCAATCTCGGTAGGGGTAACACTCAGGAATCGCATCATTCCTCCGAGCCAGCCCTCGGACTCTCAAGGTTAACTCAATCCCTACCATGGGGAATGCCCAGTCTGAGTATGACATCCTCCAGCATTTAGAGAAGACCCCCGCTAAGATCTCTATCCTCGAGCTTATCCAGAAGTCTCCCACACACAGGGAGACGTTGTTTAATTTCCTACAACAAATCACGGTCAACGAGGATCTTCCTAGTGGTGGGGTCACTAATGCTATCCTCTCAGTTACTCAGACCCCCATAATCTCCTTCCCGTAAAAGGATCTAGCTCCCCCTGAGTGCCGATCCCTTCCTCTGTGCCTAACCGCCATTCTCAATGGTCATTCAGTAGACTCCATTCTACTGGATACCGGTGCCTCTATCAATGTCTGTCCCCTTAAGACCCTCAAAAGGATAGGGATAGACCCAGAGAAGGTTGAGTCCACCTCTATGATGGTCTCAGCTTATGACAATTCCCAGAGACCAGCAGATGGGAAGATCTTCCTGCAACTAGAAATCAGCCCGGTATCCATGATTTCGGAATTCTACATCCTGGATGTTAAGCCCATCTATAATGCTATTCTAGGGAGACCATGGATCGACCAAACCTTGGGAGTCCCATCCACCAACCACCAGTGCTATAAGTTCCCGTATAACAGGAAGATTGTGAAGGTCAAAAGCACTACCTACATTGAGTCATTGGATTCAGTGACAGCAGAGCAAATTCCGTCCATAATAACTTCCAGGAAAGGCAAAGAGCCTGTTCTTTCATCAGTGAATTCCCACCAAAGACCTAGGTCTGGCATAGGTTGGCAGCTCATGAGTAAGATGGGGTATAGCTCAAGCTCCGGATTAGGGAAAGAGGAACAAGGCATTCGTGACCCCATCTCAGAGAACCCTGTCAGTGGTGGATGTGGCCTGGGTTATAAGTTTACTGAACCACCAAAAGAAGCAAAGGGATGGTCCCTCATGAATCACTTTGTAAGAAAGAAGCAGGAATTGCCCAGGATAGAGGAAGAAGTGAAAGAATATCATGAGGATAGTCAAGAGGAAGACTTTGGCATATCATCCTTGTTTTGTGAATAAAGCAGCCTGCCGATAGGGCTTTTCTTGGCTAGGAATGAACCAGCTCCGGCTACGTTTATTCCTTTCTTGTTCCACCCACCTTCCGTCCCAATGCTCTCAGCTCCGATCGACGCCATTTCTTCGGAATGTTTCATGTTACAGGCGTCCAGTCACAAAAAAAAAAATCCAATTCCTATCCTGAGGAAGGGGAAGTCACTTTCGAGGAGCTTGAGTGGTGGGGCAACCCCGCCATCATTGAATCTTTGTCCTAAGGGTCTACCCTTATCCCATCCAGGACAAAATTGACCCATTCTCCAGGCCATGTACATAGCAGTTTAGGAATTAGGATAGCTTCCTCTCTGTCTAGAAATTGTAGGGCTAAGCAAGTTCCTTTATTCTTAGTCCAGGAATTAGCAAATAGATGCAAAGCTTTGAAAAAGTTGGATAAGTTTCTTCAGGTAGGGGTCATCTCCGAACCATTGGAATTAGTGAAGGATGAGTCTTGCAATGATGGTCTGGGAGTATTTGAGCTTAGTGAAGAGGAAGAGGTGGATGATTTGGTCGAACCACTTGTCAATGGGACGAGACGGTTTGATGAACCTTCATCAGCCATCGATGTACCCACTAAAGAAGTCAACCTTGGAACAGAGGAGGATCCAAAGAGAGTGCTAATTAGTGCCCGTTTGAGTCCAGAAGAAGAAGGGTCCATAATAGCCGTGCTCCAAGAACATCGTGATGGGTTCGCTTGGTCATACGAGGATATGCCCGGATTAAACACAGAACTGGTGGAACATCGGCTAATCCTCAAGCCTGATGCCAAACCCGTGAAACAAAAGTTGAGACGGCTACAACCGGAAAAGTACTTAAAGTAAAAGAAGAGGTTGACAAATTACACAAGGCCAAGTTCATCTAGGAAGTGCTCTACCCTAAGTGGGTAGCTAATATCATCCCTGTGGCAAAAAAGGACGGAAAGGTTAGAGTTTGCATAGACTTTCGCAACCTCAATCAAGCCTGCCCAAAGGATGATTTCCCACTACCTCATATAGACTTGCTGGTTGATAACAAGGCTGGATTTGAGATGTTGTCGTTCATGGATGGTTTTTCAGGATATAATCAAATCCGACTAGCTGAGGAAGACTAAGAGAAAACATCTTTCATAACCCTATGGGGAACTTATTGCTACATGGTCATGCCATTTGGGCTTAAGAATACTGGAGCCACTTACCAGAGGGCTATGATGGCAATCTTTCATGACATGATTCACATCGACATGGAGGTTTATGTGGATGATATCTTGGTGAAATCTAAAACCAGGTTGGGTCATGCTCAAATCCTTAGGGCTGTAATACAGAGGTCAAGGGAGCACCAACTGAAAATGAACCCAAAAAAGTGTGTCTTTGGTGTTTCTTCTGGAAAATTTTTAGGGTTCATGGTGAGCAGAAGAGGGATTGAGGGCGATAGTGGAAATGCCCCCACCTAAAAATGTCAGGGATATAAAGGGTCTCATTGGCCGTTTACAATTCATCAGACGGTTCATATCTCAACATTCTGTGAGGTGCAAACCCTTTTACGATCTATTGAAAGGAGGGGCAAAGTTTATTTGGAGCGATGTGTCAAAAGGCCTTCGACGAATTGAATAGTTATCTCCTCAATCCACCAGTCCTTATGGCTCCTATCTCGGGGCAGCCTCTATTGCTATATGTTTCCACCACTGAAGAATCAGCTGGAGCAGTATTGGCCCAACTTGACGACGAGAAGAAAGAAAGAGCAGTGTACTATCTTTCCAAGCTCTTCAACGATGCCGAAAAGCGATACACTGCCATGGAAAGGACATGTGCGGCCGTCGTCTGGGTAGTGCAGAAATTGAAGCACTATTTTCTCGCCCACGAGGTCAAACTTCTAGCAAGAATGGACCCGATCAAATATTTGCTAGATCGGCCAGTTGTAACAGATAGGCTGGTGCGATGGCAGACCTTCTTGAACCAATTTGACATCACCTATGTAAATAAGAAGGCTGTGAAGGGGCAAGCAATTGCCGAACACCTAGCTCATCACCCACTGCCTACATTTTCACCCGTCAACGAGGAATTCTCGGATGAGGAGTTGGGTCTAATAGTGGATGATACTCCATCCTGGGTCCTTTATTTTGACTAGGCACTTAATTCTCAAGGCAGTGGGATAGGGGTGGTCCTCGTATCTCCAGAAGGGGTAAGTATTCTGCACGCTTGCCAACTCTCCTTCTCAGTGACCAACAATGTCGCTGAATATGAGGCTCTCCTAGCTGGCTTAAAATTGGCGCTGGTTCTTAACGTCTTGGAGTTGAGGATAATTGGAGACTCTCAACTAATCTTCCGCCAAACCGTGGGCAAGTATCAAATCCGGGATTCAAAATTGAAGCCATATCAGGAATTAGCGAAGTCGCTAACCAGGCATTTCAAAAGGATCACCTACGTACATGTGCCTAGGTCTCAGAATATCCTAGCAGATGCCCTGGCCTCCTTATCCTCAGCACTAGAGATTCTTGTCACCAAAAGTTCAGCCTCCATCACTCTGCACAAGCAAGACTCGCCTTCCTTCCGGGACCCCTGGTTCCAGCAATTCCTCTGCTCATCTGAACATGTCTCTACTATAACGGATGAACTCACCCTCGATTGGGATGATGGGAATCCATGGTATTTCGATATCATGAACTATCTCCGCGATGGGTCATTCCCATCTTATGGCACATCTTCCGACCGTAAGGCTATCCGCCGTGCATCTCAACGATACCTTATCTTAGGCGGTCGCCTTTTCAGAAGATCCTTTAGCGGAGTGCTTCTTTGGTGTCTAGATGATGCCGAAATCCATCATGTCATAGAAGCAGCTCATGCTAGTGATTGTGGCGGTCATATCTATGATCGTGCCTTAGCTCAGAAGCTCCTCATGTCCTATTATTGGCCTTCAATGGAGGCTGATTGTTCCATATTTGTTCAGAGGTGCTTGAAATGCCAGTTACATGCTAACAAGGTTCATGCACCTTCATCATCTCTCAAATCCGTCATTTCCCCGTGGCCCTTCGCTATATGGGCATTCGACGTTATAGGACCGCCGTAGGATCGATCAGGCGAAATAAAAAGGAAATCATTTATCCTAACTGCTACTGAATATTTCACTAAATGGGCTGAAGCGGAAGCATTTGCGGAAATCAAAGCATCCACGGTGGTGAAGTTCATCAAGTGCAACATCCTCGCCAGGTTCGGGACACCGCGCGATCTCATCACCGACAATGGACCACAATTTATCTCCCAAGAGCTCCAGGACATGTGCAGTAAGTATGGCATTAATTTACACCATTCTTCGCCTTACTACCCACAAGGAAATGGTCAGGCTGAAGCCACCAATAAAACTCTCATTCGAATCATCAAAAGAACTTGCAGATCACACAATTATTCAGACTGGCCGGATCGCCTAGTAGAAGCTCTTTGGGTGTACCGTACTTCTGTCTGAACCCCCACCGGACAAACACCTTATTCACTAACATTCGGAATATATGCGGTACTTCCATATGAGATTCTCTTTCCTTCTCTAAGAGTGCAGTTGGACAATGGAATTAGTTACGCCGAGCGTCGTAAGGCCATGTTAACCCAACTGGAACTATTAGACGAAAAAAGGATGATGGCGGCAAACCATGCTCAAGTTTACAAAAATAGGATCACAAGATTCTACGCAAAGAATGTTCTCGAAAGAAAGTTTGAAATTGGGGAAATAGTACTTAAAAGAAAAATGATCAAAATTCCTGGTCCCGGGAGCAAATTGCAAGAAAATTGGGAATTACCCTACCCATGGAATGAGGTGTACCTGAAGAAGTTTTATCCGTGAAAACACAAAAAAAAAATAAAAAAATCAAAAATTTCAAAACATCGAATATCCCAAAAAAGCAACAAAAATATTTGTAGATATGTGCATACTTCAATGAAAATGACAAAAAAATAAAAAAGACATAGAATCCAACTGTCTGGTGGCTGCCATGTAACCCCTTGTCTAGGTCTAGTTGCATGATAGATTGGGTTAACATTAAGGTTCGGCTAAGACTTTGGTCCACCAGAACCTTGGACGTGTCTACTTTACGTTCATATGGATCCCTATGATCATCCTGAGATGCACACACTTACATGTTTTTTCAAAAGGGAACCTTCTTAAAATGAGTTCCAAGTCTTTAGCATACTGTCAAAATGCAACCTTTGCTCTTCGTCTCTCGACCGATCAGGACAGTTGACACCTTTAAACGGTCGAGCTCAGCAAATTGCGGTTCCTCCACAACCCGATAGATGTAACCTCTCAAAAGGGTCCAAAAATGAAATGTAAAGGACCAGAGCATGTGAAGAGGGCAGTGTCCCCGCAGGCGGAATATCAAATAACCCCGAAAAATGTCAAGAGCGGAAAAGAAATACAAAAAAGAAAAGGGGTTCAAGCAATCATACAAAAAAGCCTGGTCGTGACCGTACCTGGCCATGAAATCTACCAAAGGCCTGAAAAGTCAAAATAGGGGCATCTAGGAGGTCAAAAGGGGTCCGTTTTGTCACAGCTCGTCCTTTTAACGGTTTTGTCAATCCTCCTGTAAGGTTTGTCTCAAAATTTCTTCACTTTTCCCCCCTCAAGGTTTTAGCACGAGATAGCTATCTAAAGACCGAACATCATTTTAAAATGGTTCGTTTTTCAAAAATCATCACATGCTCACATGATCACGGGAGTCTAAAATGGGTGAAGAGTAATGTCAGTGTTTCTGGTGAATTAATTTCTTAAGCATAATCTCAATGTGTACTCTTAAAACTTCGGGCTTAGGTCAATGCATGCGCGTCACCAATCGGTGCGACGACGTCTGATTCTGGGTCAGCGTCGTGCGATTGACCGTTAGGGTTCCAAGGTGTTCCATCATATACCTTCTAAATTGTGAGGAAAGAGACCCAGGTCAGGCAAATTATTTACCTCGAAGACTTTTTGGGCAAACTTGGTGGTCGGAAGCAGCTGGGAGCCTAAGCATGGCATGACGGTATTGTCATCAGTATGAGTCTTAACCGGTCAAGGTTAGTTTGAGGAGTCTAGAGGCCCAAATCAGTCTAGATGCTTGCTTAGGATACTTGGGAAGTTGAGTGTGCATTTCCCTTTCATCATTCGATCACGCTAAGTCTGGGCAGTCATCAAGTAGATGGAATAAAAAACATGTTTTTCATCACACACCTCATTTGTTAATATCCACCAGCATTTGCATATTTACTTGTCGCATTAGTTTCAATATTTTTCCTTTCGTCTGGTTAGTAGGACACGGCCCCTTGACCCTATGCGAAGGCTAGGGAAAAGGTAGTTGCTCATTTTTGGGCAAGGGGCCGAAAACAGATACTACTAACTGTTTCCCCTGATGTTGCGCATGCAGGAATAACAAGTACGGACAGAAAGCAAAACAAGAAGTGCCCAGATATGAATAGTGAAATATGCAAGCATAACATCATAATCATACATCACGACACAGGGGCATACCCCTGCATCAGCTCTCAATCCCTCTTCCTTCCCTCCGCATCGTCATCTCTCTTATCTCGAGAGGGGTGCCTCATCTGGCTCTCAGCGTCATCCTCACGAGCACGGCGATGCCCGAACGCCGGTCGCATGGACCCCGATGAGCCAGCAGGTCGCAATGCTCTCCATGCATCCTCAGCTAGAAGGGAGTCAAGGTCTCTAAAGACAGAGCTCCCAGCAGGTGCCTGGCCAGCTGACGGGGCAGGAATGGGGGGACGAGCTCCTGGACTCTGCGTGCTGGATCTCGTAGCTCGTTCTCGCCCCTTCTTCATCACTCGGTCCCACAGGTTTCGGTACTTGAAATCAAGCTCCCGCACCTCTGTCTGCGACCTCGTCAGCTCCTCCCGTAAGCCAGCTATCTTACCCTCCCAGTACACGTCTGGGTGGGATCCTTCTCTCTCCCTGGCCCGAGATGTCCACTCCTCTAAGACCTGGTCTCTCAATTGCTGATTAAGGCTCTCCAACTCTTGCGCCCTGGCTAAGGCAGTCTCCACCTCCTGGCGCTGCAAAGGAAATCAGGGTCAAACAAGCTCAATCATTATAACCCAGGAGCATAACAAGTCTCACCTGCTTTGCCAAATCCGCCTCTCGGGCCTCCGCACGACGGAGAGCGTCTTGCAGTCTCGCCTCCCAATCAGCAGGGGCAGCTGGCTCCTGGGATGATGAGCCCGCACCAGGATCCCCTCGCAGCCCATGACGGGCTAGCGTCTCTCTCTGCATCACAAGGGTTTTTTCACAAAAATGAGATGAACAACCTCATACCCAAATTTAGAAATCAAACTTCTTACCAATTCCCTAATATGGTGAAGCAGGTCACTCGTCTGCAGAACCAGAATCTCATTCTGATTCTTTAGGATCTGCACGGCTTCAGTTTCAGGCATCTGTTGCAGGAATATCACTAAGGTTAGTCCATGGAAAATTTGAGTGAAATAGATTGAAGGGTTTGAGTGACGTACCCGCTGCGCATCTAAAAACATGCGGTCTGAGTATCGCCGGGCATAATCCCCCATGTATATGAAGCTGTTTCGCAGGGATTTATCCTCCTGCAGGGCATCCTCGGTGCGGTGCCACACTTCAATCTCAGCTCGTCTCACCACTCGCCAATCCTGACCAATCGCAGAAGATCGGCGACGACCGCGGTTCATATCAGGATAGGTCGGATAGGCGAGTAGAGGCTGATGCCATCCCCATGTGCGGTAGGCCATCCGGACAAAGAGGCCGTCACAAATGTTCACGCACAGCAAGGGCACTTCCCGCCGAAACTGAGAGAGGCTCTGGGACACCCATGGATGATCGGCCAGGTCCTCCTCTGCATATGGCATCCACACCACCTGAGTGAAACAAAGGGTCAGACCTTATCATTTGTTTAGATGCACATATACCTCAAATCACTCACCATATGAGGAGGAAATGTGTCGAGCTGGGCACGGATATCCTCAACGCGGTACATCATGGGACGATAATCCCGGATCATTTCCCACCGCGCCATGAGAGGGGTCCATCCCTCACGGTCCGCAGAAACGGTCCCCCGGCCGATGGGGAAGCGGGTGTAACCCCAGATCTGCAAGGGACAACACAGTCAGTGCCAATCAACATAAGTGAGGAAAGAGATCCACAACTAAGAGGATTACCTGAAGAAAAGGGGTGAATCCACCCAAGTTGCCAGAGCCCTGGCGGTAGCTCACCAGATGGGAGAAAAGATGACCCAGCATCGCAGCTCCCCACGCCATCTTTTTCGCCGCTTGAAGGTCCTCCAATAGCGGCAGGTACTTCAGATTGACCTTATCTGAAGCCGTGGCAAATAGCAGCCTCCCGAAGAGGAACAAGAGAAAGATCTGTAGGTTCTCGTCGTCCGAACGACCATCCAAGTCCAAGAGAGCCTCCACTCTCTCGGCGAAAGCCTCCAGAGTCTCGCTCGGCATCCGCCGTACCCAACTCAACCCCACAGACCGAGCGAAATGTCCGAGGGGTATGTGAGATAGAGTTCCCTGGACCCGGTAATACCCCTCGCCCAGGAGTCGATCTGACAGCTGCCTGTAGTCCCTGAGCTCGGGACCCACTACCAGATCCCCAATGACCGGCAAGCCCGTCAAGAAGGATACGTCCTCCAGTGTGGGCAGCATGTGTCCCCACGGCATGATGAAGGTCCTGCATCTGTCATCCCAGCGCTCCCGCAGAGCCACTAAGAAGGGCGCATCCACCATGAACGGTCGGATCCGGAACAGCGGCCTGAACCCAAATGCGTCCACCTGGAAAAGGAGCCGATCGGGCAGTGCATGGTACCAGGTCCAGACCAACTCCCACGAAACTCGTCCTCGGACTCTCTGTGGACCCTGAAAATCCCAACAAGATTAAAGGTTAGGAGCATGTTCATAAAAATGATTTTGAAAGCGAGGCAGTGGGCCCGACCCTGACGGACGGCGCCGCCAGCCTGGAGGGACGGCGGGGCAGCCCGCTGTCCGCCCGGACGGGTGGCGGGGCCGCCTGCTTCCCGCCGCCCGCCCGGACGGGCGGCAGGGCCATCCGCCGCCCGCTGCCCGCCCGGACGGGAGGCGAGGTCGCCCGCCATCCTCCAGGGCGGGCGGCGGGGTGGTCCGCCGTCCGCTCTGGCGGGCGGCCGGGACGTCCACCGTCCGTCCGTACGGACGGCCAGGAGCCCCGCCGCCCGCTACACCGCCGTGATTCAAAGAAAAAAAAGGAGGGGAATCTGAGGACTCACCTTCTTCTTCTTCTGGGGCACCTCTCCGTTGCCACCGCCTTCCTCGTCACCTTCTCCTTCTCCTTCTTCTTCCTCTCCATCAGCCCCGTCTTCTTCCTCTTCATCTTCGTCCGTTGCCGCCATCCTCCCTTCTTCTTCTTCTTGCTCTTCGGCGAGAAGAGCCTCCTCTCCACCGCCGCCGCCAAGAACCTCCTCGCCGCCTCCGCGGCCGCCGCCAAGAGCCTCCTCGTCGCCGCCGCCGCCGACGTCCACCTCGTCGCCGCCGCCGCCACTGGAGCTCGCTCCATCGCCACTGCCGGTCCTCCTCCTCCTAAGGGAGCGGGGAAGCCAAACTCTCGCCATGGATGGAAGGGTGGGAAAAATTTTGGAATCGGAGAAGAGGAAGAAAGGGGTAGGAGTGGAGAACAATAGAACCCAAGGCTTCTTAAAGCCATCCGCCTGGCTGCCAGCGTGGACGCCCACGCGCCTGGCCGTCCGCCGGCGTGGACGGCCACCCGGCTGGCTGTCCGCCGGCGTAGCCGGCCGTCCGCCAGAGTGGACGGCCAGGGGCTGGCCGTCCTCCAGCGTGGACGGCCACGGCCGTGGCCGTCCCACGCGTCCGCCAATGTGGGCTGTTTGCTTACATCTTTGGAGCGAAATTTACAGAAAAATAAAATTGGTATTATTCACTAAAATTTCAATGGATACATTATTTCAATGCTCTACGGCCCATGAAAAAGGCACATACAGCAGGTCGTACATTGGTTAAATAGTTCACATATCTTTTGACTTCCTCTGAAGTCTCTGCTACATCAAGACAGGCTTTTGTGAATCTGGAGAGACGGCGCCATGCACGTCGGAATCGCTCTATTGCTTGCGCCTCTCTCGCGTACCCTGTGTGTCTCGGCACGATCAGTGTGTCATGCAAAGCGGGGAACGGTACCTGTCTGGGAACTCCGATCTGAAGATGGCAACGATGTCCTTGGTACACGGCTAACTCGTCAGGGCCAATTAGCCACAACTCACGCTCACGAGAAGCCCTTGTGGTGAACTCCATATCTCGAAGGATCATCGGGACAAAGATAAATTTCTCCACGGGCAGAAAGTTCAGGTAATCACACCAGTCATCCCTCGTCTTGAGATGAGCCGTGAGACACTTGACTTGATCTTTGGGACCAAGAAGCGAGCGTGCAGGATACCATGCGCTGTGTTGAAAAATCCTAGAAGTGGAAGTCACTTGTTCATCAAAATCAAAAGATAAATGCATCTCAATCCACAATTGTAAGGTGAACAAGCTTCCCCTCACAGATCGCCCCATGCGCATGTGGCTGAGCCCATCATACAGATGTGACAAGATCACTGGGGGGAGAGAATGACCCTTCCACAATAAGCTCAGCACACTCACATACTCCCTCTCTAGCACAGAGCCCGAAGTTGGAAACTATAAGACTCCCCCAAGAACTAGGCATAAGCCTCGCATCAGCCTCTCATATTAGACCATCTTGCGTTTCTCGGATCAACCAGTACGCAAGGCGGTCGACGAGGATTCCTCGACTGTTAGTCATGCGGCATACCTCTCGTTTGTCGACAAAGATTTCCTCCCATGCAGGCAAACCAGAGGGATCACCGGTGGCTAGGCCCTCCCAGCCATAGAAGGTTTCTACCTCCTCCAGCAAAACTGTTGCCTCGAACTCTCGGAACACGAACGTGTGTGTCTCCGGATGCCACAGTTCGAGCAGTGCACCCAGTCCCTCCCAGTGCCAGTGGATGAAAGCGAACCACTTTGCAAACACAATGGAACGGGTCAAATTCCATCGATGCATATATACCCTCATGCCTAGGGTAATCACGTCCAGCAGGGCCGCAAGCTATGCATACTTACGAGTATGCCTAGCATCAGGGAATTTGGGAAGAGGCTGCAGGATAACCAAGGGTCAAGAGAGAAAGGAGAGAGCCAAGGTAGACAACACAAATGTTTAAGCATACATGTCCGTAGGCCACCAGGTTGCTGAGGTGGCCTTCCACATCAGATAGGACTTGAGGCTCCATAGCAGTAGTGCGAGCAGAAGGTGAGGCCATCTTTCCGTAGATAGCTTGAGTTTTGGAAGAAAGCCCCGCGACAACCCTCCCCTTTTAAGGCCACGAGATAATTACAAACTTTTCCACGTCCCATAAGAGACGGAAGGGCATGCATATCCTTTTCTTTTCCCCTCTTATGGACGGCATACCCCTTGGCCTTCCACCTTTTCGTAGAAGGCATGCCAGCTGGCCTTCTACCACTTTAGAAAAGGCCCATCCACGAGAAGGCAAAGTGCCCTTCTCCCTTATCTACTTTGAGAAGGTAACCTCACCCCAGGGTCAAGAGACCACCTTGCTCAATATCAACAAATTAATGGTTCTTCCTGGAATTCGAGTCGAAGCCATATCGGATTGGCATTCTACCAATAGAATAGCCATATCTTCCATATCGGCTTCGACTCGAAACTAAACATTTGCTTCTCATCCTCCTGCAGTTTAATGTTTAATGTTGTGATCATTGTATATGTGAACGTTGCTAATGTGTGTTTTTGCAGCTGCAGGAAATCTGAGGCAAGTAGGATTGAAGACACAGGAGGCTAATAACTTCGGGCGTATAGACTCTGAGTTCCTCGTTAAACAAAACAATGAGGAGTCTATATTCCCCAAGTTATTCGATTGGCCAATAAACCCCTCCTGTTTGCATTAGGAATTTGTTTGTCAATTTTAAACCAGCATGCATTTGCATAAGCATCCACCCTCGCCCTAGGGGCAATGACCATAATTCATCACGCTGCTTAATCCATTGTTGATCTGTGGGTCTGGCAATTTTTCGTCTGTTAGCCCTTTGAATTGCAAGACCTCATCCTTTTTCCAATACGTGTGCTTGAGATCCTCTCACTTGGCAATCACATGATGCGTCAGGCCACCGCGCGCCCGTTGTGTCGAGAGTTCTTCAAGTCACATTCCTACACCTTTCATGCTCGAGATCCCCTTAGGCCAGATCGTTGCATCCTGGTGCGCCAAGGCCTCGCGGTTCCAGGACCCGAGGGTCCCACGGACTGTGATTCTCTAGTTTGAACCTTGTTCCCCTTCTTAATCACCCTTGCAATCCAAACAGCCAACTCTAATTCATTTACCACATTCGCATATCATCCTTGGATATAACTCATTTCTTCTTCCGGCAGTCCAAAATCGGGTTCGATTTCCGGAACACCTATTTATCATTTCGTTCCACTCCACTGCAAAACAGGTGTCCCGGAGGGGCATTTGTAGACACCGATTTTGGACCACCCTTTTGGTCATAAACCCCATCCATCATTAGCCCATCATCACCAAATCCCTCATCTTAGCCATCTCAGCCCACTAATAACTAGGCCCATTAACCAAATCTCGACTCTAGCCACTTTTTCGTGGAAGGCCAGCCAGCCCACCTTCCACCATCCTTCGAAGGCCAGCTAGCCTGCCTTCCACCACCCTTCGAAGGCCATCCAGCCCGCCTTCCACCACCCTTCGAAGGCCACCCCTTGCCTTCCACCACCCTTCGAAGGCCAGCCAGTCCGCCTTCCACTACCCTTCGAAGGCCAGCCAGCCCGCCTTCCACCATCCTTCGAAGGCCAGCCAACCCGCCTTCCACCACCCTTCGAAGGCCAGCCAGCCCGCCTTCCACCACCCTTCGAAGGCCACCCCTTGCCTTCCACCACCCTTCGAAGGCCAGCCAGTCCACCTTCCACCACCCTTCGAAGGCCAGCCAGCCTGCCTTCCACCATCCTTCAAAGGCCAGCCAGCCCGCCTTCCACCACCCTTCGAAGGCCAGCCAGCCCGCCTTCCACCACCCTTCGAAGGCCACCCCTTGCCTTCCACTACCCTTCGAAGGCCAGCCACGCCTTCCACCACCCTCCGAAGGCCACCCCTTGCCTTCCACCCCCTTCGAAGGCCAACTGGGCCGCCTTCCACCTCCCCGTGGAAGGCCAGCTACCTGCCCTTCCACGGGATTGGAAGGCATACTGGCTGGCCGTCCACTCCCCTAACTACCACCTTGACCTCGTCTTCCCCACGATCTCCTCTACTTGCCGCCCTCACCCCCACTACTCTGATCACGCCCCGCTCCGGCGACTGCCGCGCGCACCACCTCCGATCCTTGACCACTTCCTATTGGCTCCAGGATGATTTACGGGGATTTAGACCCCTGTTTTCCCCTATTTAAACCCCCCCATATCCTCTCGAGCATGGGGGTTAAGGAGTTGATTTAGGAGGGAAGGCTAGTAGGAGGAAGGCTCAGACGAGGTTGGCAAGTGAGTTTGCTTTGAAGAGTCAAGCGGACATAGAGTTAGAAAGCTTCAAGACGAATCCTCCGCACTCCAAAATGGGCTTGTCTTTTTAACCCTCTTTGTTTTTTTCCTATTCACCTCATTGCATTATCACTTTTTATCCCTTCCGTAACATCTCTCTCTCTCTCACTCTTCTATCCACTTTTAGCACATCACCTCGCTTTCACACACGAGCACCTATCTACATGCATGCATCTTAGAATGACTTAGCAATCCTTATTTACCCCCAGAGGTTTCTAACAAAAAAACGGGAGGTGGGTGACCATAACATATAGTCACCTTCCCTCCCCACCACCCATCCGGTGTGTTTCCCTCCAATTTTAACTAGTTTTTTGTACCTTCATGGATAGATTCTGCATATTATAGTTCTAATCGGGTCGCTTTCTGTCTTGTCTTTTCTTTTCAGGGATCCTTACCACATTTCTGCGTGCAGACTACCGGGCTCTCCTCCTCTGGCCGGCCGGAGGAAGAGAAGGAGAAACCAGCATTTTCCGCTCCCTCAGAACGCGATCACCTCTTACACTCCTGCGGAGCACAGGGACCGAAAGGTAACGCTCCTGGCGATTACACCTTAATTTCTAACCCCCTTTAAATCGCCACAGTGCTGAGACGAACGGAGAAACCCTAGATCCGAAGCTCGCAGCAGCGGTGGGGGACGTTCCGGGCGCCTACAGATACCTACAGCCCAATTCCAAGTTACCGAAGCCGAAAGTGGTATCAGAGCCAAAAGATTTCTCTAGGTTATCCTTTAGTTGTCAAGATGGCGTCCAGTTTCGTGCAACCTCAAATTCCCAAGCTGGCGAAAGACAACTATGAGAATTGGTGCATCCAATTCAAGGCTTTGTTCGGGCCGCAAGATCTGTTGGAGATTGTCTCTGACGAGTACATGGAACCCACTCCCGAACAAGAGGCTGGTTACACTCTAGAGCAAAGGAGTGCACTAAAGGACCAGCGGAAGAAAGATAAGAAGGCCTTATTCCTATTCTACCAAGGGTTGGATGAAGCGACCTTTGAGAAAATCGCCGAGGCGACATCGAGCAAGCAAGCCTGAGATACCCTAGGTACGATATACAAAGATGTGGATCAGGTGAAGCGAATTCGCCTTCAAACTTTGAGGGCCGAATTTGAAGGTGCTCGCATGAAGGAGGATGAAAGCATCTCCAACTATTATTCACGGTTACTTGTACTCGTGAATCAAATGAAGCGGAACGGCGAAAAACTCGAAGACGTTCGCGTCATCGAGAAGATGCTTCGGTCTCTTACATCGAAGTTCGAGCACGTGGTCGTCGCCATCAAAGAGTCCAACGACTTGGAGGTTCTCTCGCTTGAAGAGCTCGTAGGATCGTTGTAAGTCCATGAGCAATGAATCCAAAAGATGTCCCAGTCCATAGTGATTGAGCACGCATTAGAGTCTAAATTGACTTTTGGTGATCAACAAAAAGGCCGTGGTAGAGTTAACAACCGCGGAAGAGGTCGTGGGCGTGGAAAACGACAAAACTACGATGAATCTCTACAAAAGAACGTGGATCACGGACGAAGTCGGGACAAGTCCAAAGATAGCCGCAGAAACGTAAAGTGCTACAATTGCCACAAATATGGACACTATGCATCAGAATGTTTGAGCAAAAAGTCAGATCAATGTGAGCAATCTAACTTTGCACATGCTTTAAATATTGATTTAAGATCCAACTCTTCTGTTTGCATGGGAAGAAGCACTGAACCAGCAAAACATGTGGTTTCTTGATTCGAGAGCAAGTAACCACATGTGTGGAAGAAAGGAACTCTTTATAGAGTTTTCCAGCTATACTCACAATACTGTCAGCCTTGGAGATTCGTTAAAGCTTGCTGTAGAAGGCGAGGGAAAAGTCAGAATTTTTCAAAAAGACGGTACGCCTCAATACATTTCCAATATGAAAAGCAATATCCTCAGTATTGGGCAGCTCCTAGAAAAGGAGTACACATGGAAAATTGCAAGCTAAGTTTGACAGATAAAAAGGGGAGGCAAATCGCACGGGTCCATATGGCAAAGAATTGGACGTTTCCTCTCCATTCGAAGACTAAGGTACATAAATGTTTCTATGGACTCAGAGAAAATAAGTCATGGAAGTGGCATCTTTGATATGGGCATCTCAACATTCACAACTTGATACAGTTAGCAGTAAGGGGCATCGTGAAAGGATTGCCCAACATTGAAGATCCAAAACATCTATGTGAAACATGCACTCTCGGAAAGCAACATCGACATCCCTTTCCGAAGGCCGTATCCAGAAGAGCATCCAATCGACTAGAGTTGGTGCATACAAATATTTGTGGTCCGTTAGAACTTATATATTTTGGAGGTAATCATTATTTCATTACCTTTATTGATGAGTTTAGTAGGAAGATCTGGGTGTATTTGATCAAACAAAAGTTTGCTGCTTTTGATGTATTTAAACAATTTAAGGCTCGTGTTGAGTGAGAGAGTGGTTGCAAATTAAAAGTTCTTAGATCTGACCGTGGTGGGGAGTACACCTGAAATATGTTTAAGAACTATTGCAGACAGGAAGGCATCAGGCAACAGTTTACTACTGTATACACACTGCAGCAGAACGGCGTTGCTGAGAGGAAGAACTACACCATTCTAGAGATGGTGAGGACCATTATGAAGGAGAAAGATATGCCCAAGTCATTTTGGGCTGAAGCTGCTGCATGTACAAGTTATCTTCTCCACCGAAGTCCAACAAAAGCCTTGATGAACATGACTCCACAAGAAGCTTGGAGTGGGAAGAAGCCAGATGTGAATCACCTATGTATTTTTGGGTGTATCACATATGCTCGAGTACCTGAAGAGAAGAGGAAGAAGCTAGATGATTGTGGAGACAAATGCATCTTTGTTGGCTATAGTGGTGAGTCAAAAGCTTACCGTCTCTATAATCCACTTACTAATAAAATAGTGGAAAGTAGTGATGTCATTTTCAGCGAAGAAGAGGGATGGAGATAGAATAATGAAGATGACAAACAAGTGGTGATGGAATAAATGGAGGTTGAACAATAACCTCCTCTGCCATAGCCTACACCACCACCTTCTCCACAAACTCCTTCTAATGAAGGAAGTAGTGCTCCATTCTGAAGTACTCCATCGACATCACAAGGCTCCAACTCATCAAGGCGAACTTCAATCAAAATGAGAAGTTTGAGAGATATTTGTGGACAAACAAAAGAAGATGGAGAGACAAATCTCTTTTGTTTGTATGAAAATCATGAGCCTCTTACCTTTGAAGAGGCCGTAGAAGAAGATTGTTGGAGATCGGCTATGGAGAATGAAATCCATGCCATCGAGAAGAACCAAACATGGGAGTTGGCTACACTTCCAAAATGTCATAAAGCTATAGGTGTGAAATGGGTCTATAAGATTAAATGCACCACTGATAGAGAGGTGGAGAGATATAAGGCAAGGCTTGTAGCCAAAGGTTACAAACAGAAGCATGGCGTGGACTGCGAAGAAGTCTTTGCCCCAGTTGTCCGGCTTGACACTGTAAGATTATTGATTTTCCTTGTAGCTCATCACACGTGGAAAATTTATCAGTTAGATGTCAAGTTGGCTTTTCAAAATGGCCCTCTCAAAGAAGAAGTGTACGTGGAGCAACCACAAGGTTTTGTGATTGAAGGCAAGGAGCATAAGGTGTATCGCCTAAAGAAAGCACTTTATGGGCTAAAGCAAGCACCAAGGGCATGAAATTCATGCATTGACGGCTATTTGCATGACATGGCTTCATCAAATGCCCTTATGAACATGCTACATATGTGAAGAAAGGCAACCATGGAGAGTTACTCTTTGTTTGTCTTTACGTTGATGACTTACTATTCATATGAAATGGCCAGAAGATGTTTTTAAGAATTCATGCGGTGTATGTTCAAGGAGTTCGAGATGACAGATTGTTGACTTATGTCTTACTTTCTCAGTATAGAGGTGAAGCAACAAGAAGATGGGATTTTCATATCCCACAAAAAATATGCAAAGAAGATTCTCCAAAAGTTCAAAATGGAGAATTGCAAGGCTGTTAGCACTCCTATAACAACAAGCTTGAGGTTGACAAGAGATGGAGAAGAAGAAATTGTGGAACCAACTCTATTCATGAGTTTGGTTGGCAGTTTAAGGTATCTCACTATTACTAGGCCTGATATTGTATACAGTGTTGGCCTTCTAAGCAGGTATATGGAAATACCCAAGAATTCTCATTGAATTGCTGCGAAGAGAATTCTTAGGTATATCAAAGGTTCATTGGACCATAGTTTCTTCTATCCTTATAAAGGAGAGGCTATACTTTATGGTTATTCTGATAGTGATTGGGGTGATGATCTAGATGAAAGGAAGAGCACCACAGGATATGTTTTCTACTTCGGCCTAACAACTTTTTCATGGAGTTCAAAGAAACAAAGTGTGGTAGCCTTATCAACATGCGAGGCCGAGTATGTGGCCGCATCTTCTAATGTGTGTGTAGCATTATGGTTGAGGAATCTGCTTAAAGAGTTACATCATCCACAAATAGAAGCTACATCTATTTTTGTGGATAATAAATCAGTAATAAAGCTCTCGAAGAATCCAGTGGAACATGGGTGAAGTAAGCATATTGATACCAGGTTTCACTTTATTAGAGATCATGTGAAAGAAAGAATGTGAAGTTTGAATATTGCAGATTGTGGATCAAGTGGCTGATATATTCACAAAGCCCTTACCTACCAATACTTTCACAAAGCTTAGAGAAATGCTTAGTATGAAGATAATTCAAGTTTGAGGGGGCATGTTGGAGTTAGCAAACTTGCATTTGGGAGTTTGCCTTCTTTAGTTATTTTAATAAATGTTGTAGGAGTTTGTGGGTTATATAAATGGGAGATGGGTTACAAGAAAGGTTCTCATCCGTTGTAAACTTGAAGTGGTTTCAAGAGGAGCTTGTAACCTTGGTTTATTAAATAAGTAACTCTCTAAGAGTTACTCTTTTACAAGGCCTATATAAAGGGGCCACTCCTACCATTCGCATCCAAGTCCAAGACAAGTCAAGTCAATTAGAGAAGAATTTATTTAAGTGCTCCACTTCTTGTCTTGTGTGAGTTATTAAGTGAGTTGGAGAGTTTCTTCTTTTAAATCCTCCTTATATCCATTAGCTTTGCATAACAATATGATACCTAGACCCTAATTCCAAGTTACTGATGCCGAACACGGCTTCCCTCTACTACTCTTTGTTGGGCCGCCAGCCTCACTCCTATCAGCGGGTCCTCTAACAGATGTTGGCCCCTCTCCCTCTCTCTCTCTCTCTCTCTCTCCATGTTGGGCGTCAATGAACCTCTTTCCAGTAGTTGTTCTGCTATTACAAACTTCCCATTTCAGATCCTTTATATATGAGATCGAGGTCTTGATTCATGGTTCCCCAGGATTTCGGTTTTATCCTCATGTTCTTGGACATCCCGGTGTTGAAAGTTCGACTTTTGTAGTTTTATGTGCCCAAAAAATTGGGATTTAGAGTCTACAGGTCAATAGCCCAAACTTGAAGTTTCTTCCGATGGTTTTTTCAGAACTATGAAAGCAGGTGATTGATGGGTGTGAATTATTGGATCCAGTAAATTAATATGATTTGGTAGTGTTTGTTACTTGAGGGACTGGACTGACTCTCAGTAAGAAAGTTTGTAAAAAGATGTGTATTACTGAGGATAAAATGTTCTTTAAGATATCCAGAAGGTGCTCGTTCATGGGTTGGGGGTGTGAGGTAGGTTTGTGAGGGAGAGGAGAACTGTAGGGAGATGAGCGAACACACCAAAGTGGGTTCTACTTAAAGCAATTCCATTTCTTTTCATCTATTTTTTTGGCTTAGTTTCATCCTCTGAATTCTATATATCCTCGATTGCCACAAGTGATGATGCATATGCTCAAGTATTTGGCAAAGACAGATCTGGACACATACAAGGAGTTGGCACCGGTCAACCCCAAAATCTTTGTGGAGTGAAATAAGATCATTTCAAACCCAAGCACGACAGAAAGATGAAAATGGGACTTTACTTCAACTTGTGAAAGTACTAGCTGAAAAAATTGTTAAGGTTGAGACACTTGTCATACAGGTATGTTTACCCTTCCCTCATGTGATTTTTCATTAGTGTTAGATTTTTCTTAAGTAATGAGCCACTTTATGTGTGTCATTTCAAATAGGAACATAATTCTGAACCATCCATCTTCTTCTAAATGTGTGCAATCAACTACTAGTGTAGCCAAAGCTATGCATGTGTATATATATCTTTCCTTTTTTTTTTAACAAACCAATTTAATTTAATCCATTAAGTTCAATGTCTTTTCATGTCCAAAAACTTTTCTTATGAAACCAGTCAAGGTGCATGCCTTCTTTTTCATGTAAATAATTAAATCTATCATTGGATTGAATGTTAGTCTACTTTCATTTTCATGTTCTACAGATGAAAGGAGAAGAGGTAAATTTATTAGATTTGGCAGGAGAAGTGGTTGGACACGGCACAATTATGAGTGAGGAAAAAGATAAGGTAGTTATCCGGAAGGTGTTAGGCGATACTTTTTATGAGATAGTGGTTTTCTTGGCAGTCAAGATTGATGCACCACTATTTATAAAAGATGTAGAGAGAAAGATCATGAGAGATGCAATAGGTAGTCGCATACCATGGTTTAAAGACTATGTAAGATTATATGGTCAATAATTGACTTACATAAATTGTATGTTCTTCAGCCATTGGCAATGATTTCTTCTTATCTATAGGTTCAACTTGATATGGTTTGACTTATTGAAGACATATTTCACTCTTCAGAGATTTTGGTTGATGGATCTATATTTCAAAGTATGATAGGTCTTTTTTTGTGATCTCCACCAATTGATCTTGAAAATAATATGTAACTATACCTATGGTTTCTTTGGATTATGGTGTTGCATACATTTATTTTTATGATGATGATGTACTATTTCGGAATTTCTTAAATGGGAATACGTGATAATTGTGAAATGACATATGTATCAATAGACAACAATGGTGTGTTTGCAATATATGGATGTGTTTTGAATTGACGAAAAATTATGTATGTGGTATATATGGATGTCGCAAAGAAAATAAATCTTATGACACAATTGTGTATGTGCAAATGTGATGTGAGATAATTTGCCATATATTAGATGTATGCTTACAGCTTAGTTTTTCTACGTAAAGTTGTTTATCGTAAATGTATGGTGATATACGCTACAAAAAAATAATTGCCAAGTAGGTTTATGTGTATCTATAGTTACGATAACATGCGTAAGTATCTCTACAAGAATAGTTGTCGTACAAACTTTTGTTATGGTTTCTTGGAGTTATACTTTGTAAATCACAACCTCATGAGAGGGGAATTGAATCTGTGCCACCTCAGCAAAAGGTAGCCTGTGGAGTCAATGAGCCATTGGTTTGGTGGCACTTTAATTTGTTACATTTTTAACCATAGTGACACTTGTTGCACTACCTGTGGTATAGTTTGAAAAAAGATATATTTTTTAAGTTTGCTCTTATTGTTGGTCCATTATGTCCGACATGCTCGTATAATCTAATTTCTAATTGGATGACCCATGCAATTTCAAAAAATCATAAACTAAATGTCAATGAACATGAATTACAACTCTTAGCCAAGCCCAATAAATTGGGAGCTCAATTTTTAATTTTTAATTTTTTAGGTTTTTCGATCGAAGATCAAATTACAAGGACATGATAGGACATGATAGAACCAACTATAAAAAAAATAATTTTTTCGGGCTGCCCCCTATGCAGTGCAGCACATCACCTGTGGTGCAGCAAGTATTACTCTTTTAACAAACTATTCGTTCTATATAAGTAGTATTATATTAGAGGGGAATAAGCTTAATAAATGTTAATTCATATTATTAATATCAATATTAATAAATGTTAGTATGAATAAAAAATAATATTTAATATTATTTTGATTAATTAATGTTGATTAACATTAATCCTAATTAATTATTAAGATAAATGTTTTATGCTCCATTTACTAATCAGATATTTGAATAACAATGAACGTTAATCATAGTTTATTATTAATGTAAATCTTAATTAATATTAATTTTAATATATAAGCCCACATAGTAATTATGTGGAAAGATAATGATGAACTTTATTTTATTTTTTATTTTTAATAATAAAATTTATTTATATATATTATTTAAATAAAGATTCTATCCTAGGCTAACCTCCACTTTGAAATGAGAACTATTTATCCCTAGAATAGCCAAAGAAGGATTAAATCAAGGCTACCTTGATCGGGCTCCCTTGGACTAACCTAGGTTAGCCGTATCCCTATCTCGAAATCAAACAGGTGTTGGGTTCTCGATTTTCTGCAGATCTCCCGCGCAGTGGAAATAAAAATAAAAACGGAGATCCGTTCCCATTTCGAAAAATCTAAAAATCGGATTATCGGATAATCGGTTCTTACCATGTGCGGATTCGAATCCACAACCGTTCGGTTCTATTGGTGGGACACCACAAGCCGCGCAAGCGCCCGGCCTCTAACGGAGTCCACGCGATCCTCCTCGCGACGGATATCCTTATGTTCCTCGTTCTTTGCAGTGCACGAAGCCTCCGCCGGTTGCCGCAGCGATCGCCGCAACGCGCGGACGATTTCCCGTCGAACGGGATTCGGAGATGCAGCGGAGCAGATCCGGGGATCCGGATTCTTCTGGGGCACCAGAGAGAGAGAGAAAGAGAGGTAGAGGCGGCTAGGGTTAGCAGCAGTTTAGCCTGCTCAGCCCGTTCGCTACATTTTATACTAACCGTGTTTTTTCATAAAAACCCCCAGTTTATATAAAACCCACTTATTTACCCATCGCCTTGAGAATCATTTGCGTGTGACCCTCTAGGCCCAATTACTAGTCCGGTTAATAGCCCAATAAGCCTAGTAACTCCTTACTGGCTTTATTAATCAATTAATAACTCTTTATTAATTAATTAATCAATCGACTTGATGTCACACATCGAATTCGACCGGACCTCCAATCACGTTGGGTGCCAAGCAACACCGCGTGAACCCGGAAGGTATCGGGGTTAAGTAACCTACTCTTGGAACCTTTTCGCCGACAGTTACCGAGTGGATATAATCCTTCATTCGTACAATGCTCTCGAGTCAACTCAAGGTATGGCGTGCTGTGAAACCCTAACCGGTCGACTCACTTGGATTGGATGCCGCTGATGAATATTGGAAAACTCCTTTCCCGATATTATCGTCCACCCTGGCCAGAGATTTCCGCGCATCCTTCCTAGAGCATTCTTTCTCTAAGTATCGAGAGCGAATGATTCCTTATTGACACACAATTCCCTTCGACGGTATTATGTTGTACCCGATCCTTGGTTGTTTAGAATCCCGTGGTTAGAGATTCATAAACCAAGTTCAAAGCACATAAGTCCACTGACAAGGTGTCCTTGGTGTCTCAGGTTCGAGGACCATCCACGCAACTGCGACAATAGAATCAAGCTGGTTGACAGTGAGGTACAATAAAATCCAGCGATTCAGTCGAATCAGTTCAGTGAACTCATTGTTCAATGAGCACCTACAGATTAGCCTTAGTGTCTCCACACAAATGACTTATGAGATCAGTCACCCTCATCATATGAGCAGGAGTAATCTGTACTAGTCTAGCCGAATATCCGATGTCCTTGGATATCCTTCGACTAGAAACGATTAAGAATATGTGTGTTTAAGTGATCAGTCTCATTAGTATGATATCATCATAATTTGATCACTATTGCACATATTTACGGACTTCATTATGAGATAATAATTAATACGATTTACACACAATGAATATTTTGCCATTATATTAATAAATGAACGAGATTTACATAGTCAGATTGGCTTGTAGGCCACCTAAGACTAACAATCTCCCACTTGGACTAAAGCCAATCACCTTTATACAGTAAGGCTATAGACTCTAGGTGACACTCAAATACAATTCGAGCCAACGGCTTTGTCAGTGGATCTACTACATTGTCGACGGATGGAACTCTTTCCACTACTACATCTCTTTTGGATATGATCTCTCTGATAAGATGAAAGCGCCTCAGAATATGTTTCGATTTCTGATGAGACCGCGGCTCTTTCGCTTGCGCAATGACTTTATTGTTGTCGCACAACAGCGGAACAGGTTCGGAGATACTGGGAACTACGCTGAGGTCGGTGATGAATTTCTTCAACCATACTGCTTCCTTGGCGGCTTCAGCTGCAGCGACGTACTCAGCTTCAGTTGTCGAATCTGTAGTGATTACTTGTTTGGAACTCTTCCAGCACAATACTCCTCTGTTCAAATTAAACACAAATCCAGATGTAGACTTGCTGTCATCTGGATTTGACTGGAAACTCGAGTCAGTAAAACCTTGCTGTTTCAAGTCACCTCCTCCATAGACAAGAAACATACCCTTAGTTCTTCTCAAGTACTTAAGGATACATTTCACTGCCTTCCAGTGCTCTTCGCCTGGATCAACCTGAAATATGCTCATAACACTTAGAGCAAATGCAACATCAGGCCGTGTACATAGCATGGTATACATAATAGATCCTATGGCAGAGGCATAGGGTATTCTATCCATGAATGCCCTCTCATTAGGAGTCTTAGGAGACTGCTCCTTTGAGAGATTAATTCCATGTCTCATCAGTATGAGACCTCTCTTGGAATTTTCCATGCCAAACCTTTTGACTATGGTATCTATGTACAAGGATTGAGTTATTACAAGCATCCTCTTTGATCTATCTCTATAGATTTGTATTCCCAATATGTAGGATGCTTCTCACAAATCTTTCATGGAGAAATTTTTTAACAGCCAGATCTTTACTGATGACATCATAGCTAGATCATTCCCAATGAGTAGTATGTCATCTACGTAAACAACTAAGAAGGTGACTGCGCTCCCACTGGTCTTCTTGTACACACAAGGCTCATCTTCATTCTTAATGAAGTCATAAGACCTGACAGCCTCGTCAAATCTTATGTTCCAGCTCTGGGAAGCTTGCTTTAGTCCATAAATGGACCTTTGAAGCTTGCACACTTTATTTGGAGATTCTTTGGATGTGAAACCTTCTAGTTGTATCATATACACCTCTTCCTCAAGGTTACCATTGAGGAAGATAGTCTTCACATCCATCCGCCAGATCTCGTAATCAAAATGTGCAGCAATGGCGAGTAGAACTCTGATTGATTATCATGGCAACTGGTGAGAAAGTCTCGTCATAGTCAATTCCTTGTCTTTGACGATATCCCTTTGCTACCAACCTTGCCTTATAAGTATCGATCCGTCCATCAGTACTGATCTTCCTCTTAAAGATCCACTTGCATCTGATGGGTACAATACGCTTGAGCAAGTCCTCTAAGTTCCAAACTTGGTTGGTGTACATGGATTGGATTTCTAAGTTCATGGCTTCTCGCCATTTCTCGGCTTCTGGGCCTTCTATGGCCTCCTAGTAGGTTTTAGGATCATCATCCTCATTATATTCAACCTTAGACTCACCTTTAGCGATATGTCTCACATATCGTTCGGGTAGTCTAGGTAATCTACCAGATCTACGAGGCTCACCTGTGCGTACCTGAACAGATTCAGGAACTGATATCTCATCTGATGATAATGCAATTGTTTGGGGATCTAGAACCTCTTCCAGTACTATTTTACTCTCACTGTCCTCCTGGAGAAGGTATTCTTCTTCCAAGAAGATAGCTTTCCTGGCGACAAACACTTTTTGTTCACCAGGATGGTAAAAATAGTATCCAAAGGTTTTCTTTAGATATCCCACAAACCTGCATTTATCAGTTCGTGTTTCCAGCCTGTCTGGATCATGTCTCTTTACATGAGTAGGACAACCCCAGACTTTAACATGTTTAAATTCTAGTTTCCTGCCTTTTCATATCTCATATGGAGTAGAGGCCACATACTTGCTTGGTACTTTGTTCAACAGGTATGTTGCTGACTCTAGAGCATACCTCCAGAGGGACATTGGTAATCCTGAAAAGCTCATCATGGATCGCACAATGTCCAACAAGGTGTGATTCCTCCTTTCTGATACACCATTCATCTGTGGTGTATATAGAGGGGTCAGCTGAGAAAGGATACCATTATTCCTTAGGAATTGTGTGAAATTAGTACTCAAGTATTCTCCTTCTCGATCTGATCGAAGAGCTTTAATACTCTTTCCTAATTGCTTATCTACCTCATTTTTGAACTCCTTGAACTCTCAAATGCTTCCGACTTGTACTTCATTAAGTACACATAGTTGAATCTTGAGAAGTCATTGGTGAACGTGATGAAGTATGAAAAGCCACCTTTGGCTTGGGTGGATATGGGACCACATATATCCGATATTAGCTCCAAAATGTCCTTGGCACGTTCTGCATGTCCAGTAAATGGAGATTTTGCCATCTTTCCCATAAGGCAAGATTCACACGTCACAAACGATTCATAATCGAATACTGTTAAATAACCATGCTTATGTAACCTTTGCAACCTGCTTTCACCAATATGCCCATGTCTACAATGCCACATGTAGGCTTGGTTCACACAATCGTTGAGAAGCTCCTTACAGTTCCTCTTCCAGTGACCATTCTGCTTACAGTAGAAGCAGTCACCATTTACTACTCTTTTCCCTTTGTCCTTTGATCTTTTATCGTTAGCTATCATCTCTACTTCAGGGGCATCTAATGCCGATTCAGCAGGAGGATCAGCATTAAGGGCGTAGGCAATCTGCTCAGATCTGAAGACATTCTTCAAGTGTTTGAGCCAATCCGAGTAGATCGCGTAAGTCAAAAGGGCATCAAGTATGCCACAGAGTGGGTTATTCGACGACATTATTCTCTACAAGAGATGAATAAAATCCTTTTAGCCTATGTTCTATTATTAAATATAAAACAAGACATGATCTTTTGTTCAAGTTTTTACTCCCACTAATTTTCGACGGACTATATAACCCTCAGTTATACAGAACGGGAAATGCTGACAGTCTCCTAGTGGGGTTCAGAATCTCAATGACTTGCAGTACAACCTTGTGGATAGCACAACCAACTGTAATACAATCAAAGAGCACCCATCTCATAGGACTTGCAACTCCTTGCAATATTTGATCATAGCTTGAGCCCCCAGAGATTTAATGGCCTTGTGGATAGCACAACAAACCACTAATTCTGGTCTAAGCTAACCATTGTTACGCGGCAAGTATAGATTTGCATGCAGCCCTTGTGGATAGCACAACAAAGCTACATGGTTCCTTTACCCCGATCATATAGGCATCTAATGCCATAGCCATAGTCTCTCCTCACAATTAGACAAGCCTTGTGGTAATACAACAAACCTGTCTAAAGTGATTTGAGTCCTATGATTATAACGATGGTGGACCACGCGGTAAATTCTTAATTACTAACATTACGGCTTAGAGTTTAGATGAGGGTATTTAGATAACTTTTATCTTGGTCTCTCCTAGGTAATAGTATATAAATATATCGTATATATTTACTAAATACTATACCTGCTTTGATTTACAATCAAACATTAAAAACAATGCATCACATACATATCTAGTGTGGTCATGGATAGCACAGTGGGTTTGATTGGAGTCAACAGCCAAACGCACACACAATATAACATAACATTTATATAAGACTACCCTTCAAACATAAATGCAAAAGATCTCCATCGTATCGCCTTCTTGATTGCAGCAGTAGATCGTCCTCACTCTTTCTTCGGTTGCCTTGATCAGATTACAATAATTCTAGAATTACAAGTAAATTGAAGAAGGCCTTATGGCGAGTACAAGAGAGGGGGAGGTAGAAGTACAACGGAGTTTGAGAGAGAGAGAGGTACGTAGACCTCTATTTATTAACAATTAATAAATATCCATACATCTACGATCCACATTCATCACTCATCACATGAATAATAAAATAAGTGCATATCCATGACCACGGTGTGTTTTAAACATTCCACACATGATTCAGCGCATCACATGGGTAAAATAAAAGAGTTTTCAAAATATATAATTCTTGGCTTTCAAAAGGCTGAGTTCCGATCAAAATTGGCATTTGAATTTTGAAAATTCTTTTAATTAATTTAACATGCAATCAAATCTAATTTAAAAGCATTTAACACACATCACATGTGCACACACTCCAAATTAATAATTTTCAGATTATTCCATACAATTAGAACAATTCTAATAATTAAATAATATAACACTTAGATTAAACCACATTAATAATCTAACAATTAGACTATTAATAACTAATCTAACTCTTAGACTAGTCTAATAAAGTTAATTAATAATTTAACACTTAAATTAATAATCAACTGCAATTAATTATTAACCACTAACCTAATACTTAGATTAGTCAATTAATGTTAATTATTAATTTAACTCTTAAACCAATAATTAACACTAACAAATTAATAACTAATTAATCTAACTCATAGATTAACTAATTAAAGTTATCATTAATTTAACTATTAAATTAATAAATAACAATAATCAATTAAGGACTACTAATTTAACATTTAAATTAGTCATCTAAGTTAATTATTAATTTAACAATTAAATTAATAACTAACTTAAAAATTAATTAACAATTAGTAGAATTAATAATGTAACATTTAGATTAATTATCACTAACCTCTAATTTAAACTCTTAAATTAGTCATATAAAGGTTAATAATTAATTTAACAATTAAATTAATATTAATCCTAATTAATTAACAACTAATTGCTAATTAATTAACCCTTAAATGACTTAATGATTCAAAATCATTAAATAAAATGGAACAATAAAATTAAATTTCAAAATAATTTCTGAATTTTAAAATTAATTCAAATTTTATTTGTAATTTAAATGGTCTTAAGGGGTTTGAAATGGGGATAAAGGGGTATAAGGGTTTAATAGGGACTTAAAAGAATGGGCCTAGCCCAACAGGATCCTGGCTCAGGCCAAGCTGAGTGCCATGACTCAGCCATGGTGCGGTTCCTAGTGAGCCCAGGGCTCGGGCCAGGGGGAACCAGACCCTGGTCCCATGGCTCGGCTGGGCTCGGTCCAGCTGGTTGGACCGGCTCAGGCCCGGGCCCGATGGGAGCGCTCAGCCGGCCATCATCCTCCCTAGCCCGTGGCTAACCCTAACAGCAGGTTGCAGGCCTGACAGTCGGGAGGGATTTTCAGGGTGCCGGCGACGTCGCCCCTCCGGCGGCCGCCTTGGACGGCGGCGTCGGTCCCGCCGGCGACCCCTCCGGTGCCGGTGGGATCCTCGGAGAAGCCCCAAAGCAGGCCAAAACCCCACCAAAAATATGGTTTTTACACAGGTTTTCTAAAAACCGAATAAGATGGAGACTAGTATCCATCTCCGGCCATCTCCAGAAAGTGCTCCGGCGCCGGTGAGGATCCCAGTAATGATCGGAGACTATCTCCACATGATCCGGGTGCAAGTAATCCATCCCAACGCTTGGGAAGCCCTATACAAACCCCAGTTCTTCGTCCAACAAAGAACAAAATTAAATCTCAAACAAATCAAAATTTGCATAATCAAATAATAAAAAATTATACTTTTAATATGTGTTCATCGCATGAACACGGATCCAGCAATAAGATCGATTTAGCGCATGGAATAATACATGGAAACATTAAATCGGAGACCGAAACGGGACAAGAAACAGTGGAACCTGGCTCTGATACCACTGTTAGATTCTCAGGTTTCTCCGGATCTCCCGCACAGCGGAAATAAAAATAAAAACGGAGATCTGTTCCCATTTCAAAAAATCTAAAACCGGATTATCGGATAATCAGTTCTTACCGTGTGTGGATTCGAATCTGCAACCGTTCGGTTCCCTTGGTGCGACACCGCAAGCTGCGCAAGCGCCCAACCTCTAGCGGAGTCTACACAATCCTCCTCACGACGGATATCCTCACGTTCCTCATTCTTCGCAGCCCACGAAGCCTCCGCCAGTCGCCGCAACGCATGGACGATTTCCCGTCGAACAGGATTCAGAGATGTGGCGGAGCAGATCTGGGGATCCGAATTCTTCTGGGGCACCAAAGAGAGAGAGAAAGAGAGGCGGGGGCGGCTAGGATTAGCAGCAGCTTGGCCTGCTCAGCCTGTTCGCTACATTTTATACTAACCGCGCGGTTTTTTCATAAAAATCTCCGGTTTATATAAAACCCACTTATTTATCCATCGCCTTAAGAATCATTTGCGTGTGACCCTCTATGCCCAATTACCAGTCCGGTTAATAACCCAATAAGCCCAGTAACTCCTTACTAGATTTATTAATCAATTAACTTTTTATTAATTAATCAAATCAATCGAATTGATGTCGCACATCGAATTCGACCGGGCCTTCGATCACGTTGGGTGCCAAGCAACACTACGTGAATCTGGAAGATGTCGGGGTTAAGTAACCCACTCTTGGAACCTTTCTGCCGACAGTTACCGCATGGATATAATCCTTCATTCGTACAATGTTCTCGAGTCAACTCAGGGTATGGCGTGCTGTGAAACCTTAACCGGTCGACTCACTTGGATTGGATGCCGCTGATGAATATCGGAAAACTCCTTTCCCGATATTATCGTCCGCCCTGGCCAGGGACTTCCGCACATCCTTCCTAGAGCATTCTCTCTCTAAGTACCGAGAGCGAATGATTCCTTATTGACATACAATTCCCTTCGACGGTATTCCGCTGTACCTGATCCTTGGCTGTTTAGAATCCTATGGTTAGAAATTCATAAACCAAGGTCAAAGCACAGAAGTCCACCGACAAGGTGTCTTTGGTGTCTCAGGTCCGAGGACCATCCACGCAACTGCTACAATAGAATCAAGCTGGTTGACAGTGAGGTACAATACCATTCAGCGATTCAGTCGGATCAATTCAGTGAACTCATTCTCTAATGAGCACCTACAGATTCGCCTTAGTGTCTCCACACAGGTGACTTATGAGATCAGTCACCCTCATCATATGAGCATGAGTAATCTGTACTAGTCTAGCCGGATATCCGATGTCCTCGGATATCCTCTGACTATAAACGATTAAGAATATGTGTGTTTAAGTGATCAGTCTCATTAGTATGATCTCATCATAATCTGATCACTATCGCACATATTCACGGACTTCATTATGAGACGATAATTAATACGATTTACACAATGAAGATTATGCCATTATATTAAAAAATGAACGAGATTTACATAGTCAGATTGGCTTGTAGACCACCTAAGACTAACAACAGGCACCAAGAGTTGAGGGATATGTTCATATAATTAACAATACTTACATGTTAAATTTAAAATGATAGTACTTATTTGCATATGATCTTACATACAATCCTAATATGTGTAAATACTTCATTATGATAACAAATGGCATATTTGATAGATATATTATTTTATAAGAATACGTTGAATAATATCCAAAAAAGCTAGGCAATCTTTTTTCAAACGACAATAATTGAATTTTTAAATTTTAACTTACAAGAGTGGTTAATATGAAATTATCCCTTGAGAAATTTTAACGGTCTATTTTTGTGTCAACCATGAAAGACATTTAGGTAGGCTTGCTGAAAACTCATATCAAGGGTTAATTTTGTATTAGATGGTAAAGAAACATGTTTAATTACTATAAAGGCATGCACTTGAGTTTATATAAAGCTCAAAACCCTCTAATAAATGCATCCTACCTAAATCTGCTCAGAGTTAGTTATGCTGGAGCCTCTCATTTATGATAACTCCATTGGTTCTTTTTTAAACTCTAATTAAACATGACCTAATACAACAAAATATGTTGTGAGTCACACATCGTACATTTATCCTTGCCACAATTAAGTTGCGACTTGAATGAGTGATGAAGGCATGAATTTTGTCTAGTAGGATCATGTAAGTTGGACACTACGGGCCAAATTAGAGAGCGACGACATTTGGGTCACTGAATTGGACGGATCAATGGGGTCATTGGGCCAATCCAGTAGAATATCACTGGACTCATGGCTTGTATTTCCTACAACGAAATCTCATAATCGAGTGAGATTCTATGACCCCACTGGAGCTGCCCTTGGATCCAATAATGTTAATTCGCAGTACCAAAAATCCAGCAGCGAGGAAGGGTGAACTCAATGAAGGCAGAGAATTTCAACATGTTCTTCTGCACTACCTGACCGTCCCCCAGTTCGGATCCTCCGGACCTATTTCTTAAATCCTTTTCACGAGTTCTTAGATTTTATTGAAGAAAAATAAACTTATTCATTAAGGTCCCGTTTGGTATCGGGATAGAACGGGGATAGGGATGGGTTATTCCCGTTCTTTGTTTGGTATGCCAAAAATAAATGAGAATAAGGGGGGTTAAGAAGAATAGGGTTATCCTCAATAATGGGGTTAAGATTGGGGATAACTCATTTCACGTTTTAGGTGGAATGAGTTAAACCATTTTCCCATCCCCATTTTCCTCTCCTCTGCCCGTACCCCCGACGCCCCTCCCGTACCCCCGATGCCCCTCTGCCCTTCCCTTCTCAGAAACCCTAGTACAACTCAAACGAACAGTGAGTCAACGGTGGCGACCCCGGCATCCTGCCTCCTTCCCGGCGGCATCTCCTTCCCGCGGCGACCCCGGCATCCCGTCTCCTTCCTGGTGGCATCCCGCCTCCTTCCCGACGGCATCTCCTTCCCGGCTGCGACCCCGACATCCTGTCTCCTGGCCCGCGGCATCTCGCCTCCTTTCCGGCGGTATCTCCTTCCCGGCGGCATCCCGCCTCCTTCCCTGTGGCATTCTCGCCTCCTTTCCGGCGGCATCTCCTTCCCGGTGGCATCTCGCCTCCTTCCCGGCGGCAAGGTCTTCTCTTCCCCTCTGTTCGTTGGTTCTCTGCGTCTCGTGGCAAGGTGTTTCCTTCCCTTTCCTCTGTTAGTTGCTCCTTTGCTCCTGTGCATCACGTGTTGTTCGGTTTTTTCCTTCCATGTTCCTGCAAACAGTATATATGGGTATCATTTTTTCCTTCCCTCTTTTTGAACATGATGTCCCCTTTTTTTTTTCCCCTGCTATAGGCGATCGGTTGTGGTTGTGCAACAATTATATGGTGCTTTCCTCGTTTTCTCCTTTCCTCTTCCTGAACATGATGCCCGTATTATTTTTTTATGTTGGGAATGTGTTGCTCCTTCTCTGTTGAAATTTGCTGCATTCTCTGTTAGTAATGTGCTGGTTCTTCTCTGTTGTGAATGCGCTGGTCCTTCTCTGTTAGGAAGGTGCTGCTCGTTTCTGTTGGCACTGTGCTGCTGAAAGCATGTGATTACTCCTTCCCTCATGTTTCCACATAGCATATGGCGCTATTTTCTGTCGCTTGTGGTTCCTCCTCACTTGTATGTTTTTTATGTTTTCTCATTGCACGCGTCGGATTGCTCCATTGATATACACACATATACGTTTTCTTATGATTTTACATTGATCTCATTATTTTATCTTTCTTTGTATTCAATAATCCTCCCTGGTAAAGAATGAGTCAGTCCAAGGATGGTAAAAGTAGAGTGGCTAATTGGAGTATCGAAGCTGATCGTACCTTGGTAGATCTTCTTGTAGAGCACAGGGTTAACAACAATGGATTTGCCAATGGCAATTTTACGAAAGAGGTTTGGAAATCCACTGTTGTTAAATTCAATTCCATTTCTAAGCTAGGCTAATCACTCCATCATTTGAAGAATCGCTTCAAAAACCTGAAGAAATTTTATTCCCTATATCTTAATCTTAAGAATAGGATGTTAGGTTGGGGTTGGGATGATGAAAAACATATGCTTGTCCCAGACGACTGAGAGATTTGGGAAGATCTGATAGCGGTATGTGAGTGGGTGTTGTACGACGAGTTTCTCATTTCATTACTTTCAGTCATTCATCACTAATAACATGAGCAAATGCAATAAAGAATATAAACAAATACAAGGAAAGCCTTTCTCCTTCATGGAACAAATGCACCTGATTTGTTCCACTTCTTTGGCTAGGGGAGATAATGCTGCACCTAATTCGGGTACCTCATGCCTAGATATACGAAGTGAAAATGGAGATGATGATGAAGGGACGGATGTGGACCTAGGCTTAGACTTCAATATAAATTGCTTCAATTTAGAGGGTGAGACATCCGAATACAATATCCGGCATGAAGAAATGCCAACTCCCACACCTAACATGAATGAGGAGGCTACTCCTCCACAGAGAAACACTTCCACTTGCACTAATGCTAATAGAAACGGGAAGCGGGCTACTGATCTTGGTAATGAGCAGATGGATAGGCTAGTTAAGTTGGGTGAGGAAAGACTCAAATTGACAAGGGAGATTGTGGAGCATCAAAAAATGTTAGCTCCGCCCGTTGCAACAGCTCTTCAGGAGTTGATGAAAGTCACTGGAATTCCGCAAGAATCTTTTTATAAAGCTGTTGATTTGCTGAAGCCTGTCGATGATCGTTCTATCTTTTTATCTCTACCGGATAAATTGAGGCTTGGGTGGATAATGACCCACGTAGGCTACTATTGACATTGATATCCTTTAATTTGTTTTTTTAAATGTGATTTATGTTGTTATTTTTATGTGCAAAACATGATCATTTCATATTTGTATAACATAGGATCTTATCTTTTGACAACATGGAATTCGCTGCTATGAACCCTCCTGCCTTTGACACTCTTACATTTATGATGGAAGAGGAAGAGTATTGGGAACAAGTTGAACACATGGTCATACTTCATTTGTTATCGTCGTCATTTCACACTCATGGTCCTAGTAGGCCAATGCACACTGATATAGGTCGAGGGAATAGGTGGGTAAATGAGTTGATGGCAGGACATGTGGGAAGGTCATATTCCAATTTTCGGGTGCACCCATGGTTGTTTTTAAGACTGAGAGATAATCTCATGGAGTGGGGTGCCCTAGAGATACGAAGAACATGTCTGCTACTGAACAATTAGCCATATTTTTGCTTGAGGTTGGCCATGGTATTGGGAATAGGTTGCTTCGTGAATGATTTCAACACTCAGGGGAGACCATAAGTCGTCATTTTAACAATGTGCTCATGGCAATATTGTCAATACGTTGTGACTACATTAAGGGCCCTACTTCCGATGAACCGGTGCACCCAAAGATTCGTCGTGATCCAAAGTATTATCCTTTTTTCAAAGTAATATTATTTACCGTACACACCTAACATTCTTATCTATGTATCTTTGTGTCGTCATGTGTTTGATTAACTTTATTTCCTATGCCAATAGAATGTTGTAGGTGCAATTGATGGCACACATGTTTATGCAAATGTCCCACATATTGACCAGCCTCGATTTTGAAATAGAAAGGGTGAAACCTCCTAGAATGTCATGGGTTGTGTGAATTTTGATCTAATGTTCACATGTATTGTTGTTGGCTGGGAGGGTTCTGCTGTAGATATGAAGGTCTTGAGGTGGGCAATGGAGAGTGGAGGTTTTACTGTACCTGAAGATAAATACTATTCAATACAATAATTAAAGTACTCAATTTTGATGCCAAACAATAGCTACAACTTGTATCGTAGGGAAATTTTACTTGGTCGATGCTGGGTATGCAAACACCCCTCAATTCTTAGCGCCGTACCGCGGCACTCGATACCATTTGTCTGAGTATAATTCTTCAAGAAGGAATCGGCTAACATATAGAAGTAAGAAGGATATGTTCAATCATAGGCATGCTCAGCTACGTAATGTTGTTGAGCATGCCTTTGGGGTATTGAAAGCCCGATTCACAATTTTAGTAAAACGACGAAATTATCCCATTAAGACTCAGGCAAAGATTGCAATGGCTTCTTGTGTCTTACACAACTTCATTAGGAAGGAACAAGGCCTTGATTTAATTTTCCAACAAGGAGAATGTGATTTGATGATGGAGGGAGACAATGAAGTAAACGAAGAGGATAATGTTAATGGCACAGAGGCTGCTAGAGGGGAGAGATTTAGAAACCAAATGGCCACTCGTCTTTGGGCACAACACACTAGGCGAGGGTACAAATTGCTATACATACCTTGTTATACATTGGTTATTATTGTATTCATTTTCAAATGTGGTATATGACTGCATAACCATTGTCAATTGCAGGCACGAGGAAGTGGAAGGAGGGAATGATCAATGACATTTCATATGTTGTATTTTCGATATGTTTACATTTTATTTTCGATGCGTGGATTTTTTTTCTTTTGCAATGCATGGACATTTCATATGTTGTAATGCTACATTTATGTCATCTTTGTTCTACCCCCTGCGAGTGCCATAAGTTGAACCTTAATATTTCCTTGACATTGACATAGATATATGGTGTGCATAAATTTTTTGGCTAATGTTTTTTACCTCAAGCGGTCGATTGGTCTAATGCGAGGAGGTTCTAACTGCAATTTTATGTTCATTTTCGGTTGAACTTATAGCTGCCTTATACATATGTGGAAGCAAATGGTTTCATTTTGGGTTGAACTTATGGTTTGAACTTATGGCTACCTTATACACGGATAGAAGCAACGGTTTCATTTTGGGTAGACAATCATGACTGTTATGTCATGCAGATTTGGTTTGATAATGATGATATTATTGGTTTTAGTTTGGTTCTTGCAGATTTCTTTTATGTCCTACTTGGTCTTTCTTTTTCTTGTAGATTTCTTCTTATAATGGGCTGTAAATATAAACATGTGCATGTCTTTTATGTCCTACTTGGTCTTTCTTGTTCTTGTTCTTGCAGATTTCTTCTTATATGCACAGGTTTATATGCCTTACTTGTTCTTTCTTTTGGTTAAGTTGTTTTTTCAATGGGCTGTAAATATAAACATGTGAATGTGTTTATATGCCCCAGTTTTTTTTATTTTATTTTATGTGGATTAGGCTGTAAATATAAACCGATGCACAAGTTTATATGCCTCACTTGTTCTTTCTTTTAGTTAACTTGTTTTTTTCAATGGGCTGTAAATATAAACATGTGCATACGTTTATATGCCCCTGTTTTATTTTTATTTTTTTTCTGTGGATTGGACTGTAAATATAAACCGATGCACAGGTCTATATGCCCGAGTTGATATTTTTGCGTATTTGTATATTATTTGTTGCAAATATGAAAGTATGCCATAGGTTTATATGCCCATTATGACAGCAGGTTGCAAGCTTTGGTTCAAATGGTCATTGATGGATGCTTATGAGTAAATATAAATATGTGCATATTAAGGGGCAGTGATGATCGGAAGGATAATTCAATTGATGCAAAATGCATATGAAGGTCTCACAGCAACCCTTCTCATTCAATTCAGGGTGAGTCAGATGGCTGGTTTGTGATGGCAACATATGCATTGCATGTGATTTAAAAAAAAAAAAAGGAGAATTGACCATATGAGCCTCCATTGGGAGTCTCTCACATAATGTGCTAGTTTCTACCTCCCATAGGTATGCATTGTGATGACAACCTATGCATTGCATAGATCTATATGCCCGACTTCTTTGTTTTATTTTTGATGGAATTGTAATGTGATGATGGGCAATAATGATGGAAAGAACAGTTCAATTGAGGCAAAATGCATATGAAGGTCTCACGGCAACCCTTGAGTCGGATGGCTGGTTTGTGATGGCAACGTATGCATTACATGTCATTTTTTTATAAAAAAAGGAGAATGACCATCTGAAATGGATAGTAATGATGGGAATGACAATTCAATTGAGGCAAAATGCATATTAAGGTCTTACGACAACTCTTGAGTCGATTGGCTGGTTTGTGATGGCAACATATGCATTGCATGTGATTTTTTTTTTTTAAAAAGAGAATTGACCATTTGAGCCTCCATTAGGAGTCTCCCACATATTGTGTTCGTTTCTATCTCCGATAGGTATGCATTGTGATGGCAACCTATGCATTGCAATGGTCTATGTCCGATTGTTTTTTTTTTTTTTTTGGAATTCTAATGTGATAATGGGCAGTGATGATGGGAAGGACAGTTCAATTGAGGCACAATGCATATGAAGGTCTTACGGCAACCCTTGAGTCGATTGAGTGGTTTGCGATGGCAACATATGCATTGCATGTGATTTTGTTTTTTTTAAAAAAGAACTGACCATCTAAGCCTCTATTGGGAGTCTCTCACATATTGTGCTGGCTTCTACCTGGCAACATATGCATTGTGATGGCAGCCTATGTCTATATGTTCGATTGTTTGTTTGTTTGTTTTTTTTTGAATTCTAATGTGGTAATGGGCAGTGATGATGGGAAGGACAGTTCAATTGAGTCACAATGCATATGAAGGTCTCACGGCAACCCTTCAGTCGATTGAGTGGTACTTTTTTTTTAGGAACAATACTTGCTGCACAGCCGTGCTGTATATTCCACATACCTTCCGAGAAGGGTAAAAAAATCCCCTATTTCAACAATTTGAACAACAAAGAAGAATCACGAGTCCTCTGCTAGGGCATCTAGCAGACTAGCTCATTCAATCACCTTGTCAGTATGAAGGAAGGCACCCTATCTGTAGTTCTACTTATGTAGAAAATCTTCATATTTCTTCTGTCCAAAATGGTCCATTTGTTGGCATGGAGGACCATTCAGCTTACCTTCCCACTGGTCCCATTATTAAAATCCGTGTACCATTGGAAAATGAGTTTCTCATACTATCAGGTGGCCTTCATAATTAACCTGATTGCAGCCTCTGACAGATCTCTTCCCATGCTAACTAGGCACATTAAACAAGATGGTGAGTGTTTACAACAAGATGAGTTGGAGGTATTTCAAAGAAATACTTGGAAGTATTCAGGTCAGATTTGTGAAGTGGATCAGATTGGCTGAGCCCAGATCAGTCTTAAAAAAATGAAAAATGTTTTTTACAACATATAATAAGGATGTTTTAATTTAGAAGGACACTACTTCGAAATTGCCACCTGCTGCAATCCCTTTTTTAAAAAAAATAAAAAATGTTGAACTGGTCAGAATTGGGCCCAAACTCATCTAGATTGGCCTAGGATTGGGTGAGTCTTTTGTGAGCCAGGCACTTTGGGTTGAGTTGAATTTGTCTGGCTATTCCAGCTTGGTTCCTGCTAAAAAGGTGTGGGGTTGGGGTGTTAGCACCCCCTTTTCCTTTTTCAAGGTGACCTGCTAAAAGGTGTGGGGTTGTGGTGCTAGCTAATCTCATACCAAAAATCTTTTGGATCCAATCCAAAGATGATGAAGATGTAAGTTCCAAATCCTCTCAGCACCAGCCTCCTTAAGAAGTAGCAACAGAGAAGCATTTATCCCTTGAGATGAGCATCACCTTCTTGAAGACCTTCAATTCAAATCTTCATTACGATCTCCCAAGACTTATAACAGAAGGATGGCCAAGTAATGGTGGCCCAAAGCCTTCTCCCCACCAAATTGTCTAGAGTATAGTAAGCGCCTCCTCTAAGATGATACTGGAAACAGCTGCAGCCCTCTCCTACTGCACGCAAGGAAGAGGCCCAGAAGCTACCAGCAATCAGCAAATATCTTGTTGAGACATAATTACTAGTGGTCTACCACCAATCCCTTAGCCACCCCCCCCCCCCCCCCCTCCCCCCCCCAAAAAAAAGTATCATAGTCACTTCCTGATGTTTGGGAATCATGTTTATCCTCCTTTTTTTGAAAGTGATGCTTATCCTCCTATTTCAAAAATCAACCTGATAGAAGTAAGATGAGTTTTGTTACCTCCCTTTGGCCAATGCACATGAGCCCTCTGCTTAATAACAACAGCTTGCTGTTTGCCTTCAATTCCTATTGGAGTACAGTGAAAATAAGAAACTTGTCTATTATTCATTCAATATTTTCCAGCAAACAACCCTTTCATTCCATATGAGATGGGCTTTTGATGCCCCACTCTATAACATCATCTTGAGGTGCTTTAATCTCTTGAGAGGGCATGGAAATTGGATTGACTGTTGAAGATCTTTCTTCCACCATAATGCTATCAATACAACTAGTTCATGTTACAAAACCATGACATCACAGAGTATGACATTATCCTATATGTATAGTCTATAGCTATCTAACATAGTATAAGTCTGTGATCTACGGTGGTCTGGACGAACTCAACTTCATCAAAGGAAAATATTCTTCCCATCCTCTAGTGACCAAAAACTTGCCAACCATGATGATTGTGGATTCCTCTTAAAAGGCTACAATTTGGCCAAGCTAGCAAAAGTTACAAATGTGTCCATCCATAGTTCATCCAGGAATGCACTGATTATCACTGTGTATCATAAGGGAAATGGTGAGACTTGAGTTAAATATTCACCATGGTAATGTTAGTATGTTATAAAATATGAGTAAGGGCAATACCCCCACATGAATACAAGGCTAATCGATCCATACTCATGAACATATTATGATCTCCAAGTAAAATCTGCCTCATCTTATGCTCCATGCAATTATCAAGAACAATCTCATTGAAATCCTATGTTTCCTTTATTGTACAATATATATGCACTTGTTGCAGTTGACTCCTCTCCAGTTTCTAATTATTGAAAATACAGAAACCTGCTAAAGGGAGAAATTTTTCTGATATTTTCATTATTTATCATTACAACATTAGACCCCAAAAATATTTCAACCCACCTATGTATCGGATCAAAGACAATGCCTCGGCAAGTCGAAGTTCTAGAACATGCTAACAACAATGAATGGGCATTTGCAGACCATGATCCCTTCGTCTGCTTTTCACCATTTACAAACTATGCATCCTTCTCTTCTATTTCCCACCTGAATCTTCAAATCATTCTCTGTCCAGTCAGTTGAGGTCAAAATCCTTGAGTCGATTGAGTGGTTTGTGATGGCAACATATCCATTGCATTTGATTTAAAAAAAAAAAAAAAAGAACTGACCATCTGAGCCTCTATTGGGAGTCTCCCACATATTGTGTTGGCTTCTACCTCCCATAGGTATGCATTGTGATGGCAGCCTATGTCTATATGTCCGATTGTTTGTTTTGTTTCTTTTTTTTGAATTCTAATGTGATAATGGGCAGTGATGATGGGAAGGACAGTTCAATTGAGGCACAATTCATATGAAGGTCTCACGGCAACTCTTGAGTCGATTGAGTGGTTTTTGATGGCAACATATGCATTGCATGTGATTTTTTTTTTTTTTAAAAAGAACTGACCATCTGAGCCTCTATTGGGAGTCTCCCACATATTGTGTTGGCTTTTACCTCCCATAGGTATGCATTGTGATGGCAGCCTATGTCTATATGTCCGATTGTTTGTTTTTTTTTTTTTTAATTCTAATGTGATAATGGGCAATGATGATGGGAAAGACAGTTCAATTGAGGCACAATGCATATGAAGGTCTCACGGCAACCCTTGAGTCGATTGAGTGGTTTGTGATGGCAACATATGCATTGCATGTGATTTAAAAAAAAAAAAAAGAACTGATCATCTGAGCCTCTATTGGGAGTCTCCCACATGTTGAAATTTTCTCTGAAAAACTTCTTTCCCGCCTAGTCTCACTTACTGAATCTCATCCAAATTTACATTGACTGGAACCACACTCTAAAGGGTAAGTCTGCATGATTTATGCTGTTCAATCAATACCCTCCAGCTGCCTACTTAGACCAAAACAATCTAACATGAATAAAATTCTTTATTTTTCCATTAATTGCTTCTATCTCTTCCTGTCTTCCCCACGCTCTTTCTCCCTTTGGAATGCCATGAATCAAAAGAGGGGATAGATGCAACAAGAACTCATGACAGGTAATATAAAGGTACAAAGATGATATCCAATCCTAGGTCATCACTGCTACTCTCTCCTGCCCAATGTCTCCTGTCAAATCCAATGGAATCTAGCTAGCCTGGATATATTCTTACCCTCTCTCTCTCTCTCTCTCTCTCTCTCTCTCTCTCTCTCTCTCTCTCTCTCTCTCTCTCTCTCTCTCTCTCTCGTGTTATTATAAATCACCCACCTGCTGAAACGTAAGTACGCATAGGCAACCCCAACAGCGAGAGAATTCCCAAGGCCATCCAGGCATCCTCGGAGAGAATTTCCACCCCACTTCTAACCTTAATCTCTACACACACACACAGAGCAATGGATCCCACCAGCAACAACCTCCTTCGTCAGCTCGCACAGCTGCAAGCTGCCCGCGCCAGGAACACCAACGACCAGAACTTGCACGCCGCCATGCAGCCTCGGGCCCACTTCCAGCCACCTCCTCTGCCCATCGCCCACCACGAAGTGAGCTATATATATATATATAGTCGGACCTTTTGGTTGCCTTTGGATCCGAAATGTTTTGATTGGCTTGTTGTCTTTGACCTTTTTTGTTTTCATGTAGTTTGCAGCGATGAACATGGCTAGCTACAAGCAGGCCATGTTGGAGATCACAAGGAATCAGATGCATTTCTTTTGGGAACGTCAGATGCATGAGTTGAACAACGCTGGAGGTCTATGTTCTTTGGATCATATATATTTTCGGGAAATTCCAAGTGCCAAAAGCTCTTTTTTTTCCCATTGACACGTAGCAGAAATTAATTTATTTCCAATATTTGGTATGAATTGGTGTATAATTTTTTTTCATAGGGAGTCGATCTTATCCTAAGCAAGAATGAGAAGGCCTATAAATATTTTGAAAAGGCTATGTATCTTATTAGATCGAATATGTTATTTTCAAGCAATCTCTTTCAAAAATTTATTTCTTAATCATAATTAATTCTTTATTCTTTCCCAACAATATATATATATAGATAATCAATCTCGCTGCTAAACCTACATTCATATCTGGGTGACAAAAATAATATTTGTCCTAAGGAACAGAAAGAGGAAACTTTTTAAGGAAAAGAAATCATAACAAGCATTTAGTACAATTAATTTGCAAAAAAAGTGTGACAATAATCAAATACAATGATGCATATTAAAGAAGAGAAAATACATTGAACATTTCATGAAATATAGCCATGGAAATGTTTACTCTGCTTTAAATATATGCACATACCTGACAATCTTTATCAATTGCATTGTAGGCATAAGGCAACAGCTTCTTCCATTAGCGAGGATCAAGAGGGTAATGAAAGCGAATCCAGAAGTGAAGGTTTGTCAAATTGTCCCCGTATACTTGTACTTGTTATTTAGATATTTAGATGACTTGGGAGAAAGAGAGGGAAAAGAACTATAGATGAATCTTATGAAATTAATGCTTCAACTTGTACAAATACGTACCTCATTGTCTACCTTACTAGAGGTCTTAAAATAATATTTCTGAACTTGTATACAGATGATTAGTGCCGACACACCAATATTGTTCTCCAAGGCATGTGAACTATTTATTATGGAACTTTTGTTTAGAGCTTGGATATATGCTGAGGCAAGTGATAGGAGAACATTGGAAAGAAATGATGTTCTAAACGCAATAGCACAAGTTGATATACTTCAGTTCTTAGCGGATATACTCCAATAGGCAAAGATCAAGGTATAGTTTTTCATTTCCTATATGTTTTATTGTATCTTACAATATTCAAAGATACAATTCGTTTTCTTATATGGGTGCTATGACTTCATTTTTTTCTACATTTGAATCTGATTTTTGAAAAAGATCCAATCTTAAACAAATGATCCAAACTAATAATTAGAAACAACACAAGTAGTTTAACAAAATGTTCTAAATGTGAAAGTATGAGGCCCTCTATCATTCGGATAGTCAATCTTGGATTGCTCACATCATGATTGCTTATATCACAAGAGGTTAAAGAGAAAATGTCATTTGGGTGAGAATAACTTATCTTGGAACAAATGGGACTATGATCATTGACCTCTTTAAACCCCTTTGCTGAATTATCCGGATCGTACAACTACAATTGTAAACCTAGCTGTTTTTTAAGATAGAATTAGTTTCTTCAACTTTGAACAAACATAACTATGGTCATTAATGTTTACATCGAAACTTTCGATTTACTTGGCAAAGAATGAGTATCTTTTTCAAAAATGAGAAAAATAATGTGATAAGATATTTCCTCTAGTTCTAAACATACATAGAGAATTTACTAGAAATGCATATGAGTAGTGAGAGTGGTGAACTCAATATATATTAGTTCAACTCATAATAATGATAAGTAAGATTGTTATGTATGTCATGTAGCAAGCTTTGATATCTAACCTTATGCATTTAGAGTGATAAATAAAAAATGATACCTAAATTGTGATTTATGTAATGTTCATGTGCTTGAACCTCATATTTTTCTTGATTAAAAAAACCATATAATACTACTATTTTAAGAGAATACGTCAAATTCAATAGACTATTCCATATATTGCTTACACATATAGCTCCAACAATAGTTACACTATAACATACATTGGTTTACCTTAGTTTTCCTACATGCAAAACAATATATGATGCCTCGTTGTTTAACGTGCACATAATTGTCTTTAAAATAACTTTGTTAATTTTGATTTGCTAGGGAAAAGAATTGATGTTGTTACATGCTCCTGATGTTACAAGTACTCCCCCATCATGCGGATATCTATAATAAGCAGAATGGCTTCAAAATTGACTAGTTTTCATCAAAAAATCATGTAGATATCTATAATAGTAAAATATCTTTAATAAAATTACAATTAGCACAAGAACAATTGTTAATAAGTCATCTATAAATGTTGCATTGCTTGAATTTAATGTATAATGTTTCTGTTTTTATTGAATAGATGAGAGGTAATCTTTTGTGAAGATTAGGATCAAATTTCTAGCGAGGGATACTTTAATTACAAACCTACCTAAAAATATCACTCGCTTAACATAAAAGTACAATGATATGTTGAGTACTTTAGATAACAATTCCCACAAAAGGTCTTGTTTCAGGACAAATCCTTCTATTATAACAATTACATTGTATCCAAGAATCCAAGGCTCTTTTATAAACATCATAGAAAATTTAAGGACTACCTTTAACAATTTTGAAAAGGTTCCCTAAATGAGTATTTTAAATGAAAGTGAGATCTTATAATAGATGGATTATTGGGAGCTTTTCCAAATTACATAATACGGGTTATCATATAAGAAACTCTAAGATATTTTTAAATTTTTTAATATAACACTACTATACATTAAATGAACCATTTGCCAATGTTCGTACTCTTTGGGAAATATATTTATGTACTCTTACTAAATAACGACATGTGTTCATCTGCCATTAGCATTATCCTTCTATTAGCGGGGACATATAGATACAAATTATGTATGCAAACAAATTATCTATGACCAACTAGGAAGAAAGTCAAATATAGGATCACTATGTAGAATTGAGCATATCTTAAAACCTATCTATGTGTTAAAAATTACAAATTCCCAGCTAAACACTAACTAAATTTTTAGGTTATAATGGCTTATAGCTAAATCAAAATAAATTCCACTAGGGTCCAGTAAATACTAACTACCTTTCTAATTGATTAGTCAATTGCATCATGAGCCTTAGGATTTCCTTGTAATTACACTAAATTGGAAAATATTGCTTGTTGGTATCAACTCCTTCAAATTTACATACCCGTTGAGTTTTTAAAAAGTTTTGGATTAATATTGACATAACATATGAGAATAAATAAAAACTAAATATATTTATTAACCATATTAACGCTATAGATAAATATTCATACAAATAATACTTGTTGCTTAAGCACAACATAGTCTACCATGCAGTAATGTTGATGATAAATAATTATTTAGCTTGCGAGTTCAAATATAGTTTTAAATTTACTCATTCTTCAAATTTCCACTTGCAATAGTCCTTCAAAAGTAAGAAATTTTGAATTTATTCGTTGTCCTTTACATGCTATATTATCAATATAATATATTACTCTCTAACACATTTTCTTTTGCTAATGTTTTCAATAAATAGTGCTGACGAAGCAAGGGTGAAATGACATTACAACTGAAGCAAACTCTCTAAGAAGCACCAACATAAGATCTTCGACTATTGAATAATGGCAGTTATTGTTCCTATGTATAGAATAAATAGCCCATGTTAGAATCCTATCGTGTAGAAGGATAAGATGGTGGACAATGAAACTTATTATTGGAAGTTAATAAATTGATAAGTTTTTAAGTGTTTGAATTCATATGTTCTTTTCATATTAAATCTTTTGTCATTGATGTGTAGGGTCTTTATGAGGATTTTTTAAATGAAAGCAAAACCTTTCATTATATATTAACATCATATTTTTATTTAATTTTGCACATTCTTCACTATAAAGAACTAGTTATGTGGTACGCATTTTATGTCACCCGAGTGGGTTGTTGGTCCCTTTTGTCTACCAAGATTGTTGATACATGTTAATGGCGTTTAACTCATCACCTACATTTACAAGAAAAATACAAAAGTAAGAGTTAGTAACTATTTTGGTTCTATGACTTTAGAGACTTTTCCTTCTTACGTGTGTGGATGATAAAGGTGCTTTGTGAAAACCACGTTTTATATAATCCCAAATTCTGAGGATTCTTCAAACAAAAATGGTCCTTCAATTCTAATTGCAAGTGTGGCGAATGCATTGATGGTGAACAAGTCTAAACCCTTATTCCTAGCATACTGTTAATAAAGATAGAATAGTAGTCAGGTTAAGGGAATATCATAAATCAACGAGCCAGAGTCCAAGTGCCTAGATGGCGACTATGATTATGTCTTGGAGACAGAGAAAATAAGAAGATTAAAAGTTAAAAGAAACCATCAATAGGATGATTAGAAGAGTTTCAAGAACTTTGGAGAAAATTTTCAAGTCAAGTGAACACTAAAGTCTAAGAATAGTGACAAAAATTTCAAAGAAAGGATGGTATAATGAAGGGTATATGCAACCTAAATAACACGGAAAAATGCAAAGAATGTAAATGAAAATCCTCTAAGAACAAAGTAAAAGGCCATAAGCATGCTCAAGAGTGCTTCCTCATTCTCAAGCAAAGTGCAACATTGTGATTGATGACTAGAATAAGTAGACTAACATGTTACTATCTATTAGGTCTAGGTGCCTCATTAGCTTGATATATGTCAAAGAAACTAGGGCTGCAACTTTTGTTGAACCTAACTAAGCTAGGGCTATGTTAGGTTAGGATTTGGAGAATCTTTCAACCCAACCTTGGATGGATTGAGAGTGAGCAAAGCGACCTAACCCAAGCCAAACGTTAGCGTACATAACTGATAACTTAGATCACTAGCACATAATTCATTTAATTGGGTCTAAAAAGTAAAAATTCCTTTAAATTTGAAATATTTTTATATCTTTGATAAAAAAAATAGATTAGAACATGAATGAAGATGTTTTCAAGTAGCAACCACTTAATAATACTTATACCTTCTTTTTTTACTTACTTTATTAAGGTAGATAGATAAATTCTTATCTTTTTGCATGAAAGTTTGTAGTAAAAAGAAAAAATGAAAATATAGACTATTAAGCATATACTCGACTCAGCCCAAACCAACCTAACCTAATGAATGTTGGGTTACATGAATTGAGTTGGGTTGAGAAATTGTTGGATAAGTTAGGTAAGAGTTGAGAAAGTTAGGTGGGGGGTTGTCTTGGGTTGGGTTAGAGTTGAGAGACTCTTGACAGAAGTTGAGTTAGGAGTCAGGGTTGACCCCGACCTGACATAACCAAACTCAAGTTGCAACTAAAACAAACTTTTTGAAACATTAGAAAAAGAATGCAAGTAAAGAAAAATGTGAAGATGAAAAGAAGAGATGTTTGAAATAGCATGGCCATAAAGCTGAATAAGCCTTACAAAGTTGACTTATGTTTTATGGAATGTAAAGGTGGAATGTATTGTAAGTGAAGAGTGCAACACATCGTGGACGCAATTATATGAGAGATTTCTATTTTTCTTTGATTTTTCATATGAAATTATTCTATGAGAATAACTAAATCTACAATATAGTGTCGTAAAAAATGATAAAAAGGCTTAAATTGTATATTTTAGTTAGAATTTAAGTTAATTTTATCTATCTTTTCACCATTATATTTCTTTTGCCAAGCTTATTTAATGTATTTATTTTATTCTTTGAAGAATACGAACAAATTTATCAAATTAAACAACCACGTTATTCTAGTACACAATCATGGGATAAGTAATCTCGGATAAGCAATTTAGATCAAAGAGGGAGTCATAGTTTCGTGTTTAAAATATTTCTTTAAAAAACTTTTGGGATTTTTTGTCAAATTACTTGATTAGTTTCCAAAGATTAAAATAGGCCATTTAATTAAAATTATATCTTTTCCAATTAATATTTAAACCCAAAAAAAATGATGGCATAACACTTGTATAAGGAAACAAAATTACATCTTGAGTACTCTAGGGTACCATAGAATATATAGAAAACAAAAATCATACCTTGATTTTTACCGATCAGACCATACCTAGTTAGAAGTGATACATATCTACTTGTGCTATTGCATCCAACACACCACTTCTTTCCAGTGTCCTCTAACTCGACTCAGCATATACGCATGCTCGAAAATGAAACTTCCATAATAATTCCAATCTTGGAGAATGCTTGAGTACTCGGACCAAGCATCTGTTTATAAGTTCAAAAATATTATTTCAAGGCATGATAATACATGTATACATTTCCATAACTAAAGCTTCAATTCATAAGATTTATCTATCATTCTTTTCGTTGTCTCTCCATTTCTAATGCCAGATGTTGCTAGATCTATTCTTTGTATTAGGCAAGCTTATTTTAGCATGGTTTCCCAATTTCTAAATACTATCATATGTGAAGAAACATTCCTTGTTTATTCACTTCATTCTAGGTGTGTGGAGGGTGTAATAGGTGTTAAGGATGCAAAGAGATGGTACTTCTCTTATACTTCACATGTATATGAGATATCTATCATGCATGGACAATTGAAGTTAAATTTCCCTCACTTCAAGTTATAGCTTAAGCCAATTGTGTCAAGGTTTAATTAATCTAAGGAAGAGATAATTAACAAACCATGTAGAGGGGAAGTTGCCCTAATCCATGCGTGAGACACAATCTTACTAGAGACTCAATGCCTGACATAATAATAAGACTAAATGAAGGGTTTTCATTATGGACAACCTTCTTTTAAGGAGAAAGAAAGCATGATGAAGACAAAAGGATTTATAACATTTTAAGTTGGTCCTTGGTTCTAGAAGGCATGATCTATCAGACCATATTAGTGCCTATGTGTTCTATATCATGTCCAATGTTAACAAGGAACAAAATCACTGCCAAATGGTATATATATTTGTCGTAATCCTCCTCCAAGTTAATAATAACTGTACCAAGAAGGGAATCATACTTACTTTCACCATGGATGGCACTAACTTATCCTACCAGTTGGCCCTCAAAACTACAACTTCTCCACCAAAATTTTGACAACTAAAAAATATGGATTTTGAACCCCCATCCAAACATATGAAAAGGTAAACATGCTTTTTCATCCCCATCTGAAGATGGAAACCAGCTTATTTTTACCCCACCACAGTAAAGGAAGCATAATTACATCTACAAAATTTTGTTAGGTGTGGGATTGGAATTCCATTTCCGATGAATTTTGCCTTCTTGGCCCCTTCACACAGTACAACTGTTCGGGTTTCTTTCTTTGCAGTATGCACTTTGTGTCACCGTGAGTAACTATTTTTCTTCTCATTTTATTTGGCAACTTTTTTTTCTTCATAAGGGAGTATGGCTATTTGATTATGGTTCTACTAAGCAAAATCAGTTGCAAAAAAATTGTTGCCCAACTTCACTCAGATTTTAGGTAAATCTTTCTTGGGGAAAGAAGAGAATGCCTGCTAGATCGCAAGTTCTAGTGTGTCTGTGCGATGGGCAGGTACAAAAGTTGCATGAAGTTGCTGCTTTTAGGCAAAATAAAATTTTTAAATTTTCTTACTTAGGAAAGTACATATAGTTGTATTAAACCCCGTAAGAAAAAAAATCATGTGTATACCCCTACGTGAAATAATCTAAGAATAACCTAAAAGTCATAATTTAAGTCTCTCCAATAATAGCTTTCATGCTCAAAGCTTTTTTTCAAGAAAAGTTCTCGACTTTGAGGAGCATCATTATGTATGCTTGAAAAATAGATAGAGAAATAAAGAGATCACACCCCCATGCACTTTAAATTATCGGATCGCACGGGGAGATTATCCACGACATGTGTTGAACCCATGGTAGGGCAACAAGTATTCCTCTCTCTCTCTCTCTCTCTCTCTCTCTCTAGATGCTCAGGTCATAGACATTTTCTAAATGAATGAATTCATGCATAGATCTTTCTTCATGTCTTTGAACCCTTTTTACCAACTATTTCAATAGGAAAATAACTTCTTTAGTATATCTACAATATATACAAAGTTAAACTAACTTTTTGTCCTAGATCTAAGATGCTCATCGTCTCAATGGCTCTCTTCAAAAGTTTTGTAGTGCAATTCATAAGTTCCATCACACAATAAATTTTCTAATTTATATCTCTCCTCTATTTTTAAAGAAAGGGACCGTAACATTTCTTCTCTAATCATCTGGCACTCCTATATTTCACAATCTTACACACATACAATGTGTGTGTGTGTGTGCATATATATAGTGGTAGAGCAAAGCAATTTTTCAGGTGGGGGGTTGAACACATTATATGAAGGCCGAATATTTTTATTTTTAAATTCTAATCTAAATTTAACATCTCAACATATGTGTGGATATTTTACAGAATTTATATGTGAAAGTAAAAAATTTCTCAAAAATGAATTAACATAATGTTTTAATATGTTTGATTATAGTTCTTAAAAGTTTTTATTCATTACTTTTTGAGTAAATTTCTCATAGAATTTAAATTACATAATTGTGTCTTCAAACGATAAATGCTTATACATATGTAAAAATGATATAATAATAATTATAAAACAAAACATACAAATCCTAAAAGTTTCTATAGATGTGCTTCTATAATGAAAGAGAATGGAAAGTACTACAAGTCTTTTTGCTTATCATCATAACATAACAAACAAAAATGAAGAGTTGTCAAAAGAAATTTTATGAAGATCAATTGTTATAACATCCTTATAACAAAAGGGGTTGATTAATAAAGACATTTATGGGGAAAAAAATCCAATATAAATATATGCCAGACATATTTGGGATGGAAACTATAAATCTAAAATGAAGAGTAACTGACTTGATGGGAAAAAAAAGGAAAGAAGATGTAGAAAAATAGAAGCAAACATTTTAACTTTTAGAATATCTTCTTACGTAGGAGTAGCTTAGAATAGGTCATCAATCTTGAGCAATTAATTAGGATTCAACCCATGAATATTCTTATTAAAAATTTTATATTAACGACAAAGAAAGGAGAGCCATTGTTTTACAACATGCATAAAAAATATAGAATACATGAAGAACAATATAACAAGAATGACAATAGTTAATCTGGTTCAAATAGATCAAAATCACGAACAAATAAATGATATTACTACTTCATAAAAAGACATTATGATCTCAATTACAATATATTACCTTTCTTGCTGTTTCTTCGTTATCATACATGCTAGAACCAAGGGAAAACCATATTCCCTAAAACTCATCCCTTTCTTTCTTGCGCAGCAAATACTCTTTAAAAGAAACCATCAAGAATCAACAAGGATATGCTCAATCTTTCGATGCTCTATCTCTCTTGCCCCATCTGTATGGGCGAGAAAAGAAAAATGGCAAGCATAGATGAAATAATGCCACGTAGCAATAAAACACTAAAAGGCGATATGAGCAATGTCATCAGGCCAATGAGACTCATCTATGTGCCATAAAAGAGGATAATAAGGTGATTTATATCTTACTACTTCTTCTACTGCAGCCCATTGGTAAACCAACTAGAAACTATATATTATACAAATCCATAGCTTTTCAGTGTGCTTCTCCACTTAGGATACAAGAAGGTAAGAAAGGATAAAATTATTGACATTTGTTAATAGTAAATAAGTCAGACGATGTTATGAAATGGATTATTGGGCCAATGAGGTTATCTTATGAACCAAGGAGAGCTTTCTTGACTGGGGGTCTTTTAATGGATCAAATAATTTTCTAGTGAGCTAGCCCCACTTCATCGATGCTCTGTGTCTATTTGTTTCTTTAATCTTTCTTTTACTCTTATTAAAACCCAACTATATGTGTATGTATCAATTTTCATGGAAAATCGTCAATAGACTTGTAAAATTCGATTAATAGTAAAAAGTATTTTGTTTATGGCTCCTAACTATTCCTCTTCAAACCATCAAATACAAATAGGATGTTAGATTTAGAACTACAAGGAAGGCACATAACCTCCACCCTTCGTGAAGGATGACCCTCTTCCACAAGAAAGGCACACAACATCCACCCTTCACAAAGGATGACCCTATTCTACAAGGAGCGCAAATAACAAGAAATAGTAAGAAAGATAAAAACCCTAGATTTCTATCTTATCCTACACACGCATAAGATAATGTAGCCTTCTTAAATATTACAATGATAAACAAGTAAAGAAAGCTCAAGTCTTTGGATCTATTCTTGTGGTAGATCAGCTCTAGGTCTTTTGCTCTAGGTGTCAATTTGATGTAGATCAGCTCCTTCACTTCACCTAATAGCACCTTCTTGAGAAGCTCCTTCTTACTTCACTAGAGAATGAGAATGCTTGCACTGAGGACGCTTCCCATGGTCTTGGTACACCTTGATCAAAAGGAGGAAGATTCACCATGCATGGAACAACTCTCTTGACTGCACACAAGAGAAATAACTCTAAGGCAAACACTCCACTCAAAAGTTAGAAGTCAAGTTCCAGTGAAAAACATGAAAAGCTCAAGAGAGTTCTCTCAATACTCTCTATTTTCTTCTCTCCAAGACCCCAGGACAAAATCACCCTTAGCTCTCCTTTTTATAGTCCCAAATGGGAGCCCTAGTTTTTAGGTACAAGATTGGAAAAGGTCCCTTTACTCCCCAAATTTTTAAGTTAAAATATTTTATGTTTACTTCAAACCCAGCCATCTCATTGGTGCACAGATTTTACTGCCTAGTAAATTACATGTGAATTCATTTGGGTTCATTAAAAAGTTCTCCTTGGGGAGTCAACCAAATGATAGGTAGGAGCGATAGTAATGTGTAGCACAAAAATGGAAAAAAGGTGACCTTCCACATACTTCTAAAAAGTATCCATTGGTAATTTCCTTGGAGAGCTCATCATGGTAGGTGAAAAGTTGATGAAGATATGTTGCACAAAAAGGAAAAAAGGAGCCCTATAAAAATCACCTTAAAATCTAAAAAATTTGAAGAGGATATGTACTATCATGGTTAAAAAGCAAGGGTAACAGTCCTTTTATAATAAAGGTACACATGTGATTGCTCAGTTTGCCTATTCACATGGGCACCTGGGTCATCTTGGACAACAAGGACCCATATTGAACGTCCAGAGGCTGGCAGACAGAAACAAATCACCAGGGAGTTCCCTGGTTCTGGTTGACCAATCTAGGGATTGGTCCTCCAATCAGTCAAACTGAATTCTAGACTTGATCGACCAATACCCAATTGGTCGACCAAATAGGTTACCCAGGGTATTGGTCCTGGTCGACAATTCCCACCTTTTGGGACTTTGGCCATTTCTTCAAATGAGACTTTTGGTGTTTCTTCTTGGGGTCATTTTGGCCTTTAAAAAAATGCATTTTATAGTTTTAAAAGCTTATTGCTCTCATACCCATAATAAATTAAAATTAAGCATATATCCAATTTAATTTATGAAAATAAGCATTTAAGTTCTATCACTCTTATCTATAGCATATATAATGATTATAAGTAGTTTGCTTAGACAAAATCAATCTAAGGGGCTCAACATAGGAGACTAACTTCTAGTTCAAGGTTGACAGCATGTGTGAGTACAATAGTGGTGACACACTAAGCCACATTAGTGGGAGCTTCATTTTTTAGTTGGGAAGTGTCTCTATCCTTAAACCCCTTTGTGTTTTTTTCCATTTAAAAAAAAAAAGAGAAAAAAGGGGAAATAGAAGTACCATTAAGTGAAGAATGTATTTCTACATAAAACAACACCTCATTCATCACCTCCCAATTTCTTCCTCAACACCAAACATAACTAAAAGTCTATGTCTATGCCTAATGCCCCTTCTACCTCTAACTAGTCCCATACATGATGTAAAGGGAACTTGACTATTTGTATGATGCATGAGAAGTATTTAATTTATACTATGATAAATTTTATGATTAACTCTAATTTCTTTAAATTGTTGTCTTCTCTCCTTTGAAATTATTATTTTTAATTCCATATTTTATAGAAATAAATAGGATTTAAAGTCAATAATGATGAAACAATTTAGGAAATATCTACATTTTTTTGGCAAGAAATCAAAATAGAAATGAATAACATCCTAAGATTATTGATTTTAAGTCTTTTTGTAATTTATAGAAATGTTATTCTACATCTTATATGAAACTTTTTAATGTATGCGACAAAGGAATTGTTGTTTTACACACTACTTACAAATTCTAACGAGTTAAACTTGTTGCACCTGTAACTGCATCCTTGCTACACCTACTACGTTGCCTAGCAATGTAGCAAAGAAAAAAATTAACCAAAAAATTTTAGGGCAAACCCTATATGTCACATGTGTCTATATAAGCTAATCATTGTTCGGATGATCCAAAGCAATTGAACAAAGTCAAAAACCATTATTAGGCTCAATCAATTAAGGGTATTTTTTAATTGTTTATTGAAACTTTATTTTTTATTTTTTTAAAAAAATTTGGCCTACACGAACATGGGTGGAGGGTTAGCATGTTGGGGCCAACCTAAAAAGATTTTTTTTATTTTCTTTTCTTATTGCATCTGGGGTTAAGAATTTTTTTGACATAGAAATAAGGCGCATCCTAGAGAACAATGTAGCTTCATTTTGTGGCAATTAGGCATGAATAGGTACGTAATATATTGAGGCCATTTTATGTTGATTGTATTGACAACAAGATAGGGTAAGTGCCATTTCAAGAAATATATTAGTGTACCTATCATTCTCAAAGAGCAATTGATCTAGTATGTCCCTCTATTTTCATGGCTCCCTAAAAACATCCCTCCAAAGTCTAACACTGCCATACCCTAGTAACCTTTTACAAGGAGCCATTTGATAACTCAATGTTAAGACCAAGTTGGAACGAGTTAGGCTTAAGGACCCTTTAAGATGGATTGGTTAGAGTTGACTTTAATCAGAGTTAACCTAATAACCTAGTTCGAATTGCAGCTGAGTTGCACATATAGGAAAGGAATAGGAAAATATCACAAAGAAATGATGTTGTAGATTTCGAATACATTTAACAAGCAATCCAATATATAATAATTAAAACTTCATTTACTAATTTTCTTTTAGATTGACATTTTAAAGGGAAATAATTTCATGTCCTTCTTTTCCAGGTGGGTATTTTATTGTTCTTTTTCACTCAAGAAGTTTGAATTATTACATAGGTAATTGGTTGCATGATGTTGATGGGGGTGATGAATTTGTTCTCCTCCTGTTAAAGCAGCTAAAATTAGTACCTTCAATAAACTAAGTTGCATTTGATTTTTTTTATTTTAGTGTAGCACATAATATAAAGCATGTTTGCCTCACCAAGATAGATTAGAATGTATGAAATGGTCATTAATATAGAGTAGTGATGCAAATGGTACTCAATAACACAATAATTGGTCAATTAGTGATACTTTCATCAGTTATCTGATATGATAGTTAAGACCAACATCTTAATGGATGCAATTGTAGACACCCACTTTTGACGTCTCACTAAACATCATGGTTTATCACTATATAATGTCTCATTTTGTCCATAATTTCTTGATTCGAAGAATGTTAAAATGGTCTATTTCATCCACCTTCACAACATACTCTTTCATGTGCATTTTTCGTTTGAAAAATACTTCACATCCTATTTATCTCTAGAATCATCTCATAATCTTTAAAGTTGAATCACAATCATGTTGAGTCATTATTAACCAATTTCTATAAGAAACTCATTGATCTTCATGTTATTTTACCACGAGTTTTCTCTTGAATGTTTAAGTGAAAAGAGACATTTTATTGAACAGTTCACTTAAAAAATTCATAGAAAACCTATTTCTTTGGTTTTTCCTATGATTCTTATCTCATTTAAAAATCTTTTTAACCAACAAAATGTCTTGTCAATCCAGCATCTGTAGAAAGAATTATACTCATTACTTTGGACCCTGCATAATCTGTTGACGAACTAATCTGAAACAAATCCGATTTGACCCGAAAAACCCAATTTCAGCCCAATACAATCTTCTCTTGCTCTATGAGATAAATCATGAAACAAACAACTGTTTCACCTTTGTTTGGACTGCAAAGTCATAGTATGGAGATAACCTCTTCCATGTTTCCAACTTCATCAGGGAGTCTTTACTCTTATCTTTATTACCTTATTTAAAAATTAGTTTTCTAACATTTTCCGCACAACTTCTAGTCTTTTCTTCTATAAATACCTTCCCTACTTTTTCTCTCAGTAGAGATGAATGGAAGGAGATTCACATAGACTCACAGTGGAGATTCAAAAAGAGGATGAGACATACTTTGGAGCTCACATCTCTAAGGGGGAAGCACTCTCTTTTTCTCCTATTATTTTTTTATTCATTATTCTCTTCATTTAGGTCATTATTTTTCAGCATTCCCTTGCATCACATGCATGCTACACCACACCTACTCTTTTTTCCTTTCATAAGAGGTTTTAAAAAAATTCCAAAGCCAGTGAGTATTTGCATCGTTAGTCTTCATGTTTGGATTAATTAGAATAGAAGTTAGAACATCTTCATGTTCTAAGCATTGTTTTTTTTTTTCGTTTTAAAGGAAGATTCACATGGTGGAGCGCCTTCAACCTCGATTGGTTGTGCGTCGAAGCAGATAGAACCCACTCTCTCATAAATAGATATTTTTCCACGTTGTCGTGCTTGGATGGCAATACATTTTTTTAACTCAATTTATACTTTTTTTTTGTTCATTATTATTAGAGTTGTAAAGTACATCAAATAGATTGGCAATCATGGTAGGACACCTATTGTGAACTCCATTGTTGTAATTACTTCCCTTAGTATATTTCTTCTTTTACACGTTTTCATCGTCTGTTATTAGAAAGGAAAATAAAATCTCATCACATTTCTTTTGAATGTTCCATGGTCATGCTTAGGGTCAGTTTGGTTCCACATAGAACATATTCAAATAGAAAATGTTTTCTAAGAAAATCAATTTACAAGGGAAACGAAAACACAATCAATTGTTTGATACTCTAAAAACATTTTCCTAAAAATCTTTTCACTTGTTTGTTTTCCAGTAAAATTTTTCCTTGAAAATGATTTCATCTATTTATTTGCTTGTAAAAGAATTTTCACATTATGAGATTAATAACATTGATAACAAAGTCAAATGACCTTTTTTATTTTTGAGCTGGGAGAATAGCCAACTCGACATATGATCAAACAATTCAAATAAAATAATATCATGTCCTCGCATGATCAAAATTTGACTCTAACTCGATATTAGATTAGACGGTTCAAATAAAAATATCATGCCACCACGCAATCAAAGTTCAAATGGCAAAGTCAAAAGATCAATTTCCTTTTTTCTACTTTTGGGGTTGTAAGAATGCCCTAACTTGACATCTAATTAGTCAGTTCAAATAAAAAAGATCATGTCCCTACACGACTCAAATTATATGTTTCGTTGTATTTAAAACATAATCATAAGGAAAAATAATTCTAAGAAATAAGTTTTACTATAAAAATATATTATTGGAAAAAATATTTTTTTTTTATTTTTCTTGTAAAGATAGAACATCTTTAAGTTTCAAGAGTATAAGTGTAAAACTATACATATTGTTTTAAGGATATAAGTGTAAAATTATAATATGTTAAGTTTTAAGGATATGTATGTAAGTAATCCAGAGGGAGAATAACTAGCTACACTGCCAGACGTTATTATGCGGCTTGGTGGTGCAGCCAAAATTTTAAAAAAAACTTTTTGAATTTTTTTTAAAAGCCCCCGACATGTCCTATATGCCCATATAATTCAATTTTCGATCGAACATCCCAAAAAAAGATGAAAATAAAATTCAAAAACCAAGTCCCAATGAATAGTTGTGTATTATTCATTGGGGCTTGGTTTTTTAGTTTTCATTTTTTTAATTTTTTTCAAGGCCCCCAACATGTCATACATGTCTATATAATCTAATTTTCGATCGAACATCTCAAAAGAAGATGAAAATTCAAAAATCGAGTCCTAATGAATAGTAGTAGTGTACTATTTATTGGGGTTCGGCTTTTGAATTTTCATATTTTTTAGATGTCCGATCAAGAATTAAATTATATGAGTATGTAGGACATGTTAGGGCCTTAAATAAACTTTCAATTTCTTTTTTCTCATTTTAGTTGTACCACTAGATGTGATAATAAACTTGGCGGGGCAGCAAATTATTCTCTTCCAAAGGTTCGTTTACATACTTGCATGGAAAATGGCATCCGGCGTCATGCAGGTGGGACGATGAAAGAAAAAGGCTTTCATTGACTTCTCTTTTTACATGTAACCAAACAAATCATGAGGACTATGTTAATTTTTAGGAAAAACCTGTGCACACAACATCATTTATGCCGTTCCAAAAGGACCCTCAGTGCGTACATGAGGAGTAATTAGTTAGTCATGTTTATTGTCTTCACCTATGCATCATTGGCGTTCATGTTCGGTTACATGCATGTTTTCTTAGACATATTTTCATAAGAAGTAACAATAAAACAAGCCAAAAAAAGAGTTATCTTCCTCCTTCGTATTCCTTTTCCACCACCCTGCTTTGTGGCCATCTACATCTAAGTACGCCCTTAACCATAGCAACCACACACTACAAGAAAGTTCAGATATACTTACAACAAAAGTAGTAGGTATATGCCGCTAAATGGTAGGTAAAACGTTATACCTACTACCTTCCCTACGGTCGAGTGTAGTCGGTAAAAGTCGCGTCAGTAAAGGGTTACATACTCTTTTCGGGTCGTAGATGTTTCCACGTTTTTACCTACTGTTTTTACTAGCATAGCAAAATTCGGACGTAGGTATTGTTCAATAAGTAAGACAACAAATAGACATCACCATCATTTTTTATCGTAGGAAAAATACTTATTTCGGTTGGTATATGCCACGTTAATAGAGGAGGATGGTAAGTACCATCATTTTTTGACCGTAGGTATAATTTAGTTGTGTCGTAGGTACAAGTCTAATTATAGTCGTAGAAAAAAATCTTGTCAACCTAATTGTAGTAGGAAATTATTAAACCACCACAAAATATATAATTGGTCTCCTTCTTCCACTTGTGTACATATATAATCACAATATTTCATACCATATAGTTCACCTGTGTACACATATATACAATCTATAATTCCCATATAATATATATATTGCGAATCTATAATTCCACCAAATAATTATTTTATTAAACTGAGACGTGCATAATAATTCGAATAACCCATAACTTCCACCAACCTATGATCATCAAACCATAGCATATGTAAAGTGTCCGTTAAGTCCATAACAACACAAAAGTATGATCAAACCTATATTCACAACAAAATAAATATACATAAAACATCAATTGAGTCCACCATCCTATGATCATCAAACGATCAAAAATATGTTCATCCATTCACAACAAAATTTGAAGAACAAAATAGATGTCCTATATATCCATAGACACATCATCTGATCATCCAAATGTACACCATATATAGAGGAAAATAATTTTCATGTTTTACAAATTCAAAACGGAGATGTGTTGCAAATCACTACCGTTCAACAACTTTGATGTGCCTGGATGAGTCTAGACGTACCTACAAAATAAAAAAAGCATAGCACAAAATAAGTTATACTAACAAAGTTGCAAGACAATTTAAAGTTGCACAAAATTAGTAAACATGATACTACTAAATGATACTACAATCAGAAGTTTTTTTTTCACTTATCTCCTTCCGTAAAAAATGAGAAGAGTAAAGTGAAAAAAATCCTCTCACTGTGATACGGTCGAGCCCATTAAATTGAGCCCACTGAAATAGGATGAAGCGTATCTATCCCCAGAAACCAAAACAGAAACTTGGAAGTTAAGAATTGAAACCAAAAAATAAAAAACAGTGAATGTGTACAGAGGACTAAATATCAAGGACTTCGAAACTATGCATGTAATAAGATCGTATTTGGAGATTATGAAAATACTATGCAAAGTTTGATCATGCTTTCAAGAGCAAAGAAAATATTTTTGAGAACATTTTAGTAAGAAAACTTTTTTTTTTTTTTTTTCCAATTCAGCCTCCTATGTACTTTGTCCAGATACCTCATATTTTATTGAAGGACACTGGATCAGCAAGTAAAATTCTATATATAAACATATACATTCGGTCATCTAAAAAAAATCAGACAACTAACTCAAAAATAAATGACTTGCAGAATTTACTAGCAGAAGGAATAGATCGTATACACCATATCACTGTTGTCATATGTGCTAATCACGCATGAGCGGGACATGAATATTGCCCCTTCCTTCAATTTTCACTTTGATTCCAAAAATTAAGCATCTTAAATCTGCTACTAATTTTCGTCCAACAAGCATTTGTAATTTCAATTTTAAGATAATTTCACGTATTCCTAATGATAGGCTAGCCAATGCCTAGATGACAATCAAAATAGCAAACTCTCCTAGAATAATGCCTAGATGATAAAAGCCTGGACAATTCGAAGCTAAAACCAGAACAGAATAGGGGGATGGATGGATAGATTCTGCCCAGCATAACCAGAAGCTAACGAACGAAAAGAAGTAGGCACAACAAAAAGAACATTGGATAATTTCAAGCAATTGAAGCAAGCACAACAAAAAGAACTAGGACAAGCCAAAAAATTACTCGGGTCGAAATAACATTAGGAAACTGAATATTGGATAGGCAAATTACTCAGGTCGCAGAAGTAAAAAATGATCATAACTTACATATTCTATCAGCCAAAGAATGTGGGTTCCTAATGCGTCCTTCATTTTCTTCCTAATGATGTCCCCCACAAGATAGATGGAGTTGGGTCAGTTCCTACACCCCGAACATGGCCTGATTTATCTTCACCAATAACCTGTGCATAAAAGTCATCCTTTGAGGTAAATGGGTGGAAGGTCCCTTCATCAGAAGGCTGAGATCTTTTGAGCTCTTGAAGTTTTTCCTATTAAGAAAATATATTTCCATTGTTAGCTAGCCGATAACATGATTAGAACAATGGGACAAGAAAAAAAGTTACTTATAATCACACAAGCACATTCATCATTGACATGTTTGCCATCCTTACGAGTGTGAGTAATAATAAAGACATTTGTACGATCCAAAACTAATCCACTCCTCTCTTCCTATCACAACATGAAACAATTGAATACGTATTATCAACATGAAATAATTAAATACTAACTAAGAAAGAGAGAGAATAAAAGTTAATTATATATTTACAGTTAATGTATAAAAATAAAGAATGTTATGTACAAAAAATTAACTTGAAAACTAACCTCTAACTTACATATATCAGCCACTGTCTGAGTGCCACTACAGTGATACCATTTTTACTTACCCTTATTTTCTTTGTTAACATAACTTCTTTTCTGCAAACTACAACCAACATAAAACCTCAAGATATTAGCTTAATACTGATTGGCAGAAGCACACATAGCCTCTGATTCTTATCACTCTCAATTGTAGGTTTTACAGGTAATTTTAAAGCTATATACATGCCCAATGAGTATGGACATGCAACATACACATTACATGTGTCAACACATAGCCATGGGCACACCACATATACACACTAATTTACACATGCAGAGAAGCACCATGAAATCATCTGGAGAGAGTACTTTGTTCACAAATGAAACAACTTGGAAACGGAAACACAAACGTTTCAATATAATGCAGTCAATGGATACTAATCTGGCTATATAAACATGGTCTAATTAGTTACAACTTTAAGATAAACTTGATTCACCCAATAATTATTATGACAAGGAATCTCATCTCCAGGTGGAAGAAGGCTTCCATTATTATGGCCAAGGCATGACGTCTCAGATTCAATAGCATGCTCTAATAAAATAGCACATAATTGTCACCACTTCTAGGAAGAGACATACTGATAGAAGATATGCACATGGCATAAGCTCAACCATGTACCTGATGCTTGTAAAACTTGGACAAAAAAAAAGGTTATCCTTTTTAAGTACATCATCCATTTCAGAAGAATGCAAACATAGACAACTAAATCAAAGTTAAGGTTCATTACAAGAAAGTTCAGATATACCTACAACAAAAATAGTAAGTAAATAAAGAATAGATCTTAAAAGAAGCAATAGGTACACTAACATCCTTTCCATCTCAACTAACACATTGTATGTAGCGGTAGTCTCAACAGAGGGTTTAACATCAACATGTCAACAATGATAGACAAGCACATTCCCTTTTCCTTTAGTTAATGGATCACAATATTCCCTCATATGCCATTTTCTACTATCCACTAGCCTACCATTCAAAAGAAGTAATACTTGGCTGCAAACCTAAAATTAGTATTTTGTTACTGGATTTCTGGTTAAAAGAATTTCTAAGGAGCAAAAGATATCTATCTAGGTTCTAAAAAGGAAAAGCATATACATAAGCCGCACACATCCTTACTGAGCTTTAGAAATAGAACATAAAAGTAAGTTTGTGAAACAGAAGAATAAATAGAATGTAGTAGAGCTTAGCCAATAGAAGAAAGGATTGAATCCAAATGGCAATAGAAGTGACAAATCACATTTATTCATAAACAAAGATTAAACAAAACTATTAAGATCAACATCAAATCAAAATAGACCGTGCAATTAAAACCTCCCCAACTTAGTTATTGTCTCCTTCAACTTAGCAAACTACTCAAACAGTTGTCTATTCGTAACCCTTCCTTGACTTCTATCCAATTTCTAACTAGTCAAAATAAGAGATAACGAATGTTAATCATGGGCCAGCAGCTATCCAGAAGCTGCAGCCCCTCCCTCACTTCTTTTCTTTTCCTACAGCTCATAAAAACAGAGCAGAATGCAAAAATGAAGCCAACAATCACAACCAAAAATTGATGCCAAACATCATACTTGCAGCAGCTAATCAATCCAATTTCATTATTCATTATGGTTGAGAACTCATCTATTGGGTCAAAGGATGAGAAGATAAGACCCATGCACACAACCATCCTACTATTATTCAAGAGATCAGTGCACTATTGTTTGATTTCTAGGCAAATGTTACTTGTGTTCTAACAAAAAAAATCAACCTGCAAACTTCTTGGTCATGCATGTCATGATCTTTCCTATGACATTTGGCTTCGATGGTGGGATTTGACTATGGAAGCAAGGGGACTTATGCTCGGTTAGATGACAGTGGGAACTTGTTTGCGGGGAATAAGAAAAAAGAACAAAACCATTAGAAACGAGAAAATGAACTGGCATACCTTAGCTTTAGAGATGATCTTGACTACGACAAGTTTTAGGCAAACTGGAAAATTTGATAAAACAATTTAATCAAGTCCCATTAGAATAAAATGTAGAAGTCATGCAAGGGATCAACAAATGTAGTGTCATACATTCTCAAGATGTATGCCAAATCCGGATATCTTGGATTTTGCAACAACACACCTTCCACTATCTGATAAACACATTCTACAAAATTATAGTGGAAGAAGGAAGGAACAAACAGAAACACATGCCAAAACTTTGGCACTACCAAAATCACAAACCTTTACTTGGAAAGTAAGAAGATCAACTTGCAAACAACCAATCTACGTAAGTGATAGATAAAAATGCATCAGTGAAGAATAAATAAAAAATCAGCTGACCACCACAGAAGAAGCAGAAGCACTGGATCCACAGGCCACAACAGCAGCTAGCAGGGGCAGCAATCAGTAGTGGCAGCAACAACAAAAAGTATGTAAAATACTCATATGATCATTTTTTCTGAAAGAGGGTGTATCATCAGATATCCTAACACAAAGAATACTAGAAGAACTCTCCTGAAGGAGAATAGAACACAAGACAAAAAATGAAATAAAATGTTTACTTCATAATTGGGGAATATACACAAGCATGTTGTGGGCAACACTAAAATGGGCACTACACTACTACCGTCAAAGATGGATCTGGTGGCTCTGCCTCTCATGCATCTTCTTGCTCCCTCTTTGAAGGCCAGGGCTTCCGAGACAGCCAAGTTGCTGGAGGTGGTTTATGGCAAGACAAGACCTTCCCTGTCCAATCTCTGCACACAGAAATCCAACGCGACACTAGGACAATGAACTACTTATATATAAGTACTACGTGACGAGTCCCTACTACAGCTGGCCGAAGAGGGGAGTTGTCGCCGCTGGCAGCGCTGGAGATGGTGGGCGTAGCCGGCAACCCCACCGTGGATCACGCAGGCGCAGAGCTGGTGCTTGTGGCCGTGGTGGTGATGCTGGCTGCAGCACACGGGAGTAGGTAGCCTCCAAAAAAGCGGCCGCCGAGGGGGAGAATTGCTGGTGGCTGAGGAGGTGGCGGGGCGCAGCCGCAGCGGTCAACAACACACAAAAGGAAGGGGCTCTCCCCTCCGGCGGCGCGACGGCGACATAGAGGGCACCCTTGTCGGGTATGGGGGCGCCAGGTGATGCTGCTGGGAGAGCAAGGCTCGGACCTTGAGTGGGAGTCCCGGCCGCGGCTGGTGATGCCGTACTCGTCCAGGATGTTGGCGAGGTCCTCATCGGCGGTGATGGAGACGAGGTATTGAGGTCCTCTGTGGGGATTTGGCACCGCAGGCTCACCGCCACTCTTCATCCGCATAGCCCACTAGCTCTACTCCAACACAATCCGCACAGATCAAAACCCAAAAAATAAAACAAAACAAGAAAAAGAACAGGAGGACCATCGTGCGCACAGGATTTTGGATGCCGGGGGGTGGGGGGAGGGAAGAAGATGCCACTATACAACGTCACAATAATAGCGGTTCTGTTGCCCGGAAGTTTGGGGGTGGGAATATGAAGATTTAGGGGAAGGAGATATGTTTGGAAAAGACCCGCTAATGTTTTCGTCATTCGCCGCCTTCGGAAAAGAAATTTAGGACTTCTCCTACGTTTTGAGTTTTAAAAGATTATATTATTACCTACTACTTTTTATATAGTACGCATAAACGTGATATTACCTACGAGTTTATTTTTGTTATAAATAAAATATTATTTCTTCTAAAAAATGTAGGTAAATACTTATCTACACCGACAACTAATGTAAGCGTAGGTATGAGTCGTAGGTATAGACTTTGTTGTAGTGACACCACATTGGATTTGTTGTCCACTGCTCTGTGGCCATCCTCTTCCCCTTCTACTGCTGCATATATACACCATTATTTTGCTCTCTAACTCTCTTGCTTACCAATTTTCTTCTTATTAATCTCTATTTTATAAGACTATTAAAAATATTGCCTCGTTTTTATTCCCTTGAATTTAAAAGGTTGAATTTGGCATATGTTAGTTAACAATCATATTAACATACATTTAGGTGCCAATATGAGTTGTGTACTAACTTCTTATGTTCGAAGATGGTTTTTTTTTTGGATGGTGACTAAAAGCTACATTCATTCGAAAATCATAAGATAAAAGGCAGTTACAAGGAGAACAAAAAGAAGAAGAAATAAATAAATAATGGTGTCTACCAAGGAGGTAGAACCATGCACAGAAGCGGGTACAGAACCCCCTACCACCATACAGGAGAATTATTATAAAAGAAAAGAAACCAGTTACATAAATAAGCAAGAACGAAGATTCCCCACACCAAGTCCCCAATCGAGGAAAATGCCAATGAAGAATACGCTCTTGAAAATCTCTGCTGGGTCAGTGAATAGATTGTTGAAGATTCTCTAATTTCTCTCTTTCCAGATTGCCCATAGCATAGCTGGTAAGATCATGTTCCAAAGTTGAAGTTCCTTGAGATCAGGACATCTGTACTCTGAACCCAAGGTATCTGAAGAACTCTGTAAAAATCTTCCACACAACATCAATGACCCAACAGTGCAAAAACATGTAGTCTCTACTTTCTTTAAGAGTACCACACAAATATCCGTTAAAGCTTTCTTGATCTTAACCCACCTTAAATTGTCACCTATTGAGAGTCTGCTCCAAGAAATTTTCCACAAGAAAATTCTGATTTTAACGAGTACATTATATTCCAAATCTACCCACTTTACCATTCTTCCCCCTTCAGTCATAACCCATCTTAAATTGTCGCCTATTGAGAGTCTGCTCCAAGAAATTTTCCACAAGAAAATTCTGATTTTAATGAGTACATCTATATTCCAAATCTACCCACTTTACCCTTCTTCCCCCTTCAGTCATAACCCATCTTAAATTGTCACCTATTGAGAGTCTGCCCCAAGAAATTTTGCACAAGAAAATGAGTACATCTATATTCCCCCTTCAGTCATAACACCAGCAGCTGAACTAACTAAAAATTCCACTTCAGGTCCCATCTCCACTTTCTAATATTTCTGACCCCTGGCTGTACAGAAGTCCGCTGGAGAGAAGCTAAAAGAGCTAAGGGTACGTTTGGTTCCGTGAAAAGTATTTTCGAACGAAAAAAGTTTTTTTAAGGAAATAAATTTACGAGGACAATGAAAATAAAATTTAGTCGTTTGATACCTGTGAGAACATTTTCAACAGCTTTGGACAAGGACATTACATTACATCCCATTCTATATATAAACGAAAAGTGGGAAAAACAGGAGTCAAAAATTAAGTTTTTTTGACTACAGATGGGCGACGGCCGGACAAAGAGGAACGGCTGTCAAAGATGGAAGGATATCTTAGTAGCTTGTTTTGATCCGGAAGCATTTCCTATCATTCTCTATATATGCTATCCTGGGATGCCATGTGTAGTAAAAAATTTCAGGTCATCTTGGCACCAGAAGAGCCTGCTGCTTGACGAAGCTACTTTAGAATATCTTACGATAGTGGGATTCATTGTGGACGCGTTAGATTAAAGCCAGATACATCAATGACACTTAGTACACGAGAGATTAAACACCATATCTATGACTCTATGACCCAACTTGTACAGAAACCCTCCCAGCTAGCTTGGAAGGGTTCAACTCCCAACAAGGCCAGATCCCACCCTTTCTCACGTAATATGAAAATATCCGCATCATCATCACAATCATGGAAGTTCTATCTCAACTAGATATTTGGGATTGGTCATATGAATCTTATCTCATTATCTTAATTTATTCGAGTCTTTTCTTAGATCATGTAGACATATGAAAATATTCACACATTAATTCTCAATGCTTTTCATGGAACCCCCCCACACGTGTTCTAAGGGGAACAGGATATAGGTCACAACCCACCCGAATCTAGCTAGCTAGCTAGGTTGGATATATTCTTACCCCCCCCCCCCTCTCTCTCTCTCTCTCTCTCTTTCTCTCTTTTGTTATTATAAATCACCTACCTGTTGAAACCTACGCATAGGCATCTCCAACAGTGAGAGAATTCCCAACCACCGTTCCACACGCCCTTCTAGCCTTCTCTCCCGAGAGAGAGAGAGAGAGAGAGAGAGAGAGAGAGAGATCAATGGACCCTACCAACAACGACCTCCTTCGTCAACTCGCACAACTACAGGCTGCCTTCCCCATGAACGTGAACGACCAGAACTTGTATGCCGCCATGCAGCCTCAGGGCCAGTTCCAGCCCCCACCTCCGCCCATCTCCCTCCATGAAGTGAGTAGATCCGATGGTTAACGATATGGATACAGATTCTTCTACTTGGATTACATCAATTTCTAGCTAGCTTTTTTCGGTAGAATAAGACTTCTCTAGCAAGCTAATGGCACCTTTTGGTTGCTGTGTCCAAAAAGTTTTGATTAAATTGATATCTTTAATCTTTCTTGTTTGGTCGAATTTTTGTAGTTTGCAGCGACGAACAGGGGTAATCACTACCAGGCAATGTTGGCGGAGATCGTAAGGAACCAGATGAACTTATTTTGGGCACGTCAGATGCATGAGTTGAATAATGCTGGAGGTTTAATTACGTTCTTTGGTTATAAATCTATTTTTGAGACATTCTCTAAGTGTTGAAAGTTTGTTTAAATGGAGTAGTAGGAAAATTTATTTGTTTCCATATAATATGTATAAGCAGTATAAAACATAAACATTTCATAGGAGATCCATCTCAATATTCTAAGTGAGAACGAGGAAATCTAGAAATATTACTCCTAAAGCCATCTAATTAGACCCAATATCATAATATGTTGAGAATGACGGGTCCAACCTTACAAATTTGCAAAAAAATAAAGAGATTGGGTTGCTTGCTCTATTGCATGCAGTGCAATTAAGTATTATTTTTTCTTAATGATAATTGGCTCTGTGCCCTTGCTCAACAAGAAATACATATTTTTATAATCAATCTCTCTAGTAAACCAATATATATTCATATTTTGGGAAAAATAATATACATTTGTCTCCTTGTGGGCCAGGGGAATAGAAAAGAGAAAACCTTTATAATCATTTAGTATAACTAGTCTACAAGAATAGTATGACAACAATTGAATACAATGATTTGTCTTAAAGAAGCTAAAACCACATTGACAATGTTCCGAGATATAACCTTGAAAATGCTTACTCTACTTTAAACAAATGAACATAGCTGACAATATTTCTTGATTCCATTGTAGCTACAAAGCAGCAACTTCTCCCACTTGCGAGGATCAAGAGGGTAATGAAAGCAAATCCAGAAGTGAAGGTTTGTCAAATTGTCCTCAATTATATATTTGTACTTGTTATTCAGATGAGTTAGTAGAGACATACATGGAAAAGAATCATAGATGAATCTAATGAAATTAATGCTTCAACTAGTAGAAATGCATACATGCATCATCACTTACCTTATTAGGCCTTGAAGTGGCATTCTTGAACTTGTAAACAGATGATTAGTGCAGACACGCCAGCATTATTCTCAAAGGCGTGTGAATTGTTTATTATGGAACTTTCTTTTCGAGCCTGGATATATGCAGAGGCGAATGAGAGGAGAACAATGGAAAGAGGTGACCTTTTAAATGCAATAGCACATGTGGACATATATCACTTCTTAGTGGATATGTTCCGCTAGACAAAGATCAAGGTAAGATATATAATTTGTTTTCCTTATATATTGCTATGACATCATTTTTTGTATTGCTACCTAACACATTTTCTTTTGCTAAACATTTTCAGTAAATGGTGTTGATGAAATAAGAGGTGAAGCGACACTAGAACTGAGAAAACTCTTCATGAAGCACCAAAGTGACATGATCTTTGACTATTGGATAATGGGAATTGTTGTTCCCATGTACATAATAACAATCCATGTTAGACTCCCAATATGCTAGAAGAATAAGTTGGCAGATAATGAAACTTATGCTTAGAAGTTAATAAATGGATGAGTTTTCCTAAGTTAATAAATACACCTTCACAATATGTAGACTCTTTATGACGACTTTTTTAATTGAACAATGATCCGTGGTAATATATTGACAGCTTGCTTTAATATGTAATGTTGCACATTCTTCATCGCAAAGTACCAGCTATGTGGTAGTGATTATGATAGCTATTAGGTTCTTTTGTCTACCAAGAATGTTAATACATATTAATGGTGTTCAATTTATTACCTATACTATGGGGGAAATAGGAGATCAAGGGTCAACTAACTATTTTGGTTATATGACTTCAGAGGTCTTTGCCGCTTAAATTTGTGGGTGCTAAAGGTGCTTGGTGAAAAGCACAATTTAAATGATCCAAAGTTACTAGGCTTCTTCAAATAAAAAATGGACTTTTGATTCTACTTCAAAGTGTGGTGAATGCGTTGTACTCCTAGCATATTGTTAATAAAGATGAAAAAGCAATTGGGTTAATTTAATATCATAAATCAGATAAGTTGGTCCAAGTGCCTTGGTGGGGACTGTGATTGTATTGGAGACACAAAGGAAATAAAAACAATAAAGTCAAAGGAAACCATAATAAGATGATCAAAAGACTTCCGAGAACTCTAGAGAAAATTTTCAGGTCAAGTGACACTGGAATATGAGAATAATGTCAAAAATCTCTAGGAAAACAAAGTATAATGAATGGTATATGCATATAAAGTAAATGAAGACCTCCAAGAACTAAAAAAACAATAAGATTGCTTAAGAGTCCTTCCTCATTTTCAAGGAAAGTCCAAGACTACAATTGATGACGCCTAGAATAAATAGAACAATCTATTACTATCTAGTAGGTCCACGGGACTCACCCTTGTTCAAAAAAGCTATTTCTAGAATTATAAAAGATTGCAAGTGAAGGAAAATGAGAAGATGCAATGAGATAGGTTGAAATGACATAGACACCAAGCTGAGTAAGCCCTTAAACCCTTGACTTATGTTTGATTGAAATGCGAAGGTGTGTCTTGGAAGTGAAGAATGCAATTATGCTTAAGGATTTCAATTATGTATCCATGACATGTGGAACATAGATACGAGTGTCAAATGTCGACACAAACATGTGGGTCGAATATGGCAATACCGTAAAAATAGGACATATATATACACATATATCGTACACAGTTATACATGTACATAAAAAAATATAATTACTTAAAATAGATGAATTTTGACATGTAGACAAGTATTACGAGACATATCTATGATTTAATTCGAAATCTTAAAGTTCTAGATTGGGCATGGGGTGTCCAAGTGCCACATCGTCCAAGTGTCCGACATGCCTCTCTCATGTGAATTGATATGTCCACCAAATAATTGTTGTATGTGAGAGTTTTTTATGTTTCTTTGTCTTCATATGAAATTATTCTAGTGAGAATAACTTAAGTTTGGAATACAAAGTAGTAAAAAATTGATGAAAAAGATTAAATTGCTTATTTTAGTTAGAATTGAAGTTATTTTATCTAGATTTTCCTAATTCTATTTCTTTTACCTAACATACTTAATTTATTCTTGAGAGAGTATGAACAAAGTTATCACCGCTTATTCTAATATAGTCAGTCATGGCATAAGCAACCTCGGATAAGCAATATAGATTGAATAGGGCCTCAAAGTTTCGCAAGCTGCAGAGTAGCGGGGCATAGCAGTGCTCTCATCTGGCACCATTTCCAAGCTTAGAATATTTTTTTAAAATTATTTTTGTAAAGGACATTTTTTGTTAAATTACTTGACATGTTTCCAAAGTTTAACTTGGGTCATTCAATTAAAACTTATATCTTTTGTAAAATAAGATTTAAAAGTGAAGAAAATGATGTCATAGCACTTGTGTAAGGAAACAAATTAACTCATCTTTGAGTAATATAGGATACCATGGAATATATAGGAAATGAAAATTCATACCTTGATCCCTTTCATGTCAGATCATACCCCATAAGAAATGATACATAAGCATCCAAGGCATCACTTTTTTCCTATGTCCTCTTACTCACCTTTGCGTATAGCCATGATCGGATGAAAACTCCATAATAAACAGTTCCAAGCTTGGAGAACAGTGCTGGCGTACCCAGACTAACCATCTGTTATAAATTCAGAAATATTATTTCAAGGCATATACATGCATGCATTTCTGCAAGATGAAGCACTAAT